>OX352761.1:11461144-12061144 GCA_947095585.1 Nephrocerus scutellatus
TGTGGCTTTACGAACTCTTTCTTGTATGTTTGGTTTCCAGCTTTGTTTTCTGTCCAAAAAAGGACCCAAATACTTGGCTTTATCAGAGAATGTTAAGCTCATACCTTTTATAGAGAGATGGTTAATAAGTGGAACCTTATATTTCCTAGTGAATAGGACACGTTCAGTTTTGTGAGGATTTACCCATAAACCACAGCGATCTGCACAGCTAATTAGCTTGTTGAGAGCATTTTGCGGGAGTTTCTTTAAGTCATTCGAGTAATTCTTTATTTATAAATAGCAAAAAGCGTTATAATAATTCTGGATACCTGTCAATTAGTGGGCGCCGTGGTTCAGTGAAAATTCGCATGTCTACTATGTATACTAAATATACATGCGCAACACAAATGGTCGCGAGAAGTTAAGCCTTGGACCGCAATGGTCTGTCGCGCCGAACATTATTATTACCAGTCAATTAACAGATATTTGATAAATTACATCTTACTTCTGAAAATAATTTAAGAATTATTGTTTTAAATCATATTCTGTAGGAAAGTAATAAATAATAAAAGGTATATAAAGTATTTATCTGTTGTCTGCTATCGGTCTTGCCTTCTAGAGCGTTAAACTTTTTATAATTTAAACGCCATTGGAGAATGCGAGTCATATTTTTGCACACAAATGGTAGGGACCTAAAACTCATTGCCGTATCCGAAAGACGAATTGCGAAGCTTTCCGTGTCAATTATTACTCTCGGAAGTTTGTCAGACATTTGCGAGAAAGGTTTTTGGTGTTTGTGCTCAAACCAGCTGCTCTGAAGTCCAAAGCTAATTATGCGACCCATGATTCAAAAATTCTGAAGCTTTGATGATACAGTAATGGAGTATGATTAATAACCGAACAATAACAAACAAACGCACAAATCTTACAAAAATGATTTCCACGTAAACCGATAAAGATTGGGTGTTTTCGTAGGATTTGAAAATATAGGCATATAGATATTTGACGAAATATGCTCAGAAGGTCAAATTGTTTTGTTAATTATTTTATTTTTCCATATTGTATTTCCTTTTGTTTTATACACGCATTTTGTTACTATTATTTAATTAGCAAATGTGTTACATTTTAAATGGATGTTTACAAAGTATAGTTTGCGCTTAATATTTACAGCTCCGTTAAAAAGAATGTAAATCGTGTTTATCTAATAACTAAAATTTATAGTTCTGCACGAATTTTGAGCGTGGACATAAAATTGATGAAGTCATAATTTTTATTATTTCAAAAATTATTAAGATATAGAAAATTGCTTTATTTACGAGTAAAAATTTATTATAATTAACCAAGTCTAAGAGTTATTACTTATTAGGTGTTTATTCTTGAATAATTTCTCTCTCTTACTGATAAAAATGTATTAACTGAAATTTAATATTTAAGTGCCAATTTCATTTAAATACTTTAAACTGAATTTTAGTTAATTTTGTCATTTAAAGTAGCTTGCATAACAGATAAAAAAGCAAATATTAATGAAGTTATTAAAGTTAACATGACGTGGAATATGAAAAGGCACATAAGAAATACACGCAATCGTGATTGTTCGTACGAAGGACAAAGTCAAAGTACAAAGTCAATTTAATTTGTTTTAACAACAACTGATTGCAGATTTTTTACTGCAGTTCATGTAAGAAAATCTCTGTCTCCTTAATTATTTCAATAACAAAATTTTAAATTACATTTGTTTTAAAATCGTAATCATCTTATCATAAGTCAGGATTCTTAGAGATAGAGAAAATTAGATTTTTTTAAAATAATTTACTATGTGTATCCCAATCTGACCATGAAAATTCATATATCGGATTTTTTTTCCAGTAGTACAAGATTTGTTTTTAAGTGGGATGAAGAAGATTTGCATTACAGAATTCCGCAATACAAATAAACGAATTAAGTTTTTCGTACTTGGGAAATTAAGATTTTTTTCCAACATCAGACCCGTGTCAGACACGCTTTTAAAGCGAACCACAACTTCGTACCCATATATCTATTGAATACAAAGATAATATGCAACAATTTACTTTGGAGCAATTAAAATAAATCATATTGCCATTTATGTCCTTTAGAGATTATTTTATATAATATATATGTTTGATAGCTTTTATTTATTATTATTAATTTTGTTTTAGTTGTGGCAGGTATGTGTGATAATCCAAAGAAAACTACACCAGAGAACTCACTATTCAAATCTGTTCATTACATTTATATTGCGAGGGATTTGATCTAGTTTCAACGATATCGATGTTATTATATCCCTTCACAAAAAGTTCATCATTAGCCTGGAAAAGCAGGGAATGTAAAGTTATTTCCTCCTCTTCTAGGCAGAACTTATATTTGGGATCTAATATAAGTCCCAACTTGATCATATGACTTCCAGTCGGGTAATGCCCTGTAAGTAAATCGACCATCCTCCGCAAACTCCTTCTCTATATTTCTAAAATGTACTTGGTAGTGCTTTTGCTTGGCTTATCCACAAAGTGCTTGGTACATGTATATGTTTTTACCGTGGATTTATTCGTCCTCAATAAATCTTCAAATACCAATAGTTCAGCTTGCTTCACTAAAGTATAACGTTGGTTAGACAGCAGTGGAAGAACCAATTCAAGAGTGCTTGCGGGTTCTTTCATAAAAAGTTAATAGTAAAAAATCTACTGAATTTTGGTACAAATGTAATTTATTTCGTATAATTAAATAAGAAATTGAACCACATTTAGCAAAGCAGGTTTAAGCTGCTTATAAAGAATTGCATAATTTTCGGCCTCCCGAAAGAAAATACTCCTAGCGCTGCCGTTTTCGTATTTTGAATTGTTATTTCGATACCTTCCTGTGATGATTGCAAGTCAGGTTTTTAAAAATAAATGCACCAAGTCTTTTAATAGAAAATCCGCATAAATCATACCACAAAGAATTATCGTCTTTGATCGAGTGAGTACTGACGTGATGTCAAGATGTCATGATGTCAAGATCGTTTCATAGACCCTTCGAAATCATCCCTCCTCACACAAGAGCGAAAAAACTCCCCATAAGACTCACTTTCCAAAAAGATCGGTGTTCTTTTGGAAACGAATCGAAGTAAGAACTATTACGAACATTGTTATACAAGTGTATACCAACAGATTCGATGTTAAAATGAGTCTTATTAATATAAAGCCCACATTTTTTATGCTTCTATCGGCTGGTGTAGTGAAGAAATGGTAATATTTGACACGTTTAGGGCATAAATAAAGTAAGTGACGTTTCCGGTGCAAAGTTTTCACTTCAACGGTATTTTCGAAGAAATGTCACTTGTATCATTTATGCATAAAGCGCTTGGATTATGTTATTTAAAGAATTTCAATACTTTGCTTTCATACTTCCACTAGTTCGAACTTGGATTTTAATCAAATATTGCAGATATGCGCTTTGAATTAATGTTATAGATACTTTGTGAAATTAAAAAAAAAATTGTTGTAAAACTCTATAATTATCTAAACTATTATCATCATCATATTTGGCTCTACAACCGGGGTCCGGTCCTGGCCTCACGGGGGTTCCGTAACAGAGTTTTTTTTACAGGCGATTGGCTTCTCTCTAACCATACTTTGAAGCGACTAGCCCGATCATTCAGCTTTTTCTGCATTGGACGAAAATTATTGGCATCCACCACATGGAGGTTTGATCGCATATACACCAGTTAGACATATTTACGGCCATGTGCAATTCTGATGTATTTGACGTGTTATTCCATCTATTTTGCTGCTAGTTGAACTTTAAAATACTTTAATATTTTGTTCAACCTTCATCATAAACTCTCAACTAACGATGTCGATATTCAGCTAAAAGCTTAAATCGTTGCACCACCAAGGAAAAAGAAGTTATAATATAAAAGAATATAGTCCAGTAGCTATAGTTCCTTTTCTGTTAAATGTTTTAGGTCGGTAGGTAGAGAATCGGACCTCGCGACACTTGTCATAGTCGCATGAGTGTGACATTTTGATTCCACTAAGAGGTTTTTGTATGGTTTTTAAATCCAACCCGTAGAGTACAAGTACGGCCTTATTTTAATGATCCTGAACTCCAAAAACTCGGTCAGGTCAACATAGAATGGTTTCCTTAGATTCTGGACCCGGCTATGGCCGAACATTTTCAAATATAGTGAATCAGATTTTCGTTGTAATTTACCTCCTTACAACTCCTGCAAAATGTTTTATGTGAAATACCTAGTTTAGATAGGTGGCTGCCGACTAGCCGTACGTAGCCTGTACTTATTGCCTCACAAGTCTGCTAATATCTTAACAAAGTCGAAAGCTTTTTAAAAAATCCATAAATATATAAAAAGAAAACATATGTGCTCAAACCAATCCTTATTTCGAATACAGCAAACTTGTAAAACGACCATTTTATACATTGTTAATAAAGCGCGAAAGTCCTTAGATAGAATTTATCCAATTTTTATTGACTACATCTACTTCTACAAAACACGTGTACTCCTGTCTAGAAGGAATGCGACAAAGTCTGATAGCTGTTGCTTCATTCATTCCAAAATTCCGGAGTGGTGTAACTACAAGGATGAATCCTTGGCCCAGAACGTTTCTCGTTTTATGTGAATGAACTGCTTACGTTAATAAAGCTCGTTTAACACGTATGCGAACGTCATTTAACTTTGCATAAGTTGTTCTATTAGTGCAATTGATTAAACAATACTTCTCATAAACGAAGATTTTTCAAGTGTCAATAACTGTTTCTTTAAACGTATAAAGTCTCAAGCACTATCAAATGATTCTTTATGTCTCCGTCGGTTAAAATATTCCAATTAAGTGATAAGATGCAACTTAAAATCTTGTACTGATATATAACCGTAGGCTCTCTTGACACACATATAAACAATACTCTCTTTAAGGTCTACAGTGATCTATTCAGAATGTGAGCCACACATATATTTTATTCCTACAAAACTCAAATAAACGATTGCAAAAATTCTTTTATTATAACTGTCTTACTCAATGAATCCTTGTTATTCTTAGTTTACATTATGTTATATATCATTCTTTTTTCCCTCTCTTTATTACGTGTTATTATTTTCTATTTTTTTAATAAACAATTTATAATTCAAAATATTTGTCAAGCCGATTTGTAAGGCTACTTAAGTCTTCTATTGTTACTTGCTATGTTTTATAAAATATGAATTATAATGTTTATTGCATAAAATTTTAAGGGTCTGCACTTTCATAATTTATGATATCAATAATCTGGGGAAGTTATCAGGACTGAACAACAAGACAAAATTACATATTATTTATATTTACTTTGAAAATCGATCGTTGCTTTGCAAACCTTTCAGACAAATTCATTCTTTTGATGTCACACAAATCTCGTTCATCTCAGTATAAATCGAGGAATTTTTCCAAATTTGAATGTAGATAAATAGCGCAACAATGTTTAAGGAATATTCGTTAAAAAAAAAAAACGAAAACTATGTGGATAATTTTGTGCAAAGAACTTGCCCACTATACCCGATTGAAATCCAGTTGGCGTTTGAAACTATGTATCGATGCCTCATTCTACTGCTTTGTTTTTTCGTAAAATTGTATTTTTTACTTAATATGATTTTCTAAAAAGGAAAATTTTTGTATATGGGATGACATAAAGACCAGAAGCTCTAAGGTCGCTTAGATGCCCCAAAAAAGGTAAGTGTCTATTTGATTGCTTGTAGTTTTTTTTGTTAAGAACAACTTTTAACTCAACTTTAGAAATTAATGGAACAAGACTCCAACTCAATTGATGAACATTATAACAAGGAATTTTGTTTCACTCAGCGATTTAAATTATTTCCATATTTTGTATATGTAAATATTTTTATATTTTTTGCTTTTAAGCTGGATCAAAAGCAACTTGAAGATAATTTTCCTAATCTTGTATGTGTATAAAAATTGGTCACCGAAACCGAGTTAGTCAGCCGATGTTTGTATTTGTATGATGTCACAAATAGATGAAATAAATGATAGGTAGATAGGTTGTTTTGTTTTATTGTATATCAATTGCCAATTTCTACTTACAAATAAAATAACAATAATTTCTTAATCCATAGACGATATGTGAGAAATCCGAAATGTCACATCGAAACTCTCGTATATAGGTAGGCTGTTGAGTAATCCAATTGTCAACTTTCTGTTCCAGATTTTTTAACAAATAAATGGGCGACTTATCCGACTGTTAATTTAATAATTTTACTAGAATTACACTGTATATAAGTTTCAATTATTTATATTTTATGAGTTTCACCCATTTATTTTATAACAATTACACGTTCAAGGGGTATTTTTAAA
Organism: Nephrocerus scutellatus; assembly: GCA_947095585.1. Taxonomy (NCBI): domain Eukaryota; kingdom Metazoa; phylum Arthropoda; class Insecta; order Diptera; family Pipunculidae; genus Nephrocerus; species Nephrocerus scutellatus. The sequence continues at coordinate 11,467,477 of OX352761.1, forward strand.
AGAAATAAATTCAAATTTTATTGTTATTCACATTTTTACATTAAATAACCAATCAATGTTTCGATACACACACACTGTTTCATTTATTAAAAATCTTGTCTTGTAAAAAATCACGTTATCAAGCCACAATTAATTGAATCATTGATTGCTGATTGACTGATTGATGATGATTATTGATTGGCCGCCCTATTTCTTTAATTAAATAAATTCGCGCACTTTGCCTGAGGCGATCGAAGAAAATCTAATCTATTTTTTTATAAAATGCAAGGAGAAAAGCTTTTTTTTGTAAGTAAGCCACTTCACATGCATTTCAAATGCTGAGGCACGCTTTGATAGTATTATGAACCGTTAAAAGATCGCTAATGAAACCGTGAAAACACCGACGACGACGACGACGATAAACCGTAGTAGTTTTCTCCTGGCCTTCCTTGTCCGTGGAGGTCCAACTTAACACTAAGCACCACAAAGTTCCTTAGCTCAAAACAAACTCAACGCGACGGTGACGTCGCTTAGAACCCAGAACCAGCACCGACGGCAGAACAACTAACTAACTCGATGAAATGGAATATATGGCCCGCGCAAACACTCAGCACTCAACCAGCCAACCGAGAGACGAACAAACGAACGGCCAAAGTTAAAAGATTACCTGTTCCCCAAAGAATCAAAAGGTAACTCAGTCACAAGTTGTAAGTCATTGGCGTCGTCATCGTAGTCCGTAGTTGTTGTGGGACGATGTAGCGCAGAGAGCCAACTCCAACAAGCCGCTTGTGAACAATAATTGTTGAAGTTTTGCAGCAAGTGCGCTAGAGTGTGGGTGACTTCACTATTGCTTGGTGGTGCCGGCCGCTCTTTTGTGTTTGAGTTGAAGTGGAGTCGTGTGTGCGCCACATCGGCTTAAACTCTATCTTATTGACGAACCAGCCGCACCAACACTAAAAAAAACGCGCACGATGACTCTCTGTGTCACCTATTGTACTAGCATTGGGCTTGTATTGTAATGGTGCCTCAGTTGGTATTTCCAAATGGGATGTTAGCGCCCATATATCGGCGGCTTCAATTTCACACTGTGCAGTACCAATATGAATAACGAAGATGGTGAGAAAAAAAGAGAAAGAGACAGATGGAACAACGTTTGTCTACTGATTCGTCGAATGGATTTTCCCGCATCTGCTTGTGTAGATATAGTGTTTAAAGCCTCAGTATATTGGGCTTTCTTTTTTCTCTCCAATAGTAAGCCGGCCTGTTCAACACCCACCCGGAACTAGTTCTAGGTTTCAGAGGTGTGCTAAGCTTGGGGATTTGGGGATGTCCATTATCGATCGGACTAGGGGTTATTCCAATCTATTGCTGGTTAAGCGTTGGGTTCGCTACTAACGCGGATCTCATTGTGAATTGAGTGTATCTACGTGTTTAACCTTTAACGTAATGAGTAATACTTACGCTTATCGTACAATAACTCGTTTTGGTTTTCTTCCTATTAACTTCAAAAAACGCTGAGCGTTTGTTAATAGATTTTAATTATTCAATTAGCAAATAATATGTGTAATATTTATTGTTTTGTAGGGTAAATGGCACTAATAGTCGACCAGTTAAATTTTTTTAGCTTTAAAGTTATTTACTCAAGGCACAATAATTCAGTAGACAATGTGTTAGTTTTTTGCGAAATTTAGTAAATTTAAAAATTTAATTTATTGCAAATTTTTTAAATTTACTACGTTTGTATTTTTAAAAATCAGTCTTATAAATTATTGTATATTCACTAATATTCGGACTATCAAATTTTAGTAGTCGACCATATTAACACCAGTAGTTGACTACAGCATTATTTTACGGCTTTTTTTTTCTTAAATTTAAATTAAAGCAAAAAATACGTTTTTTATTTTAACTAGGGTAGATATAGTTTAACTATACCTTATAATGATTTTATGTGTGTTTTTTTGTGTGCTATATCACAACTAAAATTCACATTTGGAAAAATTCGTCGATTTATAGTTGAAATACATATCTAAAAATCCAGTTAAAAATAGGTAAGTATAAAAAAAACGTTGTTTGTCAGGTAAAACCTTTTATTTATATGTGGGAAATTAAGCAAAGAAGGACCTTTAAGACAATAGGAGTCACACGCCACGCACGAGCTCTCCGAAATATTTTTGCCACTAAGCTGCGCACAAAAATTCAGCTATCTTAAAAGTTGCCTAAAACAGACACCCGCCACACGTGACACTTTTCACACGCAGATACTTGGAAATGTTCCACATTAGAATCTTATTTTATAATAAAACCTACATATCATATATACAGTACTGATTTTACACTAATATTCTTTAATTTTATTAAGAAAGACTGGCCACAGGTGCCAATTCAAACGTGCTGAGCTTATGTTTTTTAAATTCTCTATATTAACTTCGCGTGCCCGTGGCTGGCTGGCAGGCACACCAAATCTTGTGCTCAACTTTTAACCCACTTACTAAAGCCCGATTTTATTCAAACTTTGCATACATGGTTATTTTCCATGACTACACTCTATGTTGAGAGTGATCGCGGTCGGGGGGCTCCCATACAATTTTTTTGAAGTGAAATTTCTGTGGTCGCGTTGGGATTAAAATTTCAAGGTTGCAGCGTTTTATGACGTCAGAATGCGAAACGATTTTGAACATGAAGAACGCAAAAAGGTATTTGGCCAGAGGGAGAAAGAGAGAAAACTATGCCATATTTGTTGTTCGGCTAGACCACAAGCATAGATCAAACGCGCGTTTTTGTGATTTACTGCAGTCTCAGCGATCACACATTCACACACTAGTTTGTAATTGTAATTTTATTAAAACTTTTATTTAACTTGACTTATCGTGTCTGTCGGTTTATCTGACTTTGAGGTCGTTTCTAACCACCTTCCGCAAGACCTAGAGAGCTGACATTTTTTGAGCAGCTCACTGTTAATGGATCTCGCGTATGACGCGTAGAAAATGGGTTAATCTTTGGAGCAGATCCCACCTGAAAAACAAATAATTTGGTGGTTAGTTGATGTATACAGCGGTGTGTCGATGTATACAGAAAAGTTTCTACACTTAGGTTAGGTTAGGTTGAAGTTGCCGTCAGTCAAAACCGACGAATTTAGACCATGAAGGTCCGTTGTGATACCACAGGGATCTATGAAAATCCACGCCTACTCGTTGAACCACTTGGAGCTTCGTATGAAGCGCAAGAGACTATTAATGCCATTTTGTGTTAGATCGTTGAGATCGTTGAAAAAGAGCGCTCTCAGCTGAAGCTTCCGCCTTTTCGAGAGGGCTGGGCACGTACAAAGTAGATGGAGAGTGGTTTCCTCCTCCTCCTCCTCCTCATCCATGCAGCTTCTGCAGAAATCGTTGGAAAAGACTCCTAGTTTTTCTGCATGTTTGCCTATGAGACAGTGTCCAGTTATGACACCTATAATGGCACTAATGTGCAGTCTGTTTTGAGAGATCAAACACTTGGAGCGTTTCGGATCTAGCTTAGGCCAGATCTGCTTCGTGGCTATGCAAGTTGTGCCGTTTGACCATCTATGATTAGTTTTTATTATAACACCCCGTTTTAACATGAGTTAAGCAGATCGGCATGTCTAGTAAACCATATTCAGGCAATAGTGGTAGTGTGGTTCCATGTTTGGCGAGTTCATCAGACATATACAATTACGAGGAATGTCTCTTTGCCCCGGCACCTAGCTCAGGTTTGGATTTCTACACTTACTTTTTTCCAAATGGTTATTCGTTGTTTCATTGTGCATGAGCTAGAATTTTTTGTTTTTTTATTTTTTATTTTTATTTCATTTAATTTTCTCATTTTTACAAAAAAAATTTATACAAACGGTTGAGAAAATAAACTATTAATAGTATACATATAATAGTATACATATAAATATAAAATTATTTAAAAAAACAAAGTTAGTGACATATTGTTATTTAAAATTAGTTTTAAATGTCACTTCAATTACATACTAATTAATAAGATAGTGCGGTAAATAATGGTTAATTCTTACTAAATTTATGTGTTAATTATATTAAAATTAATTCCAACAGATAAGAACTACATTAGAATTAACATTATAGATACATCATAATTTATTGCAGATACATTCATTAATGAGGACTTAGTTGTTATGTTCTTCCGTCGGTATTTAAGACGCATGTGCAAAGGCATATTCTTTTTATCTCTTAACACCAACCAAACCATTCTTAGAAATTTATTTAATTATTGTGCAAAACACTTAAGCGGTTGTACGTTACAAATCTGTTGTGTTTTCCATAGCTTTAGTTTATTGAGATATTTTTTTTGGATTTTATAAATTTTCATTTACTTTGACCGTATAACTACATTGACACAGACATAACTGCTCAAATAGTTTTGCACGGCTGGTCACGTGACCAGTATGTCCGTTTATAAAATCAAGCTTGATTCCTAATTGTTTACCAAATTCAATTTTGACATGGATTTTAGTTTTTCTATTACAATAAGAACAATCTTCCAGTTGAATCAGGGTGACTCCATGTATAGCTTAGCTGACAATAAATAGTATAATTGCAAACTTTCGTCTTTGCATCATTCTCGATGCGAAAGACTTGGTCACATTCCAAGGGTGAATAATGGCATTTTACCTCCACCAGAAAGGCAACGTTGGGCTTGCTTTTCATTGATGAATTAGGGCTTTGAGTAAATTCGCGCGCTCTGATATTCAAAACCGCATACCATTATAGAAATGCACTACCCGTCGGTAATCGACGAAAAGGATTTTTCACTCACACTAAAAATTTCCAATTAATAACATTTCTAAGAATATATTTTTTTGTTTTGGATGATTACATTTTTTCCAGTTGTGTGTAAAACTATTTTATACCTACCATTCAATGTAGATCCTGTCCAGCTCAAGTATCCTGAAGAAAATATACCTGTTAACTGCAGTATTTTAGAAACTCAACAAAAAGATTTTCAAAACAACATATTATTCATTTAATTTACATACCATACCTACTTTATAAGAGATATTGCATATTGGAAGTTGAGAAAAACCAAATGCTCTTAATCAACGATTTTATGATTCCAATAGTTCCAACTTTTATGTCTTTTATTCATAAGAGTTTTTAATTTAAGACAAATTGATTGCGTATTTTACAACTTTGGTTAAATTAAATTTTATTGCGATGTAAAATACTTTTTTATGTAATGAAACTAATTGAACTCACTATTTCTAGAGCATTTTATAGAATTTTATTTCACCGCCAAATTATTTTTGATTACAATTTGGTTTGATTACTTTTTCAATTAGCAGCTTTTCTAGAGAAGCGTTAAGCATCACCGTATGATTGTCGAATGGTGTTAATTTCACCGACAAACAATAGGTACCCTTTTGAGAATATACCGAGGTTTTATGCTCTATGCGGTATGCTCACCAGTTGCTTCTATAGTCATAAAAGCAACGATCGGACTACTTCTTTTAATATTTCTGAATTCCAAGCTAAAACACAAAATTTTTTTTTAGAAAATTTCGAAATTCGAGTAGAAATTTTTTTTTAAAGCAATCCGCATTTGATGAGGCTACTCCATCATGATTCTTGAAGTAGTGCATTATACAATCCTTTAATTTTAGGTAAATGTTTAATAATTTAGATATTTATATAGATAGATACGACAATCACATATAATATTGGTGTCGTTGAAGCGATTAGCACAGTTGGCTTCCACACGTAGGACATCCGTTTCGATTCCCGTCACGAATTTTACCTTACATAGATTCCAAATACTAATTAGTCATGATACAAACGGTCAATATGTGAACTACACCTTTTCTGTTATGCTGCATTCACGTGTAACACTAAGTTGATGAAACTAGGTATTAAGTTATCAAGATGTGTGTTTATGAGTATAATATTCTAGTTTTTCCGAGTCCTCTGATCTAGACCCGCCACAGCACTTTCTTTACTTCATCTTTCCCAATACTTCCAAGCCCATGCTGTACATGTTTGTAAAGCGTGTGCTAATTATAAAAATGTCATCCAAGACACCATAACTATGTGTTGGTTCATGAGAATAAATGACTTGACATAGCCGTGGCTTTGGTAGGACTCTTCAAGAGCTTATGGGAGACCAATTGACTGGTTAAATTCTCTAAATCAACTAACCAATAAATTCTAATTTCATATATATTTCATACTGCTATGCTGACCTACGTATTTTCAGAGAACTATTTATTCATTGGTCATGATTCTTAACCGAATGCGAACTATTTTTGTACAATTAACTTCCAATGATGCCACCACCTCAATTTTGTGTCTGTAAGTTCGCTTTTAGTTTGACTCCGTATGCAAAAAATTATCCTCTTTGCTAAACATAATTTTGCTATGAAACAGCTGCTGAGTTCAATCAACAAAAGAACGGCGAAAATGATGAATATGTGACTTCAATTTTTGCTTTAGATTTTATATAATTTATGGTCAGATTATCCAAATAAATTAAAATTGTCAAAGCATTTATTTCTTCACTTTTTTATTCAAAAATTAAATGAATGTTTTGCTCGAATGTACGATTTTTAGGCTATATAGTACCTAATCACAAACAAGTATATAAGTTCCTTAACAACAGCAATAGAACTCCAACCCGCATCATTTATTTACGAGTACTCGTAGATATATTTATTTCAGCCAGCGTGACACATAAGCATTCAAAAAAGTATAAGGAATAACAACACAAAGTTTTTGTTAAACAAAGTTGTAAACAGAGTAGCAGAGCTCACTACCATACCTATCTATCTATCTTACACAGAAAGCAAAATCAGCCACAAAAAAACACACAGAAGAGGCGGAGCTACACACACGACATCATATAACCAGTATGCTCGCATGTAGTAAAATCGTTTTTGATTGGTCGTTCTATGAAGGTAGTACTCGTAGCCAATGACGTTAATTAAAATGCGTTACGCGTGCTCCAGCAAGTAAAGAGGTGTATGGTGTCCGTGTTCGTTTGGCTACGTGAACGGTAAAAGTTAATTAATTGCATTTAGCATGAGTGCCTTGTTTTATGGAAATTTTTTCTTATGACTTGATTGGTCGTTTGTAACGGAACTGCGTTCCGATAATTTAAGTTGGATGTAAAACGGAAGAATGTTGAAATTTTGCCGCTTTGCTAGGGATTGTTTTTTGAAATTGTAAATTTGGGTCAACGGTTCCAACGATAGACTTTATACAAAATCTAACATCTGCACAGAACGAAATAAAGCAAAGCAAACAGACTCAATAACCTTAATCCCATGGCGTGTAAGACTTAAGAATTTGAAAAATTGAGTATGACCTTTTTTCTTTATTTAATTTAATCCTAAAATACATACATGGGTATAGAAATAAAGAATTTAACGAGGCTAACATAATATGGGGGCAACATAATAAATTCATAACTTTACGTTCAGTTTCACTAACAACGCACTCACAAGACATTATTTTATGTTAAAATTTATATTTTATTTACATATTTCCCTTAGTTCAAATCGCTCCTATAGCCTTCGAAAGATATTCGATGCTAAAATGAGAGGAGACTTTCATTTTGAAGATGGCTAAGATCCTGATGAATTCGGGTTAAACAAAGACTAGAGTTTCTGAAGGTAAATAACGATCTGTAATCCCTTACAAATATAACAATATAGATAGAATATAACTTATAGAACAATTCTGTAGATCTCTAAGCGGTGTAAATGTAAATAATGATTTCATGTGAATCAGACGGAGAGTACAAAATCAAGGGATAGACATAAATGAAATGTACTTTAGTATCATATTTGTGACCAGGAGAACAAAAATTGGTCCAACAAATAAGATGCAATCCTTCTTAAACTATACCTTGAGTAAATTGTAATGGTCTATAAAAACATTTGTGACGAAAAATATACGTACGGTCTCTCCTAGGTAGGTAGGTAGAGTGGTGGTGCACGCTGTACTTGCGAGGTCCTCAATTAGCGCTAGTGTGTACCATTTTGATGCCACAAAACTCGAGGGATCTAGCAAGGATAAGGACAGGGTTTAAATCCAGCCTGTGGCTTTCAGGTATGAGATCAAGTCGATGACCCTGTAAACTGAGAGCTCTTTCAGGTCGTAGAAAAATGGTTTACATAAAATGCGGTGTCTTGACCCTTCTAGAGCCGGACAGCTGCAGAGGAAGTGTATGAGAGTTTCTTTCTCATTTTCATCTTTGCAACTTCTGCAGAAGTTGTTGTGCGGTATACCCAACTTAGCAGCATGACTGCCCACGGGCCAGTGGCCAGTGCTGATAGCAACAACTCCTTTCCTTCCGTGTTCTGGATAACAGCTCGGTGGTTCTCTTTTTGCTGTAGGATGGCCATATCGATCTTGATATGGCGCAGTTCGACAGACTGCTCCACCTGAGCTGTGACTTAGTATTAAAAAAGTAGAGAACTTTTCCTTGACTGAGCTCATTGGACAGCTAACATTCTCCATAGAGCCAGTGTCCATAGCGACGCCCATCTTAGCCAATTCGTCCGCCCTCTCATTCCCTCTATATTACTGTACCCCGGCACCCATACTATGGTGATGTCCAGGAGTTGACTGATTGAGGCCAGTTCTTCTTGGCACTGTTGAACTAGTTTCGAGTTTATTGTGGTCGCGTAAATCACCCTTATGGCAGATTTCTAATAAAATTAATTATGTCAATTTTACTTCAAAGATCACGTGTGAACTGTGAAGAAGTAAGAACATTGAAGTGGAAAATGCTTGAAAATTATTATGCGCCAGGATTTATGAATAAGGACAACTGGACCGACCCGTCTTGCAAGAACGATGATGGAGATAAGTCAGAAATTTAGGGAAATATATATAACAGTGGCTCGAACTAAGGAAAATTTATAAGCGGGAGGCTACGACCGGACTGTGAAAAGATGAAGACACATGATATGTATAATATATGTATATATATTCTTTAAATTATCTTATACAATTATTATTTTAGTTTTTTTCAGACCACATTAATAAAAAAACACATAAATTGTTTGCACAAAATTCCAACGAAAGTTCTATACAAGACTTGTTTTGATGATGATGACTAGAGATTTACATACTGACTGACTAAGATTATAATTTAATTTACTACAATTCAAAGTATGTTTATATAAGTGAGAATAATTGTTGTCTTGTTTTGTATAGTTCTTAGACTAAAGTTACGTACAATATTGAAAGAAAAAGTAATATAAACACACGTTAGCTAATAAAAATACATTTTTAATATAAACCGTTTAAAACGAGTATTGTGCGTAGTAGTTTGCTTTGATCTGAAACAAATTGCAAACTCGCGTTGAATTAATTTTTTTTGTGATTTGTCAATGTTCATCCAGTTCTGAGCTATGTTTAAAGTTTCAAGTCTCTAACTCAATGGGAAGTTAGTTTAAAATCAATTACAAAATTCCACCCGCACAGACAGACACACACGAAAGCGAGCTAATAAAAACGTTTTAATAACAATAAGATAATGATATAAAACAAAGCTATATAAATAAAAATGAAAAGCTTTGCGTTGGTAACCGCATTACTTAAGAACGGCTGGACCGATTTTTGGTATAAAAATTTCGTCATAGTATATTAGAGTAGAAAAGTTGTAAGAACAACAAAATGCTAGTATAGGAAGGAGTAGACCAGGGTTTAGGTATGCCAAACTGGATGCCATCTGCTACAGATGATAATGATGAATATATACAAAATAAGCTTTGCAGATAACATTATCTATGAGCACCTAAAATAAAAAAACACCATGTGCAAGTTTTTATTAATTTTGATAGCTCCTCAAATTCAACGTTTAATTTTTTGTTTCACTTTACCAGTTTAGAGCCACCTAACTATAGAAGACACCTAGAGAACATCCGTTTATTTGATATCTATTTGGCTTTTCCAAACCAACGACATGAAAATAAAACAAAAAAAAAACGGCACGGTAATTACCATCAAATATTGTGCAAATCATATTTGCGTTAAGGTTGGATTTCTACCAAATAAACTCGATAACATAAAAACAAAACTTAACTAAAAAACTCTAATGTTACTTTGAATGGTGTTTTGTAGATTTCTTTTGTTAAATTTCGAAGGCGCCATAGCAATTGTTTTCACGAAAAAGGGAAAAAGCTATAAAGAGAGAAACTAATGCAGTTCTTCAATTTCTTTTGCTGTTGTAAAGCAAGACAACTTAACACAAGAGCGACGATGGATGCGCAGCATTTCGTTTAATCCCAATTGTAGTTACGTACATATGTATGTTGGTGCAAAGAAAGACGACAGCGGCGGGCACAACTATTTTGTGCCTGGAACTTGAAGCAGCAGTCCAGCATCATCAGTAACCAGCTGCACATAAACAATGGCACGAAGGGCGAAAGCTCTCTGCTGTAAAATTAATGTGCTACTCGTTCCAAAGACAAATTATGCATACTACTTCTCCTTTTTGTTGCACACTTTGTTTGAGGATGAGGATGAGGATGAGAATGAGCTGGCATCAACTGCTGGCTGCTTTGGTGTTCGGATTTTGGTTGTTACTGTTCTGCTATTCTATTTTTGCCCATTGTTGGGGTCCTTTCTTTAGATTAGCAGCTGTCGCCGCAATGACTAGTCCCCATTTAATGTGGAATATCAGTGAAGATAAAGGTAAGGCACACAGCAACAACTTATCTTTTTGACTTGTCTGGTGTTTGGTTTTGAACAGATTTTGTAGATGGTCTCGAATAGATAGTGGCAAATGGAGGTGAGAAAAATGTTCAGAAGGCGTCCGTCGTTGTGGCACCACATATTGATCTGGGTTGTAATTGTCAGAAATTCTCATTTGTTGGCCAAATTTTAGATTGTACGCGTAGGTACTGATACTATCTTCTTAATGTTGCTGTCGTTAACTTTTGTTTCAAGAAAAGGATACTGCTAAAACGAAACAACCATTTCGCTGGTCGTAGATCGGTAATTTGATTTTTCTGTTATCGACATCCTTCGCCACTAATTGTTAAGATGTAATATAACGAAAAATTTACCCAAAATATAAAATCTATTTGAAAATTGAGGACCCTTTTCGTATATGTGTTGTGTAGATAACTTAGTTCAACTTAGTTTGGATATTGGATTTTATATACCTTAAGAGTATTATCAGCTTTTACTGTTTAATAGCAATGGGTCTAGAAAATAATGTATTCGCATTTCCCTGTAAAATTTCAGGACGCTAATATTTAAAAATTCTGAAAAATTCCTTAAAACATAATATTGGTAAAAAAAAAAACAATTCGTATGGTGCCAGGAGTCTGACCACTTGCAAAATGTAACGGAAACCTGCTCACTATGCTATAAAACTCTTGTACAAAGTTAGAACGCGATCAGTTGTGAGGTTTGGCGGTCTATTTGTAACATACATACATAGAGAAGTTCACTTTAATATATGTACTAGCTAAAATATCCAGCGTTGCCTGGCTGCCCGCACCACACCCACCTTAAAATAAAAAAAAAAATATTATCCTTAATATAGACCTTTTCCTGTCAAAATTGCGCTCGGTCTATGTGCCTTAGACAGAAGCTCAACGATAAAACAAAACGCTGCGTGTGTCATAGTGTTCGGTGATGTGTTGGACTACACCATCAATTTACTTAGTTTAGAACAGGATGTCGCTTTAACATGAAAATGATTGGTATTCATACAACGTCAAAGATTCAGATTAACTCTAAAAACGACGCAATTCCTGTTGTTAATGCTCAAGCTAGGTAGGTTATAATTCTACTTTACTACGAAGAAAAAATATGGAAAGCACGTAATCCTGACACTGAAATTGTAAGAAACTAAGTGTCTAGACTCAATTTACAATATCAATATCAATTCATAGACTGGCCTAGACAAAATTGTACATAATTGACTTGCATATAGTTATTGCTGTCGGCATGGTTTGTTGCATAATGGGCGGCATCAGTTTAAAACATCAATTGTATTATCAAATCGTGTAAGAGGTCTACAAAATGATGCCGTGACTTCCTCTTCTAAATGATCAGCTAATAACACATACCATTTTACGATTACACTCTCACGCACGCACTCGAATTAAACTCTTTTTCGGCACGTGATAGCTTCGGAAGATCCTTCACCCCATGTCGTCATGTATCAGTAAAGTGTGTGCCAATCATTTTTTAACACATATTCATTAGAAAATTAATTGATGATCTTCTAATGTGCTCAGAAATTGCATCAATTGACAATCCTTGTATTGTGGAGTGCATTTGTATTTGTGTTTATTAAGGACGCCTTACATGTCCATGTAAATGTAGTAAGATCCATTTCAAGATACAAAAAGTACCTTATTTTTCATAAAAAATACACGGCAGTGAATTAGGAACTAGTGGCATGTGTCCGGAACATTCCCTAGTGGCACTTACAGTAGAGCAGACATTAGAACAGCTATCGTATCGTTTCTCTGATCAGAGAAATTGAGAACTATTAAAGACTTCTGCAAGAAGAAAAATACGCCGAAATGAATGTAAAACTTATTCTTTGGTACTTTGGCACTTTGACAACTTCACAGACAAAAGCATTACCGAAGTGACTTTTTTCCAACAAAATTTTTTTAATAAAATCCACGAATCACGATGTCACCGCTGTGTTATGATATGAACTAACACGAGAAACGAGTACCATAAGAAAACTATTTACGTAGCTGAAAACCCAAAATAATTTTGTCTCTAATTAGAATACCAAATATTTCATAAGAAGGAATTAAATTCTCATAACTAAAAAATTTATGATTGTGTGTATAACATAAAGTTTTATGATCTCATCGTTCTCTAGCGTCGATTACTCGTAATTCAAACTATAATTTAAAATATTCCCAATCTAGTTTTTTGTGCTACTGGCAATATTCAACCAAATGCGAAGACTGATTGCTCCACAGACTCATTGTTTATACTGTCAAGAATAGCATATAATCGACGCTTCGTGGCCAACACCACGCATTGCGCAACGTAGAGAAAGCCCCGAGCTTGAGATCGGATCACGTCTTAATTGAAAACCGCAGGATCTATTTCCAATAACTCAAGCAGCAGCCGCAGTGTAAGTGGGCTACTGTTTACGTTGCTTAATGCCTCTCTGGATGTTGGCGATCGCTCACAATAATTGCAAACCGCAGGTGCATTGAACGAGTAATTCCGGAAGCTCAGGAATTTAATTTCGCTTTAATTCAATTTAAAGAAGGTGCAGTTCTAATAACGAAGAGGTAAATAGACAACAATGTATTTCAACAAAATGCGATAAAATAGGCTTTTAAGCTTTTTACATAACATAAGTATTGTTTGTTATAATTTGGACATTAAATAAGTCGTGTAACTTAGTTATAATATTTAGGTATTATGTTGGTTATTGTGACCAATTTTTTCCTATAACTTTTTTTTGGATTGAGCTCTTTCCTGTATGTTTCACCTGTGGTCTAATTTAGCAATTACAAGATTGCACAACATTTTGTTTCAAAATTAATCAAAGGTATACATTTGAATGTGAGCTTAAAATTGGTAGAATTCGGTAAACCAAATAATGTAATTTTTTTACATAACGATATTATGTGTAGGTGAAAATTGCAAAAGAAGCACACACAAACTCAAGTTAACTATTAACCATTTTATGGAAAAAATGTTTATTTAAAATATTTACTTCACTGATGTATTAAATATGGCTTTGTTATACAAAATAACAAGCCATTAGTAATCAGCAGACTTCTTCCATCTATCGCAAAATATGAAACTTATATATTGACTTTGGTTGCTGTATTTTGCATAAAAAAGGTTCTGGTATTTTAAATTCTAAAACGTGGAACTGCACAATGATAGTGGTGAACGGTAGAAATGTAACAAAATGACATTGGCCAAGTGCCATGCATTGACACTCAGCACATGCGGTGACTGTCATCATAATTGTCATCAAATCGTGCATGAAAATAAAAAATTAACTTGCAGAATAGGTCTGTACAATGATGCAGAAAATATAGCCATTTTTTTCCTTCACCACCAGTAAGTTGCAGTTGGGTATCGCATATTAATTTAAATTTGAAAATTTCTAGCGCTTGACTGGATTGTTTACGGTTTGCTTGAAAATACATTATTGCCATATTTTTACTTCTAAAAAAAGGATGCTGTACGTAACAAACAAAAATATTGTTATAATTAGATCTTATTAGAACCATTATGGTTTGTGTAACTTTTTATCTTAATTTTTAGGGACTGGTTTGGGGTTGCGTAAATTAAGGATCCAACGAAGCTGAAGGGTGTACCTCTTCACTAGATAGAACTTAGTTTATGGTTAACTATCAAACTATCAATTAAACTCTAATTACTTTTGGTATTTGTTTTAATTTTATAATTTGGCAAATGATTATTAATAGAACAATGCTATCAAATAATTCAAATTACCTTTGAAAATCAGTTGCCGATTCACGCAACTTATAGACGAATTTGTGATTTTTATAGCGCACATACTCGTCCATCCAAGCAAGCCATTTATCGGCTCGTCATCGGTCGTAGGAATTGGGGCTCTGTCCGTCCATCCGGCCTACACGCGAATAAGTTCCAGCTGGTACAGGAATTCTTTCGCCGATTGGGCTCTAGAGAAGTTGGAAACTGACTCGTTGTTTCATCGCAAAATTGCTTATAGCGATAGGGTTCATTTTGGCTTTATCGCTTTGGCTTAGTTAGTTGAGTGAGATCGTTTGGTCCGGTTTATATACTGGTGACATTATCGGACATTGTTTTTTCTTCAAAAAATGTGTCCGGAGTTTGGAGTCAATGGCGATCGTTACCGCATCATGATCGATAATTTTTTGTTTAAAAATATGGACATATCGATCCGGATGAGATGAGTTTTCAGCAGAATGTTGCTAAGTGCTATACGGCGACGGCAACGATCGACATATTGAAATCAAAATTTAACGATCAGTTGATTTCGAGAAATGGACCTGTCAATTGGCCTCCAAGATCGTGTGATTTGACAAAACTAAATTAATACCTGTGGTCCCAAGTGAAGTCACTGGTTTATGCTGATAAACCAGCAAAAATTGACGCATTGAAGGCCAACATTGTTTGTATTATTTTTGACATGATTATTGGGGTTGAATTCAAGGAGAGGTGGTAGAGCTGGCTGTTAGTCTTGAACACCGCTGGCACCGGTGCAAGAAGCGATAAAACAGTGACAAGGAAATGTTTCTGCGGTGTTCAAGCGAATCTACAGATTTCGCAATTAGGCGCACCAGATCAAATATGACAATTGTACTCAAGTTTAGCGCAAATAAAAGCCTTGTAAATTCAGATCAGACGGAGTGAAATATTTCTTGCTCCAAGATAGAAAACATAAATATTTCGCAGCATTTTTGGCGACGTAAAATATATGTGGTCATTCCAATGTAGCTTTTCATTAACGTACATACCGAGAATTGCAAGTTTTTCAGTTTTTCATCGGCTCCATAGGCATGCATTTTGGACAAAAGAGATTGATGCCAAACTCTGTCAAATGCCTTGGAAATATCGAGTGCAACAACTTTGCTTTCGCCAAATTTATGCAAACATCGGTTCCACTATTCGGTGAGATATACCATCAAATCACCACTAGAACGTTGCCTACGAAATCCGCACTGCCTGTCACTAAAAATTTTTTTGGTTTCAAGATTTTTTCATGAGCTGAAAATTGATAAGCGTTTCCATGGCCTTGGAAAGAATGGATGTAAGAGCTATTGGTCGGTATGAAGGAGAAGACAACGGCTCACATTTTTGGGTATGGTCTGGACAAATGCTGTTTCCAAACTTCTAGGGAAGAGTCCAGAAGGATAGGATAGATGGAAAAACTTACGCACTGGTAATGCCAGCTTGGAAGAACACCTCTTCATAATTAATAGGAAAATACCACCTGGCCAAGTTCTCTGCAAGCGAGGCTAGACATTCATATGCTGAAAGGATTAGTTGGACACTTCCATCGTGTGGCAATACTAAACTTGTAACCTTCGGCTCAAAATTGGAATCGGTTGCGAGATTTTTTTCGAAAGGCATATCGCGGACGCCAGTTATAGAGCCAAATGTGATGATGAAGGAAGATATAGAGAGAAGAACACTGGGTTCGAATTACCACATACGCGACTTACACGTGACTGAATAATGTTGATTTGGCATGATCGCTTACGTGAACGTGTGACGAGTAGTGAGCATCCCAATGTAAATACTTGATCCCTCGGTAACGTATGGATTTCATTCCCCCCCACTCACCCCAAACATATATCATCTATCAATCGAATGCACCGTCTTCGAGTCAATCGCATACAACCTATACGTAGCCACCGACCACGTTAACTCCCTTAACTCCATCATCGCACAAACCCCTACAAACATCCACCCCAACCGTCCCCACCACAACATAAAGTTTCAGTATATCGGATGAACGGTGTTCGAGGTAACCGCGAGACATACAGACATATATCATAAGATATATATATATACAGTGCAGTGAGTATTCGTAATAATATACCAATAGCAGAGAAAAGATTTCCTATCAAGCAAAAACTGTTTAATAATCTGTAGCGCTTTAGGGGAGATGCACAGTGTAATGTTTGGAAAAAAAACAGACAGATGAATCAGGAAAGGCATTTCCTTCTGTTGGATATTGGTGATTCAAAAAGTTTTTCCATAAGAATCAATCTATACTCGAACATAATAAAAATCTCGATATGACGTTACCTTTCGTAGCATTTTCCTTGTTCTCGGTGAACAAAACACTGAGCCATTAATTGAGGGTCAACAAGTTTTACACACCTGTTCGTGTGGTCATATTTTGCTGAGAAATGTCAATTCAGTACAATTTATAATGCACAATAAGCAGGTCAACTCTGTTGCATGTTCACTGTCGTTGGACGCGAGACTGGCATAAGCTCAGTGGGTAGCCGCAGCCATATGTCAGCGATTCATATATGCATTTTGATCAGATAATGAATTTCCAACTAAAGTCAAATGTTCCGTCAATATGAGATATTAGACTACGAAAATAAGCGATCTTTCAAACTAGTGATCATTGCTGTCAATTGTTCTGTCCACAAATATGCACGCTAAAAATTCATTTATGCACGTACTGGTCATAGCTGGTATACATTTCAGTTAAAACCAATGAATCCTCTTGGTGGTAGGAAGTGAGGTGGCATAAAGCTAAACATTTAACATAAGCTTACTTTTACTTTAATAGATGTAATACAAATAAAACGCGCAACATAGGTGGTGACTGTAAAATGTGTACATAAAGTTTCTAAAAATATAAGGGCCCTTATAATTTGAAAAAGTGGGTGCCGTGGCTCAGTGGATAAGAGCATGGACTTCTGAGCAGGGGGTTCGTGGTTTGAATCCCAGTAACTCCAAAAGTATATTTCACGGTGTCCCACCTCTTGCGAAAGTCTGAAGCCAGGCCTTGGACCGCAATGGTCTGTCACGCCGAATATTATTATTATTATAATTTGAAAAGTTAGAAATATGATTTCGGTATTGGAATTGAATTCGGTGATTGTATAACAAGAATTAAAAAGACAGTCCCGAAATGTCTACACCGTTGAATACGCTTTTCAGAGGCAGAGACAATGACAGTATTTTAAATTATCGGAAAATAGTATATTTTTTAGAGAGAGAAATGAGAAAAGTGTCTTAAAACAGAATCAACAACTATCGGCGGTGGTAACAATGCTATGAGAACTTGTATGGTACATACGAGTATGCCATTTTTTATGAAACCTTATAATGCGACGTTATTTTAAGCTTTCAAGCTTTTTCTTGATAACGGATAAAAGTCGCTTTCAGATCAATTTTATACACAAAAACCAAAACTTTAAGAAAAGTTTGCAAAGAACAACAAATGTGTCTGAGTTCTTTGGAGTTCCCAGTTCATTATACAACCGTACTCTCTCGAAGATGGTGAAGGATATGTGAAAACATATAGGTTTGTAACAAATGGGTATTGGGTCCTGAGTTTTCGCAGTGGAGGATATAGGATAGGAAAACGACCCTCTTAGAGGAATACCGTCAATATCAAATACATAATAAAACATTGAAAAATTTGTGATCTGAGTATGGTAGACCGAAGATTGAAGATAAGAGAGTTAGTTGATATTGTTGGGATCTCGAAAGAACCCAAAACATAATTTAAATCTAGTTTCGAAATTCCTTTGAGTGGAAAGAAAACGCAATCGACTGACACGAGTGTTTTGTGCTGTATGAATCGGATTTTTTGGCCAGATTTGTAACAACAGATGATACATCGGTTCATTACACTTTACCCCTGATACCAAAAAGCAATCAAAAGTGTTCAAAATATCTGGATCATCAGTGGCCAAAGAAAGGTAAGTTTTAATGGTAATGGCATTGGATAATTTGGAAGCGAATGGAATCATAATTGAATACCTTTACAAAGGACTCTTTCGTTAGTTTTGAGACAAAATAATAAAAAAAGCATTCATGCTGCATCCTCCTTAATTTCCTGATCTCGTTCTGTATGACATTCATCCGTTCTCAATCCATGGACCTGGAAGGAAAACGAATTAATAATTCAACAAATGAAGAAGTCGAATCTACAGTAAACGCATTTTGAAGGCCTGCCTCAAAACAATTACAGCAATTCAGAGATTCCTTCTTTAGCCGCACGATAGTTATGTGGAATGAATTGCCTGATTCTGTGTTCCCGCATATATATGATCTGCAGTCGTTTAAGACACGTGTGCATAGACATCTCATTCTTTCCTCTCCCTAATTTCCTAACGCCCACGCTGTGCTAAGCATTATAAGGGTGCAAACCCCTTTAGCGTGTGTACATTATAAAAAAAAAAAAACAGCAAAACATAGAGACTGGAAAAGGGTATAAAATTAACAACATTCAAATATAAAAATATCGGTATTTTTGACAGAAAGATAATACCAATGGACCGGGGTGAAATGCTAATTCTGTAAAGTTTTAGTTTTGCAAGATTATTTGGTTTTTGGAAAGCAAGCGAATTTCAGTTGATAACACTTTAATAGATCTGTCTGAATTTAGCTTCAGTTAAAGAGAAAAATATCTACCAAAGGCTGCGAGTTTATACAAACTTTTCGTACCTTCTCTATTGCTCATTTCAAATCGTTGAATTATTACCTCGAATAACATTTCAAAACCGCAACCGATCGTACTTATCGATTATCCATAGAACTTTAGCTATAAATATCGGTTTTATACCGGATTAAATATTGAAATTCTGATTTTACCTCCTGGAAGCTTTTAAAGAGTAATGGAAAAAACTGCTACTACTCCAAATGGTGGATGTTTGCAAAATCATCCATCAAGTCTTAAGCTCGCAGTCGCCTGCTCTGATAGAAACAAGCATTGCTTAAACGGGTAAAAAATAAATAAAATATTTTAATATATTTAATAAATATATTAGTTATTTTATTAAATAATCAATATTTTTAAAACAGAAAAGCTTTATGTGAATAATAATAAGTAGTAAGTTATAAAATAATGCAAAACTTACTTCTAGAGATAAATCTGAATTCTAAACGTCTTAATTTATGATCACGATGTTGTCCGCTTACAACAACTAATATTGCATTTGGCTAAAATTGTCGATTCGGATACGTTTACAACGTTACGTAGTTACGTATACATTTATTCGAGTACCTATAGCAGCGGGTGTGATTGTAATTTATGTTAATTTTATGAAAAAACTCGCGGTGACAATTTTGTTGGATTTAATTTTTACTCTATCTTCTAGCATGATAGAGTTCAGAAAAAAATTATCATCAGGGGCAGTATATATTTACGAATAAAAAAAATTATTTGTAATTTAAGTCGTAGATAGGTCATGCCTTTAGCGTTGGTGTACATGCAAATAACTATACTGTACTCAAGAAACGAACAACAGGTGGCAATCGCAGAAGAAATACGGCGATCAATTCTAAAAGCTCCCGCTACTAAATAATTTATGATTTATTTATGAATGAAAAGATTGCTTGATAATTTATAGCTTAGGAACATGCACGCCATGTGGTACGTGTGTTATTCTAGGCTTAGCACTAGATTATCATTAATAGATGCAACTATATCAAACAGACTAAAAGATCATGCAATTGTCGTTTTGTTATCTGATTCGACAATTATTACAGAATTTTTCACGGAGGACCAATTTGTAAATACCGGTAATGCAGCAATTAGACAATAGGCTCTCACTCGAAGGACAACAGGTTCATTTCCTAGTGCGTCAAATGTGCATGCATTTTTCTCACCGAACTGACCATTTTTGTCTAATAGACAGTTATTTTATACTGCTTTATTCAAATCTCGGGTTAAGTTGATGTATGTATTAACATAGAAATAGAGCCCGGGAGTGATCTTTCAACTCCGCCAACCACAACACTTACTTTCCTCCATCAATTCTAATATTTCCAGGCACACGCTCTGATCATGCATTATACGTATGCAAATCAATAAAATCATGCGCTAATGCGCTATTTATAAACAAAACGAGTAAAGATCGACTTAAATTAGACAAATTTTGATACTTTATGAAGGAGTAAGAGGCGCTACCATCAAATACACTAGGCCCAAAAAGACTGTATAATTTTCCACCAGGTTCAATGTGTTCTTCTTGCAGTAAATTAAAAGACCATACATCGTCTTTGCACCATATTTGAACAACTATTTTCGGTAAATTTCCTGGCTCGTAAATCTTCCCCGTGTAAAAGCCAAGTAAAAGTCTGCTTAACAACCGTTCAAAGCCTTATCTACTGTCCCTGGATCTACTAAAACGATTTTATCTTTGTGTCTATTAACGCATTGAGATACTCTCCAACTGGTTTATGGGTGATTAGTACTAACCGGAACACAGTCTGTTTACCCTTTTTGAAGGGGATACTAATATCCGCCAAGTTGAGTATAAATGATATTATATGTGTCGCCACCGATTTATTTAGGTAGTTAAGTAGAGATGTGGTCCACGCTACCTTAAATAGCACTAGAGTGTCACGTTTTGTAACCGCAGACTTCGGGAGACCCTATGACGTGGGTATCTGGAAATGGTTATAACCAATCTGTAGCATACAAGTACGAGATCAGATTGGTGATCCGGCACTCCAAAAGCTCTCTTAAGTCGGCAAAGAAAGGTTTTCTCAATTTGTGGAGTCAAAGCCCCCACAGGGCTGAACATTTGCAGAGACAATGACTGAGAGTTTCTTTCTAATTAAAATCCCTGCAACTTCTGCAACATATATTATGCCAGATTCGCAGTTTGGCTGTCCATCGGCCGCCTCAATAATTATAGCAACGACTCTGGAAATATCTTTCGAAGATCGAATAATGGCTTTGATTTGAGATTGGCTACCTACCCATGTGCCAACCATATCAGTTATAATGGTACTGTTAGAAAGTGCCCTGCATGCCTCCCTAATCGCTAGGATCTCCGCCTGAAAGATGCTAGCAGATTCGGGCAGCTTGTAGAACTTTGAAAGATTAAGTTTTTCTGAGAAGACTCTAGCGCTGACTCCATTTCTCATCTTGGATCCTTCGGTGCATACAGTTACGCAAAAAAGCCATAATTCTCCCCGTCCTTCCAACATTCTCTAGACGGAAACTCTACGGCCAATCTGGGACTGAAACTGAGTTACTTAGGTCCGAATCGATAGACGTAACTATAACTAAAACCAATGCTTTAATGACTAATTTTGATGACTACAAGCCTTGCTACAATGTTACATTTATTTATTTATTCCATTGCTATAGCATGAGTTGTAGTTATAGTAACGTATCTCGATTCGGGCCTAAGTATGCATTTGAATTTTTTGAGCTTCAATTAGGCCTGCCTCTGGCAGCAACAGATACCGCGATACTATCCGCATAACTGTCTCGTCAGGTATTTCAGATTAAAGGCATAAGACGCTTCGTGCTCTAGGACTGACTTCCTTCTTCCTTCAGCAGTATGCAATCTTACAAGTAGTAGTTTCAGAATTTTGGTTTTCCATTCTCTTGTCGAATATGAAACCATACTTTGTTTAGGTGGAAACGCGTCTTTAAATCTGTTTTCTTGAATGTCCACGAGATTCAAACACCTATCAAGATTTTTTCAAACTCAAATTCTTATAAGATGTATTATGGTTGTTGCCATTTTTTTTTTCAAAATAATAACAAAATCGTAACTGCGATAATATTTTTATTTCATTTATTATATATAAATGTAAACGTTTATCTATACGTTAGTTAACTGTGTCGGTACTTTATTTAACTGTCTGTTTATAATTATTGTTATTATGTTGCTATGTTGCCTTCAAATTGAAGACGTTAGTGTCATTGAACAGATTCAAGTGCAAATAAAATAAATTTCAAATTCACTTTTCCTTGTCATTAACTTAACACGCAACAATTCTTATCTTATATCAAAATAAATAAAGCAATTAATTTTGAAAGAATACTTACTAGGTATATAAAAAAAAACATACGTACGTAATAAACCGCACCTTATCCAGTAAGGTCTGACAGTGAAACTATCTGTGTGACACTACGACACATTATTTATTTGCAGTTATGCAACTTATCAGAATGTGCAATGAAAACAACAAATCTCCCAAATGCAGCCCAATCAGATGAAATAGTAATGGAATGAACGTTGCATGTGCTAACCTTCGCATAGTATTCTCTGGAAGTACGCAAACAATTTTACATACATTCGTAAATACATTTTCTAATATTTCTAAATTCGAATTCGGATTTACGAATCGTTGCAATTTGTAGAATGATTGTGTGGCCGTGTAAAAGCGCTTGCCATTGGTGTTGACAGTGATTTAGCGACGGTGAAAAAACTTAAAACGAATATATTTTTTTTATTTATAGATTGCTACGTGTTGTACTGCCACTGCTATTGTTAATCAAGTCTCAGTGGAAATGGTCGCATGTACCAAACAACGAAATACTTAAGTTGTGTGCGCGCACGAATTGGGTTGGCAGACATTGCAAGCAGGAATGATTATGAAAAAAATTCACTTAAATAGAATTTCATATATAATACAAAAATATTTAGGTAGAAGACAGGAAATTGTGTCTATGGTTGTCAGAAATTAAAAGCAGGTTTGTTTCTTAAGTCTTTCATATACGTAAATATTTAATTTCCTTTACTTATAATTTTTACCACAGAAACCCATTACTGTTTTGATCATTTTGGCTTACTTTTTTAAATATATTCTGCTAGATAAACCTTTATCATCGATCAGGTTTCATTTTGGCATAACCAACACTACGGAAGTCAGACAGATGACAGAACTTAACATAACATAGCTTTCAATACGTACTGGCTAGTATGCAATAAAATATTTGTCTGTCATGTTATTGTTATTAAGCTCCATGACAATTCAATGCGTTATAAATAATACCGAAATACTTTTTCTTCCTTATTTGACCCTAAATTTCGTCTGTTTATTAAACAATTTAAGAAAAGGAAAAACGTAGTCGTAGTTATTTTAAATATTTGTAGACTTGTTTCTGGAACCGCCTTCGTATTATTTAGTGTTGGCCATGCTGAGTAACGCCTCTAGAGATTTGGATCTTTGAAATTTACGTGGTGTCCTCGAGGCACCCGTCTTCGATTTATCATCACAGTGCAACAAAATCATGACTTTAATTAAATCTTTTGAGACAGCAGTTATATATAGATAATAAATAAAACTGAACGGAAAAATAATGCTTAACGAGTAATACAACAATGTTATAGAATGCGGACAGAAGAGGTGTTACAAAACCTCAGAAAAATAAAAACGAATTTTATTTGTGAAGAAGAATAATTCAGGGGCCGCATTAAGTGCGGAATTTCTGACAAATATTGCGCGGTATATGCATTATACAAATAACCGCATCGCACAAATACTGCAATAACAAGGACAGAAATCTGAGCAGCTGCCCTTAAGAGCATATTGGCGTATTTCCATGAGATGAAATGTCTTGGGATTTACCAATTCCACGTGGCATAAATCCACGGTACTCTTCGGACGCGGATTAGTTATATAAAAATCAAAGTCCATCTTGGACAGGTGTGCCCGTATTAACTCAATAGTTAGAGCAGGACCTTTCTTAAATCCTTGCCGATTTTTGGGTTAGGACGACCGGTTGAGATGTGCAACTGCACAATGAACACATCTCGCACCGGTAACATCAGGTAGGGCATCTGATATACCAAATATCTTGGTAACACCAGGCCTTCATCTGATGTTACCATGCTAGCGCTCTACCCGCATTTGGGTAGTAAACCACCAGCAACTACGTAGGTCAAGCCCAAAACGAAACTGGGTCCTAAACCATAAGTTGGCCCAGACTCAGCTAACCTCCGAAAAGATCAACCTCATCTGTAGACGGAACCAACTCCCGTAGTACCAATGCAACCTTGGTGAGAACTGACATCAAGGTACTCAATTCGTTCAGAATGAGTGACTTGGCGAAGGAAAATCTAAACCCTGGCAGTACATCATCCAGAATCTCGAATCCAATCATTTGTCACTATGATAGCATGCTATTTTAGGCCGCCCAGGATAGAAACTATACCAGGAAAACCACGGTCCATCTGTTTGTTATGAATAGGCTACTTAATAGGAAGAGCTCCACCAAATAAATAATCTCTAGGTATTAGTAGCCCTTTCAGGGTCGCTAAATCACGAAGACATTTCCAAAAATTAGCATACTCTAAGTACCCGCGGCCATGATATGGTGATATGGCGAAGCAATGCGATCAGCTTAAACACCCAGCTGCGACTGTTCCGTTCAAATGTTGAATCTGTGCTGTTGTATGGGTGGCAGCACTTGGAAGGTGACCGCTACTATCACAAAAAGATTTCAAACGTTCATAAATAGGTGCCTACGGAACATCTTAAGGGTTTTCTGGCCTAACCGTATCTCTAACGACCATCTTTACCAGAGAACGGGTCAGGAAACGATAGGCACAACCATCTAACGACGGAAGTGGCAGTGGATTGGTCATACATTTCGAAAAGGCAACAGTTCCATAGCAAACTACGCATTGTTATGGAATCCATTATCTCAGAGGATGGTAGAAGAACAGGTTGTCCGAGAAATACATGGCGCAGAACAGTTGAGGAGAAGTCTCTGAAATTGGGGAAGAGTTGGAGAGAACTGAAGCTCATTGTTAGGTACCACACGCGATGGCACGTAGGCGTAGTAGAGGCCCTAGGACCCACAAGGGGATATAGGACATAAGTAAGTAAGTAAGTAACCGCGGCCCTTATTAAACTCCCGTCGTAGGAACCAGCACCCTTCCCATAGATAGGGTAAGATGCAGCTGGAAACCGCCACGAGCTTACCACTTCTTCTTTCACAACACGGGCTACGGATACGGTGAAGTTATTTTCATGAGATGTTACATGACCAGCTTATTCATATTCCATCATTGGAGAGAACAACATGCTTCTGCCACGAAGCATATCATAATGAAATATCAGCAGCCGACACTACTTCAAGAAAATTTTTAACCAGAAAACTTGAGAAAAGCTTTCTTTAAAAAGGGGTTATTATTGAGATATATATAATATAATTGAGCAACGTGTGCTTAAAATATTCTCCACTAATTAACTAAACATGATAACGACTGATTGAATTTCCACCCTGATTCATTCACCCCTCATATCATTCATCATTTCATAGACTTTATGTCTATCTATGATAACAAAGCACAACTGTAAAAACAGTTAGAATTCTTAAACAAACTTCATGTTACTTTTCTTACAAATGACTTTGAAAGACCTTTTGATCGCATAGGCGTGCATATAGTACTTCAACAACTCGCTACTTGGAGAGTGGGTCAGAAAATCTTTAACTTTGTTAAAGCCCTTTTGAGTTGCCGCAAATTTCGCGTTAGAATAAATTCAAAATACCTGGGGGCTTATTGAGATTAGTTGCTTTTCTTAAATAACAAACAGTTCAAATATAATCACATTACAAATGTTAATATGCCTGCATAAAGAAACAATTTTAGATACTGTATTTATTTATCCTACAATTTCCAAAATTCTTTGCAACTTTTTACAGTTTTTCAATGCAATACACATATAAAGACACACAACATACGCAAATCAGCAAGGCATTGAATGATATTTGAATAAATAAAGCGTGCCTGACCTTTAGTCAATGGGCATGTTAGAATTTAAGATCCTTTATCGAGGACCCAGACGGACAAAGGCTAGTCGCTAGTCATTGCTTTCACCCGGTACTACTCGTATATACGAGTATGCTTCACCACAAACAGTAGCGTCTGTCTTGTCCTCATGTTAAATCCAAGAAATAAAAACCCTGCGAAGAATGGAGCCTGTATTATGTTACTCTTATAGCACAAGAATGAAAAACATTAATTCTCGAATGTGCCGGTCGGTCGGGATTTTTTGTACGCTCGGCGTTTTAGTCGTCGACGGAGTATATGTCTTTGCCCTTCCGACGACGCAAAATCAGCATTCTACGCAAGCCGACTAACGCAACGGTAACCCACTGCTAAAGTTTCTGGTGATTTATGGCTTTTGGCCAGTCATTCATACCAAGAGCCAGCAGCCAAGTTGTGTGTTGTGTTGTTTTGTTTTGAAATTTATTTTGAATTCTCTTTCAGACCTTTCAATGGTCTTCCTTGGTAGCACTACTCGTACGTCTTTACTTGACGCACGGGTCAAGATATTAGCCGTACACTACTTTGATACACAGCTTCGATGAGTATTATCTTTAGGATGTTAATGTTTCCATTTCAAAGTTACGCGTGCGACTGTCACTTGTCCGATATTAATAAATTGTTCTTTTGACATTTCATTGTCAATCAGGAGGAGAAGAGAATGCAGTCAGACAGACCGTCTGGTCGATGTAGTCATAACAGACACACATCAACAACTGCAATTGCAGTTAATTATAAAATAATATTTACAGACTCTGTAAGTCACATGAGCATTGCAGAAGTGAACTATGAATCATTTGCCTGTCTGCAAATGCTGACAGCCAGACGACAGGATCCATACCGATATGATTAATAATGGTAGTGTTCCTGGTACCTGCTAATCTGTTTTAATTCCAATGCAAATGGGGTTTTGTGTTAACAGGCTTAGTGCAGAGAAGCAACTTAATCGCCAGTTTAAAGCTAGACTAGATGATGTTTCTATCTTCAGATTACCTGTTTTTAATTTTTTTTTCTTGGAGAGGTGCGTGTAATACCACTTATTGCAGTGAACTGAAAATTGATTTAATTAATCTTTCATTGGACAAGAGTGAGCTTAATGACATAATCAGTAAAATGTATTGACAACCTGTTGACAATTTAACTGCAATAATCTTTAACTAATAGAATTAAGAAAGGAAGTTGAAGCTTTATAAATCAAGTCTTAATTCGAACAAGGTGTAGATAATTGAATGTCAAAATGGTGGCATTGTTGGGGAGTTCTTTGCGTTTAGCTGCTCTCATATAACAAAACTGTAAATTCTCTTTAATTATCATTTATTTATCATCAAAAGTATAAAGTACAGAAGAGAAATTGTTATAGCGTACACAATTTTTTTAAAACAAGTCTCATCAATTCTTACTAGTAGAAGCCGATATATAATAATAATAATATTCGGCACGACAGACCGTTGCGGTCCAAGGCCTAGCTTCTAGCGACCATTTATGTTGTGCATGTATATTTTTGGACACAAATGGAAAGGACCTACAATTTAAAGTCAGATCCGAACGGCGATTTGAGAAGCTTTCCGTAACAAGTTATTTTTACTCTCGGAACGTTTGTCACCCATTAGCGGGTGGTGGGACACCGTGAAAAATACTTTTGGTGTTACTGTGATTCGAACACAGTAGCACAGTAACATAGTAACACAGCAGTACAATTTTACTTTTAGTCTCTTTATTACATAGGGTGCCGTAAATTATTTTAGAAAATGGAAATACTAGTGTTTTCCGATGCAAAAAGTTCAGTCAAAAAGTTCAGTCAAAAAGTTTAACATTTTTGGAGATTATGTTTCTCAAAAGTAATCTGTCAGTTCGCATCGCAACATTGTTTTTTATTTACTTGAAAAATTGAATTCAGCGAAAAAATGGAATAATCGCGTGAACATTTTCGTGTGATGATTTTTTACGATATTCGAAACGGGCTAACTCAACAACAGTGCTACGAATCACTTCATTTGACTTTTGGCGACGAAGCACCATCCTTACAATGAATTTAAACGCGAACTCACTCAAAGAAGAGACTCGCGAAGGTCGTACAAAAACAGCTGCTGTGCCAGAAAACATCGATGCTGTGAGAAAACTGATTGAAGAGGATCATCATGTGATTAATCGGAAAATTGAGGCATGCCTAGGCATTAGTAACACCAGCGTATATACGATCTTACATGAACATTTAAAGGTGCGGAAGCTATATGCACGTTGGATTCCACATTTTTTGACAGACGCACAATAAAATGGTCGTGTCGATTGGTGCCGCCAAATGCTTGAAAAATTCGTTACTTCCAAAAACGTATACAAGATCGTGACAGGTGACGAGTCATGGATATTTGCGTATGAGCCGAGAAGAAAAGGGCAATCAATTGTTTGGGTCTTCCAATTGGAAGAAAATCCAACAAAACTTTTGTGAGCTCTGAGTTTTGGGAGCGTTTCTTCACGAAAACCGGTCAAGTAGCTAACTGTGGCTCTTGAAAATCAAAACTTGGCACCCAATGACTTCTTCCTGTTCCCAACAATCAAAGATAAGATGCGTGGACAATGATGAATTAGCGGTTGAAGCGTTCAGTTCTTCGGACTGGGAAAAGTATTTCGATAAATGGTTTGAGCGTATGCAAGGAGGATTTTTTTATAAGCAAAAAAGCACATTGTTAATGAAAAATTTTAATTATTTATTACTTTTTCTATAAACTTTTACAGCACCACTCGTACAATCAAGCAGTATGTAAAATTTTCGCAAATTACTAGAATGTTTCAATTGAATCTAATTACCATGAAGTAGGTGGTAACAAATTTATAAATTGATTAATGGTTTCGCATTACATTGCCGTTATCAAAAGTGGATTTTTCAGATCAGAACATCTGTATACACTGATCTTATCAGACTTAAAGCTTTCGCGTTTTCGTTTTATTTTTATATTCGGCTTTAAGTTTTTCTATAGATAGGGTAAATGATAGGAATTTTGTCACTTGCCAACACTCGTTTGATCAGCCATGTGGTTTGTTCAGCTATGGAAGCTATAACGATATTTTATTAACATTGCGTTAACTACTGTAGAGTGGATAATTTGAGATATTCTTGTTCTTTTACATAATTGTTGTAAAAAAAGTTATTTCCATAATTTCGTTACAATTTTCATTCTATTTGTATTTCTTCTATAATATGTTTTATATTGATAATATTTTAAAAATAAATCAGAAATAATTAAATTGACAGAAATTTGCCAGAGGAACCGAAGACGAAAATTTCCCATAGTCATATTTATATACTTCTTGGTATGCACGTTGGCCACCAGACCAAAATCTCTTCTGCGCTTCGGTGTGTGTGTGTGTGTGTGCTCTACCAGATGCTAGACGATCATCAGCCAGCCAGCCGGCGCCTTCCATCTACTTTTTCACTTAGCTGTTATCTTTTCGAGACCATCATGAGAATCTCTGTTCAACAAGCAACGATTGAAGATGTGCTATGCTATAACTAAGACCAAGATCAGCTAACTCGGTAAATGGGACGATAGTAAATTCACAGACATTGACACAAACAATAACACACGGTATATGCCAGAAGGCAGGCAGCCTTATTCTATGATAAACGCAGCAGTGTTCAACCTACACCAAGGACCAAAGTGTGCAACAAACAACAAAAAAGTATAATATGCAGCATAATTTGTCTTCGCACAGAGTTGCACATTAATTCTGGAACGAGCTTTCGCCCTTCGTTCGTCGAGCTATTGTTTATGACGGCAGTATACTCGTAGGTACGAGTACTTGATAGTCTGTTTTAAAATGCTAACTGTTGCATGTTCCGGTGTTGCAGCTGCAGCAACCGTCATCTTCGTCTTATTTCTGATTCTGTGAAACGAGGACAATAGAAGTACAAAACACTATTCCCTCTTTTGTGTTAGTTAGACTTGTAAATCCCTTTCAAACTACAATAGCAAGGCAATAATGATGGCGCCTTCAAATATCCGCCAAATAAATCCTGAACTCGTATATCATCTACAGAGCAACTTGAATTTGGCTCGCTAAGTGGGGCATTTTTCATTACTGCCATTTAAAACATTTAATAGTTTGCTGCTTATTTTTGGTCATTTTCGATAATTTTTCATTATATTTGTTAGTGACAATGGTTAAGTGATGGTAAACACTCGTGTCGGACGTCTTAGGTTCTTTTCACAGTTAGACGGTTTCAGATTGCTTTGTTTTTCAAAAATCTGGAAGCATTTTTATTATGAGCTCACTTTCTGTAGTACTTGCGCGATATCATTGCTGTGCAATTGTTTCATCTATGGAACCGAAAAGGTTTCTCATCGTTCATCCTGGTTTTTATTACAATCTGTCTATTTCAGTATAAATTCTTAATTTTCTTTACCAAAATCAGTGAAGATGTATATATTGTATGATAGAAAGGTACAATGAATTAATTGTGGAATTGGAAACTTTAATTTACGACAATGCTGTCGGCCTCTTCATTTCAAGCTAGCTACAAAACCACACAATTCAAGTTGCGCTCTCTCGCGAATACCAATGTCCTACTGATGCCTTCCCAATGGCTATATGCCACTATAAGCCATTGATTGCCACTCGTTCTACCCTTTGTGTCTTTTGCAACCTGTTTTGTGGATCTGGTGAATATTTTTGAGCATTCATTATATAGATCTGTTCGCGTTTCTGCGTCGGGCAAGGATTTCGATCGCTCGCAGTTAGTGTTAAATTAGACCTCTGTGCATTAAGAAGGTCGCGTAGTTAATCTTCTTGCTTCGGTAGAATTATTTATTGGCTTTTTGTCCGCCTGATTGTTCTGTGAAAGTTACGAGTGTGCATTTGTTATTTCAATATAAATAAATTGTTGTAAAGCGATCATTTCTTTAATTTTTCATTTACTTTAAATGACAACTTTAAAATTCAAATGGATCTCAATTTAAGAGTAACTGTGTTTCCATAACAGTAATCATCGATTGAGTTCTAGTGCAGACATAATATTGTACGGAAAGTAAGGTTTATATTATGGTCAAGATTAGTGAAAAACAGGCTTTAAATAATCTACGTCTGTTTATTTTTATTTGTGTCTTAAAAATGCCGCTAAAAAATAACATAACATAATAATATTCCTAATATATAGTCGATCTAATCATAATCCTAATATATAGTCGATCCGAAAGTTGAATTACATTCTTTACAAAATATGCAAAAATAAATACGATTTGGCTTTGGTAAAGCCTAATTGAACATACACAGATAATATTGAGTACTTGTTCGTAATAAATAATCGCCCAAAATTTGAAGAATGAAAAATCTCCCAAATCTGAAGCAAAAGAAACATTAAAATAAGAATAATGGTAGAAATTCGATAATCCACAAGGTGGAATCATTTCACCACTTTTGTGGTGCTACGCTAATTTTTGTCAAAATTTATTTTATAGGAATTCAACCATAAGTGGATGTTGTAAGGTTTGTAGGAATCAATAGATTACCAATATTGCCGATGTGTCGTGTCGATTTTTTTTCTCGATAGTTTTCATGGTCGCTGCGAACCATGGAGTGGGAACGCCGGTGCGAAGGGGGTGTTCGTTGGTGGGGTGGGCGAATGTTAGTGGATTGTGTGTCACCAATAGACGGGAAGGTGGTCGTAGTTGGTGCTGATGGCTGGAAGGTCTATTGTTTGGTAGGGTGGTCAAATGGAATTGTAGGTGGTGTGTTGGGGGTTTGTTGGTATGTGAGTGTTCTGAAGGGAATCGGTGGGGAGGTGTTGGTCGATTGGGATGGATAGGTCGGTGGGGAGGGGTTCGTCGATGGGTGAAGGTTTGTGGTGAGAGGAGGGATTTTCGAATTTTACTTTGCAAACGTTTAGGCTTAAAATGCGATGCGTAGATTGAGTTTTTTTTTTTCAGTTTTTTGAGGTGTAGTAACACCTGTGAAAGAAAAAATTACGCCATCGCAAGCCAAGCGCTAACCAATTGTTTTAAAACAAGTCCCATCAAATTTTCACTCGTAGAAGCCGAGATATACGACACGGCAAACAAACGTACAAACAAATGGTACAAATGTACACACATTCGCTAAAAAAAATTTCATGTCCTCTGAATATAAGCTTTGCCTTTCGGGCTTGCAATAACCTATTTAGATATAGAGGGCGCATCCTAAAAAAATTTAAATATTTATATTGCAGTTGTAGATAAAATATAATTGTTTATTACCTATCTAGCATGTTAGTTGAGACCCAGATTCACCAGGAACTGTGGGGCCAACTAGGTATATATATACATATGTATATACAGTTATGGTGGGTAGGTGCAATACAAAAGAAACCTACACCGTGCACTCAGACCATTGGCCCATTGAATTCGCTATCCAATTTTTAGGTAGCGAAGGACTTGATCTTCGATCGTTGTTATATTGCTTCCAAAAAGTTCATCCTTTGTCTTGAAAAAGCGGGACACAAAGATAAGAAATGCGTAGTTTCTTTCATACCTCCAGACAGGACATTGGATCTAATTGAACATATGACTTCCAGTCGGTTTAGCTCTGTAAGTGAACCGACCATGATCCGACATTTCCTTATAGATATTCCTAAAACTAACTTGGCGGTGTTCTCTTTGGCATATCCATAAAGTGCTTGGTAGTATTACATATATGGATTTCCAACATATCCTTACCAGTAAGGAAACCATCAGTGAAGAATTTTGTTTCGAACTCCTTAAGGATCTCTGTTGCTTTTTCCCTAGCAGGAACAGGACCTCAAGAAAGTATACAGTACTATTAACAGACATCAAGAGCGAAGGAATTTGATCCGAAACAATATGAAATATGTTTTCGTGGACACTTTTAAGTCCATACTGCCAGTTATTGTTCATTCGAAGACTTTCACCGCTTCCATCTGAATAACTAGACACAGAGTTGGCAGATCTAACAGCATCTGCCGAGGTAGAGCAGTGTATTAACTGTGTTCTTAGCCATTTTTAGTCTGTCTATTTTAACGCCCAATCTTTCTTTCTTAATCGCATATTGGACTTTAGATTAGCGTGCCTAGAAGTATATAATCCTCTTTAGCGATTCTCTTCCAAACCGCAGAGATATTCTGATGTACAGGTTTACTCGTTTTTGGTGACAAAACGCACTTGGACACTTGGTTATTAGTAGAGATAGTTGCAGTCTTCCGCTTTCTTCTACTGTCAGCTCAGTTAGATCCTGATTTTCCAAAGCAATTTAGTTTCTTAAAAAAACAACCCATAAAAATTTAAATTTTTCGTGTAAATTCTCTAATTGATACACAAAGTGCAAAGGGAGCCAGCCCCCTTATCATGATCATTCCAAAAAATTTACAAAATGTGTTTCCATCGGAGATACACATGTCTATAAAATTTAAAGAAAATCGGGCTTATTTTAAAAAATTTATATGGAAGCCCCTCGGCCTTGGGGCCACTTCAAAATTTGTACAAAAAGCGTTGTCCATAGGATTAAACTTGTGTGTATAAAATTTGAAGAAAATCGGGTATTCTTTTTATGAAATTTGTATGGGTGCCCCCCGACCCCAGGGCCCGATCACTTCAGAATTTTTACAAAAAGTGTTTTCCATTGGAGATACACATGTGTATAAAATTTGAAGAAAATCGGGTACTTTTTGTAAAATATTTGTATGGGAGCTCCCCGACCCCGCGGCCCGAGGGGCCTACAATTTTTAATATAAAGTGTTGTCGTAGGAGATACACATTTGTGCAAAATTTCAATAAAATCGGGCTTTTGGAATTGGGTTAAATATTGATCACAAGATTTGGTGTGCCAGCCAGCCAGCCAGTCAGCCAGCCAGCCACGGGCAAGTGAAGTTAATATAGAGAATTTAAAAAGAGTTACAGCTGATGCAAGTTCAGTGGCTCTATTCGCAACTGAAGTATTAAAGATGACCGTTGAATTTAAATCTGTGTCATTCTCAAAAAGAGGACAACCAATTGACTCAGCCAACGTGTTGCCCTCAAATGATAACTCACTAATAAGTACATCCTATAGCCCCATAGCCAGTAGCTTTCTGCCTCTGAGATCTTGTCCAGACACTTCAGCCATCATGAAGTTTGGGACTACATATCCGATGTCCATGCTACTAGCGTACCAGTGGTGGGATTCCCAGATTCCTGGTTACCCCATGCAGAATTAAAAACCTTTGGTTTATCATCGATCATTCATTTTGGAATGGTTCTAGGATGAGTTCTTACCATAAGTCTATCACTCATAACACTACTTACTTACCTAAGTGAGCAAGTATTATCTGTTATATATAAATAAAACACAACATTGTAATGGTATAGTAGATAAAAAGTAAAACTACATGCTACATGGTGATAGCAAATATTAGTAATTCTACGAAAATATCTAAAAGACATGATGTAGTCAGTCCCAATTGCCAATGCGATAGAGGAACATCTCATTATGCAAGAAACATCAGGAGTAAAATGACTAGATGGCTACCGTTCGTTGGTCAAAGATGCAGACCTTGTGATACCCTTTTTTATACCATATTGTTGTTTATATACATACAGCTTACGGTCTATTACACGGTGAAGGGTCTCATGCGTTTAACCTCACGTTTTCGCTACTCTTCCAAGGAACGAAACTAATAATGTTAGGTCGGCAGGAAATCTCGTATTTACAGAAATATTACTTAGGCATTATATGCTGCATACGCTGCGTGAAGCAATGAAATATAAAAACAGAGTCCGAAAGCAATCTAAGTTGCCAATCGCAGTTGACTTGTGGAGCGCGTTAAATGCAGACTACTCTCAAAGCTACGAATTTTACTTTCCATAATCCATGAGAAATATGCAAAAATATTCGCGTGCTCAGGGATTGTGTTCAGTTGCAGTGATTGTTGCGCGTTCACATTGCGCTCTAAGTGTAGGTAGATTTCTTTTGCTTGTGTACATGGCAATGCCAATTTTATGTGCTCGTACATTCATACTCGTATATCGTAGTCTAATTTCGGTAGATATGACTTTTGCAGCGCCTGGGAAAATGGACAATTGGCATATTCAGCGGCATGCCCCATATTCAATATTTATGGTAACTGGTTCTAATTTTGATTTCTGTTATTCGGCGGGTGGATTATTACAGTGAACTCTAAGGTAGTTTTCGTTTTTTTTGAGTGTTATAGAGGTCCCAACAGACGTTCTCATTGAAAGCGTGAGTCTTTTGCAATAATACCACTTCTTAGAGGTAACATTGTTGTGGACATCTTATCACTTAATAGTCAATATTTCATACTGTTATTCCAAAACCTACAAATTAAATTTCTATTAATTAACGAAAATGTAAGAAGCGACAAGACTTGACCATCTTCCTTTTCATTACTTAGTAAAATGACTTTTTTTATTAAAAGATTGTTTATTAAATTTTTAACAAAATTTACCAAAACAATTGCCATACTATCGCCAGGAAGACCAAAAGAGTGCACACCGGTAGCCACCAGTTGCTGTTAGGTTGTCATTATTTCAATTAAATCTCATTGGTGTCTCTGCGAGAAGTATCCAAAACTTTCAATCGCGAAATTTGTCAAATCTTAATCCTTCTTTGTGATATCCAGGTAGTTGATAAGTTCTGTCTGTTGCCATTTTTTTTACATAAAAGGACGTTTATAGTCTCATTGAAAAGTTATCGCCTGTAGGGAACTTTAGACGAGAATGTATGTGGTATAACTCTATAAAATGCTTATAATCAGAGGACATGAACATTTTTGCAGCGAACGTGTGTACGTACGTACATTTATTTGCCGTCTCGTATATCTCGGCTTCTTCCAGTCAAATTTGATATGGAGTCCACGTAAAGCCTGAATCAATAATACAATGAGGAAAGGAAACGATACAAGAAAACCTAAATACGGAAGACCTAAATTACATTCCCCAGTATTTATCGTTAAGTTAGAAGTTGTTTAGTAACATATTGCCAGTAAACATTGACAGATTTTCATTAGACAGGAGATGAATATATCTCTTTTTATCCACATGGTATCCTCTGTACTTTGCACTCTCGAAAAATTCAGTTTTGCAGGGTTAGACATAAAGAAAAAGAAAATATCTGAATTGATTATTAGCAATGTTGTTTTCATATACATATTGGAACCAATTAAGGTCAGTCCGACGATTTGAAATGTGTACAACTTATAAAACGCCGACGTCCAACTTACAATGATTTATGCCTGAAAGTTTATGACATATTTTCAGCTAATAAGACAGTAAAATTTTAACTGCTATTGTTCTGCGGTGAACGATTTCAACTTATGGTACGCGGACGCAAACATTTAAACTGGGTGTAATTTGACAATTAACCTATCGACATTTTATTTGTTGTTTAACAGAAATAATTTGCAATGTTTTACTCGCAAGAAATACCAAGTTCTTTGTTTAATGCAAATGTGTGCCATTAACGACATTATTAGGATCGTAATGATGGCAAATGCAAATCCAGAGCCTTTCCCTTTTTACAACATGTTATAGACGATAAATATTTTATTTATGCAATCGCACACCAATAGACGCTTTCGTGAGCTGCTACCGAAAGGCTAGGTCAAATTCTTTGCCTTTTCTCGTTTTGCTCACTGTATGAATTGATTTTTTTTTGATGATCTTAATTCCTTTGCTTTTAGTTTCAGGGCATTTTTAACCTCAGAAGAGGACATAGTTTTCCCGTCGTCTGGAAATTGTTTTGTTTGGTGTGACACGGATTCTTCAATAGAATCCTATTTGATGTCACCATCATATAGTTTGACGTACATGAAATTTGGGCGTCCTGTTCTACGCCATTGGTATCGAGACTTTGGTGTGGGGTCCAAAGACACCAGCTTAAACTTCAATATCCATCTTCGATCCATCTGCAAATCAGACCTCTAGCTTCCAGTACCGGACCACCATTGCACCAGTTTACCCGGTCCAATATTTATACCCCAAATTTCCTTGCGGAACAGTGCCTCCTGACCACAATGTCGGGGATAGTGCAAAACATGTCTCTTTCAGGAATTAAGTCAAGAATTGACCCACATAGTCAACCGGTTTGTACCCGTATTCTAGTTGCAGATTAATAGCGCGTCTAGCAGCCGTCTTCCTAATGAATATTGGCAGGGCTGAAAGCCCTACAACAGCTTCTAGTGCTGTCTTAGGACAGGTGCGCATGGCACCCGTTATAACTAGACAGGCCGCTCTTTGTAGCTTCTGAAGCTTAGTTGCCGTTGTCCGTTCAAGTACTCTCGGAAACCAAACGATGGCCGCGATAATAGGTCTCACCAACATTGTGTAAATCCAATGTACCATTTTAGGATTTAGACCCCAAGTTCTGTCGTAGAGGCATCTACTGTCGAACAAGGCCCTAGGGGCGCGTTCGAAGGCGGACTTGATGTGAGAAATCCAGTTTAGCCGTTTATTAAGGATGATACCGAAATATTTAACCTCACTGGAATAATCAGTTTGAATAAAGTCCGCTTTCAGGTATAAGAAATGGTCACCGTGGCTCTAGTAGTTAGTATGTTGGACTTCTGCCGGAGATTTTCGGTTCGAATCCCTGAATCCCAGAAACACCAAAATTATTTTTTAGGGGCCCACCACTCGCGGATGACTGATAAAAGCCCGCAAATAATAGCTCATCACGGAAAACTTCTCAGCTCGCCTTTCGGATATGGCATTAAATTGTAGGTCCCTTCCATTTGTGTGCAAAAATAAAACACGCACAACACGAATGGTCGGGAGAAACTAGGCCTGCAAAACTGTCTATCGCGCTATATATTATTACTTATATTTAGGAAGTGGATTAAAAATGTATCAGAAGATTTGGCCAGCCAGCCAGCAACAAACAAGCACACGGGTACGCAAAGTTATTAATGTTACGAAATGTAGGCTTTTTAGAGTTCGTAATGGAATTTACAAATAAAAACACGATACAATATCGATTATTCACAAATTACAACTTTAAGTAACAAATAGCAACTGATCACAATTTTACACTGGTGATAACTTATTTTTCAGTTATAACGCTATTATTTACATAGGCGGTAGATCTATCTACATTTCAACAGTTCAGGTAACTAACTATATTGCTGTATTTATACGTAATCAAATATTTTCGAAAAGGTTCTATTGTTGGAGAACCATCTAGAAAATAGCAGAACATACTGGTACAATCTCCTTATATATAATTTAACATATAAATTCCAGATGCCCTATATGAGGGAAAAATATAACTTTTATACACAATATTACTGAGCCTAATTGTATGTAATCGTTTTTGGTAATTTCTTAATTCTAATACAATTCAATACAGTGCCTATTCTTATATATGTAGACTGCGATAAATGATTTCTATTTACATTACAATATAGAGAATTTAAAAAGTATCTACTTCACTCAATTACAAAAATATCTACCAACGATGGACACACGCAAGACCCAAAAGAAAAATCCACTAATTTGATCGGCCATAAAACGAAGAAACTTTCTTGTAAATTTGAAAAAAATATTGCGGTTACTAAGTGGTCGACACGATGATCCTTTGACCTTACATTCTTGCATCGGACACAGAGGAGCAAACCAACTGGCTGACGGACAACTCAGCTACACTTCAGTACTTATATGGACGAGTGTTGACATTTTGCAAGATGTGCGACACAAATTGTGTCTGGTAAATGGTTAATATCTACGATGCATGATTATACGCACTGACATGAAGACGCATTGGCAGCCCTATAACGAGTCTTAGGAGTTGTAGAGGAGTTGTCATTCTACGGCCACAGTGAAGATTATTTGAATAAGAGCTTATAGCTGTGTAACGTATGAGGCTGAATGAGAATCCTAAGGAGTCGGCGCTTTTGTGAAGTATTAAGTGATTGATGTATAGCGTAAATTGGGCTACATCGTTACGAATATCACAAAATTATGCTATGTGTACACAGTTGTGCGAGCTTTGGAGCTTCTGCGTTGGTTTAATTATTTGGTTTGGGTTTTCTGACAATAATCCATTGATAAAAGGATTTGGACTCGCTCGCTCGTTAGTTTCGTGTTCGTTTTTCCGTATTGCTTTTTCAGTGAATCAGGAGAATTTTGAGAAAGTAAATTGAAAGCGGCTTAGAACATGAGGAATGTGATATATTGTAAATTACATTCCTTCGATTTTTTAATTTTAATCTTAATAAAGGGCGTATTCCACCTTATTGTCATGCAGTTAATGCAGGTCATCCAGGGAGTTCTCCCTTGACAATGAGCTTATGTATAATAAAGTATCTTCACATTATCTCTTCTCAGAAAGCGCAGTTAGTAGAAGATAAATTATCAAGAGATATTATGTGGGCGCCGTGGCTCAGTGGAGCCAGTGAGCAGGAGGTTTGTGGTTCGAATCCTAGTAACACCAAAAGTACTTTTCACGGTGTCCCACCTCTCGTGAATGTCTGACAAACTTCCGAGAGTAATAACTTGTCACGGAAAGCTTCTCAAATCGCCGTTCGGATACGGCATTAAATTGTAAGTCCCTTCCATTTGTGTGCAAGAATATACATGCATAACACAAATAGTCGCGAGAAGCTAGTCCTTGGACCGCAACGGTCTATTGCGCCGAATATTATTATTATTATTATGTAAATGCCATTTTTAATTTTGCAACAGCAATATTAAATTTAATTTAAGACTTTGAGAAAATATATTTTCAATCAATATTAAAGAATTCTTTGTACTTCCACTTGAAGGCTTTTTCATCATCATATTTGGCTCTACAGCCTGGCCTTCAGCACCCTAACTGGACTGGTACTTGAAGGGGGCTTTTTTGGAGTTGCATGTTGCATGAATCCACGCACTTACATTGACATTAATTTTTACTTGGAACATCGCATCACCTTCATATATTGAAATGCGAACCAAAACTTCGATGAGGAACGACACAAGAAATATTTTTTATTTTTTCTTGTGTCGTGGCTTCAAAAAGCAAAGACAAATTATTGATAATAGTCTTTCCGATCTAACCATCAATTAAGTAAAGAGAGCTAAACTTGATAATGGAATTTTTTGGTGCAACAGAGTTAGCCATCGCTTGGATTCTTTTTGAGCTCACACGTAGTCGTAGATAAGGCGGGGTGGTTTTCGGAAAGGTGGCATATTATTGCCTCATTTTTTTCTTTAAAGATGAAGATCGTAACCTCGTTGCGGTCAATGGAGAACAATA
The DNA here is from genome assembly GCA_947095585.1 of Nephrocerus scutellatus. Lineage (NCBI taxonomy): Eukaryota > Metazoa > Arthropoda > Insecta > Diptera > Pipunculidae > Nephrocerus > Nephrocerus scutellatus. Next base: position 11,507,894 of record OX352761.1, read on the forward strand.
CAAAGGAATATAATAAAATGAAACCCATGAAAAACCATATATGTTAGGATTTCTGAATCACATAGTCTGACAAAGTTAAAGTGAACTGAATTTAAAGTTTTATATTGTAAAAGACATTAGATGTACAAATCTACCTTATTCATAAACTGGTTAGGTGTTAAAAACATCATTCATTCACTTGATTCCGCTTTCATCTGTGGGTGTCTATATAATTGGAAGATTAGAAGGACAGGCGTTTTTGCAGCAATCTTTGCTAAATCTATTTCAGCTGTGGTACGCTTGTAGAGATACTTTTTAAGAAGTATACATTCATTCACCCGCCACACACAACACAAAGTACGTATAGGCTTTACAAATGGCACATGTGAACATCGTCATCCCTAGCAGTTGCTTTATCTATGCAGAGTGCAGTGACTAGAGATATTTGTCTTGCGATGACATTATCTTCATCTGATTTTGACTTCTGTTTAGAATAAGCCGACGTTATAAGAGGAGTTGAGGAAAGCAAATTACCACGTACGAAGCACTCATGTGTGTGAGTTTGGTTAGTGGTAGTTTGGAAAATAATTGTTTTGATTTATGAGCTTATAGCTGTAACTGTATTAAAATTAACTGTCAACGAGTTTCATGTAATATGAATTATAAAAGTGTGGGATTTATTTGCTAAAAGTTGATACTTTTTTTTTGTTTTTGCTTTTTAGATATGCAATATAAATATTTTCAGTTTGTATAATAATCTTGGTTATGTAAATGTTATCTAACAATGGACATAGTCCATCATTTCGAGACAATTTTAGAAACTCATTTTTTACATGAATAGTCTCTGTTCTGCATGAATTAAATATTAATCCTTGCATTTAGTCCTTTATTTGCACACATGTCATTGGAGGTGCTCCGATTTATTTTTTTTTTAAAATTCAAAATTTACGGTCTTGCGTACCTTCGATGATTTTCTGTATTCGAATTTCGAAAGTGATTGGATCACAGGGTCGAGGTTCAAAATGTACCCGATTTTATTCAAACCTTGCTCCGAAACTTTGTATCACTAATGACAACAATTTTTGTAAAAATTTTGAATTGATCGTTCCAAGGGCTCCAATAGCATTTACTCATTTTTCAGCACTACTTTATACAATTGTGCCCATATTATACACACACTCACTTAACATACGAACAACATCACTAACTAAAGCTAAAATGTATCCAAAGTAAAGGGGGTGTATCATTCAAGAAGAGATCACAAAGGCAGCTGGAAACCTGACAGAACCCTGCTGGAGCTTATGATCGATAAATGACGCGCTGCGCCTTTTGTAAATGGTTTCACCTTTTGTTCTCACCTGCGTTAATTTTGATGTCGAAAGGAGGAAATTATTGAATTTCGCTTCATTTCGATCATTTATCATACTGCGATCACATTGGTGTTTGCGGCTAACAGCGGGATGCCGGGATGGCGAAGTCGCACACAACCACTTCATCAGTGATTTTGCTCGTAAGACACGGCTATTCAGCACAAGCAATAAGTGTGCTTTGAAGGACTTACGAAGACTCGTTATACCAGTACTTGTTTGGCTTTTTCAATTATTTTTACATTTTTATTGCTGATTTGTACGTAAAATTCAGACCCACCAAAATGTCTTAATGCTATAAGAGGAACATTTAACTGACTGAGGCAAGACTAGAGGTGTTAAAATAATTTAACCTTATAATATTGTCTTTACAATGCAAAATAAATAAATATTACTACAAATTTAAATACAGTTATCCTATGCTTATACATATTTAAAATATTGTTCACTTTTCCATAATGGAAAAAACAATTTACTAACATTGGGATCGAAACTAAGGACCATCCATTTATTACTTTACTTTTATTATTATTCCGACCAGATAAACAAAGCAAGATCAGTGTCGATAATATGCTGTCATTCACAGACTATCTGTCATCTGGCTCTTGAATGAAAATCATGTATGCCAGGGACTCCCAGATTTATTCGTCTCATTGAATTTTATTGATTATGTCATCTGGATGTTGTCAAGTGATCGATCCATTGTGGAGGATTGATTGATATGAATTGGCTTGAATCAACTGAATCAGGAGGACGATCATCACTGCTTAAGAAAACGACTGCACATTTAACCCGCCTGACGAATTGAAAGATTTTACTGGTATCGTCGCTATACAACTGGATGTGGTGCAAAACAGCTACTGGCGAGACGGACATAAGGAATGAGAAACGAAAAACAATGAAGTAGTTTAAGAACACTCCATAGCAAGAGATCATTTATATGGCTAACGAGGGTTTTTTCCTTAAGAGAAGAATTGTATAGACCATGCTATAAGAGTTGCATATTCGCGCTTGTTTTAATTTAGGTGGGTGATCCAGAAAAGGAAAAATTTAATGTAGGTATTCCTTACGATAACTAAGTTATTTAAATTCTTTATTACTTATTAACATATTCATCTAAAAATTAAAAAAAAATGCGTTTAATTATTAAAATAGTTCTTAATGGTCACTATGCTGTTAGGTTTACTTTAAATACGAGACAGGTATTATTATTAATATTAATTCAATCGAAATATTAATACATGAAAATGACTTCGGAGATATGACCATCGCGGCTGTTCTTGACGAAGCTCATTCTGGACGTCAAATTTCGGGCCACTTTTTTAAGCACTTCTGGCTCCTAGTCCTAAACTATTTCTGGCTTATCAGCATAAACCAGTGACTTCACGTGTTCCCACCGAAAATTATCGAGAGGTGTCAAATCGAACGACCTTGGAGGCCAATTGACAGATCCATTTCTCGAAATCAACTTATAGCCAAATTTTAATTCCAAAAAGTTAGTGGTTGCCGTCGTTATATAGAACGTAGCGCACATCTGTTAAAATCACATCTCGTCCAGAACTATGTCATCCATATATGATCATTGATCATGGTGCGGTAATGATCTTCATTAACTGTAACGTGAAGAAATAAGATTAGATTGGTTAATGGCCTACAGGTCACACCAAATATAGCATTTTACATCTTTTATAGCTCTTTTGATTTTTAGGATAGAGTTAAGATTTCTCTCTCGTGGTTTTGGTTTTACGTTCTATTTGCAAACTGTACCCGGGGTACGTTGTGATTTTGCGTTTTATTGGCAAGGTTTTGTAACCGGCACTGTAACTTTGCTATCCGTCGGCAATCGACGGGTAAGGTATCGTTTACTCAGCAAAACGGCGAAGAGAGAGCAAGCAGACTAATTTCTCAGTTTGTTGTTCTTGTCAAATTTGGTTTCGGTTTGGCGTTCTATTTGCAAAGTAGGCAGTCATTACGAAAATCACGAAAACTCTATCACTTTGGCAGCTTACCCGTTGGTATGGTTTCGTGTAAGGTTTGAGCTAATCGAAAGAGGCACGTGGAATGAAATATATACACAGCATCACTAAACATTGATTGGAAGCTGTCATTCGGGCTAGAGGGGAGAATATTTCTTATTAATAAAAATGTTTTTTTTTTGCTTATTTCCATGTTCTAATTCGATTTTTACCACTAATTTTCATGCTGATAAATTTACAAAAAACGTATATTTCAGATGTTGACCCAAAAAAATCACTTTGTTGGTACGGTATAAGACAAAAAAATTGAATTAGACTTTAAATCTGCATTTAAGAAATTTAAACAAACATTGGATTTTTACATATTTTTGAACTTTTTTTGAAAATTAATCAATGTCCGAAATTTTTGCACCCAAGTGTAGTTGGCAGACCATAAAACAGAGGCTCTACCAATCTTAAGTAGAAAATAATACTAAACTAGTAAATAGAGCTAGGGTAACAAGTCAATCAAACTGTGGTCAACAGACAGACATTACATTACTCTCTTGGCAAAAAATCAGTTCCAATTAAAAATCTCATCACATTGTAAATTACACACACATAACAAATTGCAATTAACTTTTATGCAAAGCAAGTGTTAACAACATGACATTTAATAGCTCTGATCACGCGATCTTCAGTGACACGTTGGACCAAAACGACCAGGGTAATTGATACTATTACCTCGCATCAATATGAAATAGATTGTTTCCTAGTTAGTTAGTTTATTGAGGCTAATTTATGATAATTATTTTAAACCGAATGTAACTATCTCGACCGTTTACATTACACTGAAATTACAAAATAATCTGCGTAATAAAATACGCAGCAAGAGCACACGCACAGTCTGCAAAAACATAGCAGACCAGTAGTCACAGCGGGGATAACCACGTAGAGTAAGTTAATTGCCACAACTTGATACGAGTACTCGAACGTATGTATGTATTATGTTTTAGGACTGTTAAAAAAAAGTGATACTGTGTGTGTGTAATTGCAAAAAAAAATAATCGCTAATACAGTGCAAGGTTAAAGGAAGCAAATCGATAATTCAAACGAAGAGTACATATAAAATCGGTAATTTAATTGAATTCCAAGTCAATTGATAATGAATATAGTACAAAAAGGAATTACAGGTGCTTCGCTGGTATAAGAGTGTTTATCTGAAAAGCCTTCATCACCCTAGTAAGCAATTTGGTACAAATTATTTGTATTCCATCTTAATTTGGACCTGGGTATACCATCAGAGATAGATTTTATATGGATACATAGATGCGAGATATTTTTCGTCAAGAATGTTTCAAGAATGTCTCTCCAAGGTGATAAAAGAATCTCGTATACGTGCTATCCTATAGCTAAGTAGTAATATAATATATAGTGATTTGCTAGTATATTAAAGTACACTTATACAGAGTTTGGCAACCAAAAATAAATGTGAAAAGTCAGCGCGTAACAACTAGGTAAAGATTTGTCGATGAAAAGATTAACATAACAACTAGGTTAGGATTTGTCGATAAAAAGAAAGAAAAAGAAGGTTGTGGTTCATAGCATTGTCTTGAAGCTTCTTCAACAAGGGTTAAATTCTACAAATACATGCAGGCCATTTGATTGTGATTTTGTTGGTTAATGGAATGGTGATTATTCACAGACTATGTACCCAAGTGTCATGGAGTCTTACAAAAATCAGAATATGACACATATTACAGCTGTTATGCAAGACATAATGTGCTCGGGGTGGAGTTTCTAGTCAGCTATTGAACGAAACCCACCGTTATTGGTTTAAAGCAATAAATGAACGGCTATGCACCCTTCGCGTGCAGGGCAAATTTAAAAACATAAGCCTCATAAACGTTTACGCACCTACAGATGATTTTCCAGATGATGAACAAGAAGAATTTAATGAATCAGTCAAACGGGACCGTAAAAACCATTCTGGGGGATATGAATGTCAAAATAGGTAGGGAGCCAGTATTCATGCAGTATATTGTCACCCCTAGCTTACATGAGAACACTAATGACAATGTACAACGAGTCATAGAGATAGCGGCAAAGAATAATTTGGTCGTTGCCAGTACAAGGTTTACTCTTAAAAATATCCAGAGAGCCACCTGGGTATCGCTTGCCAAATAGACCACTCGCAACCAAATAGACCACGTGTTGATAGACCGCCGCCACAACCCGAACCTGATGACGGTGCAGCAATTATCGTGGTATAACGTTGTTGAGTACCGCGTATAAGATTTTCTCCTCTATTCTTTAAGACAGAATAGCGCCATACGCTAAAGTCATCATTGGTCCATACCAGTGTGGCTTCATCCCAGGTTAATCAACAACTGATCCATTAGGCAGGTGATGAAAAAAGGTCTAGAGTTTCAAAACTCACTACAAAATCTTTTTATAGACTTGAAAGCCGCCAGGATAGCATAGCCAGAGTAGAACGTTATAAAGCCATGAGAGAATTCGGCGTCCCAAATAAACTGACACGACTATGTAGATTGACGATGACCAATGTTATAAGCCAAGTAAAAATATACGGATCACTATCAAGCCCATTGAACATCTATAACGGGCTCCGACAAAGGGATGAACTGGCCTGCGGCAAGAGGAACAATCATCTCTAAGTACATTCAGTTACTGGCTTACGCAGACGATATTGACATCGTTGGTAGAAACCAAAGGTCTGTACAAGAAGCTTTTATTCAGATCGAGCAGGCGGCATGATATATGGGACTGCACATAAATGAGAGCAAAACAAAGTAAATGGGGGCCATGCCTGCGAGTAGAAGATCCAACATTGGTCACTCAACTCAAATAGTGGAACGCGAATTTGAAGTAGTGCAAACCTTTAACTATCTCGGGTCAACTGTAGCACCCGATAGCACTATTGCTCAAAGCCAACAAAGCCTACTTTAGTCTGTCAAGACTCTTCAAATCCAGGAATTTTACCATGGTGAATTTGTACATACGGATGCATGACTTGGGTGCTTAGCAAAAAGCATTCTGACCTCTTAGCCGCATTCGAGAGAAAAGTCTTGCGGAGAATTGTTGGCCCCGTATGTGAGGAAGGACGATTTCGGATCGGATTCTATAATGATAAGATCTTCGAGCGTTACCGCGATGTCATTAAGTGAATTAAGCTCGTTAGGCTCCGGTGGGCTGGACATGAGCGAAGATGATCCTGCTCGGAAAGTCCTTTGCGGTAGGATTTATGGAACACGACTGCGAGGCCTGCCAAGCCTATGCTGGAAGGATGACGCAGACCAGGCCGCCCAGAGTTTAGGGATGCCAAACTGGATGACATCAGCTCGAAATCGGGTCGGTGGAGAGATTTTTTGCTGGAGGCCAGGGCCGGATTCCGGTTGTAGAACTAAGTATGATGATGTGATAGGAGAATTCTTGATTATCAGCAATGATTTAAGAATTTAAACTACTCTCCTGTAAAGTATGAATAACTGTCTAAGGTGGTAATGGCATGTGAACACAGATATATGTCAGGAACTCATAAGCTTTAGTCTTAGTATCACCTAACTTCACAGTCAGGTAAGTCACTTCCTTTCTAATCCTACGTGTTCCCGAATTACAACATTTCTGCCATTCGTAAATTATTGTTTAATTTTTTCAATCTTCAAAAGGGATGCAATTGCAATTATCAAATTTAGGAATACTGTTAGTTCTCAAAGTTGTCTTAGGTACGCAGGAGCACGACGTATTTTGTTTAGATCGATGACATTCAATTTTTCATATTCGTCAACTAAGCCAAGGTCTTGTAGCGTCGAAGAGACGATGGCAGCTCCTGCTCCATTGGATACGCCGTAACGTTTCAATGGCCTGGGTACAATAGAAAATCAATGCTCCAAATGTTTGGTGACAGTTGAAGCAGTCCGAGTGAAGAAATCTTCACGGTCCTTTTGCATATTGTAGATAACCTACCAGAGCTTTGAATCGAAGTATTACATCGACAATCGGTTGTGATGTCATTTATAAATTCACACCTTGATTGAAAAATCTAAGATATTTTGTTAAAATAAAAAAATTTAATGACTTGTGACAGCAACATGTAACCACTTTTCTTTGTGATAATATTGTGCCTGAATAATCAATTGATATAATGGGATCTATTGCCCAAAAACCACAAATAACTTGTGTAGCGACAAAACAGATCTGGCCAAAGCTGGATCCGAAACGCTCCAAGTATTTGATCTCTCTAAACAGAGTGCACATAAGCACTACGATAGGTGTACTGGGTTACTGGGCACTGTCTTATAGGAAAAAATGCAGCAAGGCTTTGTTGGACAAAGTGTATTTACCTTAAGTTGGACTACGTACAAAAATCCAATGTAATTTCTATTGGATGCAATAGCGGCTCTAATGCACTCAGCTTTTTCTATTCGAAAAAAACACAGTAATGTTGCAAAAGATAAGCACTAAAGGAAAATTTATGCCATCAACTGTTTTAGAATAAAAAGCATCATACATCATGTGCGTTCGTTCATCCTATTTCATAGTTAATTTGTGTCTTGCCCGCAAACTTTGAATACCGCAAATTGAAGTGAAATTGAGTGGTAAAACAGTGCGAGAGGATCGATGATCATAATATTCCCCTGAAGTCCAATCGAAGACCGGCACTTTCCGATAAAATAATAATAATAATAATTGTCGGTGCCTTGATATCGCCGTTCGATTCAGACCCCCTCAGGACACTGACCATAACCAATATGGTATCTACCGATGCTCACATCGATTATGCAGAAAGAGAAAATCAATTTCTTGCTCGTATTTAAAATCGGAAAATAATCAAATTGTGGCATTAAATGCCAAATAACTTACATTAATGGCGCTTAGAAATCGAAAATTGATTGCAAATGTCCCGAGGTAGCGATGGGTTCTTTTTTGTTCTTTAAATATTGTTCCTCCTCCGTTCTCTTTTACGCTATACAGCTGCTGTGAGCTTCAATGGGTACAAATGAAATTGAAATTGAAATTTTTATCTTTCTGGAAAGTTCCTAGTATTCTGGTTTCGTCTGCATTCGCCCTACACGGCAAGGAGTCTTCTTCAATATAATTTTACAATCATTGCCGGTCGACGTAAGCGATGATGATGCAATTGTAAAACGCTTTGATTTCATTATGCTGTTGTCTTAAAGTTTATTACAGCAGTAGGATACATTGAAAGATTATATCTTAATCAGAGGTAGAACCGTAACGATCATATATGATGTCCCTTTCAGTTAGAAAATTTCAAATGAATTCTGTGACTTTTGTAGCAAAAAAAAGCAATCAACTAAATTATTAAATACTTTAAACAAATTATAGCAGCTTTTTCTCAATTTTATTAAGCAAATATTTAAAAAAAATTAAATTTTATTTTAGCTTCCTTTTCACCATGTCATTAAGAACCTCACGAGCATCATCATCAAGGCGATCCAAACGACAATCAATATACACAGACCCTCGCATGCTGATCGGAATAATTGCTGACGAAGTACGAGTAATTCAATTTTAATTCAATGGAGAGTACCAAAATTGCAGAATTTTATTTCCATCCTCCAATCAGGAAACAACTGTCGGATTTTTATTAGCTGGAATCGGAGAAAGTCGCAGTTATTTCGGCAGATATAAAAACTATATGATGGTTGATAATGGTAGGTAGGCATATAGTTATTCGGATATTCGTTTAAAGACGACCATACATATTATGTACAACTAACAAAAATTATCATTGCAACAGAAACTTCAACACAACAAATTGAGGGATTTTTCGTTGGACTCTATTCTCGGCCTAATCTCGGCGTTATATTAATCGGATATGATGTTGCTCAAAGAATTTCCGAATTACTGACCAAGGCTTCGAAACTGACGCCAATTATTTTGGAGATTCCAACAAAAACCTCAACTTGTTGTCCGACTATAGTGGATTTGATAGATGATGAGGAGGACGACGACGACACAATGAGTGTGATATCTATAGGTTCATAAAGATAAGGAATAGCGCTAAATGTACGTTTAAAAATCAATTTTGAATTAAACAGAAACAGAAGATATAAGCAAATATTAAAAGTGACCCCAAATTTTTTTGTAATTATTACTTTTAAATAAAAATTTACTTGGAAAGAATCACATTTCCTTTTCTTATAACTTTTGAAAAAGGAGAAATAAATAATTAGAAAAAATTAATTATTACAACTCAACGTTTTTATTGACTATTCCTATATGTGGTGGTTTATCATACCTCTGGTAGTTTAGATGGCCTGTCTGAAGCTTTGTATTTGCTTAATCCCACTTATAACAATATTGTCATCATGGGTGATTTTAACCTCAACTTGTTGGATCCTGCGGCGGTCACCCATCAGCAGAACTGGGCAAATAACACAGAATACTCTAGCATTGCGGGTAGCGGTAGATGAACGCGACGACCACGGCAACGAAAACGTTTAAACGATTTACTAATTTTCTCATGGAACGTGCGCTTGAGATGCACAACAGCTAGGCGATGCCATGTCCAAATATTATGCTGACATAACAGCAATCCAGGAGATGCGGTGGAGAGGGAATTGTGTCTTACAAAACTCAGAATATGGCATAAATTACAACTGTCATGCAAGTTCTCGGGGTGGGGTTTCTAGTCAGCAAAAAAATGAAACCCACCGTTATCGACTTTAAAGCAATAAATGAACGGCTATGGATCCTTCGTGTCCGAAGCAGATTTAAAAACATAAGCCGCATAAACGTTGACGCACCTACAGAGGTTTCTCCAGATGATGAAGAAGAAGACTTCCTTGAATCAGTCGAACGGAAATGTTAAAACCAGTCTGGGGGGTATGAATGCCAAAGTAGGTAGGGAGCCAGTATTCAGGCAGTATATTGGCACCCATAGATTACATGAAAACACTAATGACAATGGATAACGAGTCATAGAGATGGCAGAAAGTAAAAATTTGGTCGTTGCGAGTACAATAATCGCGAGTATAAATATCCACAAAGCCACCTGGATATCTCCTTATGGAGCCACTCGCAACCAGATAGACCATGTGTTGATAGACCGCCACCAACGAGGTACCAACGACGAACCGAACCACTATCTTGTTGGTATGGTGCTTCGGGCGCGGATTGCATCAGCACGAAAGACTGAATTCGTGAATCAGATTCGATTCAACACGGCTGGCTTTCGCAACGAAGAGACCAGAAAGAACTACGGTAAAGCGATAGGACTCGCACTAAATACAGGTAGAGTAGGTCCTGGGGCTGAGTTATCGGGCGTAGAAAGAAAGAAATGAAATGAAAGAAGATAAATATAAAGAGCTCAGAAGATATAAAAAAAAAAGGTTAATAGGCGAAAGAAAGCGGCCTGGGAGAAGAATCGCGTCAGTGAACTAGAACAGTACAATAAAGCGAGGACCGCACCAGGTGCGGAAGTTCTACCGAAGAGTCCGCGGTATGACGTAACAAGCATAGACGAAGTAAGCAGGGCGATAAATCGGCTCAAAAATATTAAGGCGACGGCATCAGATAGTATCCCAGCGGAGCTGATAAGCTTAGAAAGGTCCGCAATACACCAAGCAGTTCATGAACTTATAGTGCGAGTATGGAAGGAATAAGCGATGCATGAAGACTGGCGAAGAGGCATGTTGTGCCCCATACATAAGAAAGGAGATATCACAGCATGCAGCAATTTGAGTGGGAGATATGCCATCAAATTAGTAGAAGGTTGTCTTCGATAAGAGGTAAGTCGTTTCCATGATATCTGAAGCAATGGATGTTAGCGTTAGCGTTAGTATGAGGAAAAATATAACTGTTCGCCGTTTTTAGGTGCAAGCTGGACACGGCTCTTCTTTTCCATGTGTGTCCAAGCTTGTGCAGTGGTATAATGCCTGCTTTTAAGAACACCTCTTCAGAACTTTTGGGGAAGAACAATTTGGCACAGACAATTTGTGAATGCTGAAATAATTTAAATAGCTACCCATTCCACGACTACTAAGTTAGATCCATCCTATAGAGAATTCGACTCTTGGAGGTTCAAGCGTGCGCGTGGGCGTTGAACTAGCTGCGAAATGCAAAACAAGCACATTGGCTTTTTCTATAAAGCTAATAGTTTGAATATAATTGTGAATGAGCGTTGAAATTAATGTCGAGTTAGTTTTTTTCTAATTCGTTTCCTGAATGACCAGAATTTCTTTCTTCCTTTGGAATTCGTGTTGTAGGAGTCCCGTGTTGTATTGGCGTGTAGCCAAAAGAATTTCTGTACAGTTTGCCATGGAAACAGGAAATGAGAATAAAAGGTTTAGATCTAAATGTAAATGTAAAATGTAGCTTTTTATACATAAAAGAAAAAATTTATTTTAGCAAAGTCACGAACCAAATGTACCAAAGAGGAAACATAGAATTTTTTCTTCATCTTGCGGAAAACTTGTGTTTATGGTTTCGTTCACGTTGAATATGTTTTGTGAACTTTTTCTTCGTGTTGTAATGCTGATGTTGCGGTTGTTATACAGCTCGTGTTAGAGTACGAACTTGTTTTTGAAAAAAAAAAAAACCTTTTATAGTTCTTTGATTTGCATATATTTAGCCGACAGAAATTGCTGCTTGAGGAGCGTTACGAAATATTGAAAATTTATTATCAATGTCAGTGTTGTGTAGCTAAAACCATGCGAATTTTTAAAAGAAATATGGGTCGTGAAAGAACGCCAAGCGGAGCTGCTGTAGTGAAATTGGCGAAGAAAGCTCATGAGAAAAGCTTGCTATTGAATATCAGAAGTGGTCCCCGAGCTCGGACAGGTCGCACGCGCTAGAATATTTCGGCTGTGGAACATAGTGTTGGACAGAATCCATCGACCTCAACTCCACACCGATCACAGCAACACTGGCCATTAGTGGCACCAGCCTGAGCAGAATACTGCACAAAGACCTCGGATTATTCACCTAAAAGACTTAGGAGTTGAAATCAAATGACAATCCGCTTCGGTATCAGTTCTCTGTGTGGGCCATAAAATGGGCGAAAAATTATCTTTTCAGACGAAGCTCATTACGATCTCGGGGGCTATGTAAACAAACAGAACTGCCAGATTTGGTGTTCGGAACAGACACTTGTAATCGTAGAGAAGTTAATGCATCAACCAAGAGTGACAGTTTGGTGCATATTAAGGAGTGGTGGCATATCAATAAAGTATCAATAAAGTGATCCGTAAAAAGATCAACACGTTTTGTTCAGAAAGAAACCTTATTCCTTCCTTTCAATTCGGTTTCTGAGAGAACCTCTCTACGCTTTACCATCTGCTGAACCTTCACCGTAACTTCACTCGAGGACTGAACGCCAAAAGTAGTACAGTTTGCTAGACATCGAAAAAGCTTTCGATAACGTCTGGACATACGGGCTTCTGTACAAACTTATTACTTTTGGTTTCCCAATTATATTGTGAAAATAATTAAAAATTTCTTTTTAACAGGGTCTTTTTTGTACGTACATCTGTACCCAGCCCATCGACAAGGAAAACGATTAAAGCTGGAGTTCCCCAAGGCTCCAGTCCTGCTTAGCATCTTCACGGCGGATCAACACCTTTAATACAGCCGGAACAAGGACCATGCTTTTCGCGGATGACTCCATTACGTATGCCGTTTCCCGGCCTCCTGAGATAGCTGCTCGAAGAGTGGAGGAACACCTCTCCGAAATATTTGGGAGTACTACCTGAAGTTGTAGAAACAGCATTTGTTTAGAGCGTGCCGCCATATCTGTCAAATATATGTTCTTTTTAACTGTTATTTTATAGTAGATAGTGCCCCTAGCTAAGCATATGTAAACAATTTAATTCTGCGCTATTTAAGATATTAACCAAATTTGTACTATCTTCCATTCCAGTTATATTTCTATTTCCTTACCGTCGTAAAATCATTTAAAATTTCCAGGGTTGTCCAATACTTGGGAGGGGGAAACTTTCAGAAAATACTCTCCTTAGTTAGGTCTACAATCCTACAAAATTTCATTGCTATGTGAATTAATTATTTCTTTTGCACAATTTTGCTGAACTATGAATCCAATCCACCATTCTGCACGTAGTTTGTTTCTTAATTGAACCTCACTCTTAGAACTAAGTTGAGAAAATTTTGATTTTTCTAGAAAATAATACACAGAGACTTGGGTTCATTATCACCTTGCTGGATTAATTAAAGAACAAAGCTGTCACTTATATGAAGGTGAAGCAACGAGAATAGATTATTAGAAAATCAACGTATGATTTAGTTACTGGTCTTAGCATAACTTTCTTCAAAATATAACGATACCGGGCTACGAAAGTTTTTATGAAGGTTAGGTTCATATGGTTGCAACAGGTCATCGTTTTGCGAGTGAGCGTTTTAGTGTCTGTTGTAATAAATTCTAATGAAATAAGGTCCAAACCTATGTTTTGAACTTTTTTTGCATTTCTGAAAACTTGAATTAAACTTTATTTCACTTTCCAGAGTGTTATAAAGTTTTTCGACATTATATCTATGGACGAAATACCGATGTTTAAGTCACAACCAATCACCTAATTATCTTTATCCAACTTGTGTCTAAGTGAAACATCAAACATTCTGTGTTGGGGTTCTTAATTGGAATGATCTCTCCCTACATGAGGTAAACATTATTGAGCAGGTTTTCTAACATTTTTTTACATAAGATACAAGAAATCTAACTGTTGTCCTAATGAACTTCTAATTAATTTACCGGCTTTTCCATGTGAGCTGCTAGATGTTAAATGGACCACCCACTTAGTTGTCACATCACCTGGACAAACAAATTTTTTTTTCTCAACATCGCTCGATTGTGTCACCTGTGTAATTGTTTGTGAGTATTACTTTTATCAGCTTCATTAGGTCACACCCCGCACCGCACCTTCCTGTGAACGTAATAAGTAATTACCATTTACTTTGTTTTCTGTACGAGTACACTTCTTATCAGAAGTGGCAGCAAATTCTACAAGATTTTTCTTATTTCATGCTAATCTCTGAGAAATTTCACTAAACTCCTGATAATGGTGGGGTTGAAAAGTAGAAAGCTCGCTCTTTTTCTCTAGGATTTTCTGGATTATGAAAACAAATCGGTTATTACGTACATACGATATGAGCTATAATCAGTACTAATAGTCTTTGTAAAATAGTAAACGAGTATTTTGTTAATCCCTAAAAGCATGCAAGGATAATGCAAAAATTATTGATGTATTTCTTATTAAAGATATTTTATTATTTTTAGCGATGCATTGAATTATTAACCCATAAACTAACAGTACAAGTATATGAGGAAGAAGCGATGCCACTAGACTGGAGAAGAGGCATCTTGAGCTCCATATATAAGAAAGGAGATATCACGACGTGCTGCAATTATCGTGGTATAACGTTGATGAGTACCGCGTATAAGATTTTCTCCTCTATCATTCAAAACCGGATAGCCTCATATGTTAATGTCATTATTGGCACAAACCAGTGTGGCTTCATCAACAACTGATCAAATTTTCACCATTATGCAGACATTGGAAAAATGTCTATAGTTCCAAAATGCATCAAGGTGATGACTTGTATTTCAACATCTATTCAGAGAGATTTTAAACTGCCTATGATATTGGAGCGCTAATTTGCAGAAGTGCAATCCTTTAATTATCTTGGGTCAATTGTAACGGCCGATAATATCATGGAACTATAAATACGCGGACGGTTGCCTAAAGCCAACAAACACAACATACATCTTCAAATCTAGGAATTAAACCATAACATCCAAGATATTGATGTATGCAGTAGTCAAATAAGAACACATATATTGTTCCACATTCGTAGGAAAAGTCTTATGGGGAATTGTTGGCCATGTAACTTGAGTATTATTATTGCGGAAACTCAACAATGATGAGATCTACGAGCGTTACCGTGATTTCGAAATTTTCAAGAGATTGGGGCTCATTTGGTTTCGGTGGGTAAGATGCCGAGCTCCTTCGAGCTGGGAAAGCCCTTTGCGATAGGATTTATGGAACATAACAGCAAATATACCAAGGCAATGCTGAGGCAAGGCTTATACCAATACGCTATAAATTTGGGGATGCTAAACTGGATGACATCAGCTCGAAATCGGTACCGCTGCAGACATTTTTTGCGAGAGGCCAGTAACTGACCACCTTGGTAAATGATGGTGCATAACCCCGAAGTAGTAAATAGGATAAATGTTAAAGTTTAAGTTAAGGATCGGTGGCTGCGTTTGCACACTTAGACTGATTACGGTCCACTGTGGTACCACAGCATCAAAGCATTTCCCCTTCTATCACAAAGCCCACTTTTAAGATGCACGTACATTACAGTTTCTGACGTTCGATAAGTTGTTTAGTGTGTAATATCTCATATGTTTTTGCCTTCTGCTTGCAAGAGCCGGACATGTACATAGGAAGTCGGATACTGTTTCTTTTTTCTCTACACTATTGCTGCTTCTACAGAACTGATTGAACTCAAGGCTCATCCCATGGGCCCATGCAACATTACCTCTAGTACATATGCAGGTGTTGTCCTTAGTACTCCACTAATGTGCAGATAGACTGCCCTTTATACCTTCCCCATCATTTCAACTTAAGCGGATTTTCTAAGAGCCGGCAACCAAATGCTAACCGGATATAAGTATTCTCCTTAATTCGGCACTGTATAGCCAGTATACTAGTTGTGGCTTTAATCCCCATCCTTTACCTATAGCACTTTTACATGCGTACGAAGCTTTGGTAGCTTTGTTAATCCTCTCTAGAATAATCGGTTTTTAACTTAATTTACTATCCAGGATTGTGCCTAGAAATTTCGCCTTACTGGTGAAAACTTGACTGGTACTGTTTAGAGTGGGTGGGTTAACTCTTGGAACTCTGGTAGCTTTGTTAATCCTTTCTAGAATAATCAGTTTCCAACTTTGTTTACTATCCAGAGCTGTGCCTAGAAATTTCGCCTTTCTAGTGAAAACCTGACTGGTCCTGTTTAGAGTGGGTGGGTTAACTATTGGAACTTTATATTTATTTGTAGAGAGGACCTGGACAGGCTTACTCCTAGTCCGCAGCCCTGGCCCATGTTGTGACGATTGAGAGGGCATTTTGCATAATCTCCTTGATTATTACTAGGAACCTACCTGAGACAGCTGTAGCTATCATTCCCTCTCCTTCTAACTCCCTTAGCAAACCATTGATTACTACGTTCTATAGAAGAGGGGATGGAACGCCTCTTCTCTGGCTAGATGCCTTTGAACGGTAGAGACACTTAGCTCGGCGTTAACAATCCTTCTTAAGAGCTTAGATAGAATAAAGGTTAGTGCTTCAAACTTGACTGGTACTGTTTAGAGTGGGTGGGTTAACTATTAGAACTTTATATTTATTTGTAGAGATGACCTATACTCTGGCATACTCCTAGTCCGCAGCCCTGGCCCATGTTGTGACAATTGATAAGGCATTTTGCATAACATTCTTGGTAGTTACTAGGAACTACCTGAGACAACTATAGCTACATCATCAGAATAGTCAACTTCGCTTTAATTTCCTCTCCTTTTAGCTCCCTTAGCAAACCATTGATTACTATGTTCCATACTAGAAGGGATAGAATGCCTCTCATCTGGCTACATGCCATTGAATGGTGGAGTTACTCGGCTCGTCGTTAATAATCCTTCTTAAGAGCTTAGATAGGATAAAGGTCAGTGCTTCATTTTTCTTAACCCTACCTTGTTCTGTACCGCGATCTATTGACAGCTGCTTTATGTAATGAATTAAGTCATTTATTCTTTAAAATGGTGCACCATTTGATTTCGATTTCGAACATTCATTTATGAAATAAATACTTTTCTGATCTGATCTACTATATTCATATTTAAAAGCAGAATTTTTTCATATCGTTTTAGAAATATGGATATTAAAAATCAGAAATACTTTGAATAAAAAAGGGTTTCTCAAGGAAAAGAATTCAATAAAATAACGATACTTCTAGGAGAATTAAAATTAAATCCGCAAAAAGCTCTCTCTCTCTCTCTATCTTATCTTAAAATACAACTATTTTACTACGATGTACTCTGTGCAAAAAGCACAGGATTTTACTTTTAAGGATTGTAGGCACGATATCTTAGCTCAGTTCCCGATGAGTTTTCGTACCGTTTGGTGCCGCTTTGTCCGATAGAAAAAAAATCATCACATCCTGCCAAACAACAAGGAAATCAAATTTGTGGATTAGTTTCGATTTTCTTGATATATCGCATGCTGTTAAAAGTGACCTTTGTGTGAACACACAATATCATATACCCCGAAGTTTTGTGGTCCCGCCGTTACTTTAATTTAATGTGTTTTATATTTACGTATATCAATAATAAATAAAAGTCAAAAAACCTATAAATCTGTGGCAAAATTAATGTCTTAATATTTTGTGGCGTATTTTGTGGGTACTTCGGCATATAAATGGTTTTTCTGTGGTGTTTATGAAATTAATTACTCCTTTTCGAGTTAGTTTCAATGTGCATTTAAAAAACATTCTATACATATCCGTAAATAATTTTCTGCTCTATTGTCAAGAAGTTATCAAAAAAATTGGTCCTCATCAAAAAAAGTGTGATATGTACTTGTTATCGGGTGTTTCCGCCTCCGGGAAAGTAAGCTTTGCCACAAGTACGTACAAATAAATACATCCATTATCTTTAAAGGATGATTTATTATGTATCTTTAAAAAAAAGATACTTTAAATACAAGTTGAAGTCGTTAAATAAAATCTCTAACGTAAATTGTATGAAGTTTCCTTTTGCTTCGCAGAAAATTCGACTATTGTGACAGTTATAGTTAAAAATTGAAATTTCTGAACTCTACCATTATAAGAGATACTCGTGACTGTAACTACTTCTGTTTTGTTGTGTTGTGCGTTACAAGTAGTGTGCGAAATGCTTGTGTTGTAACTACCCGAAATCAATTGGAAATTTTCTTAGATCCGTCTGTCGCCGTTATTATGTATTTTTTCGTCGCCCCAAAGCAAACGAAGGAAATTTAAAAGAAGGATAAACAAACATTACAATGTCGCCTAGGAAAACCATGAATTAAGATTAATTCAACTCAAAAGAATGTCGCTGGAGAGAAGAAAAAAAACAAGGTATGAAAGGAATATAAAGTAAGATGCATTTTAGTATCATTTTCCATTGAATTGGTTTACTATTTCGTATTAGTATTTGTTGTTATAAATTTGAAATCTTCTTAAATTTTAATGTTTGTTTTATGCATGAATATGATTTTAATATCATCTTTTCTTAGCTTAAGAGGAGCATTCCTTTTTATTAAAATATTATCCCGTCACGTGTCCGATACTGCGACGTAGGTAATCTAATAACAAACGATACATATAACTTTACAAATATGCAGAGTATATGTTTCTACAGTAAGAGATTCAGAAATCGATGAAAGTGTGAAGTGTGGAAGATACTAATGTCGTCTTAATAACAAGAACACAGGACTCTTATAAAGAACATTGTGCTTTGATGTGTCTGCTACATTGAGTTCATCTTGTTGAGATGGTTTCTTATGCGCCAAAATGGCTATTGCTGAAGTATCTTACCTATGCAGTAAATTTTTAGGTTATTTTCTTATAAGAATATGACCAAATTAATTCCAAATATCGGATGTGAATTTCTTTTCAATTAGAACCGACAGTATTAGTTCTTCCAAGAGAAAATAATTGTGTTGTAATTTTTCTATTAGAGAACTGAGGGTTTCGAACCAAAGAGATCGTTATTGCCTCAGAGACTGAGGGCAATCTTCCAAGCTTAACTTTATTATGTTTGACTACGGATTGAAAGACGTCAAAGCAGCACATAAATGTAGTGTTGAGTCTAGGAAGACAATTCTTTCTGTGTCGCTTGACTATTCGAGAAGATTACATTTATGAAACCTCTGCGACTAAATTTTGGCTAATTGCTTAGTTCAGTTTAAAAAGCAAATTAATTAGTAAAACCGGAGATCTGGGTCCACTAACTTTCACTCAATTCTTTCAATCTATGATTTATCAATATAACAGACAAAACCTTCTGTTTAGACCACAATTCGCTGGTCAATATTTTTACCTCAAATAACCTGTCGAAACGAAATAGTCATTCATTTAGGGAGTGGCCAGGCGATATCAATTGTGTTTTGTGCTTTTGCTCAAGCTATAATCTTATAGGACAACTTACAGTTCCTTCCTTATAAATATATTAGAAATAATATATATAATTCTGGCGACGGCTTGAGGGAAAAGTCTTAAAGATACTTTTGGACCCTTATGTGAGCAATGAATATTAGATCTTATGGCGCTAATGACATCGTAGAGGGAATTAAGCTTTGGTGGGCAGCTCCTAGCTCGCATAAGCGAAGATGATCCTGCTCGAAAAGTCCTTTGCGGTAGGATTTATGGGAGCGAAGAATCGCTCAATATGCCTTTAGATACGCTCCAACGTTAACACATCTGCGATTGTGGATGCACTGTCGACTTCGAGGGTGGGCGCTTTTCGAATTTATTTATCTTCTGCTTACAAGTCGGATTATTAATACAAAGCTGCACGTATCGTCTGTCAGAAGATCTGTCTGTAGAGGAAACCTACAAGGTGGAGTCCTGTCCCCCTTCTATGGAACTTATAGGTTGCTGGGCTGGGCAGATCCTAGTGATTTAGGGGTAAATCCTCACAAAACCGAGCTTGTCCTAGGAAATATAAAGATTCACTTATTAACCCTCCTTCTATAAAAAGTATAAGCTTAACATTCTCTGATAGAGACAAGTATTTGGGTATTATTTTGGAAAGAAAGCTAAGCTGGAAACCTAACATACAAGAAAGAGTTCGTAAAGCCACAGTGGCACTCATGCAAAAAAGCCAATGTTAGCAGATGGGGTCCTCAACCCCATAAAATCCATTGACTATATACAGCGGTAGTAAGACCTACTCTTCTATACGGTGTGACAGTACGGTGGACTGCCTTAAATAAAAAAAGAAAGGAAATATTGACAAATTAAACAAAGTTCAAAGATCAACTAGTCTACGTATGACCGGAGCACTTCGTTCAACCACCTCATTGGACATTCTGTTCGACCTTACACCACTCGACATTCTGTTATTCGCTTTAATGCTATCTGCCAGTATCAAAAACTGATAACGGAGTCGGCGGAGGTGTTTTCTCAAAAAAGCTAAATCTTAGCCTCTCTTTCCGTCTTTCAAAACACTGTCGTGTTTTCCAGGCTGAAATTATGGCGATCAGTGAATCCTTGTCTTGGCTGAAGAGAAACGTCATATATGCTAAGGATATCCGTATATTCTCGGATAGCCAAGCTGCATTGAAATCCCTGGAATCAGTCTCCACAAATTCAATTCTAGCCCTTAACTGTCGATAATCTCTTATAGAGATGGCGGAGCAGTTCAATATCCACCTTTGGATGCCGGGACACAAAGACATTCCGGGTAACTGTATGGCTGACGAACTCGCCAAGAAAGGAACTACACTACACTTCTTGGTTCCATAGGCATACCAATGGCTACATGCAAACTCTTATTAAAGCGGGATGCTAATGTAAAAACATACTGTAGGTGGTCAAACGATACAACTAGGTGGATCCGAATCTCTCCAAGTGTTTGATCTCTCAAAAAAGATCGCACATTAGTGCTATTGTAGGTGTCATCACTGTCATAGGCAGGCATGCAGCAAGACTTGAAGTCTTCTCGAATGACTTTTGCAGAAACTGCATGGAAGAGAAGGAGGAAGAGACCATCGTCTATCTTCTCTGTACTTGTCCAGCCCTCTCCCAAAAACGTAAACTCCATATTGGAGCTTTCTTCTTCAGCGACACTAATGATCTCATCAACATTGACATTGGTAGTCTCCTTCGCTTCATACGAAGCTCTAATTGCTTCAACGAGTAGGTGAAAGGAATTTTTACTGATCCGTGTGGTATCACAATGGACCATTACTGGTCTAAGTGTGTCAGTTTCGCTGACAGCCACCTTAACCTTACCTAACCTAGGATTTATGGGACACGACAGCGATGTTTGCCAAGTCTATGGCGATTACCAGGACGCCCAGAGTTAAGGGATGCCAAATTGAAAACTGAAATTTTTATTTACCATTTTGTCAAGTTCACGGCTATGCCAACATCTCAGATTCTCAGTTAAACTCATTACAGAAGGTAAGGTGATAACTAGAGGCAACGCATAAGTATATGTCTACGAGTATTATTTTTCACAAATTTTCGTTAAAACGTTAATAACTGAAAAATATTTGGCACCTAATATTCTTGTGTGCACGTCGTGGCTCATGCGATTAGTGCGTTGGAAGTTCGAATTCCAAAAAAACAACAAAATATCTGACAAACGTCCGAGAGTAATAACTGTCTTGATAAAGTTTCTCAATTAACCTTTCCGGAAATGCCTTTAAATTCTATGTCACTTTCATTTGTTTAAAAAACACGCACAACACAAACGGTAGCCAGAAGCTATGCCCCAAAACACAATGATCCGCTGCCCATAGTATTTAATATCCTTTTATGTTTGAACTTTTAAATATTTTAAAAATAAAGACTCATTTTTAGCTCATTATAAAAAACCTTTCCCTACTAAGTGACGACTTATTCCCTAATAATTACGCAGCATTGGGGATTTTATATTAAAAATAAAGGCTAAGCGTTTTTATATCCCCTATATTATCCCTTATCTTTTAAATTAAATTTTTCATGTGATATCGTAATTTAAATTATATTCCCTTAGAGATGGAATGGATTGACGTGTTGCTTGCAGATAAGCCTACTTTTCGCTTAGAATTTACTGCAAAAAACAACATGAGATTTTTCTCCTTTTCTCGATTATCTTCTGATTTTTTATAACAGCATTGTGCGCACAACAAAAGATTTTTTGCACAGAACAAAAACCTTTAGCTAAATTGCATAAAGATTCTATTGGGATAATGAGGCTTTGGACTTGCCCTAGTTGGCCTTAATTTGTATTTATAAAAATGAGTTAATTGGCAGGGAAAAAGTGAGAGTTCCAGCATTAGCATCATACAGATGAGATGAATTTGAAAACAACAGCGTGGGTGTTTTCACAGCAAAAGAACAGCATAAGAAAAACAGGAAAAACAACAACATTTTGCAGTTCCTTTTGTATATAATATAGATACACCTATTACACACATGACCGAACTTCCAACCTTACACTCCTCCATGCCGTTCAATTGGAGAAAAGTTTGTTTATTTTTATGTCACAAGGGAGAATATTGTGAGCACGGGTCGAGAAAGTATGACATACCATCGATGGAGCATACTATAACCCGAGTTCCATCACAACAAATCTAGGAGAGAAGCATATATAGTTAATATATAGATATACATATATTGTATATATGCACACATTGTATTGAAGAAAAAGGAGGGTTGATGAAGTTGATTATTTTCTAGATTTTCGATATTTTCATCCACAAAAGAGAATTCGTGTTACTTCTCTAGTTCGGATCAATATGAATACGTACTGCGAACACACATGCTCATCTGCAAATGTCTGCATGTGGACATGTGTGAAAGGAGTATTCATTATCATGGATTCTGGGAAAAAATAACAAAGTTCACTTGAACGTTATTTGTTGTGGTTGAGGATGTTATGACACGTAAGAATACAAAAGGAATGTTGCATTTTGCATTTTATAAAGCAGAACTGAAAATATACACTTCTATGGTTTGATTGTGATTACAAACCCATTGTTTGGCCAGTTTTGCATTGAGAAGCTCTGGTGGAATTTAAATTTTCAGTTTTTTAATCAAATCGAATTTTTTATCATATTAATCCAGTATACTCAGTATACTCACCGGGTATACTGGGTATATTAGGTGTACTGGGTGTACTGAGTATACTGAGTACACATGGCTTTTAACAACTTAATTACCTAGATTGGATTCAGAAAATACCACTCCGACTTCAAGATAGCGTGGGTTCCCCCAAGGTTCCTTATCTGTCGGAACGTTGCCCCACATTTGTTGAGAAGATAACTTGGAGTTTTGTAAAACCCTCCGCCGAGACTGCAGCTGCCATATTTTACAGACCTAAATCTATTTGTTACATGTCCTCCCTGTCTGCAATGCCAATTTACGAACCCTGTAATGATTTTTATAATCGTATGACTACTGCTCAGCCGCAGTATTATCCGAGACCTTTGTGGGTTGTAATTCCTCAAAATTTTCTTCATCTGCCTTAGCCCAGAAAGATTCTTCCAACTTACGGCTTCAGCTATTGCTATATTATTCGCGTCTATCTCCACATGATTCGCTATCCTATTCCTATGGTTGTGGACCTACTAGCGGAGTTTCTGCTCCCCTACAAACAAGCTCATCCGTTGCGTCGTTGCCTTCTACACCAAAGAGTCGCAGCACCCAGTATTTTATTTACTCCCCACAAGCCTTGGCGTGATGTGGAATACACTAGGTCCCCTTTTCTGCTCGATATGATAGCTTCTCTCTATCGCATTTAAATCTTTTCAAATTGAAATGAACACATTTTTCGAAAGCGCACGTTCCATGAGAAAATTCTTAAATCGCTAGCCGTTTTCGATGCCGTGGTCGTCGTCATTCATCATTGTATCCGAGGCTGATTTTGTTCCGTAACAACGTTTTTCTTTCGAGCTTACGAATACTGTCATTAGTACTGCTGACTCTATCTTAGACAGTAGTCTTAGAGACCGGAACGAATGTAAGCTAGCGACTGAACGTACGAATGTTGCGTACCGAGGAGTGCAACAATCTCATAGAACGCGGGCACCCGAAGATGAATACAAAGAGGTCAGTAGATATTAAAAAAAGTTCACCGGTGAAAGAAAGCCGCCTCGGAGAAGAATCTCGTCCATAAACTAAAGCAGTATATAGCAAGGACGGCACCAGGCGCTGAAGTTCTACCAACGAGTCCGAGGTATCACGCAATATACACCGCGTTGCAAACACAAAGAGGTTAATCTGATCGCCAATCTCCAAGGCATCTTAGAGCGATGGGAAGAGCACTATCATAAGTTGCTAACTGAAGAATTGGAGGCTCCACCACTGAGCGAAGACTACACTATGCTGCCGCCACCAAGCATAGACGAAGTTAGCAGAGCGATAGATCGGGTCAAAAATAATATGGCCCTGGGATCAGATGGTATCCCAGCAGAACTGATTAAAATAGGAGGCCCCACAATAGACCAAGCAATTCATATAATGATAGTGCAAGTATGGGAGGAAGAAGCGATGCCATACGACTGGAGAAGAGGCATTCTGTGCGCCATACATAAGAAAGGATATATCACAATATGCAGCAATTATGGTGGTATATCGTTGTTGAGTTTCGCGTATAAGAATTTCTTCTCTATCCTTCAATAAAGGAAAGTCCCAATACTAAAGTTTTCATTGGTCCATACCAATGGTTTCATCCCAGGCAAATCAACAACTGACCAGATTACACAAAGTGATGGAAAAATGTCTAGAGTTTCTTTGCTCACTACACAATATTTTTATAGACTTTAAAGCCGCCTATAATAGCATAGCCAGAGAAGAACTTTATAAGGCCATGAGAGAATTCGGCATCACAAATAAACTGACACGACTATGTAGGTTGACCATGACTACTGTTATAAGCCAAGTAAAAAAATTCGGATCACTATCAAGCCCGTTCATCATCTATAAGGGAGGTTATTAGTTTGTTATTAGTCAAGTACAGTTTTATCTGGTCTGAGACAATTCTTTTGAAAATTTCGTAAAGTAGTGTAGTGGAAGTGGTCCGAGATTCATCTACACCCCCTCTGTAGGGCAGATGCCCTTGCCATTGCTATTAAAACAATGGTAGGCTCTTTTTGTTTTTGTTTTTTGTAATTCTCTTTTTGCCGAACTAAGCTTGGTCCTTTCTGCCCTTGCTATTGTTTCAAAGGTGATCCCTGGTATACTTATCATGGTATGTACGTCTAGTGAATTATTCAGGAACTTTACAATTCATTCGGTTTAAGATTCGGAAAACGAGTTTAGCAATGCAGCATTATTAAAGCTATTAATTACCATAAATACTTTAAAATAATCTTATAGAGCAATTTTTTTAGGCTTAGGTTGAGCTAGATGTGACTTGCGAAAGAGTGAGCAACAATACCACAAGCAATCGGCAAATGTTTTCCAATATATACCAAAAAAACACTCAACTCGTCATTTGATAATCAAACAGTAAAGCGTGCCAAGGACAATTAAATCTATAAATCTATTTGTGTGTCAATTTTCTGGCAAATTAGTGTTATAGTTTAACAATAATGCAGCAGGATTGTCGACTTAAGTAAATTAAAAAAATAAAATCCAATAAAACGTTACACAGAAAAATGCAACAGATTGTGGAACAGGAATTCCATTATCCTAACGCTCATCGGAAATCTGTTCTATCCTCTAACTGCGAGTATAATTGATGAGAAAAACATTCCTCATCAACCTTTCTTGTTCTATTAGCGAGTCACCTTGCAGAAAACACGAACAGAAAGAGGAAGATGCACGGCTCTATCTTTTATGTTGGTAATTAAAGTTAATTTGGTGTCTACAATGCTGGCAATGTCTGCGCTTTGTTCGTTCGTACATTTTTCTGCATACGAATACATTATAACCGTATGGATAGGATCGAGTATAGAGAAAATAGCAATGCTCCGTTCCTATGGGGCTCGCAAATGATTGGCATTTTCATTCATAAATTTCTGTATGGACTGTCAAAGTCATTTTTTCTTTAATTCTTTTGAATTTTAGATATGCATGTAATTTCTTTACGAATGTCGCCCGCAGTATGAGTAAATCTACATAACAAAAGGATATATGGATAAACTCAGATTGGAAAGTTCTATTTTTATCTCATATCAATAACTGTGAAACTTCAAGAAAGGAATTTTTTGTTATATATAGGGTTTGTTTAATAGAGACATAACAATATTGTTATCTCCTTATCGAAAACTCCTAAATAAGTTGTGCTTATAATCATGAGGAGTTTAACATTAAGTGTTGTACAAAATATGTCGATACCTAACTTAGTCGAAATTTCTCAACACCGCCGGAATTGACCATCCATTCCGCAACACCGTTAGCATATTAGAATAAAGGCAATTGCAATATTACGGAATTGTAAAAAGTGCATCACAATTGCAAATGGCCGTAACTTTCTCCGATTTTCCTACAATTCAGGAATCCAAAATCAGCCTCGGATACACTGATGAACGACGACGACCACAGCAACGAAAACGGCTAAACGATTTAAGAATTTTGTCATCGAACAAACAGCAATCCAGGAGATGCGGCGGACGGGGAATGGTGTTTTACAAAGATAAGAATATATCATATATTATAGCTGTCATGCAAGTTATCATGTTCTCAGGACGCGGTTCATGGTCAGCAAATGAATGAAACCCACCGTTATCAAAGCAATAAATGAACGACTGAATGTAAGAATGTTGCGCACGAGCAATGCAACAGTCTTATAGAACGCGGTCACACGAATATGAATATAAAGCCCTTAGATGATATGAGAAAACAGTTCACCGGCGAAAGCAAGCAGCCTGGGAGAAGAATCTCGTCCGTGAACTAGAACAGTACAGAAAGCAAGGACCGCACCAGGTGCGGAAGTTCTACTAAAAGAGTCGGTATGATGCAATATGCACCGCGTTGCATATGCTTTCATGAGTTTCTAAAAGCCAGCTAACTGAGGAACTGCTGGCTTCACCAATGACTGAAGACCATTTTTATGCAGCCGCCACCAAGCATAGACGAAGCTAGCAGAGCGATAAATCGGCTCAAAATTAATAAGGCCACGAGATCAGATGGAATCCCAGGGGAACTGATTAAAATAGAAGGCCCCAAATTACACCAAGCAATTCATGAAATAATAGTGCAAGTATGGGAGTAAGAAGCGATGCCAGAAGATTGGCGAAGAGGCGTTCTATGCTCCACACATAAGAAAGGAGATATCACTACATGGAGCAATTATCGTTGTATAACGTTATACTCAATACCGCGTATAAGATTTTCTCCTATATTCTTCAACACAGGAGAGCCCCTAGGCTAAAGTCATCATTGTGGCTTCATCCCACACAAATCAACAACTGATCAGATTTACACCATTATGCTGGTGATGGAAAAATGTCTAGAATTTTAAAACTCACTACAACATCTTTTTATAGACTTTAAAGTCGCCTATGATACCATAGCCAGAGTAGAACTGTATGAAGCAATAATAGAATTGGGCATCCCAAATAAACTGACACGACTATGTAGGTTGACTATGACCAATATTAAAAGCCAAGTAAAAATATCCGTATCACTATCAAGCCCATTCAACAGCTATAACGGGCTCCGAAAAAGTGATGGTCTGGCCTGCGTCCTCTTCAACCTGACATTGGAGAAAGTGATCTGAGACTCTGACGTAACGGTGAGAGGAACAATCCTCTATAAGTCCATTCAGATACTGGCTTACGCAGACGATATTGACATCGTTGGTAGAAAGGCAAGAGCTACACAGGAAGCATTCATCCAGTTCGATCAGGCGGTACGAAATCTGGGGCTGCACATAAATGAGAGCAAAACAAAGTATACATTGGTCCCGCAATTAAAATAGTGGAGCGCGAATTTGTAGTAACCTTTAACTATCTCGGGTCAACTGTAGCAGCCGATAACAGCATGTAAGCAGCAGAAATACGCGTACGGTTGCTTAAAGCCAACAAAGCCTACCATAGTCTGTCAAGACTCTTCAAATTCAGGAACTCAACCATAACATCCAAGCTGCTGGACAATGCTCATACCCGTACTTGAATGCCTGTTGGTTTGTAATACGACACTAAAAACTAGACAGCCGATTGAGCTGAAACTTTCACAGAATATGCATATTAACGAAATCTCGGTATCCGTATGGTTTTAATTTTTTTAAATTCTCTATATTAACTTCGCGTACCCGGGGCTGGCAGAATCTTGTGATCAATATTTGAGAACTAGCTGCTCCCGGGCGCTTCACCACCCGCACGCATGAATCTCCGCTTTGCCCTTACTATTTCACCGACAGATCCAAGATGAGAGATGAAGTCGGTGCTGGAGTCTCCTCAGAAAAACTTGAACATATGGATCCGAGACTTGGGTGCTTAGCAAAAAGCATTCTGACCTCTTAGCCGCGTTCGAGAGAAAAGTCTTACGGATAATTTTTGGCCCCGTATGTGAGGAAGGACGATTCCGGAGACTCTATAATGATGAAATCTACGAGCGTTACCGCGATGTCGACATCGTGAAGAGATTTAAGCTCGGTAGGCAGGAAACCTAGCCCGCGTGAGCGAAGAGGATTCTGCTCGAAAAGTCCTCTGCGATAGTATTTATGGAACACGACAGCGAGGCCGGTCAAGCCTACGCTGAAATTATGACGTAGATCAGGACGCCCAGAATTTAGGGATGTAAAACTGGGTGAAATCGGGACAGATGGAGAGACTTTTCGCGGTAGGCCAAGACCAGACCCCGGTTGTAGAGCCAAATATGATGATTAGTGCAAAATTGTAAAACTTTGTTTCGTTACAACAACCAATACATTGAAAGAAATTTTACTCTGAAAAGTTTGATTTTGCACTCTCTTGCAAAAGAACAAGACTCGAGATTTCATCAATAAATGTGTGAAAGATTTAGATATCTCTTTCACGTATACGCCCTAGGATAATATAGATTAGATCCATAGAAGTGGAATCTTCGTCAAAATGTGTGTGGCAGCCAATTAAACGGATTGCACAGGATCGACTGCAAATGAAGAGAGAGCTAATATTTCCACCATATGCTCCAATTAGGAGCGATATTTATTTTCTTTTAAATTTAATTGTATTTTAGATTTTAATTGGATACAAATAAATATCAAGGAAAAAAAGTCCCTTGGAGCGTTTGCTAATTATAAAAAGAACTCTGCTCAATTTTAAAATCATTGATGCTATGATATTTTTAAAGTACATGTTTTTAAAAATGAAATAGAAATGCAAAACTCAAATATCGCTTTTGTGCTGTGAACATTTTACTTTTTTTTAATACGATTGCGTTGAAATATACTAGTTTTATGACTAAAAAAGTAACACAAAGACATGTTCGAGTTTTTTTTTATTATTTTTTCATAATAATTCGAATATTATTCGAATATTTGGATGATATTAAGTAGTTGGGCACCGTGGCTCAGTGGATAAGTGCACGGACTTCTGAGCATGGGATTTTTGGTACGAATCCCAGAAAAAATAAACGTATTTTTCACGGTCCCACCTCTCGCGAATGTTTGACAAACATCCGAGAGTAATAACTTGTCATGGAAAGCTTCTCAATTAGCCGTTTGGATACGGAATTAAATTGTAGGTACCTTCCATTTGTGTGAAAAATATGCATGTACGCGAGAAGCTAGACCCTGGACAGCAATGGTCAGTTGCGCCAAAATATTATTATTATTATAAATATTCGATATTCGAATAATTAAAAAAATTGGATATTCTGAAACCCTACTATGAGCACCACCCTGTAAATGCCAGGAGAAAACCAATACGAGCAGAATTAAATCTCATCTTGTTAGGAATGCTTTGTTAACGACATTCCGTTTATTTCCTCCATGACAATGTCGTAAAATTCAATTTCTTTTGTTTGGCATTTCTTCAATGAACTGTGAGTTTTTGGCGATATTAAAAAAAAATTGCCATGCTTTGAATTATATCGATTTATTATTTGAGTAAGTACTCGTATAAGTTAGTTCAAAAAAGTCGTTCGTTTGATGTTTTATTTATCGCTACAACGAAAGTATAAAGGAATCAGAAGTTATTACGTTTCTTGACTGCCTTTTACAGTGCTCAGTGCACTTTCTAAAAATCATACCTACTGGTGAGAAAACGTCTCTAACAGCACTTCCGATTGCCTTTTATTCCTCGATTGAGGATTTTTATCTTTATCTGTCCACATTTTGACTCGGCCAAAATGTTTTATGCAAGAACTATCATAAGTCATACAATTTCTTCTTTTTTCTTTCGTTAAAAATGCTAGCAAGCCGATTACTATGGACACATTCCAAGAATGCCAATTTGTCTGTTGCATTATTTCCATTTTTTTGCCTTTTCCTTTTGGTCTTTGATGATGTACTCTTAAGTTCCGCTTACTATCGTTATAAGTGACTACGTAATGTGTAATTATAGAATTTTTTGAATATTTTGCCTTTTCAAATAAGAGCGGGAAAATAGAAATAGTGACTTCATAGACTTCAATAAGATGCAGGGATCATTCAGCCAGAAAATACCACAAGTCTACAGAGACCACAAGAGACTACAAACGGCACGAATTCCCTTTAAGTTGTTCACGTATTTGAAGTATTTTTTATTATTATTGTTATGAGGTTGTTGGGCTGATAAGCCTGATGCACTGCGACCTAGGGACCCCATTGTGCGTCCCAGATAATTACCACTTTATGTGGTGGCTTAGTTCCTTTATGAATGACATTACGTCGGCCAATTCGATCGAAATGGCATTCTGTCCTGCGACTGTGTGAACCCTGAGGTACTTGAGACTTTTCCGTGTGAGAGCATCACACATAAACAGTATGTGTTCTGGCGATTCTTTTTCCTTGTAACAGAAACGGCAACTCTCCGTCTGGAATTTTCCCATTTTCGCTAAGTGACTATTGAATGGGCCGTGTCCCGTTATGTACCAGACTATGGATCTGAGTGCATGACGGTTCAGTTTGATTGCCTTGTCTATGTGTTTGATGTTTTTTAGTTTGTTTAATGTCTGTCGACGATTCCCATTCGGCTTCGATGGCATTGCTAGCTCACTCTTTAATCTTGTTTTTGAGGTAACTAAGGGAGAAGGCAATGCTTGGTTCCGGCCCAGTGAATGGACCTTCTGCGCCTTCTCATGCGCAAAGATCTGCTGCCTCGTTCCCTACAATGCCTGAGTGCCCTGGAAATCACATAAGGGTGATTTTATTGGTTTTGGCCAATTGTTTTAAGTGGCAGTTGTTCTGGTGTTGTAAATAGGGCCTTTTAGGGCATGAAGTGCGGGGTGGCTATCTGAGATCATGTAAATCTTAATTCTTCTATAACTTCTTCGAATGTGCTATTGTTTCTGCCTGGAAAAGGGTTGGGGAGTTACTTAGGGGTATGCGCAATGTGGTTCTCAATTCTTCTATAACTTCGTCTAATTCATTCCAAGATGCAGGCTTCTAGTGCTATTGTTTCTGCCTGGAAAATGGTTGTGGAGTTACTTAGGGGTATTCGCAATGTGGTTCTGGGTCTAAGTACTTCTGCTCCTGTACCTGTGTCTGTTTTAGAGCCGACTGTGTACCAGATGGATGCATGATGAGGGAGGTTATTAATGATAATTGCAACTTGGTGATGCTCTAGAATTCTTACCAAGAAGTTCCTTTGGAAATCAGTTGTTTTTGTCATTGAGTCTGATTGTAGGACAATTCCATAATCAGAGTTTATTTTGGAAATATTTTGGAAATGATGTTAATATGTCCTGGTCTATTGTATTTGACCTGATTGTGTATGTTGAGAGTAGAGTATCTTAAGACAGATTAACTTTTAATGTGTATGTGAAATGGTGTAAGTCCTAGAATCTTCTCGAGGGCTGCCGTATAGCAGGTCTTTGTGGCACCTGTTGAACTAAGGCAAATGAGTCTTTGAATCTTGTTGAGTTTTGTGCTTAGATTTTTGACCACCATATCAAGGCTACGTATGTCAGCATCGGTCTGATATTACTCTGGTAGTCATTTGCTGGTTTTATTAAATATTCATTTGCATGTGAAGTATGCTTTATTAGCTTTGGTAATAATATATGTCATATGGGAGTTCCATGTTAGTTTTTGATCAAACATAACTCCCAGATATTTGGCATCCTGCATTATTTGAAGGACCTTGCCTTTGAAATTCAGTGTAGGAAGATTCATTCTTCTTCTCTTTGTGAATATGGTGCACACTATCTTGTCTGGGTTGACACTTAGGTTCACCTCTTTTCACCACTCATTTACTAGTTTGAGAGCAAACTACATTTGTTCTGCTATCGTAATTTGAAGTATTTACAAAAACGACAAAAAATAAGTGGAAATGCTCTTATTTTCAAAAAAATAATAATCCTTATTAGTTAGTTTCTTATCGTTGCTTTAGTGCTTTTTATATAGGCAAGTGGGCCTGTGAAATGACGCAGGGCAGATTTGAACCTGTGACTTTTAGATCTTCTTTCTTCTTCTACACATCAGTGCTCTAGCCGGTGCGCTAGGGTACAATCGGCTACTTTTTCAAACAGTTATGTTCCAGCTTTTCGTTGATTTTATGTTTTATACATAGATTGAATTGAAAATTAAATACTTGAAAATAAAAATGTGTAGTTGAAATATTTGTTAGTCACTTTACATTAAATTCTGTGAAAAAGCTAAATTTTTCTACAAGCGAGAAAACTGAGAACCATCACTTTTCTTTTATTAGAATTATTGCAACCGAAGAAACATAAAGTAAGAGCATACTTGGAATTAAAAACAAAACGTTTAACACGGAGATTACCACAACTACCACTGAGCCACTGCCTTACCAAATAATTTTGTTTTACATTTGAGTTTTATTTATACTGCCGGCACGTACAACCAAGTTCTTGCCACATTTCCTTTATCATGTATTTATATAACTACACTCTATATACTTGTTATTAAGTTTCTTATGTAGCCAATGAGGAAGCTCTGAGGCTCACTTGCAAAATTATACAGCTTTTCCACTTGCCTGCACTCTGACAGCTTCCATTTAACCACTGAACTCCTAGACACCGAAGGAACATGTAAAAAGGATGGAAATTGGGTTAATTGAATTTCTTGTTTTCATAATGGAACACTACGATGCACGTCCTCGGTCATTCAAGAAGCGGTCCTGCTGTGGTTTCTACAATAATAATTAAAAGTAATGGAGGGAAAAACAAAGTGTCCGGCGCAACAAGAATGTACGTTAGTATGTCGAAGTGGAAAACAACCTAATTATCGAGTGCTTCATGAACAGCTTATCATTTTCCTTTTTTTAAGTAAAAATATTTAGATGCAGTGATACACATGCTTACACATACACATGTTTTTTACATACGTGATTGCATATCATTCAAATGAATAAAACATTAAAAGTATTTATTAGATCGTAATTTCTTCATATAATCTTCATTTTCTAACAAGAGGCATTCGCAAGTATTGTACAATCTTAGTAATAAAATTGGCCAGGAGATGAGCGCGATGTTTTGTTTAGTATACGTAAGATAAAGTATTCAATATACAACAAAATCTCAAATAAATGTAAAAATGTTGATATTACCTCACACCTTCTGCTTTTGTATTTCAACGCGACTTTTAAAATCTGTGACTAAGTAAAGCTTAAGAACTTCATGAAAGAGATTGAGTTGAAATAAATTTGTAAGAGTAAAGAGTGAACCGTTTGAATCCCTGAATGGATCAGAGCAAGGCGAATAACTTTCGTGCACCCCTTTTGATATTGTCCACGAAGGTGATATTCGCATATTCTGACTAGAATCGATCCCAACTATATCGACATAAGTAGTAGAAGCAACAGACATGCCTAAGAGATTACAAAGGACTATGGTCCAAACGTATTGTATGACACTAAAACTGAATACATGGAAGTCGACATTGCTATATGTGCAACAATTTCAAACAAAGACACAGATTGTCTGCTTGGGATAGCTCGAAACATCAACCTAATCTAATCTAATCTAATCTAATCTAATCTAATCTAATCTAATGACGCGTCAAGATGATATACAAATAAACGGACCTCTAGTATTATTTAGTTTAAAAAAAAAAAAAAGTATAGGAATCGAAAGAGTTGCTGTCATAGTGGTTTATTTTTTTTTTCAATTCATTCAAAAATTTGAGAATCACATTTACGAAAAAGCATTAATTGCATTATTTGGGGTTATATTTGATTGAGCGAGTACCTGAACTATTTTTTTTTTTAAGACAACCCTAGCCCAAGTGACAGCGACCTAAAAATATCTGTTGTATCATAGAGTGTAGCTAATCTGAGAGACTTACTACCTCCCTAATGAAGGATATTATGTCCTTAGTGGCAGAGTTTCACAGATCTGCCGGCGAACATATTGCAGATTCCGATCCAGCCCTGGCTAGTTCATCTGAAGTGCAGCGTAGCAGTATTTAACTGATTTAAAGTCCATTATGTTGGACGACAACGCTTTCGGTGCTGCCTGACTATCAGAAAAGATATAAATCGTAGTGCCGATAATACCCTTACTTAGGGTAATCCAAGCGCAAACCTCAATAGCATGGAGTTTTGCCTGGAAAACCGTGGGACTCATACCCTTTGGTATAGAGACCTTGGGGTTGTGTCTGAAAATTCAAGCTCCTACTGCATTTTCTATCTTCGATCCGTCTGTGTACCATCACAGTTCTTTAGCGTCCACTGCTGGAACACCATTAGACCATATTACACGGTGCAATATTCTTAAATCAAATAACCTGCCGAAACAGAACCCCCTGACCAAAGTGTCGGGGATAGTGCAAAATATGTCTTTTTCGGGAATTAACTCAAGAATTTTGAGTCACACTTGCTATTGAGTCGTAGCCAGTGTTATCAAAAGCACCTTCAATGTCAAGAAAAGCACACAGAGCTATTTCTTTGGAACGAAAAGTTCCTTCTATCTATTAACTAGATAGTGATGGGAACTCGCTGTGGTTTTATATTTTCTGTATGCAAACTGACTTGAGTGTAGAGAGATAGACGTATCTAGCCAGGCTCTGATATGAACATAAAAGAGTATTTCTCTAGTTTTGGAAAAAAAAATAATATTAAACTTATAGGTCTGTATGATGTAGGCAGTTCACTAGGACTATTGCCTGGTTTAGGGATAAAAATTACGTTTACCTTTTTCCAGGTATTCGGAAGGTTACCCCAGTTGTATTTGGCTCTAAAAAAGCGATTAAACCAAGCAGGATGAGCTCGATTGCCCTCTGTAAGAGCGCTGGAAAAATGCCATCACCATCGGGGACTTTAAATGGTTTGAAAGGGCCTATGGCCAGCATTTAGCCTTATCTATACTAAATATTTTTCCGGATAAACTATTATCTCTGCTGTCAAGTAGGGCCCTATGGTTTAGCAATACATCATTTAACTGATATGCTACCTCATCTAGATCCCCTATAGATTCGATAGGTGCAGGAAGCATACCTATCTTGGAGAGGAGTCCCCGATAAGAAATCCAGTCCGTAGACTTAGGATCGTGTCTGGAATCAGCATGTGCCAATCTGCCTGGAAGGTCGAACCTGATATCTTGATGTTCAGAAGAAGTTTATGAAGAGGCCTCATTGGAAATATGTCAGTTTTCGACGATACTAGATATAAATGGACTGGCAAGTGTGAACTCGCGAATTACTTTTATGAATGTGGGTTTCGAGCCTTTATTTACAATTTCTACATTATTACCAATGAGATATTCTAAAAGACACTTACCCCTTCTATTGATGCGCATTTGCATCACAACCTATTATGTCTTGTCGGTTGTTGTACTGGCAGTGCACCTCGATTGGCGGAATATTGTCGTCATCGCCGGGGAAGAATGCCAAGGCACACAGGAAGTTATTTGATCCCCTCTCGATTGGAATCTATACTAAGACCGCCGACAGGTCATTCGTCATGTATGCTAGAATTGTAAGAAAGTAAATGTTCGTGCTGAGTAAGCAGGCCGTCCTTGGCGCTGCCATATACAGATTAACTTATTTGCCTTTTTCCGTATACCTTGGATTTGCTGGCTAATAACCCAAGGTTCTTGAGTGAGGCCAATTGTTATTTTGTCATCAGCGAATCTTTTGCTAAGGTAAGCTGACGCGCCCTTAGCGTGATGCTAATTCGCTTGTAGCACCCGAATGGTGTTCATTAATTCTCCATTGAGGATCTAGCTTGCCGGAGTTATTAGAGTTGTTGGGGCATTTTCCTTTGCAGCAATCAGTTAGGGTTTGACAAAGTGGTCTGTTTTTAGCCATCTCATCTTTCTTCCGATTCGCCTGCCTAGTGGCACCGCTTTTGGGAATGGAAGAACCGGCCGTGTTACCGATCGTATGAAGTACAATCGTATAATCTTTACGATAGTGACCCAAAGATCTTACTATCGTTTTGTCAGAAGAGCTTGGACCAACATTCCCGTTGGTCTAAAGACCTTCTTAGGAGAGGCTCCGGAACCGCTGTGATCAATATGCCCAGCAGCGCTGTTGGCCGGTTGTGATGCCGTTTGGTGGGTATAGTCCCGGAGTCGTCGTTTCTAATATGCCCAGTGGCATGTTCTGCAAGGAGCAGTGGCTACGTCTTTACCTGAAGTGGCGCGGATAAACGCTTAAACCTTATCGGTGCTCTTCAGGATAAGCTTTACATGGCCAAAGCTGTAGCCTATTTTTCCTTTACATGTGCTAATCGTACTCATCGAGGCGTCGTCAACCGCCAATACGAGGTGGAGGGGTGCTCCTTCCTGCTTCCACTGTATCACTTTCCACGAGTTTGCCTATAGTCCAGCGTTCTGCTCAGCGTTGTAGCCAGAACTTTTTCAGAAGAGAGCTCCAAGCTTTGTGGAAAAAACCTACGGATGATGTGTGGTTTGGGTAATGATCCTTCTTACACCAGCGTCGCGTTCAATTCACTCTTGGCTTGGATCTTCTCGAAGCTCGAGCGCAACCACCCGTCTATACAGACGAATATAAGCCATCCCGATTTGAAATAAGATCCGGTAAATTGCGGCCACACACTGCTATCGGTCATCTCAATCGAGGTGTCAATAAGCGCCTCATTGAAACGAACCATTTGCTCATTTATGAGGGGTTGTGTAGCCAGGTCTGTCGGGATAACAACCAACCTGGCGGCACTAGTTACTAGACTGAAATTTGTATGTCAGATGTAGGTCCCGCCTTGACTTTCTTGGCACCCGAATTGGGTGGAGTCTGATCCTCAGATCTAAAACTCTTAGTTTCGCGTTCCTTAGCTTAGCCGGTCGCGAATTGAATGCATCATGTCTTTAAGTCTAGAAGAATTTAACCGAGGTCTTGGAGCACAAAATATTCGACTAAATCCAAATGAAAATGGACATTTATTACAAAATTGTATGCCCTAAATTAATGCTACGCTGTGTTTAATATGCAGATGCCCTTAGTCTTGATACTTGTTTGGTCAGATAAACAACTTATTGTGGTGTGTTAATGGAAAGTTTTACCGAAATGTTTCAAGCCGAAGAAATCATGTGGTATTTAACTTTTAAGAGATTTAAGGACATCAAAACTGGTCATTATAATCGTTAATGACACAGATGAAAAAACCTACAACATTGTGAGTGAAGAGTTTGGCTTGGTAACAACAGTATACACTTATATAAGTATGTTATTGTATGAAACCCATACAAATGAATAGTTGGAAATGTGAAACATCTCCTGTAAGCGCCCTTTCCAACAATGAGCTAAAGCAACAAAATGTTGTGTGAATTTCATGTTCATTGTGTTAACGCCATCAAAATGTCCACATAAATGTCTGCTCTCTTTGTGCGCAGTTTAAAGAACCTACGGCAAAGCCTTCTAAAAATAAATTGCAAATTTGTCTCCATTACTTTGCACTGAGAGATGATGTCGTCAGTGTTGAGGATACATACATATTAAAAAACACAACAAAGAGCCGTTGCAGTCATACTCGCATTCATGCATAACTTAACTAAAGTTATTACACAGCTAACGAATCGAATGCATCTGGAAAGGATAACGAATAGATTATATCTGGCGACAAATTGTTTCCGCTGCCAACACCTGAGTCATCCTATACACCTCTGGGTTTTTACGTGTTGTGCAAATTCAAATTTTATTTTACAGAATATCGTTGAGCTAATGCCAAACATGATGCTGCTGTTAGTTTGTTCTTCCGCTACAAATTGTTATTTTGATTAAAAAAAAATTCGTTTTTGTATTTTAAGATATGTTTTGTTTGTACAAGGTGGAGAAAATTGTTTCCGTTTCCATATTTACTTTGGTTGC
Organism: Nephrocerus scutellatus; assembly: GCA_947095585.1. NCBI lineage: Eukaryota > Metazoa > Arthropoda > Insecta > Diptera > Pipunculidae > Nephrocerus > Nephrocerus scutellatus. Next base: position 11,546,284 of record OX352761.1, read on the forward strand.
ATATTTACCAATTTGCGTTTCTTAACAGAATTTTTTATAGAAAAGATCCATAAAGGCAGTAAAAACTCTTCCGGATATTGTTAATTCAAAAATTTATTTGTCTAACACATACAGCTATAGGATATGTTAGGGTATACAAACTAAAGGTTTATAGGGGATTATGTAAGTTTGAAGGCAGTCATAGAAGGATTGCGGCGAATCGCTGCAATATAAAAGAAAAAGTATTTATATTTTTTTTTTAGTTTTGAAGTTACCTGCTCTTTTATATGCTTAGCACATCGTGACCGTTAATGTTAAGGACGGAACAAGAGGAAATTTTTATGAGCTCGTATTTTAAGTGCCTGCAGATCGTATTGCTACTTAAATACATAGCTCGACAACGCATTAAAATACATGTTATATGGCTTAAGAAAGAATCTCTTAACTTAACAGTACCTTCGAAGGTACATTTATTATAATAAGCATTTAGATCGCCACAAGTATTGCGGCTTAATTTATGGAGTGGTGGCATATCTGTTGTGCACCGCTGCTAATAGTAGTGACAAAAATTGACAAGAAAAATTTCGTTGGATATAGAATATGCTGTTCAAGTACGAATTTTTGAAGCTTAACATAAAGGATGTTTTTCGATCCCGATAAAACTTGAAATTGTAAAAAAAATACTACAAAAAATTCAATTTTAATAAAATTGTTCTATTGGTTCGAAAGATAAATACATCGCATTAATACCTAAGAATGATTTTGGGCTGCCGTGGTTGTTCTTGACGACGCGCATTCTATACGTCCAATTTTTGGCTTTTTCAAGCGCTGGTGGTGGTATGTCTCAAATAACACCAACAATGTCCGCCTCTAAGGCGTCAATTGTTGCTGGTTAATCAGCATAAAACTACTAAGCGTTAACGCTAGTGGAACATGTGATCTTTCGATTGACGGACATCAGATAGAGGAAGTCGATAAGTTTTGTTATTTGGGCAGCTGGATGTCAAAAAATGGTGGTGCTGACTCGGACTGACCCTATGCTCCCCCGCGAAGTAAAGAAAAGAAAGAATCAGCATAAACAAGTAACTTCACGCGGTCCTACAGGCAATAATTGAGAGGTGTCAAATCGCACGACCTTGGAGGCCAATTGACAGGTCCATTTCTAAAAATCAACTTATCGCCAAATGGTTTCCGTATCTACATATATATCACGTAGCGCCATCCTGTTGAAACCACATCTCATCCGGATCAATGTCATCCATACTTTTACACAAAATAAGAAATCATTGATCATGGTGCGGTAACGATATCCATTTTTTTATATATAGAGACTCATTGCCAAGGAAGTACTCCCTGAATGACTTGCGTCACGGCAATAAGTGGCTAAGCCCTTTATTAAATTCAAAATAAAATATAAATCGAAGGAATTTGATTTACAATATATATATCACATTTCTTACGTTTGTAGCCGGTTTCAATTTATTTCCTCAGAATTCTCTCTGATTCATTGAAAAAGCAATACGAAAAAACGAACAAAAAAAATCACCAATTACCATGTATATTGTTGTTAAAGTAGCACATGCGAAGAGGAGTGACGTTTCACAAACTGTTATGACAAGCTGTCGTCAGTGATACAATGAATTGAATTACAGTTACCGACAAGTGATCATTGATAAGGAAAGGAAAGAGTGTCGGGTACAAAATAGAGCCCTGTGGCAAGCCAGCGTTTCCGAATTAAATCCATCCAAAACAACATGGGCTGGGCTTAGCTGACCGGCGAAAAAAAGCAGCCTTGGACCAGAATCTCATCCGTGAACTAGAACAGTACAGAGAGTAAGAACCGCACCAGGCACGGAAGTTCTACCAAAGAGTCCGCGGTATGACGCAGTAAACCGCGTTGCACATACTGCAAAGACAAAGAGGGTAATCTGGTAGCCGATTTCAAAGGCATCTTAAAGGAAAGAGCACTGTCATGGGTTGCTAAATGGCCAGCTTAATGAGAAATTGGATGATCCACCAATGACCGAAGACCATATTATTCTGCCGCCACGAAGCAAAGACGAAATTAGCAGAGCGATAAATCGGCTCAAAAATAATAAGGATCCCAAATTAAAATAGAAGACAACATGCAGCAATTATCGTGGTATAATGTACTGCGTATAAGATTTTCTCCTCTATCCTTCAAGACAGGATACCAGTGTGGCTTCATCACAGGCAAATCAACAAGTAATCAGATGGAAAATTGTCTAGCGTTTCAAAACTCACTAAATCATCTTTTTATAGACTTTAAAGCCGCCCATAAGAGAATTCGGCATCGCTATGTAGGTTAACCATGACCAATGTTATAAGCCAAGAAAAATATCCGCATCACTATTAAACCTATTCAACATCTATAACGGGCTCCGACCAGGGGATGGACTGACCTGCGTTCTCTTCAACTTGGCGTTGGAGAAAGTGATCTGAGACTCTGGCGTAACGGCCAGAGGAACAATCCTGTATAAGTCCATTAAGATACTGGTTTACTCAGACGATATTGACATCGTTGGTTGAAACCCAAGAGGTGTACAGGAAGCCTTTATCCAGATTGAGCAGGCGGCACGAAATCTCGGGATGCACATAAATTAGAGCAAAACAAAATACATGATGGCCACGTCTGCGAGCAGAAAATCCAAAATTGGTCCCTTAATTAAAATACTGGAGCGCGAATTTGAAGTAGTGCAATCCTTTAGCTATATCGGTTCAACTGTTGCAGCCGATAACAGCATTGAACCAGAAATACGCGTACGACTGCCTAAAGCCAACAAAGCCTACTTTAGTATGTCAAGTCTCTTAAAATCCATTGATTTAACAACATTCAAGCCTCTGGTGTATAGGACAATGGTCATACTAATATTTGCATATGAATCGAGACTTGGGTGCTTAGCAAAAAGCATTCTGACCTCTTAGCCGCGTTCGAGAGAATAATCTTACGGAGAATTGTTGGCCCCGTATGTGAGGAAGGACGAATCCGGAGACTCTATAATGATGAGATCTACTATTGTTACCGCGATGTCGACTTTATGAAGGAAATAAAGCTCGGCAGGCTTAGGTGGACAGTACACCTAACTCGCATGAGCGAAGAGGATCACGACATCGAGGCCGGGCAAGGCTACGATGGAAGGATGACAAGGATGCCAAACTGGATGGATGACATCGGCTCAAAATCGGGACCGATGAAGATATTTTTTGCGGGAGGTCAGGACCGGACACCGGTTGTAGAGCCAAATACGATGATAATACCTCTCTAATGCTAAATCTTTAATTTGACAGACTTATTCCTCGAAGGGATAAACTTTCTCATATCAATCATGTTTGAGATCGTATCAGCAGTGGCATCCACGTGGCTATCACGAAAAGGTAGGTTTTACTCCCAAATAAGTTTTTTAGGCCCCCAGTTTCGCTGAATCTACAAAATGGTCAGATGAACCTAGAGGCGATAACCTGTATTTATCAGGATAAAAGGTAATGAAAAAATTCAGCAACCAATACAATTAAACCGATGAACTGCCAAAAGATCTATTTTGTCTGCTAGAAGCTACTAATATCCATCCTTTTAGTTTACAAAGCGACACGATAGATCTGTATGAGGGTCATTTCAAAGTGTAGTTCCTGCGAAAGTTCACCCGATATTAAAATTACTGGATTGGAAAAACTGTAATAAGACCAACTCTAGCATACTCCTGTAAATAATGAATCATGAATATTGATACGTAATGTTTTACAGCCCTGATTAGAGGTATACATTTGAAGAAGGGCTGTTAAAAAAGTTAAAACTCACTCCGAATATTGATGGCTGTCCGATGGTAATTTAAAAAGCTAAACTAAATTTTCACCTTACACAATGCATTTTTAATATGCTTCTGAAATTTTTTCTTAACACTTCAGTATACAGTAATAATGAATTCACAGTAAACCGCTCATCAGCTTTAAATCAAATATCAATCCACAACATTTTTCTTTATACGAATTATAAACTTTTCAGACTTTCAAATACTTTTATGAGAGAGTTTGGTAAACTTTTGTCAATGCAAAAAATAAAAAAAAATTCAAGGACAGTGTTAAATAACTCAATGTCTTTGTTTTGTTTATTATGGATTTGCATATCTTTGTATCTTTCTTGTATCTATAAGGTATCTTATTGATGGAAACTTCACTTTTGTTTAGGTTTTTCGTTTTCACAGATTAATTATAGATCAGCCTACTGTTGATTTTGTCGCTTATATTTAAAAGTTATTTATAGCAAAAAAAGAAGAACTATTTCCATTTCCATTGTTAACTTATCTCTAAAAATATTTATTGTCCCTGAATAATCGTGAAATCTGTTGAAAAGAGTTCAGAAAAATTATGCAAAATCTCAAAAACTTTCATTTATCTTTGAGTTGAGTTGATTTATTATTTTTTTTGTAATAAAATTATCTGTGAAAAGAGATCCTTATTAAATGGAAGATGTAAAACAAAAACCAAACTTTAGGGGGCATCGAAAATTACTTTCGAAGAAACATGCACCGACAAACTACCACACGCGATACTCGTATGATAAATGTCAGTCCCCCATTCATGTTTGTAGCTCGGTAATAAAATCAAGTTGTTGTCGCATGGTAATAATAAGTCGTGCAATACTCGTACATTATGCACAAAGGAATGTATGCGATAAGAAAATGTGAGAGACACTACTTAGATACATAAGCATATATGTATTTGAAGTTAAGTGAAAGAAACACAAAATTACTCTCAGATCAATGTCTACATGTGTTTGGATTTATCCTTGAATATTCTACTTCTTTGTTGTCTGAAATGTTAACTTTTAAACAGAGGGTCGATAGCTGCGGAAAAATTTGCGCAGATCGAAAATTTCTTTAATTCTGATTAAGGTATTCTATTTAATTCTATTCTATTTATACAAAGAGTATACTTTTTTCGCTTTTCTCGTAGTCATCTTTCACGGGGTATATGAACATGTGAATCTTAGGTACATACTTGTAGGTTAAACAATCTCACTCTTAAACTAAATGAAGAGATGAAACAACTGAAAGCAGATAGAATAAGTGAATTCCTACGTACGCTTACTAACGACTCTAGTACTGAATATTCCTTTTGAAAAGCAGCCTGTATGCTAGAAATACCAATTAGGCAAATCATCATCATCATCATATTTGGCTCCGGCGTCCGATCCTGGCCTCCCGCAAAAATTATCTCCACCGGTCCCGATTTTGAGCCGATGCTATCCAGTTTTGCATCCCTAAACCCTGGGCGTCCTGGTCTACGCCATCCTTGAGCGTAGTCTTGGCCAGCCTCGCTATCGTATTCCATAAATCCTACCGGAAAGGACTTTCCGAGCAGAATCCTGCCAAACTTAGTTCTCTTCACGATGTCGACATAGCGGTTATGTTCATAGAGCTTATCAATATAGAGTCTCCAGAATCGTCCTTCCTTACATACGGGGCCAACAATTCTTCTTAAGACTTTTCTCTCGTATACGGCTGAGAGGTCAGAATGCTTTTTGCTAAGCACCCAAGTCTCAGATCCTTATGTAGGTACTGGCATGACCATTGTCTTATATACCAGCAGCTTGGATGTTATGGTTAAATTCCTGGATTTGAAGAGTCTTGACAGACTATAGTAGGCTTTGTTGGCTTTAAGCAACCGTGCGCGTATTTCTGTTCCATGCTGTTATCGGCTTCTACAGTTGAGTCGAGATAGATGGTATGCCTAAGAGGTGAGGGCTGCACAATAATCGTTTATGAGGATGACGTTGCTATTGCCATCTCAGGAAAATACCTTGAAGGAACTCCTGCAAAATGCTCTCAACGAGGTAACTCGCTAGGCAGATCGCTGTGGTTTAGGGGTAAATCCTCACAAAACTGAGCTTGTCCTATTCACCAGGAAATATAAAGTTGCACTTATTAACCCTCCTTCTATAAAAGGTATAAGCTTAACATTCTCTGATAGAGCTAAGTATTTGGGTCTTATTTTAGACAGAAAGCTGAGCTGGAAACCTAACATACAAGAAAAAGTTCGTAAAGCCACAAAATAAAAAAGTCATTGGTAGCAGATGGGGTTTTAAACCCCATAGAACCCATTGGCTATATACAGCGGAAGTAAGACCTACTCTTCTATACTGTATGGTGGACTGCCTTAAGTAAGAAAGTAATCCTTGACAAATTAAGCAAAATCCAAAGATCAGCTAGTCTATGTATGAGCGGAGCACTTCGTACAAGCCCCTCCCCGCATTGGACATTGTGTTCGACCTTGCACTACTCAACATTTACAGCAGGCAAGTAGCTGCTAGTTCGGCTATTCGCCTTAATGCTATCTCCCAGTGGACTAGAAATGAAATCGGTCACTCCTCTATCCTGAATTTAGTCAGGATCCCAGACAACGTAGACTACACCATTCCTCAACTCCATTTTAACAAAAACTTCCAGGTCACCTTTGCCACCAGATCATTCTGAGACGAAGACGCTTATCTGGCACTCTCCCAAAAGCGTAACCTCCATATGTGAGCTTTATTCTACAACGACACTAATGATCTCATCAACATTGATATTGGCAGTCTCCTACGCTTCATACGAAGCTCTACTTTGTTCATCGAGTAGGTGGACGGAGCACATTTCCTGATCCGTGTGGGCCATTACTGGTCTAAGTGTGTCGGTTTGACTGAGAGCCACCTTAACCTAATCTAACCTAATATAGGAAATGAGTTAAACCAAAAAGACAGGTTGGTTGACATGGGTATTACCTTATTCTCTTACCTAACCTTATTTTGTTTTTTTTATATTTCTGACACAAAGACACGGAATGTATTATTTTTTATTTTTAACATAAAAAATTCGATACTAATTCACTAAGCGGACAAATTTCCATTGCTATACTTACAGCTGCTCATAAAAAATAGGAAGAACATAGTTATAAACAGCTTTAAAGTTAATTTAAAAAAAAAACTTTTTTTTGACACATTAAAAATTAAATTCAACCAACTCAAGCATGGAGTTCACTGTTTATTGGTTGTAATTAAATTTTAATAAAAAAAATTTCGATAGTCCGTGAAATACCATTAACCTTCCCTTGTACATAACTGACTGTACCATAACAAGGTATATGACTGGTTGTTGTGGCTTGCTTACCAAAAAGTTAATAATGCCACATAATAAAATTATGTAATAAACAGAAGTAAACATTGGCAAATATTATTCCATAATTTAATTATGTTAATGGAAAAAATTAACCTGCACGAGCAAACCGCTGAAATACTCGAAAAGCAAAAACCGAAACAAAATTCAGTAAAGTATTTTAAAACAAAAGGAGGGCAACACAACCACAAATCCCAACAAAAAATGCTCAAACTATGCACAATAAGCAACGCTGTGAAAATCTCCACAGAAACCGCAGTGGGTTATTATTATTCTGAGTTTTGATGTTTCATTAAATGAAGGTACATAATGTACGTAATTTCGTGTAAGCATAATAATTTGAAATTAAAAAAAAAAAAAAAAAAACTTTGCAACCAAAAACTCATTATGAGCAAAATTAATTTTAAAAAATGTCATCCCTTGACTTTTTTACTGTTCGGTTTTCATTTAGTAGAAGTGGGTAAACATACAAAATTTCACTGCAACAGTTAAAGTGTCCATTTAGACTTAATTATTAAATGTATAATTTTTTACAAACTTTAAATCTCAGTAATAATGCCAAGGCTTGTTAAAGTTCATCAATGACATCGTGATTGGAAACCTGAGACACGTTTTACATTTTTCCAACTGATTCCTAATGTTCTTGACGTTGCATGTCACGAAGATATTGCCATTGCTCTTGTCTGACTGTGATCTATATATAAAAGTTTTCTAAAGCGTTATCATAAAAAACTGTTTATTAGACATGCAGTTTTAGAAAGCATTCTGATGTAGCTCTACATCATCCCAATGCTGATGTCAGCATTAAATAAAGAATGTTATCATCTTTCCACAGCTGAGACAAATCAAACCGAAACATTATCATTATAGCGCAACCACAATTGATCAGAATGATTAACATTACATCTTCCTAACCTTCTTTGCGCAGACGAAGCTAACTCTCGCATAATAAATAAACGTTTTTTTTATTCATATTATTCAAGATAAGGGTTGGATTTTATTCTCAATTACGGAGATTGCAGACAAAAAGTAAAACAACCTTTTAAGTTTCTTTTTTAGACGTTTAGACATTTCATGTCCATTTAGTTAAATTAAAGCCGAAAGCTGAAGCCGAAATGCTTTGGTCAGTTTTTAGTTTTTTTTGATTAAGTTGAATTTCAGCTTTAGAATAAAAGTGATTGTTAAAAAAACTTATAATCGTTAACTGAGAAACTTAATGACGAATGTAATCCTTTGGAGGTTTCGTAAGGTTGTTGTTATATGTGCAAGAGATTCAAGAAATTTCCCAGCACAAAGAGAATACTGTACGCATTGTTCCATCCATTAAGATAATGGGGAACGAATATAGTGCACTCTATCAGCTGAGTACAGTCAATGTTTCAACCGGAATGTAATTTAATTTGGCTAAAAGTCAAAATACATAAGCAAAATATTTATTACTGCTTTTAAAAGATATACATTTCTATGAAATTAGGTATGTAGGACATAGGTACGATCATAGGACTTGTTCCCATGGAAATTCTGGAATACGGTCATATGGGTCTGGAATTTCGGCAACAAAACCATTTTTTAAGCGATTTCTAAGAAATTCGTTAGGCAGGACTAAGATGCGACTGTAACACTTGTTCCTATGGAAATTCTGTAATATGGTCATTAAGGTCTGGAATTTTGGGAACTAAGATTTTTATGAAATTCGTTATGGCATTTTGGTGTACTTTTGAGGGTTTTTTAGGGTCTTTTTGGAGTCTTTTAAGGAGTTTTTTAGGTTATTTTTGTGGTCATTTGGGGGTCTTTTGAGAATCTTTAGAAGTTATTTTAAGGGTCTTTTGTGAGTCTTTTGCGGGTATTTTGGGGGGTTTTTTGAGGGTCTTTTGACGGTATTTTGAAGAGTCTTTAGAGCGTCTTTCGGTGGTCTTTTGTGGATTCTTTTAGGGGGTCTTTTGGGTGTCTTAAGAGGCCTTTTGGGGTTCTTCGTGGTCTTTTGGGGGCCTTTGTATGATTATTTTTAGGGATTTTTGGGTCTGTTGATGGTCTCTTGGGGTCTTTTGTGGGTCTCTTGAGGATTTTTTGCCCACAAAGTCAAGAAGGTTCACTTACACCGTGCTTAAAGGTTACACGCACTGTTTTTTTACAAGTCTACGGAATCATATCGATATTCATCGTATTTGAAAGATATGAAATGTCTTGGGATGAACGTGAATACTGGCACACAGTGCATAATTCCACGGTCCTCTTCGGACGCGGATTAGTAATACGACAATCAACGTCCATCTTAGACAGATGTGCCAGTATTAACTCAATGGTTAGAGCAGGACCCATCTTAAATCGTGGCCGATCTTTGGTTCACGACAACCGGTTGAGATGTGCAACTCCACAGAGAACGCATCATCGCACCGGCAACATCAGGGTCGTAAGCTGTTGCTCCATAGATCTTGGTAAAATCAGTCTGCCTCTGATGTTACCATACTAGCGCTCTACACGCATTTGGGTAGTAAACCCAAGGTCAAGCCCAGAACGAAACTGGTTCCTCAACCAAAAGTTGGCCCGGACTCAGCTAACCTCCAATGAGATCAACCTCATCTGCGGTGTAGCCAACTCCCGTTGTATCAACGCGACCTTGGTGAGATCTGAAATCAAGGGAATTATTTCGTTCAGTATGAGTGCCTGGGCGTAGGTAATAAACCCTAGCAGCACTCGAAACTTTAACAAAAGTAAGCGTTCATGTCTTCCTTCGTATCGAACCATAATGTCATGGAAATCCTGATTAAACGTCAGGTTATGAAATGCCTTAAATCAGGACAAGAACTCCTCAATAAGCGGCAGTATGGTACCGTGGGCAACGTTTTATTGGCGATCTGATGGCATATCTCATTATCTCAAAGTGGAAAAGACTCTTCCTTATTTTTGGTAATAGCAAATTGTAGTAGTAGATATTCTTACAGCAATTTACGACAGAGTTTGGCTTCATGCTCATTTGAAACAAATACCTGATTACGATGGTTTTGTAACCTTGCATCAATGGATGAGAAACTATCTGCACTTCAGCATCAACTCGAAGTTAAATAATGTCACCAATACCGGTTGGTTGCAAATCCAATAAAAATAATGATGACTCTTTCATTTGATCCTTTTAAAAGTAATAATTCAATCAGTAAAATAGACTTTGATTTTGGAAAATTTTCCATGAAAAACGTGAATGGACTATCCTCTGTGGGTTTGGTTGTATCTAAAATCCTGCCCAAGTGAGTATGTGAGTGTCATCTCAACTTCAAGTATATTCTCAATTAATTAAAAACTGACTTATCCTTCTTTGTGCTAATATTTATTTTGATATTCAAAATTAATTGCACTCGTACCAAAGCAAAATTATTCACTGACATAAAAAAAATTCCTTTTTCATTGCAGATAAATCAAATCATCTTAATACAAAATGAAGAGTAATAACAGCAATGGAGGATTCGTGGCAGCAACTACAAAATTGAATCCAACACAAGCACATCAAACTCTTGAGAATGATTTCAAAATGAATTTCCATTTGGCACCAGCAAAAGAAGAAGAAAAATGCTAACTCTCACAATAGTGATGATGATAGTGAATTTATTATGGCAATCCTTCATTCCCAAAACACTGATGGTTCGAGTGCAATACTTAACGCCAAAAACACACACATAACTACCTAAGTAGTACCAGTACAGGGGATGGTGAGAAGGCCTACTTGAGAGCCAAAATCAAGCCAATAAGTGTTATTTGCGGATTCCATCGTCCAGAAGCGTTTCTCTAAATGAAGTTACCAATCTGTCAATATTGTAAATTATTTCTGCTGTTGACAGCCTTCTCCTTCCTTAATTCCGTTATAACTGGACTGGTAACAAACTCAGCATTGGCAACAGAATTTACAGCAGCACATTCATCCCCATTACACATGCAGTCGAAATCTCTGGAAATTCTTCTTCTCATCGACCAACAAAATCAGACTACTACCACAACGACCAGAAGTCCGCCTCCAGTCATTTTTGCCTCTTCGACTACCACCACCACCGCCCCAACCCTACCATATTGGTTGCACAACAAAACGTCAACAGTTAATGGAGTTGCCAAAGAAGGACGTGCTCATAACAGGATTGTACGACGAGATAATCAGCAGCAACAAGAATTCCATCGTGTAGGCGTTCTGATGTCATCGAAAATTCTCGACACAATGAAAGTGCAACAGGGTTTCGATAATTTTGTTGACTTCTTTCAAGTCAACTTGAGAAATATCACAGTTGATTTTATCGAGGATGACGGTGAGTTCACGTTCGCCAATGAATAACATTTTGTTTTTCCAATTTAGCTGTAAGGATGGATGGGCATTCGTTATGCTGGGGGTGAATAATGCTCCTAAATGTTTATGTTTGGTTTAACCTTAGAGTGTTGATAATTCAATGTGCAAGGGGTGAAAGTAATATCAATTGACAACTTTTACGCTCTAAGCTGTTTGACATATTCAAAAAGATTACTTGACTACAGGAACTATTCAAATCATGTTATTTGGTATTAAACGTAAAGATGGAGAGTGGTAGTAGAGTTGCAGCACAACGATAGTGGTGTATATAACTTTAAGATTGATGGCCAATAATTAGAGGAGGTTGAGAAGTTCTGCTACTTGGACAGCTTGCTGTCAAAGAACGGTGGCGTTGATGCGCTGATGTGCTCTCTCGAATCAACAAGACACATTACTTGTACAGTGTGGTTAAAAATAAATTTGTATCTTATCTTAGAGTTTTAAGCCCACATCGAATGTTCTTTCAGTACTTTTATATAGATGTGAATCTTTTAAAAAGCCCACGTCGATCACCTTCTGCTTCCAAGTTTTCGTTAATAAGTGTGTACGACGTAAATAATTACCAACTATAATTTTACTATCAGAAGTGGAGAAATAAATCAGCGCAAAACCTAACGAAACCGCCAATCTAAAATGCAGTCGGGCAGTTGGCCGCCCAAGCACTATGGGTGGTGCAGTAATTAGAAGAATTGGGTCTAACTTTGATGACACAGTGTTCGACCGCACTGATTGTCTGGATTAGATGTACACATGATACGATGCTGTACATGTTATATACACTATGTGTGATTGCACTATCTTATCCGAAAGGTGGTTAAGCGATAATGAAATGCTTTTATATTAACTTGCCTGTGTCTGTCTTTCTGCCTTTCTGTCGTTTTGTGGGGGTTTGTGGAGAGCTTTAGAGAGCCTTGAGTTGAGTCCTGAAGGGGATCTTAATGTTGTATTGAGGAAACCTTGAGTGGGTTTTGAGAGGGGTCTTGAAGGAGTTCTGAGTAGATCTTAATAGGGTATTGAGGGAGTCTTAAGGAGTTATTGAGAAGGTCTTAACAGGGTCGTTAGTGGAACCATAAGGGGGTTTTTAGGTGGTCTTGAGACAGTTGAGGAAGTCTTAAGGGAACCTTTAAGGGGTCCTTTAAGGGGTTTGAGGTGGTCTTGGTGGAGTATTGATAGGGGTAGTAACGTGGTTTTAACGGGGTATTGAGGTGATCTTGTGGGAGTAAGTAGGTAGTCTTGAAGGGGGTTCAGAGGGGGTTTTGTGAAGATTTTTAGTGGGACCTTGAGGGGATTTTGGGAGTGTCTTCAGTAGAGTCTTAAGAGGGCTTTGTGGGATTCTTAAGGGTGTTCAAAAGGGGTCTTGAGGGGGTTTGAGTGGGTCTTGAGCGGGGTCTTAGGAAGGTTTCGAGGGGTTTTTAAGTGAATCTTGAGCAGGGTCTTGAGGGGGTCTCCAGGGAGTTTTGTGAGGATATTTAATGGGGTCCTGAGGGAGTCTTTATGTGGTCTTGAGGGGATTTTGAGAGGGACATGTGTGGTATTTTGAGGGGATATGATGAAGGTTTTGAGTGGGTTTTGAGGTGGTCTTGAGGGAATTTTAAGAGGGTCGTGAGTGGAACCTTAAGGGGTTTTTTAGGTGGTGTTGAGACTGTTTTGAGAGGGTCTTAAGGGAAACTTCAAGGGTTTTAGAGGTCTTGATAGAGTATTGATGGGGGTAGTAACGTGGTCTTAACGGTATATTGAGGTGATCTTGAGGTACTCTTTGGGTAGTCTTGAAGGGGGTCCCAAGTGGTTTTTTTGGGGGTCTTGAGGGGGTCTTTTGGTGGTCTTGAAGGGATCATGAGGGGATCTTGGGAATGTCGTAAGTAGAGTCGTAAGAAGGTTTACTTGGGGGTCTTAACGGAGTTTAAAAGGGGACTAGAGGGGATTTTGAGTATAGTCTTGAGAGGAGGCTTAGGCGGTCTTGAGAGTTTTTTGATGGGGTCTTAAAGGAATCTTAAGGTTTGAAGGAGTATTAATTTTGTGATGATCTTTAGTGGGGTGGGATAAACAGTTGAAGCTTCATTTAAGAACAACAGCCAGGGTAAGATTAATGAATGAAGTATTAGCATATGCTTTAAAATACGAAACAGCTAGAGCTAGTGTTTCTACTGATTTGGTTAGATTTCGCAAGATGGAAAATGGAAGAAGAGATCCGAAAATTATCAACTGGACCCTTTCAAAACGACAGAAATTTCAGTTCTATTTCCCAATCAAAATTCTTTAGATGTCAGAAGCTTGTTCATTTTATTCGGGATTGCATGGAACACGATCACTGGAAACACGATAAGGCAGTTAAACAGTGGTGTCAATAATATGGAGAACTTACGTCGGATAGATGCACTAAAATAAGGCGGAGTAATATACCAGCTTTGCAAGGCAAAGGCTGATGAAGTCAAGAGAATATCCCACGGTCATAGTACGAGGTACCAATCTCGAAAAGGATTGCATCAGTCCGCTAGTTTGAGAGAATACCTTGGGATTTTATTCCTGATACAGGAGCTTCCAGATCAAACGTATTGTTAATACAAGTGTTATCTGTGTAAATTAAAAGTAACCAGTGTGAATTTGGGAAATCTTGCTTTTTGGAATAAAAGCTGTAATTTGTGAATAAAAGAACTTGTGTTGTGTTCATTTTTTACTTGAATTTCATAAAAATATATAGACTGTCCAATGGCATTTTATTAATTTGTATTTTAATTCGGTTGTTTGACGAAAATAAAAATTGTGTACAGAGGAAAGCCAATTTATGTAAAATGCTACTTCATCAGCTTTTTTTGCAAATAATGCTCCACCGATATCCATTTCCATTACCTAATAATTCCATTGATATCTAGACTGGCCAGTGGCAATTTATTAATTTGAATTCAAATTTGGTTGTTTGATGAAAACAAAATTTATTTAAGGGACGGCAATTTAGTAATTACAATTAATGGGAAAGTGGCATTTAAGAATAATTGTTTTTTTTTTCGCATAACTGGACTACCACCATTAAAAGTCTTTTCTAACACTTTTCTCCATTTTACAATCTACATTTTTCCCTTCAACCATATTCTGAGAATGAAGCGATTGCGGGACATTTTTCTTCTCTGTCACAAAAATGAAAAATAATGAAAATATAAAAGAAGGCTCTTCTTCGTCTGATGGAATTTTATTTGCCCGGCTTTATTGTGTAAATAGAGAAAGGAAACGAACGAGCTGAAAATGAATCCTTCACTTTCGCTTCAAATAATGTTGCCATCATCGCCATCACCGCGGCCACCGTCAAGTTGTTGTGCGCGTTCGTGCTTTTATCCCAATCATTGTTTTTTGACGGCCTAGCAACGGCCTGGAAACGAGGTCACCAAGAGCGTAGTAGATGATAATGTCAGGATGGGTATCAAGTAATAGCGGCAACAAACAACTGCATGGAAGAAAAAAAAAAGAAAAAATCTAATGGCATAGTAGTTGGTGTCCTGTGGAAAATTTTTACTGTCCGTGTTGCTTCGCTTGTGGCTCATTCGTTGATGCTGGCTGGGAGTAAGAGGGCTTATGGTAATGCAATTTCACGAAGAGGAAATTGAATTTCAACTGGAATTTGCATAAAAATCAAATACACTGCGCTGCGTAAATCTGAATTATTGAAACTTTTTTTTACCACATTTCTTGTTAAGTTGTCCACACTCCACATCTCTTCAGACAGGCAAAGCTTAAGAGCAATTATATTTTTCTTATTTGGTTTCCTCTTGAAGTTTTTAGCATTCACTTAGGCTTAGTTTTATTTGATAAATTCATTCGATGTGCAGTATACTTCAGCATTTATTACTGTAAATGATGTTTTTCTATCAGAAATCGAATTTGGCGTAAACCTTATTATTTCGGTAAATGTGCTACCAGTTTATGAGTTGAAGTAATACGGGTCCATCACTCAAAGTTAACGCTGCTGCAACATCGTAGAATAGAACTTCTCTCGGATTGGTTTAAGGAGAACTTTTGCATTCACTGGCACAATATTATCAGCTAGTTGTCAGCGCAGTAAAACTATCTGTCAAAGTCAACTGACAAACCGAGGATATCCAAAAAATCAAAAGGAATAGACTCAAAAAGTCGGGGTGATTCTCTATTTCTTCAATATATGGGGGATTCTTACCTGGGACATTGCTAATACGCACTCAACAACAAAATGTAAATGTAAATGTAAAACTTAAAGTCCGCCCATGTTCGGGAATAGCAATAAATTCCACAGGCATTCGTGCAGTGTGCAATGCCTTTATCAGAAGGCTTAATGCGCCATTAGTTAACTTCAATGTACTCGTAATTAAATGTCTGTTTGGCGGGGATTAAAATTTACTGTAAAGTGTAAAAAAAGTGTAAAAATGTAAAACATTACTTCTGCTTGTAGTTTTCCTGCGTAATATAATGTTTAATGCCCAAATCGACGTTATATTAAAAAAAAAAAAAAAAAGCTAACTTAGTGGGCGCGGTACGTTCTATTGAACATTTCCTTCACAACAAGGAGTACGCAATTATGGTATTCCTAGACATTGAAGGCGCTTTTAACAACGTATCTGCGATGCAATGTCGACTTTGAGGGTTAGCGAATTGATTAATCTTCTGCTCACAAGTAGGATTGTCAATTCAAAGTTTGGCGTATCGTCCGCCAGAAGATCTGTCTGCAGATGAACCCCACAAGGTGAAGTCCTGTCCAACCTTCTATGGAACTTAGCGGTGAATGAGCTGCTGGTATACCTCTGAGGTGAGGGCTGTAGAGTGATCGCTTATGCGGATGACGTTGCTATTGCCGTCTCAGGACCCGAAAACCTCGAACACCTTAAAGGAACTCCTGCAAAACGCTCTCAACAAGCTAACTTGCTGGGTAGATCGCTGTAGTTAAGGGGTAAAAATTCACAAAACTGATCTTCTCATATTCACCAGGGAAAGTCCCACTTATTACCCCCTTTTATTAAAGGTATAAGTTTAACCTTCGCTGATAGAGCCAAGTATATGGGTCTTATTTTGGACAGAAAGGTAAACTGGAAACCAAACATACAAGAAAGAGTTCGTAAAGCCAAAATGGCACTCTTCTCATGCAAAAAAGCCATTGATAGCAGATGGTGTCTTCAATCCCATATAACCAATTGGCTATATACAGCGGTAGTAAGACCTACTCTTCTATACGGTGTGACTTTACTGTCTTAAATAAGAAAATAGACCTTGACAAATTAAGCAAACTCCAAAGATCAGCTTGTCTCTGTATGAACGGAGCACTTCATACAACCCCATCCGTTGCATTGGACATTCGCCAAGCAAGGAACTACACTTACCTTCTTACCTGAATATGGTTCCATAGGCATACCAATCGCAACTCTTGTTTAAGCGGGATGCCAATGTAAAAACTAATTGTGGGTGGTCAAACGGTACGACTTGCATAGCGACAAAGAAGATCCGAAACGCTCCAATTGTTTGATCTCTCAAATAAGATCGCACATCGGTGCTATTGTGGGTGTCATCACTGGACACTCGGCTCATAGGTAGGCATGCAGAAAGACTTGGAGTCTTATGAAATGACTTCTGCAGAAGCTGCATGGTTGAGGAGGAGGAGGAGGGGACTATCGCCCATCTTCTCTGTACTAGTCCAGCCCTCTCCCAAAAACGTAAACTCCATATATGGGAGCTTTATTCTACAACGACACTTATGATCTCATCAACATTGACATTTGTAGTCTCATACGCTTCATACGAAGCTCTAGTTGGTTCATCGAGTAGGTGGATGGAATTTTTCCTGATTGGTGGTATCACAGTGGACCATTACTGGTGTAAGTGTATCAGTTTTACTGACAGCCACCTTAACCTAACCTAACCTAGTGGGCGCAGTCGTTCAGACTACTGAGCGGGAGATTTGAAGTTCTTATCCCAGAAAAACATCAAAAAGCTTTTTCACGGTCACACTTTTCGCGAATGCCTGAATGTTCTACAGGTGATCTAATAGCATATCTCAACGAAAAGTGGAACCAGTCTATTCACAAATTTGGTGAAAGTAATGTTGTTGCACTCGATATTTCCAAGGCATTTGACAGAATTTGACATCAAGTTTTTTTTGTCGAAAATTAATACCTATGGACTTGATTAAACTTTGGTTGTTTGGACTAGTAACTACTTTTCTGACCTTTTAATTCAGGTCATATTGGACGGTTTCAAATCCAGTGTGCACCGCATAAACGCCGGTGTTCCACAAAGCTCTTTTTTCCGACACTTTTTCTCATTTTCATTAATGATCTCCTATCTGCTACTTCTAATCCAAATCATTCTTTCCTTGAAGACAGCACTCTTATGATTTCATATGAGTTCGCCCCTCAATCCCAAGTGGAAGTTGAACAACTACGTATGTTAAGCGCGTTAAATTTTGAAATTGACAGCATAACAAGATGGGGACTGCACAATAGAGTAGAATTAAACGCTTCCAAAACCCAAAGCTGTCTTCTGTCCTCTAAACGTAATTTAAACCCCCAACCTTTATCCATGAATGGATCCTGAATCAAAGGAACTCAAAAACTAGCAATATTCGGTATGTGCGCCAACAATAAGCTTCGTTGAAATGATCGGATATTCGCGATCGATAAGAATGCTGCAAAATTATTAGGTTTCCTAAAACGGCGCAAGATGTACTTCAATCGATCAGACTTGGCTACTACTTATAAGTCATATTTTGTCTGTATTGCCTGGACAGGTGCTCGCAAGACCACATTGCATCTACTCGACAGAATTCAGAACGGCGCAATAAAACTTATTGGTAACGTGTATATCGCGAAAACAATCGAATCACTTGAACATCGTAGGAATGTTTTCTGTGTCACTGTGTTGTGGCTTTTTCAATAAGTATTATTCAAAAGAAATATTCAGATACATCCCGCCCATCCTCCAACCCAACCGAAATACCCGTGCCTTAACTCGAGCCTTTGGATCTACCATTAGATCTATCTTCGTACGTACCAACCAATTCAAAGATTCCTTCTTTAGCCGCACAAAAATTATATGGAATCTATTGTCCGACTATGTGTTTCCGCATTTATATGATCTACAGTAATTAAAGACACATGCGCATAGACATCTTACCTTTTCCTCTCCTTAACTTCGGGACGCCCACGATGTGCTAAACATTATAAGGGTGCAAACCCCTTTAGCGTGTGTACATTATAAAATGTTCTCGTTCTTGACGAAGCGCACTCCGGACCAATTTTGTGCCACTTTATCGATCACTGCTGGCCGTATGTAACAATTAACAGGAACAATATGTTGGCCTCCATAATGTCAAGTATTGCTCGTTTCAGTGACTTTTGTTTATCACCTTAAACCAGTGACTTTACGTGGCCCCACAGGAGATAATAGAGAGATGTCAAATCACACGACCTTGGCGGCCAATTGACAGAGTGCAGTATGGTAGCTTGTTTGATAGTTAACGCTTCAGTAATTTCTATCCAAAGAACAAAACGATATTATATACGACACTCAATAAGTACCTACCTTAACTAAAACATATATGCTAATTATTTCACTTGATTCACTGTACGCTTTTAGTGTGCGCATTAGAAATTAACTCCCAATCTACTGTTCGCAGTAGTTATAATTGCACTAATTTTAAAATATATTTATTTATATTATATTTATATTTATAAAAAGAAGCCATATTATTTTACATATACGATATGTACAATACTAGATTTCCTTTTTATTTTCTTCGCAATGAAGTTTATCACATAATTTCCCTCTTTGCACGAACAGATCTGAGTGGCTTCATTAGGCGGCTGGAAGACACCAAATACAACACAATAGTAAAAACTCTTAACGACGACCTTAATGACAAAGACCATGATGCAATGCACAAAGATGCCGTTGGCTTCTGCCACTTGGTCGAGGAACTATCAAAGGACTTCAACAAGACGGTACTGCTCTGGCCGTGTCCATCAAGGATGAAAGTAAGTACACATATGCACACTTTACATAAATAGACATATGTTTATTGAAAGAATGGAATTATTGACTTAATTCGAAATTTTACGATTTTCTTTACCTCAAACAATTTCCATCTTAAAGAACTAAACAAAAGTGTTTGAAAGTTGGGTGGTTTTCTCGTATGCTTGTTTGTGACTTAATAAATACAGTTTTTCCACAAAAGCTTTGCCATTGTATTTATAATTTCTTTTTATTTCATTCCACTCTGTTATGGTAATATAAACTGTAAAACTTTTTAAACTCAGGGTTTACACTGATTATTATTCCATTCAACTCCAAAAAAATTAAATAACTATGCAATTAGATTAATGCAATCAAATTAAAAATTTATTGTACTCTAGATAAGCTATCCACGTCTAATAAAGAGTTTTTCAATTGAAAAACCCATCACATTACCATGATATTCTCCTACATGGGCAATTGTTGAGGCTGAGGGTTCTGTTGTGGATTTTCTTCTGTTCTGCTTTTTCGGTTTTGAAGAGCTACTTAAGAATTCGAGTGGATAACTGCAACTGACCGATTTGCTGAGCACTTATCTTGGAATAAATTAACATTTCAGTTATGTATTTTAATTCATTAAGATAGTAAAGCCAGCATCACAGCCCGCCATATGGATAGCTGTAATTCAGTCTAAGCACTGAATTTTCTTAAAAGCCCAAAAGTAACCATTTAATTCACAAAATTCGTACGAATTTTTTGGGGAAATTTTTTTTTTTTGTAAAAATATTTTTTTTTTCTTAAAAAATAATTTTTTTGTAAAAATTTTTTTTTTATAAATTTTGTTTTTATTTTTTTACACGCGCCACATGCGTCACAATTCTTTGAAAACTAGTCCCATTAAATTCTGACTGGTAGAAGCCGAGATATACGAGCTAACAAACAATGACGAAAATGATTATCAATGAAAATCGCCAGATTTGTTTTGGCGTCTTCCCTTTCAAAATTAAGACTAAATCTGTTGTAAGATTTGACTTTTAAACAATTTTACCAAAACTTGTACTTTAACTTGGGATTAGTACTGAAAATCGTTCCTACCAAAAACTTTCCACTACTATAGACACACGGGCTAATGAATTCTGCTATGCGAGTTAATACACACACCCGCACAAATGTATTTAGTTGTTATTTAGTCTAAAGATTGAATTATCTTAAAAGCCTAATAATATACAACTTTAAATGTTTTTCTTTTATACATAATCGATAGGTCTTTCAGTGATAAGCGATTTCTGAAATAGACTGAAAAAACCACATTTAACTTTGCAACTCTTTAGGCTTAAAAAAAGTCAATATGTAGATTTAGTATTTTTCTCAGATTCCTTAGATGCATGAAAAAATTTCGCCATCGTAAGCCAACCGCTAACCATTTTTTTTAAAACAAGTCCCATCAAATTTTGACTGATAGAAGCCGAGATATACGACATGGCAAAACAAACTTACCCATGTACAAACGAACAAACGTACAAAAGTATAAACGTACAAACGTACAAACGTACAAACGTACAAACGTACAAACGAGCAAACATACAAACGTACAAACGAACAAACGTACAAACGAACAAACGTACAAACGAACAAACGTACAAATGTACACACGTTCACTGAATTATTTTTCAACACATTAGACACGCATAAGTAAAAATTGGTCTAACAAACGCCTGGTATCAAATGATCTTGACATCACTTCGAAGACAGCGTGAATAGAAAAGTGCAACTTCACTGTCGTATATTCTAATCGCGCTCTTAATCGTAAAACTGGCATTAAACAACGGAAAGTTTACTGCTGTTGCTATGCGATTTCCTAGCCATCCATTACACAATTACCTCATAGACAAATATCGGTACTACTGTAACACAAATAGCCAATGCTTTTTTCTGATTTTGAGTGGTCATCTCATAAAGCGAACTTACTTCTTATGTTAGTTCTGTGCTCTTTTTTATGTACCTTTGTGTTCAAAAGGATATCCTAAAAAGGATTAAAAACGCAACTCAAACCACAAAATATTCTGCCACCAACATTTTTATTCAAGGCCGATACTTCTCTAAATCGACTTAAATTTTGCCTTTTCCATGGTTTCTACTCACTTTAAATGCCAGGGGGTCAGTCAGTGTTAAAGGGTTGCCTGTACACATCATTCTTTACCGTCAGGCAGTTCGAAATCATCTGACCTTGGTTTATTTTTTATTTCTTTAGCTTAAAAAAAATGTAAAACTATTACCTCTTTAATGAAGCTTCCTAATATACGTTAAGTCGGTAATTTCTCTCTTTTATCTTTAACACATATCGTATAGCGATAAATCCAAATGACAGGACAATTCTGCAATTCTGTTTTTTAGCTAAATTTGTTAATTATGCAAACATGTAAATCATTCATTCTCCGAACCAAAAAAACATAGAACTTACAGAGAAACCATGAAAAAAGAAACATCATCCTTTATCTAAATACATCCTACTGTATCAACTTTTGTGTCGTCGAAATAAAAGGATTAACAGGCCACTTTTCTGTCACATGAACAAACGAACAAAAAAAGGGAACAATCATGCTTTTGTGTTTAATCTTACACGATGTGCACTGCAATTTGCTAGAGTGTCTGCCAGTAGCTGTTTAGCTGGGGTTAAGGATTTTTTCATTCTTCTAAGGCTTATTATATTGAGAGTAACGTGCATACGAAAGCAGCAGACTAGAGCATGATATGATTTTCCATTGTTTAGCTGTGAGTTTATTTTAAGAAAAATAAGCAACATTAAAGTAGTCGGAAGAGATAATTGTTTCGTTTTGTTATTTCCCATAGCCCTTATTACCTTAATTTGACACACTCGTAAGTTTATGTTTTACTATTTTTTATAGAAGTAATTAAAACAACCCACAGAGGATTCCCCAGACAATGAGAAAGAAGAATTTTTAGAATCTATCGAACGGGAACTCCATGTCTGCCCTCAGTGGTATACCCGTATAAAAATATTTCTGGGCTATATGAGCACAACAATAAGTCTGGAGTCAGTATTCAGGCAGTACATTTGCATCCACAATTTACACGAGAATGTCCAGAAATCTACCTTAGTATCTCTTGATGGAGTCTCTTGCAACTACAGGCTGACCGAGCATAATGATTCCTAGTAAGATCTAATATTACATTGCCGATTCTTTAAACTCCGGAAGCATTCAGGAGTTTCTTATTCGACACATAATGCCTGTAATTGGAGTGTTCGCTTCAATACAAATTCATACACGCTCTAGGGCATTTTCTATCGAGGACGTGGGAATTTTTCAATAAATTATGTTCCACCATATTGGACACGCATACGTTAAAATTGATCTTACGAACACATGGCAAAAAAGGACTTTCATCTCCCATCTTAGATGGGGCGAGTAAAATAACTTTTTCAGTGCCATAGAAGCAGATCTTCCCTTTTTTACAGCGGTATTTACGTGTTTATTGTAATACAAGAATGTATCCAAATAAATTCCAAAATACCGCATGTTGGAATGTGAAAACTATTTATACCAGTTATCTACAAGCGTCGACATCATTCAACACGTCAGAAGTAAATATATTAAACAGAAGTGGTGCCGATACTGTGCTCTGTGAAAGCAAAATTGAAACCCCTAACTGTCGTGATTTTATTATCTGTTATAAGAAATTGATATAATGATGCGGAAACACATACCTTATAATTTTATAGATTAAGCTGCGCCGTGGCTCAGTGGATTACTCCATGGTTTTTAAACAGGAGGTTTGTGGTTCGAATCCCAGTAACAACAAAAGTATTTTTCACAGTGTCCCACCTCTCACGAATATCTGACAATCGTCCGAGAGTAATAACTTGTCATGGAAAGCTTCTCAATTCGCCTTCGGATACGGCATTCAATTTTAGGTCCCTTCCAATCAAAAGCCCCTCAAAAGAATCATAAAAGATCCAAAAAAATTATCGAAGATCCCCCAAAAGCTCCTCACAACACCCACAAAAGACATTCAAAAGATCCTCAAATTATTTCCAAAAAGACCACCAAATGATGACAAAATAACCCAAAAGACCCCAAAAATACCCCAAAATACCCCAAAATACACCAAAAAAGACCCTTAAAAGATTCCCCGAAATAACCCCAAGATACCCTCAAAAGACCCTTAAAAGATTCCCCGAAATAACCCCAAGATACCCTCAAAAGACCCACAGAAGATCCCCAAAAGACCATCAAAGACCCACAAAAAAATATTAAAGATCCCCCAAAAGATCCTGATACTCAAAATACTCCCAAAAGACCTTCAAAAGATCCTCAAAAGGTCCCCAAAAGACCCCCAAAAGATCCTCCAGAAGACCTTAACAGATCCTTAAAAGATCCCCAAATGTCTCTCCAGAGGAACCTCAGAAGACCATACCGAATTTCATACAAATCAGCTGAGATATGTCTTAATTCCCAAAATTTAAAAATGTAACACAATAATGTGATCGATAATGTTACTCAAAATCGAAACACAAAATTATTTTTAATACCGTGAGCATCCTCACCGCTGATAAAGTATTTTCAAATGATTTGTTTCGATTGGTTTACTATGACATTGCAATCGAAATCGAAATGTAAATAAAACACCTTGAGATTCATTGTGATTTCAAAGTTAATGAAAGAAAATTAATCATTTGGTTGGCATTCATTTTTACTTTGGTTTAAGATTTCAATTAGCTTTTCACAAATTTTCAAGACGATCACAAACAAATTTGTTGAAAACGGCACAGGAAAACGTCTACCTGGTCAGCTAGTTAATAATAATATAAATCAATAACTAATTTTACTGGCATTTTAAACAGTTCATCAAAGAAGCTTTAACATCACTAAGTCAGGAAATCTGAATCAGTTACTGTTTTACCGTACGGAACCGACAGATACTTTGGTAAAGTAGAAACCATTTGATTTCTGCTACACAAGCAATCATCATTATTCTTCAAACATCCAAACGAGCGTATCATGTGACAAAAGATACTGATGCTTACGTTCGTGATACGAATTGAAATCAATCCGAAAACACACGAACATTAAACGTATATGATATACAAACTACTTTATTTGGACATAAATACGTCCGTGCATTCAGCGAAAATAAATAACCCAAATGGGTGTGGATCGTCCCTTTTTTAGCTGTCTATTAAATGGCAGAAAGCAGAATGTTAGATGTTGTAGAAATAACTGCGAAAACACTTGGAAGGAGTTCAATTTGATGTTTTTCTAGTATTCCATTTCAATCTTCCGTTTTCACCTTGAAGTCGGTATCTACTTGTTGTTTGCGTCTGTATTGAATCACATCAAATAATAAAAATAATAATCATTGCCGTGGTTTTATGAGAAGTTGTTTAAGCGAATTTCAAACGCCTTTCAAATTTTCTGAGCTCCCGTGCAAACTATTTCTTCGTCTTCGTGTCCTTCAAAAAGTCACTTTGTTTACGGATGAATTTTCTTTTATTTATCCTCGTGCGATGCAATTTTCCGTTTTACTTTCTTTATGCGTCAAATGTTAGTGTATAAGAGTGTTTATGAATGCCTTTGGCAGCTTGTACGTAACGCTTTTTATGAATTCTATGAATTCTTTTCATGAAAAGTTCGTGCCGCAAATACTTATGCAACTGGAGTATTGTGTAAGAACTGTGGGTCAAGTGTTTACTTCCAGTCTACTGCACATTTAACCGAATGGTTAATTTGTTCTCTTCCATTAGAAATTTATCAACTTTAGGATTAACGTACATCCAAACAGATAACTTAAAATAGCTTGTCGATTAAATATTACAATTTTAGCACAATTCTAATGCATTTTAATGAGGGGATAGTAACAAAAATAGATGAACGGCCAAACATATATAGTAAAAGGACAAATCACATATTTTTATATTGACCAAACATTTTTGCTCCTTTGTGTGCATCTCTTCACATAGATAACATGAGATACCCAGGAGATGGTGATGGTAGTTAGGATTGTGTACCTTTCTCTATTAACTTCTGATAAAATCGATTTTTATCTCAACATATGTACGTACGTAGTTATGTTATGTGATGTGGGTTTTTATTTTCTCGTTACACCATGCATGAAAACGTGCTAGGGCGTAAATCATCGTCGAATATGAGATGGAACTTACGTATCAGCTGCTGGCATTAATTTGTTGCTCCACATTACGTCATAAGATGAAGCTGAGAAATTATTCCAAGAACTGATTCAGAGTGACAGAAAAGTAACGAGATAAGTTTTATTAAAAATATTTATTTGAATAGGAATAAACTTTTAACGTACCACGTTTTTAAAACGAGCTAAAATGTACAAAATATGATTTAAAATAAAAAAAGGTGGGGCTACTGCATGCAAATTGATGCATGGATGCATGGATGGATGCGCATCAAGTTTTTCATTTTAAATCTTATCTAATATCTTTTTATTTGGTTTTCTTCTTTATAGGCTTCCCAATACAAATGGAATCTTACGAGCCATGAAACTTTCTTCTTAATAGTCTTCCCAATCCTGATTGAACCTTACAGTTCAGAAGATCATCATCGTCATATTTCGCTCTACAACCGGGGTCCGGTCCAGGCCTACCGCAAGAAAACCTCTCCACTGGCCCCTATTCCATGCCGATGTTATCCAGTTTGGCTTCCTAAACTCTGGGTGTCCTTGTCTATGCCTTGCTCTCGTGTTCCATAAATTCTACCGAGCAGGATCCTCTTCGCTCATGCGAACTTGGTATCCTGCCCACCGGAGCATACCGAGCTTTTTTCTCTCTGTCGACATCGCAGAAACGCTCGTAGATCTCATCATAATAGAGTCTCCGGAATCGTCTTTCCTCACATATGGGGCCAACATTTTTCCTGGTACTGGTACGACCATTGTCTTATACATCTGCAGATTATGGTTAAATTCCTGGATTTGAAGAGTCTTGACAGACTTAAGTAGGCTTTGTTGGCTTTGAGCAACCGTGCGCGTATATCTGGTTCCATACAGTTAAGCGGCTGCTACAATTGACCCGAGATAGTTTAAGGATTGCACTACTTCAAATTCTCGCTCCACTATTGGAATTGAGGAACCAATGTTGGATTTTCTACTCGCAGACGTGTTTTGCTCTCATTTATATACAGCCCCAAATTTCGTGCCGCCCACTTGATCTGGATGAAATCTTTCTGTACAGATCTTGTGTTTCTACCAATGATGTCAAAGTCGTCTGCGTTAGCCAGTATCTGAATGTATTTATAGAGGATTGCTCCTCTCGACTTTACGTCAGATTTTCGGATGACTTCTCCAACCCCAGGTTGAAGAGGACGCAGACAAGTCCATCCTCTTATCGGAGCCCATTATAGATGTTGAATGAGCTTGGCAGTGATCCAGTTTGTTTTTATCTGGCGTATAACTTTGGCCATGGTCAACCTACATAGTCGTGTCTAGTCGTGTTTAGTTGGGAAGCCGAATTCTCTCAAGGCTTTATAAAATTCTACTCTCGCTATGCTATCATAATAATAATAATAATATTCGGCGTGACAGACCATTGCGGTCCAAGGCCTTGCTTCTCGCAATCATTTGTGTTGAGCATGTATATTTTTGCACACAAATGGAGGGGACCTACAATTTAATGCCGGATCCGAACGGCGAATTGAGAAGCATTCCGTGACAAGTTATTACTGTCGGAACGTTTGTCACCCATTCGCGAGAGGTGGGACACCGTGAAAAATAAAGTTTTTTCATCATCATATTGGTCTCGAGTTATCCAGGAAATAATTAAAATGTTAGCAAAGATATTAAAAGATATTCTAGTTCGACGCTTTCTTATTATCTTCCATACAGAGGATCAGCGAAAATAAAGACAAAAAATCTAGAACTGTTCCACTGTAGTACAAAATGTGAGGCAGATGTTGATATTTGTTTAGCTGAACGACAAAATTGAAAATTTATCTGCTCTGTGTGATTACAAACGGTTGTAAGAAAGTACCCAACCGAACTGTGTATATCAAATGATTTTCAAACGCCAATCTTACACAAAAACCAAAACTTGGCAATACCACCACATGGTATATTCTTAGAGAATAAGCTAGTATTTATAAACAAAACAAACAAATGTTCGGCTCCTATAATTCCTTTATTTCTTCCTTCTTTTTTAATAGAATCAAAGCTTTGCGAAACCCCTTTTGATTTGCAAAAACTTGCAAACTTTGATAACTTTTCACAATCTCTTTCAGTCGCATAAATAAAAAATTCATCAATAGCTTTAATGTGACTGAATGTAAAAGAAAGCTTCTTTACAGCACGCATCAAAGCATTCGCCATTGAATTATAGCTTATCCTTCCTAGCATACAAAAATTTCAAGGAAATATAATGAATTCTTTTAGACTTTGTTACAGCACTCATTGTTCTGAAGTGCCAAAGCAGCTCCTCTCCATAAAAAGAAAATGAATTTAATTTAATGAATTCTATTCAATGATTTAAGTTAATTTTTCGCTGCACACAGGTACTCATTTAAATGCAAGCATTGACTCCCTTTATAAGGATATCTAAGCGTGAAGCGAGTGTCCAGTCAAATCGCAGTCGAGCGATTAATTCATTGCAGGTTGAAAAGTTTGCTGTCTAACAATGAAAAGACAAAAATTAATGGGTGAAAATACATTTATTCTTCAATATATTCTCCTCTAAGTGCGATTTTCCAGTTTATTAATCCCCTCTCTGAAGTGGTTTTCTGGAAGGTCTGCAAAATACTCATTTACGGCTGCTATCACCTCTGTCTTAGATGAAAAATGCTTGCCACGTAGAAATCTTTTGAGGTTTGGCAACAAATGAAAGTCAGCGGAAGCCAGATCTGGTGAATAGGCTGGACGTTACAACAATTCGTACTTCAATTCCTTCAATTTAGTCAGTTTAGTCATTGCCAAAATACTTTTGTGGGATGGTGCATTGTCTTGATGAAAGATGATTTTTTTCTTCGCTAAACCAGGTCTTTTTTCACGAGTGTCCACATTCAACTGGTCCAAAAGGTCAGTATAGTATTATCCTGTTATCGTTTTACCAGTCTGCAACAAAATTCCATTTGTATCCCAAAAAAAAGCGATGCCATAACCTTCTTTGTTATTCTCCTATTATCGTTTTACCAGTCTGCAAGAAAATTCCATTTGTATCCCAAAAAAACCGATGCCATAACCTTCTTTGACGATTTCGTCCATTTTAGCTGATTCGGAGCCAAAGTACCGGCCTCAGCTCACTTTGCAGTCTGTTGCTGCAATGCATGGTCATAGTAATAAGCTCAAGTCTCATCCATAGTTAAAAATCGACGTACACAATCAGGTTTATTCTTCTGAAACCGCTCAAAACGCTGGTGAGAAAGTTTCTCTCGATTGCATTTTGGATCAGAATTAAAAAATTCGGCACCCGTTTTGTTCTTAACCCCAATCCATTCCTCAAAATCCGTTCTGTTGAGATGCCCACAGTATCAGCAATTCAATGCTTACTCAATTGTTTGTCGTCCATAACCATAGTATCAGCAATTACATGCTTACTCAATTGTTTGTCGTCCATAACCATATCATGTACAGCATCAATTATTTCAGGAGTGGTTGCAATTTTTGGACGTCCTGAACGCAAATCGTCATTAATGTCTGTATGACCATTTTAAAATTATGCTAGCCACTTTTTTACCATTGTATATGACAGAGCACCATCTCCTAATACATTTACCGTATCTTCAAAACTTTCCGTCTTCTTTAAACCTTTGTTCAATAAACATTCCATCACTACACGATTTTTTCAAAACAAACAAAACCCCTAATTTAAACAGCTGTCTCAACAAAACTATTTTACAGATCGACTTGAAATTTATGGTGTGTTCATATGAAAGAGGGGGCATTCCAGTAAGAATATATTTTTGCGGCTAACTATGGGTGAAGCCGCGAACATATCAACCTGCCGATAGACACCGTTTAATGATTTTTAAAATGATATTTTTTAATTCATTTTGTTTTGTAAGTAAATGGCAGCTTTTAGTGGGGTATTATGTCATACAGACGATGCGATGATTATTTTTTATTTTCATATTCATCACTTCGTGTGCTGCAAGCAATATCTAGCAAAGAAAATAACAAAAAGCAAGTTATTCTCGAATATAAATAAGTATTTCTGTATATGCATATATGTAAAAGTTCAATCAATTTTTTTTCATATATCATTAAATAAAGGATCTTCTAAGATACTGATAGTAAAGATGTTGAAATTACCTAAAGAACTCCAATAACTGCCGTGTATAACAAGCACGGAACAATCCGTTCCTGATCACCCTTTTCTCCAAAACATTTCTGAACATTTGCCTGAAGAACAATAACCCATTTTGAGAAGTACATTATTATCCTTATCAAGAGGAAAACACACGTTGAAATGTGATATTTTTATTACCCTCATATTGTATTACTATCGCTGTTATGTGAATTAAATAAATCATTTCCACACCTAAATCCATTTGTGTAGCAACTACGATCACATACTATAATATGTACATACTTCTACATGTAGTTATGTACATCTGAACATTTGTCAAGAATGTCTACACTTACACGTAGATACACGTTGGTTTATCTTATCCATT
Source organism: Nephrocerus scutellatus (assembly GCA_947095585.1). Lineage (NCBI taxonomy): Eukaryota > Metazoa > Arthropoda > Insecta > Diptera > Pipunculidae > Nephrocerus > Nephrocerus scutellatus. Next base: position 11,576,367 of record OX352761.1, read on the forward strand.
ATTTCGTATTATACGAAAGGAGAATATTTCAAGGCAAAGATTAACATATGTAACTCTAAGGATGTTCAATGAACTGAACATTTCGTTTATATAACTAGGTGGAGATGCAGAGCTAAATAAATGGTTGTATTCATTTAATTAGAAATGCTAACAGAAGTTGTTATACGAGTATACGGAATCTAATCAATTGTAAACACGATATTTGGATTCAATCCATGTTATCTGTGCTCTGTGTTTACTACAAGAAATATGATATGTCAGTATCTTCATACGCAGCAAATTGCATCTAATCTATGCTCCGCTTATTTCACTACTCTTTGATGATGTTCTCATTATTATAGATGAAGTTTTTTTTTTAAAATATAGAGCAAAAACTGAAATGTTACCGTCTAAAAACTATTAAGATGAACAGCAAGAAAAAAGGAAACTAAGTGATACCAAGTAATGTAGTGCAACTATTTTTACAATAAATTGTAAGTTTGGAATATGTTTTTAAAGTTTTACTACTTTCTAAAAAAAATATTTAATCATTGTCTTTTTTAAAGACAAATTTTAACTCAATAGTCCACAACCACTTAAGGAGCTATAAAACAACAAAATATATATATTCAGCTAAATAGAGTCGACGAAAATTTTACCGAAAGATTGATGGTTGCCAAAGTTTGCACCTTACAACTGATATTGTTTTACCTAACTAATCGGGACATTTCCTGTACTTCATTTTGAACTTCTTCGTTTGCTTTACCAATAAATTAAAACAGTCGTTATTCATCCGTTGAACTGCCATCCGCCTGCCTTTAAACAAAGGTAGAAAAAGATTTGTTCTGAACATAAGAATCTCAAATCGATATTCATAATTTAGTGAATTTAAAGGTCATAATGTCTTCGGATTTTGGACTCGTTAACTGGAGCTGGGAGAGTGTGAAATCATTTACACATTATCATGAAGTAAACAATTTCTATACGACCTCAAAAGTCAGACGATGAGGATAAATATTGTTGCCAGATGCTTTTTCGTACGATTCAATGTTGATAGAAGGTTAGAAAATACAGTAATTTCTCGAAGGAACTCTCAGCTTCAAGCCGCAAACATCTTTATAAATTGGTTTTCATCAGGAGCGCCCTAATTTAATTTTAAAATAAAATAGCTTCTCTTTCAAATACCAAAAATTGCGTTATGGAACCATGGATGTAATTAATTATGGAACACACAACATCATACAAATGTTCTTCACAGAAACGACTGTACAAATGTGTGTGATGAATGCAATTTTTATGATTTCTTGGCCTAAGTCGTCTTAATTCCAATGTTCAACGGGGAACTTAAAAATTTATATCGACTATCAAATGTATCACCAGTGTCCCAAAAACGTTGTACTCACAGATTGCAATCTATAGAGTATAATACTAATGCAACGGTTGAAACGGTATTGAATTCTAGGTTCAAAAATATACACTATCAAGATCTCAATTCCTGTGGAAGAGCTATACAGAGTCTGAAGGAGGTAGTCATACAAGATTTCGCTATGTCGATCAGCGATTCGGAAATTGATGAGACACAAGCAGATTACAAATTCTGGAAACATCAAAGGAAACTTGTCATCCATCAATAACGGAGGAACACTTAAAAATATAAAGGTTGTTTTCACTTCGATTCGATGTGAGTATGTGTCGATACATTAGTTGCGATGCAAAGTAGGTATAAGCACAGCTTTAAGCCGTACAAATCTGCACAGGACCAGACGGCCTAATACTAGCCGAACTCCGAAAGACCTCACATATTACCTGTGTTAGAGGTAATTCTAAGTAGTTGTCTAGAGTTGGTCCACATTCCGGATTTATGGAGAGAAGTAAAAGTGATTTTCATATCCATCATTCCTTCGTCATCATTCCTTTTAAAACCCTCTAATGAGTGGTTGTTATTGCAAAAGGCAAATCTGTAGAAACAGCTCTACATACGTTAGTGAGTTCAATTGAATAATCACTTCACCATAAGGAGAATACAATGGTAGCATGCCTTGACATTGAGGGTGCTTTTAACAACGTCAACACATGGGCGATCGCAGCTTCACTTTCGGCCGTGAAGGCAAACGACTCACTTGGCGAATTCATATCTTGCTTACACGTCGGATCATTAATTCAAAATTGGGTGTGGCGTCTGCGAAAAGACCACACCGCAATGTGGAGTTCTATCCTCCTTCTATGGAATTTAGTGATGAACGAGCGGCTGATATACCTGAAAATAGAGGGCTTCAGAGTATACGCCCATGCAGATGACGTTGCTCAGGAAAACACCTTAATACCCTAAATAAACTCTTACAGAATGCTCTTAGCAAGCTAACTAAATTACTGTGGTCTGGGAGTAAACCCCCACAACTCATCCTCTTCACTACAAAATATAAAATTAAACACGTTGACTCACCCTCTATAAAGGGTACAAGCTTATCCTTCTCTGATAAAGCTAAATAAATGGGTCTAAGTCTGGATATAAAGCTAAGCTGGAAATCTAATATACAAAAAAGAGTCCGTAAAGCCATAGTGGCACTCTTCACGTGTAAAATGCCATGGGAAACAACCCCATATAATATTTCGGTAATAAGACCTACACTTATGTACGGTGTGTTGGTCTGGTGAACTGCCTTAGACAAAGCAATAAATCGCGACAAACTAAGCAAAGTCCCCCCTCCGCTGCACTAGACATACTGTTCAACCTAACACCACTCGATATCTTCAGCATACGGGCTGCTGCTAGCGCGGCTATTTGCCTCAACGCAACCTCTCAGTGGATAAGAAAACGGGAGTGTACATAAGCGCTACGATAGGTGTAATTACTGGGCACCGTCTTATAGGCCAGCATGCAGCAAAGCTTGGCGTATTTTCCAATGATTTATTCAGAAACTGCCTGGACGAAGAAGACGAAGAGACCATTCTTCACTTTCTCTGCACATGCACAGCTCTTTCTCTAAAGTCTTCTACGCTTCATTCGAAGCTTCAACTGGTTCTCTCGATCCACGTGGCATCACAAAGGTCTAAGTGGGTTGCCTTCATGCCAACAGCCACCCCAACCTAACCTAACCTAAGTAGGTATCGATACCAGTATCGAGTAGAGGTACTCAATACCTTGGCGGTATTGTTGACTCGGATTCAACTTTTTCCTTTTTTTCCCAAAAATAGTCGGTCAACTCGGTCCGATAGCGATTTCCATTGACTGTTATTGCGTTGCCAGTATAAAAATAATTTTCGGGTTATGACCCCTCTAGAATTAAAACCCACATCAATGAGTTTATTTTTGTGAATGGCTTTGTGTTGTTAACTTGCCACAACAATGAAAATTTCGATAATTAACGAATTCGTTTAGCCGGAAATTGGCTTGATCGCTGAGTCATAGGCAAGTTTCAATCATTGCTGACTCTTTTAAGTTTTGTTCGGCTTTCAACAGTGGGGTTTGCTTTATATAATCCTGGTTCCTTGATCTTATATGCATTTTTGCAGCTAAAACCAAAAGAATATGAATGATATGATTTGACCATTCATCTTCTTTTGGTTTGACAGATATAGTCCAGAATGTCTCTCATACCATTGGGAATGATGTTTGTGATTGTATCAGAAGTGGCATCCACATCACTATTATAACTTTTGTTTTGGAGTAGTGACTAGTAAGTATTCCCGAAGTTGTTGAAGACATCAAAATTGGTTTTCTCGTTCTGTCAATGTATTCCTATAGGTGTTTTCTCTTTAACTGCGGGATTTGAAAACAAGAACGAAAAAACTTCACAATGGTGGACTCTAGAGGTGAGGTACTCGTAATAATAGATTTTTAATTGGAGACAAGGAAACTGGAAAATTTAAAGAAACTTCGTTATATGATATAATTAAACACTTATTACACCTGCGATAAAAACGGATATTTTGGCAAATCAGTTACCTGTTGCTTTAATTTATAACAACTTTCACTTTTCCGCCCATCATCACTCACATTTTATGCGCATCAGTCGGCTCTCTGTCGTCGTCACCTATAAAGACTGTAACCCAAAACACTGCACATGCATTGTTTAGTAACTAAATCAAACTAACTAAAACTACGCTCAAAACGATATCCAACCCTAAGCTAAACCGTATATATATGGATCCAGGTTTGGGTATTTTTTTGTACATTTACAATTTCAGCTCAGGGACGCATGTTGTAACATGTGAACTTGCTGACATATTGTGACATAATCTGTGTGACATGGCATTGTGTACTTTTTTTGTTATTTCTGGATAGTGTGGTGCATATTGCATGGTCGTACAACAAATTCATGTCACAAACTTTTTTCAATTTTTGCCATGCGGTTTTCCCCAGCAGCGTTATGCCGAGAAGATTTCACAAAATTGCAAAAGTTTCTGGGTTAAACAGTGAGACGACGAAGCCTTAAGCATTAAACGCCATTCCACTTTTCATTTATTTTGTTATTCAATTATATCGGAGGAACGTTGTTGAGTTTCACGGAAAACGAAAAGGGTTTTTTCAATAGATGATGCTAATGTTTTGAATTGCTTCGTATACTACGCACACACAAAAACGCATACAAAAAGGCATACTAGTCTTGGTTGCTAAAAGTATTTGCATCAATTTCCCGCATATCCCGCGGCATGTGTAGCACTTAGTGGCGGTTGTGGATGATGTTTTAAGTTAGGTTTTATGGGACAGGAACTGCTGCAGGAACTCTTCAGGCCGCACATCCTTCTGCGGCTCGCAGATCCATTAATACGGCGATTACCAAACCGCACACACACCCACGAAAAGCGATATTTTGTTTGCTTCGAAGTCTGATTTTAGCAGCAATTTCAATACATTTTGACTGTGTGGTTTACAATTTTGCGATCTAATGCCAACAGCCGTATTTGGATTAACTTCGATGCTTCCTTAATTTAAGAGAGAGAGAGAGAGAGAGCAAAAAGCGCGCGGAATGTTCCAGCGTTCTGTTAGCGTTAAAAATTACGTAACTGTGGAGAAGATGGAGCGTGGATCGCATACTTAAACAAATTCGTTTTGTACGCTTTGCGCGTTGTCCTGTTTTGTAAATGACTTTTCAATGGAAAATTTATCGTTAATGCTTTCTCAAACATAAACTTTAATAGTTTGCAGCTGTGAAAATAAATGTGCTTAGCGGTACGAGTAGATGCAATAAACAGCTGAGAAAACTCAGAACGGAAATTGGAAGGGTGGATTGTTGTTTGTTGAAATTCCGGATGCTTTATTTGATAAATTAAATGAATTATTTTAAATGGTCTTTTATTTATTTGAAAAGAATGGAAGAACTCAAGTTCTTTAAGCAAATCTGGTCCATTTGAATTGCTGTTGATGGCATGAAATCACGAGTATTTGCACAAAAGCGTACAATTGTAAGGAATTTATAATTTCAATATCGTAACTATACAACTCGTCTAAGTTGTTAAAGAATATTAGCCCAGCTTATACATTCATTGCCCCGGTCGAGAGAAAATCTTACGGAGAATTATCCCTCTATGTAAAGAATGACGATTCTGGAGACTATACTACTTAATGCTACTCTACTGCAATCTTGACATAATGCAAAAAATTATGCAGCATAATCGTAGTAGACTCCAGTCGACAGGACACCTAATTTGCATTTTTGGACTAGCGAACCGTCTACATACATACGTACATTTTAGGTCTTTTTACCCTAGTGCTCGATTGCCTGGAATGGATTTCATCACTCTTCAACTCATTTCCGATCTGCCAAACTGCTCCTTCTCAAAAACATTACAAAGTTCACTTTTAGAAACTCTACAACGATGGGATTTCGATCTTCGTTACCGCAATGTCGACATCTTAAAGAGAATTAAACTCGTTGGGCAAAACACCTAACTCCCACGCTCAACGTGGATCCTGCTCAGAAAGTCCTTCGCTGTAGGATTTGTTTGACACGATAGCATGACATGCTAAGCCACCGCTAGAAGGATATCATAAACCAGGCCACCCAGATGTGATGATATTGGCTCGACATAGTTACGATTGGAGATAGAGAGGCTATGACAGGACCCCGGTTGTAAAGCTTTACATGGTGATGGCGAATGTATTAACGATCCATATCCACTTTCTTGTTTGTACAATGATGTCTACGCGTTTATGTCACGTTCTTGAGTAAAGTTCTTGTTCGAGATATGATTCGTATAGGTTATACGTTGCGGACACCTTTTAAAGAAGGATTGCAGCTTCCTACTGACTATAGTATTCACCGTCCAAGTACTGCAACCATACATCAGTACAGATTTTAGGTTGCCGTAAAACAGTCGTAACTAAGTTCTCGTTCTAATACCATTGAATTTTCATACTTATGACAATATTCCTAAACGCAGTTTTGCTTTACTAATCCTTCTGCATACATCCATTTTTTTTATAAACAGATAATAGAATAATAATAATAATAATAAAGCCTCTGGAGATGTGATACTGCAATCACCCTACCGTTAATTTTGTCTAGTACCGGGCTAGTACCAAGAACAACACTCAACGCAATGGCGAAACTGAACATACCACGAAAATACGAAATGCAAAAAGCTGTAATTCTTGATAGCTGCCGAATAGTGAGGGAATTCCTTGTTATATAAATGGATTTATACACCGTGATGGCGTGTTTGGTACCAAACCCGCACGCCCATCTGAGCCTAGCTGGAAAAACCGGCAGGTGAAAGTTATCCTACATCGAGTAGAGATAGTGCAAACTCAGAAAGTCAATAATAATAATAATAATAATATTCGGCGCGACAGAACTTTGCGTTCCAAGGCCTTGCTTCTCGCAACCATTTGTGTTGAGCGTGTATATTTTTGCACAAAAATGGAGGAGACCTACAATTTAATGCCGGATCCGAACGGTGAATTGAGAAGTATTTCGTGACAAGTTATTACTCTCGGAACGTTTGTCACCCATTCGCGAGAGGTGGGACACCGTGAAAAATACTTTTGGTGTTACCGGGATTCGAACCACGAACCCCCTGCTCAGTAGTCCATGCTCTTATCCACTGAGTCACAGCGCCCAAACCTCTTCTATAACCTTTGGTTAACCTATAACTTTTGGTTAGTGTATAAAGTTTTTTTTTTCGTTTCTCAGGGTCCAAATAACTGAGGAAAATTATCAAAATTGTTTTGTTCTTGTTGTAGTTGTGTTTATACGCCACCATATAAAACAGACGCCATGCATTCTGGCTACATATACAAAATTTGCTTTGACCTTTGAAAAGTTTTATCAAATAACATCAATACAGTTTTTGTAAATTTTTTTATTATTTACAAGAACTGCAAAGTAATAATTGTAAGTTAAAATAAGGCCAAAAGAAGCGTTGGAACATTTATTTAAACCAATTGTATTCATATAAAATCTGTGAAACTTGTCTATGTATTTTTGTGAAAGCAAAAGTAAATTGCAGTAGTACATATATGAATAACTTAAAATCTTTGTTATTGAACCACTCATTATGATACTTTTGGAAACACTTTGGATGTTAGCCTACTTAACAATTTGAGCAGATAAGCTTTGCTTTGTCAGGGCAGCTTGCACAACGTCTCTCAGTTGTGCTTACAACAAGCCAATGGTTAATATTTTCTTCCTCGATGAGGTCCGTTTCCATACTTCTTTAGTATTGTAATGACTAAATTCCTCCGAAATTTTAAGAGCTTTAGGGTGGCTGACTCAGCAGGCAGAATTTTCCGCTTTATAATCCATTCATTGAAAACGCATGAATCAAACAAAAATTTACCACCACCATTTCAGCAGCCTATCCGATTTTTTCATACAAATCATTATCGTTCAAGTGAAGAAAGCGAAGAATTTGTTCAAAACTGTTACAGCGCATGCAGTCAGAGAGCATCTGAGGTATTTCGTCTTCATTGGATGAGTACAACCTTTTATTTATTTAGAATAACCTGACATTAGAAGCCCGCCAAAAAACAAATAAAGCTCTTCTATATGATCGAGATGGCCATCATCAAGAAACAAGGAACAAAATTAAAGCGGAGTCTCACATGTCGTCTTAGCTCTGAGGCTATTTGTTTCTTTGTTTTTGGCTTTTTTTCTTTTCGATTATGCTTATTTTGAACTTGTTTAGTGGCAGATTTTCGTCATCAATTTCGGTTGCCCGCCTACCCATTGAATGGTTGTTTTGTTCTCCTTCAACAAATTGACTAGCTCTATCGCTTGTACTGGGCACCGGTTCATCAAAGATAATATCCGAGCCAAGTAGCTGCTCTTCACACTCACTTTGAAGTAAATTGCGGCCTAGGTGGTTTAATTTACCTTCATGTTCGTTGTCCTAATTATTGTTGTCAACGTCAATTTCAACCCCCTCTTATGGAGGGGTATAGTCCGGCTGTATTGAATTCAGTTGTAAAACAAAGAAATTAATAAAAACAGCAATTAACTTTATATGAAACTTCAATAACGAAATTTTATCGCGAGTGCATAGCGTCCGGTTAATCGGACGATATGGTATTTTGCAAAAAAACAACTTTCAAATTACAATTTTCAACGAGACTTAAAATTAAATATGTTACTTACATTTAGGTGGCGAAAATATATTAAGGTTGAAGCTAAAAAAAGTTTTTTAAGCACATTAAATATAACTTACCCGCGGTGCGCAACAATAAATTTGTTTTTTGACCTTTCGGCAGTCACCAAAGTGAAGTTATGTTTGACTTATGCTAAACATGTGCTTTTTCACTTTGGTATATATCTGTAGGCTAAGAAGCACCAACTTTAAAAATAAAAAAAATCGAAATGATGGTCGTAACAGCCATTTAAACTGGCGTCCGAAATATCGGACGTTATGCACTAATGGGTTAAACTAAGTAATAACTCACAGAAATATTTCAGTATATTTTTAGTAATATCAAAAATTAAGATTTTAATTTTCATAAAAAAGTTACTATACGATTTTCAAGGATTGCCCCCCTCTCCATTAATCGCATTATTTACTACAATATAAGTTATTACAATGGAAAGCTTTAGAATCTGAAAAAACCCTCATGCATTCTCATGTTACTGATGTATCGAATGTAAACACATTTTTATTAATCGTAAAATAAATTTTTATACAGTATATTGAGGACACGCTTAGCTACTTCCAAATCGCTTTTAATATTCACAGTTCGAACTAAATACGACCGTAAAATATTCATAAATACCATTAGGTAAAATAGTATCAAAGTTTCAATCCCCCGCAATACTTACTATGTACGATAACAACAAAAAGAAAAAGTTATTGGACTTTAAAGGGATTTGAAAATTCCATATATTGTATACGATTTTTTCGGTCTAAAAGCAGGGTCAATTTTACAGCCAACTTCACCATCAGCTATATCACTAGGAATATTCTTCTCCGACATAAGGTAATAAATTTCAAAACACTCCACTTAAGGGTTAATGTGTCAATATTAGTAGACATTAGATATTTCACTAATATTTATCGGCACATCTCCCCATGATTGTATTAGAGGAGGCGATGAAACGTTTGCATAAACATTGAGATTTGCTTACAAAATGTGATTGAATCAACATTAATGGGTTGATATTCCATTTTCCATGTGTGGACATAAGGCTTAATGCAGTGAAATCGAAAAAATAATAAAAGATATTATACTTGTAACTTGATGGGTCATGGTAAACGGCTTAATAAACTATAAAATATTTACCCAAATTTGGGTTATATAGGAGTCCACTAAAAAAAGTACTTTCATTTTAATTCTGTTTAAGGTTAACCTGAGTTAAGTAATCATGTTAAACAAAAGTATCCTTACCGATAAAGAGCAATAAATATAATAAGTTGATAAGGGAAATAGCAAATATAGCGTTTTACTAAAAATCGCCCTAATTGATTTTTTAAAGTTTAAGTAAAATCGTATTAGTTTTGAAAAAAGTGTGAGTGCTGGTATTTTCAAGAATTCTTTTTTTATAACTTGTATATGCTCGAGGGATTTGCACCCTTATAATGCATAGCACAGCATAGGGCTGTTGGGAAGAGGAAAAGATGAGATGTCTATGCACATGTGTCTTCCTACGATGTTCAAGCGATTCGATTGTATTTACTATATTTACATAACTAATAAGTTTTATCGCGCGGTTCTGAATTCTGTCTAGTAAATGTAATATGTCCCAGGCAATACAGTAACAATACATAAGTACCCACTGGCCAGTTACTCGTGCTGATGGCCACAACTCTGGCAACATTCTTCCGGGTACTAATATTAGGGTACTATATATAATGAACTATATATAACTACTACTATATGAAATGAATGAGTGTTTCTCAATTCCCTGAAAGTTATTTTATTTTATTTCATCATCGTTATCCATAAAATTCAATCTTTTTTATGCGAGTTAAACGCATATTGTTTAGCGTTTATCCTACTCTATAATCGTACCTACTTGTAGCTATGTATGTAGTATCTATACCCCCCTATTCTCTTCTATGGATTTTTACTCCTTGCTTTCAGTATTTTCTAATTTAGTTATGTTCGAAATAAACAACAACTAACTATAAACTCTGGAGGAACAGTTATATTAAAAAATATATTTTCTCTTTATTTTCAATTTTCAGGAATCAAGCAATTTTCTGCCTTCCTTCGAAGCGATTTCGTTTGCTGTAAAAAGCATAGCAACCAAACTTAATTGGACACAAGTGGATATTTTTGTAGGAGGTAAGTAAGTGATACCATTTAAAAGTACTTGCTGCGTTTTACCAATAAGGTAATTAAAAACAAATTTAACAGCAGAGTTACTAAAGCCAAAGTATACTTTTAATTTATCGCACATAATTTAAAAATTATACAATCAAAAACCTTTGAGAGGTCCAGCAAACATAGAAATGAAGTCCCTATCAATTTCAATGCGGATATCACCCAATTTTCTAAAACCAGAAAAAGACCAGTATGCGAAACAAAAAATATTCGCTAAGCTCCATTTCTTTTGCTGCACCTCAGGAATCAGTATATGGGCCATTTCTTTTTGGTTCCACTTAAGTGTGACATAAGCCATTTTATGTATCTAATGAAAATCCACCAATTTTTGTTTTAATTATTATCTCTTCGAAAATTTGTGACTTATATGTACCATCTTCGACAAAAAATGTCTGGACTTGTGTTCCAATCGGTTGGGACATAAGTCCCTAATTTGATTTGGGACTTATGTCCCATTTAAGTGGGTCATAAGTCCCAAAAGTAAATATATGGACCTATGTCCCTACGCCGTGAAGAATAGTGGTGTGGTGGGGGATGTTGAAATTTCACACCGAATTACTTACAAATTAGAATATTGTGCGCATATACCCACATTGTTGGCTCTTGATTATTTAATACATCCACTCACACATACATGCCAATACAGCACTGTACGGCAACTGTATATTTATATCACATGTACAGCATCGTAGCATGTGTTTTTGGAAAAGAGATTATCAGTGCGAAGAGAACAATTGGTGCGTTCTTAAAAGGCGCCGGGAATAGAACCTGTTGTCATCCGAGTGGGAGCCAACTGTCTAACTGCGCAGCAAGAAAAAATAAACTTTCCATCCTTACTAAAAGCAATTAAAACAAGCTCAGCTGTAAGAAAATGAAAAGGGTGCTAATTGCAATTGACGCTAAAAGTCAGTCATCATTAATATTAAGGTACTGTCAGCTGTCACATGCCCACATGCGAGCAAGGCCCACTTGTTTCCTTATATATTATTTATGCTAAATATACGAATAATTACATTTATTTATATTCGTGTGCGTATAGCTTACAGAAGAGTATTTTCGCCAGTCATGGTAAAACTAAACAAAAATTTTGTTGAACAAAAAGTACGACATTGATTGGAATGGATTTCGCCATCTCTACAATGTCAAATAAATAAACGTTTCTGCATCACAAAAGTCCATTGAATGGAGTAAAAAAGATTCATTTATGCAAAATTATATTGGTATCCTTTGAAAGTGACTTGAACTTGAATTATCGCATGTTCGATATACCGTTATAACTATGTAAACATACAAAAAGGATATTTTAACTCAAATCCTGAATAATTACGCAAATTATAAGCAAAAACATTTCACCAAAATTTCTAATTATAGTAAAATTGGTAATCCAAACAAAGACTTTAGTCAACTTTCTTGTCGGCCTTTAAGTATTTGACAAAGTTGACTTTGAAAATTTTGAATTATCCCAAATCTCAAATTAGACTGTTGAGCTAAAAAGTATCGATTTTGATATAATTTAAAAAAAACGATAAGTCAGTCAATTTTGTTTACTCTAAAAGTACGCAGCCTACGTTTAAAGTAAACAAAATTAACAGACGGGTGCAAGTAAAATACCAGCGTATTGGTCTTAAATTTGTATAATGTGATGAAAAGTTAGAAAGTAGCTGACTATTCTGCATATATAAAATAATCTCTCTTTGCAAATTTGAAAATTTGCTGTTAAGCGGATTTCCTGAACACGCGCCAAGCACGTAGAAGTACAAGCACAAGAAAGTTGCACGTCGTATGCAATATGCACACATGCATCTCTTCTACATTTAGCCATACACACACGTATTTCTAATTAGTCGTTGAATAACATGCTTTAAAATTTCACACGAGTACGAGTACATTGCCGCGGGTTGTAAAACTTGGAAAGATCCTTGCTATCGACACGAGAGTAAAGTCCTTTAAGTCCTGCATAAATATTTGGCATTCGTTGCATGTGTGATATTGTACGGCGGTGTTAATACATTTAGCTGTAAGCGTGGTAATTTAGGCAAAAGTGAAGGAACATACTCTAGGAATTTAACAGCGGAACTCTGTGTCCTTGTGAAACGACGCTGGAACGTGTTGATGCGCTTCGTTATCTGTGTGGAAAGTGGAAATTAAATTTAATAATATCCTAATGTTTATTAGTTAATAATTTAAGCAATTAACACTTTTTGAATTTAATTACTGAAAGATGAATAACATTATTGTAAGGAAAATCCTACATGAATCGTAGAAAACTTTCAAATTGAAAGTGAAAGGTGAAGCGAAAAACCAAACTTGAATCGAATACGAAGACTTTGCAATTGTTTTTATTTACTGAGAAAATGGTTTAAAAAGTTATATTACAAAAGAAGAAAAAAAGTTAATGACTCGAACCCCCATGTAAGAAATCCCTGAAACACAATACCCATACACTCTCTACTCTAGGTACCTGTATCTACCCATACACAAAATAAAAATGGAATGCATTCGCGAAGGATATACAAAATGTGTTTATAGAAAACCAGCCCTTAGTGGATGATCAACTTAGACAGATTCCTTATCCCTCCCCTCTCTTTTGAAACCGATTTGTTTAAAGATGATGAACTTATACTTTACTTTACTTTAAAAAAGTGATCAAAACCCAAACAAATCACCAGAAAACGAGAGAATTATAGGAAAAATGGTTAAGGAGTAGCCTCAAATTGCAGTAAGACATCTGTTACATACGTATTACGGAATCTTAAGTACTGACTATTTCCCAGAAATGTGGAAACTTTCCCAAATTATAATGGTGCCAAAACGTACTAAGGACCAAACCTTGGTCTCCTAATACAGATTAGTTTACTATTACTTCTATCCAAGTTATTCAAAAAATCAAAAATCCAAACAATTATAGTGAGTATCAATATTATACCCGAACATCAATTCGGATTTAGAAAAAAAAGGGAACAATTGAAAAAGTTTACAGACCAGTCTCTTACATAAGGAATACGTTCGAAGAAAAACAATATTGCACTGCCGTATTCCTAGACGTTGCTCAAGCACTCGAAAAAGTCTGACATGTGGGCGTTGTAATCAAAAATCGTACGCTTCTTCCCTAAAATGTACATACCATTCTAACAAGCTATTGGGAAAATCGTAATTTTATCAATAAATATAATAGCTTTTCCTCCGAAATAAATTGTAATAATGCTGGCGTTCCACTAGGTAGCGTCCTTAGGCTTTTTTATGTTCAAGCAAAAATACGGCAACTATATTTAAGCTATTATCTCAAAAATATCATGGAAAAATGGTAATCAACATGGAAAATAAAAACATAGCAAACTAAAAGTAACCACATAACATTTACCTTAAATAAGATGACTCTGCCATCATTTTTTAGGCGGAGATCCTAGCAATTAGGGAAGCATGCTGGGCCCTATCTCATAGTACCGCAATAGCTGGAAGGGTTGGCATATGCGTATATAGCCAATATGCAATCAAAGCCATTATTGTGAGGCAGTGTCAAGTTGAACTGGCTTTGATAAGCCAAAGCATAGACTTAACCCGTGCGGGGGCGGAGTGACATTGACGGCAATGTTCCCACCTTCCTTACCACCAAGGCACAGCTAAGGTGATATTACATGACCAACTGTACCACATCTAGAGTGATGTTGCCTTCCTATAATAAGAACGAATCCACCGAGTTAATCCCCACATCACGGAAAGATTTTTCTAGAGTCGTTGCCATAATCACAGGCCAGTGGGCAGCCACGCCTAAAACCTTTTGTATTACTTACATTAATGTTAATGAAAAAGAAATTCTCATTCATTATCTCTGCAAATTTCCAGCCCTGGCGGGCTTCAGAATTCGCAAACTGAGCAAACCCTTCTTTGCCGAACTGAAGGAACTTTCGGAGTACGGCAACACCGATGTGTTCTTATACCTGAATGCTACAGGTTGGATATAATCAACCGAATTAAGTCTCCCGAGGATTGTGTTCATAAAACGGTACAGTCAAGCGATATTTGAGATCCTCTCTATAGCGGCGAGGACCGAGGACCTACCTACCTTGGAAAAAAGACTGAAAGACCTAGTTACATTTAATGAAAAGAAAATTCCCCATAGCAAAAAAAAACCTGTAGGACATATTTATATCCAGTATATCCAGCAGTACCTGGAAGTGGTTTGCTTCTTAGAAATTTCAGTTTATTATTTGCTCATGCTTTCTATATAAAAATGTTCTATCAGGAAAGTCCCAGTAAACGTTCCCAAATAGCACTTCAAATACTTCTCTTTCTCCATCTGAATGTCATGTGTCCAATTCTATATGTCAGGTGTAAATCAGTCTGATAGCATCCATTACCCAAGTACCTGTAACAAAAAAAGAAAAACTTACACCTCTTGCAGTATGATTACATTGGCCTCGAAGATGGATTACAAAAATTCTTCTTACCTAAAGTTCCCGACTTTAGAAACATTTTTATCAATAGGGACTATCCAGTAAAACCAAAACATTCCACACAAAACATGTACACGTATAGCAGTACCAGGGAACAACTCTACTTTAAGTTATTATAAAAAAAATGGCGTGATCCAACCAAGACTTTTCACCTGCGGCCATACATCGTCATCAATTCAGAATAACGAACAAAAATTCAGATTTTCTATTCAAGTTTATTAAAGCCGACAGCGAGTAGACCACACAAAACAAATGAGTGGTGAAAAGTTGCTCTCGTTTTTGGTCATATACTCGTACAAAGGAGGTCATAACGTGCAACTGGTTTATATTTTATTTTTGTTATTTGCATTTATTCTTTTTTATTTAGTTTATACAAATCCAAAATCAAACTCAAGTCATAAATGAGCTCTAGGGAGTTACGTTATGCGAATTTTTATGGCCAAGGAGTTCGTATTTCTTCTCCAACATTACACTGAGGAATAATTCTTTTTCAACATAACACTGCGAGTATATAGAATATATAGTTAGAGTTTGTAACGATCTATGCACTATATAACTTTCCTATCTGTTCTCTAATAAAAAACATATCCGAGAAAGCAGCAATGAGATAAATAAAAGATATGTATGTGTGAAAGTAAGAAAGTTTGCTGGGTGTGTGCACTGTGCATATGGCGAAGCTTGTCAGGTCTGCATCGCTTAAATGTTTCAGGTACGTCATGTCGGTTCTGATTTGTCTCAACTGCTATCATACACAGCGAAAATTAATTTTAATGAAGGCATGGATTGAATACAATTGTTGTCGTTGTGTTTGACTTTGAATCCTAGATAGAAAAAAAACTTATTTTATATACTAACCAGTTGTTAAAAGCGGCGTTACCCGGGACCAGCCGATCCCTCCCACCAAGACACCGTTTAGACTCTCCAAACACACACCCTACCCTACCTACTGACCCAACCAAACTGACCGCTCCTCCACTGAAACCACCATACACCATTAAACCCCAACCCAACCTATCCACCACTGACCCAAAATTGTAGCCTATAACGTACTCGAAACGTGAGTTATGGTCGCGCCGTGTTTATACATAACGGAAAACGGAATTTTTTCAGTTTTTTCCCGAACTTTCCAATTTTTGTTTAAAATACAGTTTAAAAAAATCTAAAGTCTACTCGTAAGTTCTTGGTGGCGTCTGACGCGTGTAATGCGTGTGAATGTGGATTTTTTCGACTTCTTTATGGTCCTTCTTAACCAAATTTTACACGAATTAGAAAGCTAAAATTTTGTGAGCGTCTTATAAGAATCCTCTAAGAAGACAATGGCGAAATTTTCAAGATATTAAAAAACAAATACATATCTCTATCTGTATAATAAACAATTAACTTGATAAAATAATAAAAGTAATAAACAACCAGCATTATACTGTGCCCAATGTAAGATCCAACTGAATGATGGTCACGCATACATAAAGGAATAATTAACTATGAGTGCATGTGGTGTGGATATGTACACTTAGAATAATGGCAGCTACATATGTCAATCCTTAGCCAAATAATTAAAATGGGACACAAAATACCAAACTGAAAAGTTGCTTATCAATTAGGTTGAATTAGTCGTTTGACATTGGCAGAGCCACTATTAGAATTATATTACCCAACATAAGGACGAGTTTTTAATAGACGATTAGTAACCACAAATCGCTGGTTTTATGAGGAAAAAGTGGTAAGGACCCGGCCATAGAAGCATGATTCAGTAAGTGCCAACTCCCATATATTTTAGAGTTAGATTTTTGAGTTTGTACATATGACGGAGCATGACGCATGACGATAGAAAAGTGGCCTTAGAGGACTCATGAACTTAAATTTTATACTTAAAGCATCAAGTAAGTAAGGTGTTTTAGCTAGAAATGTAATTAAATTTTTTTTTATTTTTTTTTTGTTTTTTTTTGTTTAAATTTCTTTTGCATTTAACAGATTTCTCACAAGTGCTATACTTTTTGAGTTTTTTTTTGGAAAAACTCGAAAAACTGTCTAAGTAAACTGTCACTTCCGGTTGTCAGATTTCCGTCAAAATCATAAGGCCCCTCATAATTTATGTAAAAAAGCTTAAATATGACTTTTCAACCTGATAAGTTCAGCCGTCTGGGCTGTAGAGTGGACACAGATTGCCATACAGTTATACAGACAGAAAGACAGTCAGAGATTTTTTTTATTTTCGCTTTTTCTGACCTAGGAGATCTGTTAAATCTGCAAAAATCCCGAGTTCGAAAATGTTCATGATTACTATACTTCCTTGTATTCCTTTTATTATGTAAAATAAAGTAATATCTTTAAATATGTGGTGAAGTGTACACTACTAAGGCTTGAATAAATATTTAAATTCCTTTTGAATAGATATTCAATTCT
This sequence comes from Nephrocerus scutellatus, assembly GCA_947095585.1. Classification (NCBI taxonomy): domain Eukaryota; kingdom Metazoa; phylum Arthropoda; class Insecta; order Diptera; family Pipunculidae; genus Nephrocerus; species Nephrocerus scutellatus. The sequence goes on from OX352761.1 coordinate 11,593,959, forward strand.
ACCATCAATAAAATAATAAAACTTGTCCTAGACTCGTCGCCACATTGTTGGGCTAGTTATATACATACTCGTATGCAGAGTTCTGATTCTGTCGATGACCAATGAAGAGAAAAATTATCACAATTTTTTCGGATGCTCGTGGCAGTAATCGCTTACTTTATTGCCTAAGGCACATTTAGTCATCAATTTTATCCACGCTGAGGACATATCGTTTTGCCAGAGTGACCACGAGAGATAAAGAGTTGTTTCATAGCAGCCATGGTGAATGGTAATAAAACTCCAAATCTATAGGATACGGTGATAAAGCAGGCAATCTGTGGATAACTTTATTTATTAGTATATTCTCTACACAGTTTACGCATTAACTGAAAGCAGCTTTATGCGATAAGTTTGGATGGGTGTGTATAATAGCTTCTGTTGGTCTTATTATAATAATTTAGTTATAGCTGGACAGTGCTTTTCACTTGCTAAGTATCTGGTTACATATTACAGTGAGTAATTGACTTTGAATTATATACGAGTATAATGAAAAACATCAGGCTTTTTGCTCTACCATATCAATCGAATCCACGAAAAACTTCACGAAATTTGACCATGACTTAAGTTATAACTCAAATAAAAATTTCACTATTCAATTAACATCTACAACATAAGATGAATTGGCTTAGCGTTCTCCAGAGCTTTGAGTTGGAGAAAGTAAAAGCTGAGATGCCGGCCCTAGACGAGAAATGACATATCTAAAAAAATACTGCCTAACTGGATGACATCGTCTCGAAATCGGGACTGGTTGAGAGATTTTTTGTGAGGGCCAGGACCGCATCCCAGTTGTTGAAACAATTATGTCGATAGGAACGACTGGTTTGATGTAACCTAGTGACTGAAAAGAATCTCATAGAACGCGAGTACGCGAAAAAGAAGATAAATAATTCAGAAAATATAAAAAAGTGAACAGGTGAAAAAAAACAGTCTGGAATAAAAATTTCGTACATGAACTAAATAGTAAAGAGATCTAGGACCGCTGAAGGCGTTGAAAAAATAAAAAGTCAGCTTTATGGCGCAATCTACACCACGTTGCATAAAATGCAGCGACAAAGAGGCTAATGTGATCTCCGATTCCAAAGGCATTTTGAAGCGATGGGAAGATAGCCCTTTGGTTTCTACCAACCATGTCGATATCGTCTGCGTAAGCCAGTATCCGAATGGACTTATAAAGAATTGTTCCTCTATTTGTATGTATGTATGTATGTGTAATGCTAATTAACAGAAGAAAAACATTTTGTATCTAATGGATCACTGTAATAAAAATTAACCAGTTCACAGCTATGTTCCAGATATGCGAGTAATAGTCAAGTCTTCCCTAAGGAATGATCTTTGAAATAAAATAATTTGGATAACCAAACGGAGAGAAATAAACTTTTGTGATGAATTTGCAATTTTCATGAAATTTTTTTAATTTGGACGCTCACTGCAAAGGCTTTATATATATATAACAATCGGTTTATTTTATTATTTATTAAAAACTGCACATGCATACACTTTTAAATAAAATTGAGAAATATTTTCGTTGTAAGATAATGGACATCAAATTAATACAAACTAGAAGCCCATTTATTTGTCTAACCGGCTGCAGCAACAGTTGTAGGTATATAAAGCTCATATTATTGATATATCTAGCTATTATATTGCTATACAAAATCCTGCAACTTTATAATTAAACTAAATAAACGATAGTTTTTATGAACATAATAATGAATTATTTCTTTCCTTTAGATCAAAACTGGGGCCTTCCTCTGGCGATAGCTTCAAATCTGCATATTCCATACCGAATTGACATTGGTGAGGATATCAATCGCGACTTGCGATCCTGTGACAAAATCGGAAAAGGTAGGTCCACTGATAAAGACTTAAGTAATTGTACTTGAATTATACTTTTTTTTTCAAATTAGCAATCATTATAACCGCCGACATGAATGATATGTCAACAGTGCAATTATTATCCCGCTTAGAAGTATACGAGAATATAAAAGTCCTGCTTATCGATGTTGTGGCGACATCCCTAAATGCGGAAAATCGCTTCTACAAGAATCTATCACGCATTAAGGCAACATCAAAACTGATGTCCAATCTTCTCTTACTGACCGTCCTCAGTGATAAATATCGATATTTCCTAAAAGTTGCATTCGAGGACAATGGTATCGAGATGGTGCAGAATTTCCGCCAATTACGTCGCTTAAAAGAACTGGAAACATTTTCAGATAAAATCAATTGGCCAAAGCATCTCGATCCATTTTCAGCGTCAGATATGCTGCAAAAATTTAAAGCAACGACGGCGACAGCAAATGCAACCGCTGAATGTCCGCTGTCAAATTTAATTCACATTTGCCAGGATATACCGGGTGTTTCGAAAAATTGCACAACTCTAAAAAACCAACACGAACTTAACAACACGTCGCTATTGCAGAAAACAAATTTTGATATATTTCAAGTGAAATTAGAGAACCTTTGCAGTTTCCACCACACGAGCAAAAACAGGGAAACGACCGAAAGTGACCGACAGAAAATAGCCACACTAAAGAACTTCATTGATTTCTTCCATTTTTACGATTTCCTTATTACAAATCTCATGCGACGACTGACGCCGTCATCATCATCCTCGAGTCTTGTGCCGAAATATGATTTCATTGTCCTAGATATTGTGCGTAATTCCGTCAACGTGACATTCAAATGGCGCCCGCTGCTAATACTGGAACAGCATGAGGTATTTTCGAATACATACATTACGCACTCCATTTTGCCAGGCTATGATGAGTGGCTGCTTGTGAGCACAGCTCAGTTGTGGGATTGCGGTGCCATCTGTTGGACAATTGTCGTAATTTGTATTGCGATATTGTTGCTAATTGTTGCGGCAAGTGTGGCTCTTGGAATTGCATTGAGGTAAGTCTCTCTCTAAGAAAGAATTCGTAATGGATTTTGAAACAAAAAAAAACACAACATAAGTTCGTTTATTAACAAATTACAACTATAATTAAAAAACAATCACAGTTCACAAATTCACACTGATGATAACTTATTATTCACACAAATAACACTTATATTCACAATGACTCGCATAAGACTGCTCTTTTTACTTGCATGTACTTTGGTACAAATGCTAACTAACTGCTTTTTTATATTAATATACTAGATGTTCGCGGGCGCTTTGCCACCCACACACATGAACCCACGCTTTCCTCTTACCATCGCGTGGTGGGGGGTTTACTAAAGCTTATAACCATAGAGAAATAAGCACCTAGCGCATAGTTTTAGTAACACAGTGCAGCACTTTGCACACAGTCATTATGATACCGCTATATGGCGTGATGTTCATACAAAACACAGGACATAAAGCAGCGCTGCGAAAAGTGCAGCACACAGTCAACGCATTCACTCGACCTTTTTTCGTCGACTTTAGTTATTTAGTTGCCACGAAATGCACTTTTTTAAAGCGGGGTAATATATAGTCTATGTTCACCCCGAAAGTCCATTCTAAATACTAATAAAAGAATCGGTCCAATAGTTTCGAAGATTACCTCATACATACAAACCAACATTACTTCTTTATTATATTAGTATAGATTTTATTATTTATTTATATAATTAACAATTTAAACAAAAAACTTAACTTATAACTAATAATGATAAATGTCGGCTTAACAATAAGGGCTCGAAGTATTTACATTATCTTAAGTTATCTTGTATTGCTTATTATTAAACAATATTTTTGACTACTTATTCTACTATATGTTTATCCATAAAAATTAAAATAGAAAGAAGCGTCTTCAGCCATAATATTATAAAAAAAAATCGGAACAAGTGGTCGGTGGTGCTTCGTAAGGACTTGTAGTCAAGACATACATGTAGCTATTTGGCACCCTCCAGATTCCTCTGCAGATTTTAAGTACCATACTGTCAAATAGGGAGATCTTTCTTATCTTTGTTGGATAGACGGTCACTGGCCTGATGAGGTGCTTGTAGATGGGCAGCCTGATGTCGTCGGACAGTCCATGTCATCTTTTTAGAAGCGAGTGCACCAAATAGAGAGTGTAGGTAGCTCCTTTTATCGTTATATCGATGTGATTGTTTAACTTAAGCCGTTCTGTGAAGTTTATTCCCAGGTACTCTGTCTCTAATTTATTATCGTGTTGTCCGAAGAGTGATTTTTAAGTCTCTGCACCGGCTGTTACTTGGAAGTAGATGTGTTCCGTTTTATTGGCGAAACCAAATCGAATAAGCTTGTACAGCATCCCGTTGGTCCAACCACTGTGATGATAGGGTGCAACTTTGCTTGACTCCCGAGTAGATGTTGAAAGGTGAGCCAAGATGACCGTTATGAATGACGCGGCATGTTGTGTCTTGGTACAGCTCTTAATGATGTTAATGAGTTTTTCCGGAACACTATAGCTAGACAAAATCTGCCACATCATGTTTCGGCCCACGCTATCAAAAGCGCGTTCAAAATCTACAAAAAGCATATACAGAGCAGAGCGATACTTAATGATTATACGCAGGGTGTTAATTTGATCAGCACAACAACAGTTTGGACGAAATCCTGCTTGTTCGTTTCTCAAAATTGGCTCTAACGCATTCCGAGGCCGCGTTTAACTCTACTTTGATGGATTGGCGTTCACGAACAGTGTTCCATGTGTTATCTGATATCCATTCTTTTCGAGTTTTGTCGGGATAAACTAAAATGGTTGAGGCTGCTTCCGTATACGCATCTACTGTTTTATATGGTACAATTACCACTTCGCAACTTCCCCCATGATCAAGATGAAAGCGTCTTATACGGCCTTTGGAGTTTTATAAAGTAAATTATTTCTAACCAAGAGTTAAAACAAACGTTCAGAAATTTTATTCGGCGATCATTGCGACCCGACTATGAGCTTGGGTAATAGATGTAAAACATTAGTCGTACCAAATGATTTCACTTCCGCTTAACTTGATACAAACCGAATGTAATCTTTTATTATGGAAAACAATTAAAAATTTCCAATGGCTTCACAAGTTTCACAGGCTGCATGCCTAGCAATATTTTCAAGAGCACGAAAAACTTTCTATTTACCATTATCTATCTATATTACCATTGCAATGCAACATAAATTAAAAAAGGATGTCATCAATAGGCTCATTCAAACAACCAATACATATTTTGTGTTTAAATTTAATTCTATTGTCATATATCTTATTTTTCAGAAACTACCTTCTGCGAAAGCGCCTATCGAAAGGGCCGAACAAGATTGTCCTGTCGGCAAGTGATTTCATATTTCCTGTTGATTCAAGAAGAGTAAGCAACTAAGTGTTGAAGGATTAATCTACTTAAGTTTGTGTGTTAAATTTTCCATTTGATTTGCATATTAGGTCGACGAAGGAATCGAAGCGATGCTCTGTTGTTGGCTGCAACAATTACAGGAATTTGGTGGCCCTGAAGTCGATAAACCAGATCTCCTTAAAGGATCGATAGGTTCGTTAAAAAATCTCGGCCTTGCTGTAGCTGGAGCAGCGGGAACAAGTACCAGTGTTGGAGCCGGTGGAGCCGGTGTAGCAACAGGAGGAGGTAGTATAAGTATCGGTGGAAAGAACACATCCGGGTCAGGCAGTTTGGCACGGCACAACCCAGCAATACTCGATATGCGAGCTCGTTACAATGGCGATTTAGTACAACTAAAGGAAATTCCCCTAAATGGTTCAGTAGAACTTAAATCCAAGGCAATGGATCTGTTGGTAATGGCACATAGTCTACGGCATGAGAATATTAATCCACTTATAGGTAACAAACAAAAAAATCAGAGAATTTCAATTTCCTGAACTAAATATGCAATCCTTTTCTGCACAGGTTGGCTATCAGATCCAAATCGCACTGCAATGGTATTTGACTATTGCTCGAGGGGATCCCTGCAGGATGTTCTTATTATGGACGAAATAAAACTTGATTGGTCGTTTCGTTTGAGCCTGTTGACCGACCTGGTTCGTGGAATGCGTTATTTACATTCATCGGCTCAGCGTGTTCATGGTGCACTAACGTCAAGAAATTGTGTTGTCGATGCCCGATGGGTTCTAAAAATAACGGATTATGGTATGTCGACATTCTACGAAGCTCAAGGCCTAACGCCGCGGCCACAAAACGCAAAAGAACTTCTCTGGACAGCACCGGAACTACTACGCAATGATAAAGGACATAATTACCGTTGTGCTGGCACACAAATGGGCGATGTTTATTCATTTGGGATCATCATGCAGGAAGTGGTAGTCCGAGGTGAACCATATTGTATGCTATCGTTGACTGCCGAGGAAATTATAGCAAAAATTAAGAAGCCACCGCCGCTGATACGACCTTCGGTGTCAAAGGGTGCTGCTCCGCCAGAAGCTATCAACATAATGCGACAATGCTGGGCAGAAATGCCCGACATGAGACCTGATTTTAATTCGTAAATATTTTTTTTTATAATGCCTACAATGCGGGGTTACCTTTTTCTTTTTCATTCGTTCTCTCTTCCATCTCTTTGTCTTTGTTTTGTGTAAATCTATTTTTTAGAGTTTACGAACGCTTTAAAGTACTGAATCATGGAAGAAAAGTAAACTTTGTCGATACCATGTTTCAAATGCTAGAGAAATATTCCAACAACCTCGAGGAACTAATTCGAGAACGTACTGAGCAATTAGATATGGAAAGGAAAAAGACTGACCAGCTTCTAAATAGGATGCTGCCGAGGTAAATTGAGTATATGGATAGTGTTGGCTGGTAAGTTGTAAGGTAGCAGTGACGAAGTGTTTATTTAACCCGATTCCAAGTGGGCTCCCTTTCAATTTTGCAAGAAAAGTCTTGAACTGAAATTCTTTCTTTGCTTTACTTAAGTAAAACAACCCCATAAAAATTAATATCTTTCGTGTAAATTCTCTTATCGGAGATACACAAAATTTGAATAAAATCAGATTAATTTTCTAAAAATGTGTTAGAGCTGGGGCTTACGAAAATTGATGTGCAAACATGTTAGTTCATATCAGCAGCGAAATTTTGTTCGGAAACGGAGAGTGAGGTCGTGAGAGTTGAAGTTCAAAGTAGTGGTGTAGTGATTGACGGGATCTACATGTTTTACAAAAGACACAAACACAACGTAACAAAATGACACAACTCAAGTATAGAAGTTTGTATTATATGTACCACCTACCACGATTTTTATATAAAATACCTCCTCAAGACCCATCTCAAGACCCCCTCAAGACCACATCAAGTGCCCACTCAATATCATCTCAAAACTTCATCAAGCCCACCTCAAGATACCACTCAAAACCTCTTAAAGACCTCCTTAAAACAACTCTCAAGATCCTCTCAAAATACCCTTGAGACCCCCTTAAGACCCTCCATATCCTCTCTCAAGACCCTCTCAAGACTCCACACAAGACTCGCTCAAGATCACCTCAAGAACCCCTCAATACCACTACAAGTTTCTTTCAAGACGTGCTAAGGACGCCCTCAATATGCCCTTAAGACTCCTTTAAGACCCCATGCTAGATCTCCTCAAGCCGCCTTCAGAACCCCTCTTAAAACCTCATCAAGACCCCCTTAAAACCTCCACAAGAACCTTCGCAAAACCCTCTCAAAACTCCTTCAAGACCACCTCAAAACTTACTCAAGATCCCCTCAAGACACCAGTCAAAACCTCCTTAAGTCCCATTTAAGACTCTTTAAGAACTTTCAAAACTCCCTTAAGTCCCTCCATATCCTCTCTAAACCCTCTCAAGGCCCCACACAAGACTCGCTCAAGATCACCTCAAGAACCCCTCAATACCACTACAAGTTTCTTTCAAGACGTGCTAAGGACGCCCTCAAGATGCCCTTAAGACTCCTTTAAGACCCCATGCTAGATCTCCTCAAGCCGCCTTCAGGACCCCTCTTAAAACCTCATCAAGACCCCCTTAAAACCTCCACAAGAACCTTCGCAAAACCCTCTCAAAACTCCTTCAAGACCACCTCAAAACTTACTCAAGATCCCCTCAAGACACCAGTCAAAACCTCCTTAAGTCCCATTTAAGACTCTTTAAGAACTTTCAAAACTCCCTTAAGTCCCTCCATATCCTCTCTAAACCCTCTCAAGGCCCCACACAAGACTCGCTCAAGATCACCTCAAGAACCCCTCAATACCACTACAAGTTTCTCTCAAGACGTGCTAAGGACGCCCTCAAGATGCCCTTAAGACTCCTCTAAGACCCCATGCTAGATCTCCTCAAGCCGCCTTCAGGACCACTCTCAAAACCTCATCAAGACCCCCTTAAGACCTCCACAAGATACTACGCAAGACCCTCTCAAAACTCCTTCAAGACAACCTCAAAACTTACTCAAGATCCCCTCAAGACACCAGTCAAAACCTCCTTAAGTCCCATTTTAGACTCTTTAAGACCTTTCAAAACTCCCTTAAGAATTTTTGTTCACGCTAGAGTTGTTTTACCATGACTATTCATCTTGGCGATCCTGAACTACATCGATACTAATATCGGCAGCCATTGTAACACCAGCCACACGATACCACTACGACCTATGTTTGATTCCAGATTGTATGTAATATTTGTACCAAGTTTGGTTGAAATATGTCAAGACGTTCCAGAGTTAATTAGGTACAAACACACATACAAATATACATACATACACACACATAAATTCTCTATTTTATATATATTAAGATAACTATCTCATGCTCAAGGTCCAAAAATAGATACTTGAGACATACTCAACTTAATACTCAAAGAATTGCTGAATAAATCGTTAGTTGTTCAGTTGAGAAAGTTTTAATTTTATAATTTCTTTGTGTCAACAAATAGATAAGTGCTTTTTATTTTGTTATCAAGCTCTTTTGAAATGGAAGGACAAAAGTTCCTTGAAATTGCTTGGAACCAAAAAAATCATACAAGCTCTTTACAAATCGAAAAAGACAAAAAATCCACGTCGTCACAACCCGCTTGTGACTCGAAAATTTAACTTGTTCGAGATTAGTGTCACCAGACTGACATCACAAGTTCTGCAAAATGCCACGGCACCCCCTACTCCACTTTGATGCGCGCGTCTTCATTTGTTTACATAGGCTTTAGCGACTCCACCTACCACTTAGTCGCCACGCAACTGCCACGTTACTTGCTGACGACTTCAGTGCGCGCCTTGGCTGAGACTGTGAATTGTAAACCATAAAACTATAATGGGAGTTATTAACAGACACACAAACCAATATGGGAGCTTAACTTTCAAATACAATTGAGAAATATTTTAATTGTAAGACAATTGACATAAAATTGAATAATAGTTACAAACAATTGGTCCGTTCATTTGTATAACGGGCTGCAGCCATACTCGTATATAGATATTAACTTAACGTTGACGTTCTCCCTTTGTAGTTCTGTTGCAGAAAAACTAAAAATGGGTCTTGCCGTAGATCCAGAAGAATTCTCCGATGTAACAATTTACTTCAGTGACATCGTTGGTTTTACAACGATAGCCGCCCATTGTAGTCCTGTACAAGTTGTCGACTTTCTTAACGATCTATATACGATATTCGATGCAACAATAAACGCGTACAATGTCTATAAGGTAAGCTCCAAAATACATTTGATTTTTTTTTATTGTTGCCTATCAAAAACATCTTTTAGGTTGAGACAATCGGTGATGCGTACATGGTTGTCAGCGGAGTTCCGGTGAAAATTCCCGATCATGCCGAACAGATTGCCACTATGGCACTGGATTTATTGCATCAGAGCGGTCGCTTCAATGTAAAGCACTTGCCTGGAGTTCCATTACAGTTGCGAATAGGTTTACATACGGGTCCATGCTGCGCTGGTGTTGTTGGACTAACAATGCCGAGATATTGCCTGTTCGGTGACACAGTCAATACGGCGTCACGCATGGAGTCAACAGGTTGGCATAAAGAAAGAAGACCGTCGGCAAATTTTAATTTTGATAAATAAATAATCCCTCAGGTTCATCTTGGCGCATTCATATGTCTCAGGAGACCCGTGATCGCTTAGAAGCGCGAGGTGGCTACATGATCGAACCACGTGGCCTCATCGAAATCAAAGGAAAAGGTATGATGAATACATTCTGGCTTCTAGGCAAGAAGGGTTTTGATAAACAACTCCCTCTTCCACCACCTATTGGGTAAGTCATGTTACCAAACGTAGGGCTTACTTGAGTGTAACAAATTTTTTAAAATTTTCTTCAATCTTTTTTTTTTTGCATTCGTTTTGCTTACGCTTATGCAGGGAATCACATGGGTACGATTGATTAATTGAATTCCAGCCCCGACCTATGTAGCTCATTTCCCACAGTCCCAACTAACTCGTATGCAGAAAGTTAAATGTAATTCTGTTCCATTTCATTTTAATTTTTACAGCCTCGATGAAACTCTCATTCGTAATTCGATAACGCTCAAAGCACAAGCGAATAAGTCGTCCCGCAACAGTACAAATCCATCGTCCAGTCAATCATCATCTTTGGCTGGTGAATCAGTTGAGATCAAAGTGGAAATAACTCCACCAAGCAATATTGAAATCTGCACAAATCTGCCAAATTCCTTTTCATTGGATTCAAATTCGACCAACACAATAAGTCCAAATACGCTGATGCCTGAGTTTCCGACGAAGACGCCTAGCGCAAGTCCGCAGTCTAGGAAAACGTCCGAATTGTCACCAGACAATCTTCTCAATCCTTCGAGTTTCCATCGATTGCCGTCATCAGCTGGCGGTTCATCGTCACGTCTGTACAAGAAAATCGAAGAGATTATGGATCTTAGTTCACCGTACAATCACTACAAGTGTCTGAGTCCCAGCGAGAGTAATTTGACGCAGTTCTATGATGGCAAGTACATGTATAGCGGTGGTGGTTCCTGCAGTGGCTCTGGTTCAGCTTTTTGCTCGAAATTCGACAGTAAACCTGGTTCCACACGATTGCTTCGTCGTCAATTTAGTCTCGACCGAGACGATGGCATTCATCAACAGCAGCAGCACCAGCAACAGCAGACGACATCCCTGATGCATCAAGCCTCGCAAGCTGCGGCGCTGATCGCAAAATCGTCCGTATTGGAAATTCCCGTTTTACATGATAACATTCGTTTTAGCCCGAAATGCCAGCTGGCTCGCTTACATAAACAAAATTCCAGCTCAATAGCCCAAGATTTGGAGAAAATCGAAGAGATTCCAATATCGCCTGCCTCTTCGCAGCATCACAGCAGTTTAGACAGCAGTCTTAATCGTAGTCCTCCATCGACGGTGGGAGCACAATCACCACAAACACCATTAAAAATTCAAGCAGCAACAATAACGTTTGCGACGATACCTCCAACCCCACCACCACCGTCGGCACCGCCATCAGCGGAAAATTTAACAGCTGGAGCTTTGTCTGCATCTCCAGTTCCAGCAAAGCCATCAATAATGGAAACGCTCTTTCCAGAAATAAATGCAATTGCTGAAGATTACACCATCAGCACCACTACTACGTCCAACTGCAGCGCCGTTACTCCGCCACCTCCGAGGGATGAGAACAACATCCGGAAACAACAGCCGGAAATTACACTTAATGTAGAGGCACTAACAAGCAGATAGGAACCAATAATAATTTAAATGCTCGTATGGTATGCTAAGTAGGAAAAATTTTGAATTTGGAATTTATTGTAAACTCCTATAATAAGTATTTACTTTATTTCTTGGGCTTTATTGTTGTTTCGTACAAAATTATGTTTTTTTTTTGCTTTACTACTACGTAAATATATGTACAGGAATAGTTCTCCGAGCTTAAGTCGTGCATCCCTCAGTACTTACCATTCTTAAAATGGGTTTTATTACGTCTTTTATTAAATAATAAAGTGGTCTCTAACCAAAATTGCATGCCAAAAACGATTTCGGTTACCTACTACGTGCGGAAGAACTAATATTGAAATCTGTCTAAAACTCATGTTGATCTGTCAATTCTCTGACAAATCACAATCATCATATTTGGCTTTACAACCTTTCAGTCTTAAACTCATTTAGTACCTGTCCTAATTAAGAGCCGATTACATCCAGTTATCATCATCATCATATTTGGCTCTACAACCGGGGTCCTGGTCCTGGCCTCCTGCAAATAGTCTCTCCAACGGTCCCAATTTTGAGCCGATGTTATTCAGTTTTGCATCTCTAAACTCTGGGCGTCCAGATCTAAACCAGCCTTCCAGTGTATGATTGGCCGGCATCGCTGTCATGTTCCATAAATCCTACCGCAAAGGACTATCCGAGCAATATTCTCTGCGCTAACGCGAGCTAGGTGTCCTGCCCACCGAAGCCTACCGAGCTTAATTTTCTTCACGATGTCGACATCGCGGTATATTTCGTAGATCTCATAAGTATAGAGTTTCCGGAATCGTCATTCCTCACACACGGGGCCAACAATTTCCGTAAGCATTTTCTCTCGAACGCGGCTAAGAGGTCAGAATACTTTTTGCTAAGCACCCAAGTCTCGGATCCATGGGTAAGTACTGGTAGGATCATTGTCTTATATACCAGCAGCTTAGATCTTACGGTTAAGTTCCTGGATTTGAAGAGTCTTGACAGACTATAGTAGGCAAGATAGTTAAAGAATTGCACTACTTCAAAATCGGGCTCAGCTATTTTAATTGCGGGACCAATGTTGGATCTTGTACTTTGTTCATTCGTACATTCGTGCCTTCTGCTCGATCTGAATGAATGCTTCCTGTGCAGCTCTTGGGTTTTTACCAACGATGTCAATATCGTCTGTGTAAGCCAGTATCTGAATGGACTTATTGGGGATTGTTCCTCTCGCCGTTACGTCAGAGTCTCGGATCACTTTCCCCAACGACAGGTTGAAGAGGACGCAGGCTAGTCCATCCCATTTATGGAGCCCGTTATATATGTTGAATGGGCTTGATAGTGATCGGGATATTTTTACTTGGCTAATAACATTGGTCATGGTTCACCTATATAGTCGTGTCAGCTTATTTGAGATACCGCATTCCCTCATGGCCTTTTAAAGTTCTACTCTGGCTATGCTATCATAAGCGGCTTTAAAGTTTATGAAAAGATGGTGTAGTGAGTTTTGAAACTCTAGACATCTTTTCATCCCCTGCCTAAGGGTGTAAATCTGATCAGTTGTTAAAATGCCTGGGATAAAGCCACACCGGTATGGACCATGACCATGACTTAAGCGTATGGGGTTATCTTGCCTTGAAGGATAGAGGAGAAAGTCTTACACATATATAAATCAACAACGTTTTACCACGATAATCGCTGCATTTTGTGATATCTCCCTTCTTATGTATGGGGCACAGGATGCCTTTTTGCCAGTATTCTGGTATCGCTTCTTCCTCCCATACTTGCACTAGTATATCATGAATTGATTGGTGTATTGTGGGGCATCCTATTTTAATCAGTTCCGCTGGGATCCATCTGATCCCGGGGCCTTATCATTTTTGAGCCAATTTATCGCTCCGCTATCTTCGTCTATGCTTGGTGGCGGCAGCATAGTGTAATAATAATATTCGGCGCGACAGACCTTTGCGGTCAAAGGCCTAGCTTCTCGCGACCATTTGTGTTGCGCATTTATATTTGTGGACACAAATGAAAGGGACCTACAATTTAAGGCCGGCTCCGAACGGCGAATTGAGCTTTCCGTGACAAGACATCGGAACGTTTGAGCTTTCCGTGACAAGACATCGGAACGTTTGTCACCCATTCGCGAGCGGTGGAACACAGTGAAAAATAATTTTGGTGTTAGTGGGATTCGAACCACGAACCTCCTGCTCAGTAGCCACGCGCATTTTCATTGAGCCGCGGCGCCCATAGTATTATCTTCGGTTATTGGTGGAGCCTCCAATTCCTCCGTTAGCTGGCCCATAAGCAAGTCATGAAAGTTCTTTTACCATCGCTTTAAGATGCCTTTGAGAATGGCGATCAGATTACCATTTTTGTCTTTGCAGTATGTACCACGCGGTGTATGTTGCGTCATACCGCGGACTCTTTGGTAAGACTTTCGCGCCTGGTGCGGTCCTTGCTCTCTGTACTGTTTTAGTTCGTGGACGAGGTTCTTTTTCCAGGCTGCTTTGTTTCGCCGGTGAAGTGTTTTTTCATATCTTCTGAGCTATTTATATTCATATTCGCTTAGCCGCGTTGCATTGCTCGGTACGCAACATTCTTACATTTAGTCGCTAGGTTACATTCGTCATCGAACGTTATCCAGTTAGCCATTCCTAAACTGTGGTCAACCTGGATAACGCCATTCCTCTAAAGTAGGCTTCGCCTGCATCGCTATTGTGTCCCCTAAATCCTACCTTAAACAAATTTCCAAGAAAGATCCTTTTTCGACTTTGCTCATGGGATCAAGGAGTCCTGCCCACCAGAGAGCCTACTGAACTTAATGTCCTCCACGCCTTGAACATCGCTCGTAGATCTCATAATTATAGAGTTTCCGGAATCGTCCTTCCTCTAATTTCATTTCCATATTTTTTCTTCGTCCGGCAGTTTTACGGTGTCCATGGTGACTTCAAAAGGTTGGATATTTGACTTTTTTCAAACTTGGAAATGTCTGTGCAGTACTGTGCAAGTTCAATTATCAAGCAATGAGGGGAAAAAAGTTTACATTTCATATTTCAACAAAAAATCTAAATATTAAACTTAAGTAACGAACCTCGTGTGAATCGTTTCGAATTTAATGTGCAATTGCATGAGGAGTGTGTGTATCAATATTAACATATTTCCTAATAAATAACAAATTTGAAAACTCTATCAAACTTGTAATAATATACAGTTCCTGTGTAAGGTTAGGTTACATTTTACTTATAATAAGTTGTTATGAAATGAAAAGTTTAAGTGGAAGAAGGGCCGTATGGAAAAATTTAGTCGTGCATTCACTTTCTTTTTAGGTAAATAAGTAAAGATATTGTTAACAGACCGCAACGGTCTGTCACGCCGAATATTTTTATTATTGCTATTGTTAATTTTTAAAAGTTAAATAAATCAAATAACAAAAAAAATAATTAACACAAAAGACAATCGTTAAAGTAATAAAAATACCAACATGCATTAAACGTTATTGATCATTATTACATTAAATATGTTGTTTAGTGAAACCGACTTTTTTAGTTAGTTTTTTAAGTTATTCAGCAATTAATAAAATACTGTATTTTACTACTATTGTTAGAAAAAGTATAAATATATATATATAATTGAAAGTTAAAAAATGCAGTAAAATAAACGTAATTGTTATCATTAGATAAATAAATATATTTATTTCAACAATTATAGTTACTAAGAGTTAAATTATACAAATAAATAAAAAAAGAAATTTTATGATATGATTTAATTTATAAGCAAAAAAAACTATATAGGTAATAAATGTACAGAATAGATTCCTATAAAGACAAATATCTAACAATATATACTTGCATTTTAAACAAAAATTTTAAATGATCAATAAATGAAATAAGTTTTTGTAATATTAGAATAAATAAATGTATGTAATATGTGTTAAAAATAAATAAATAGAAAATGTAATTATGTTATCTATATGTATATGTCAAATATAACTTTCAAATTTAATATAAGTAAATATAAAGGTTATTATTTTTTATGTTTCTTTGGTTTGAGTACAAGAGTCTAGGCAATAAAAAGCAACTCATAGAAACTAACATTTTTTATGTAAATTCTCTAATCGGAGATACACATGTGAAATTGGGTTCATTTTGAAAAAAATTCATGTGGGAGTCCTTTGACCCTGGGACCTGATCACCAAATTTATACAGAAAGTGTGTTCGTTGAAGATAACATGTGTGCAAAGTTTTAATAAAAGCGGATAAATATTGTAAAAAATGGGAATGCCTTGTACCTCAGTGTGACCAAGATTCTTTTGGAGGGGTCGTTGGGTGGTTAAAATGAACCTCAAAAATGAGAAATAGGTCGTATGGAAGGTTGTTAGAAAGGACTTCAAAGTAGTCAACAACACAGACACAAAGTTAAATAAAAGTTTATAATAACTGTCGTATATTTTGCATGCAGCAGTTTGATGATCTAATTCTTTAGCAATTGAATAATGGATTGTGCGTGGTTGTTTCTTCAGGTGATTTAACTCACTTTGCCGTAAAGGAATAACACTGGCGACAATTTGTCACAATGGATTGTGAGACATCGACTTCTCAAATTCAGTTCTGGTAAGCTAAGTTGTGTTTTGTGTGTTTGTTTTTTGTAGTTATGGGTGGATCTCAGCAACATTCGTGGACTGAGAATGAATTTTTGCGCTGTAATTACACAGGCCAGCAACTCTGGCACTGAGCCAAACTCAGGTATTCGAGAATTCTGATACTTTGAATTTAAATTTGCCTGGGTATAACTTAGTGCCCTAATTTATCCCCCGACGCGGACTCGCGATTTATGTCCGTAGTGATGTTGCGTTCCTACGTTTACCTTAATTCAGTCAATGTTCCAATCTGGAATTTAATTTCATATGGCTTAAAGTAAAGGTACAAATGCGTAAGGTACACTAATGTTTTTTATACAGAAGCCCCAACTTAGACAATGTTTCAACTCATAACGAGTCTGATTCAATTTTAAGAATAGTCACAAAATGCCGTAGAACTGAAATCGTTATTGCGGGCGATTTCAATGCACACAATTCTGGGTGGCTTCACCATACTGGCCAGGCAACCACAGAAGGAAGGTGTGTTGAGATATTCGCTGAGATTAATAAGCTTGCTCAGCTTGTAAATAAGCCTACACGTATACCTGCAATTAATTTCGCGAACACCCTTGACTTGTACCTTACCTGCTCTCATCCTGATCAATATACCGTCAATTTATTATCGCCTCAGACCATTGTGTAGTATGAGCTTATTTCTCGTTAACAAACCACGTAGTTAGAGAAAAACTACAACAAAAATGGCAACAGGAGAAAGCCAATTGGGAGGGCCTTAACAACTTCTTTGGGAGTATTAACTGGGTTGCTATTATTTCGCGATAGTAACCTGGATGCCGCCGCTGATGCAATCACAATCATCATCCTTATTGTTATAAGAGACTTTATCCCATTCAGGAATAATTCTTGCAAACCAAAGGAAGATTGATGGTATGACTCGATCTGTAAAGATGCTTCTAAGATTGGAGAGGTTTGCTTTCAGTAAAGTAAACGTTTCCTCAGTAGCGTAACCGAATATATTTTAAAATTATTGCAATGCTCATCTTTGGCGACTCAAATTCACCTACGACCAAAAACTGAGGCAAAAAATTCTACAATGTCTCAAAGGTAGTAAACATTTTTGGTCATTCTTGAAAAGAATCAAAAATACAGCCTCGTCGACAAGGGAGAACTCCCTGAATGACTTACGCCACGGCAGTAAGGTGGGCTATACTCTTTATAAAAAAAAATTAAAATAAACATCGAAGGAATGTAATTTACAGTTTGTATCACGTTTGTAGCCGCTTTCAATTTATTTTCTCAAAATTCTCCCTGATTTTTTTAAAAAGCAATAGGAAGAAAAACGAACACGAAAATAAAACGATGCGAGCTCGAATGCTTTAAACAATAAATCATGGCCAGGAAAAACTACAAAAAACCCTGACCAAGAAAATATTTCAAAAATTCAAAAATTCTTGGATCCTCTATTGATCAATTCGAACATTCAGGAACTTGTTGACGTCTATTTTGAAGGCCTGTAGATTAAACGATTCGGTAAACACTCTTGGATAATAGGACGATTTGAAATGTTTAGTTCGAAGACATGCCTGGAATTTACTTGTCCCAATCAAGAATGACTTGAATGTTCGACGGAACAGTCGCATTCATTAAATCTCGTGAACCAAATGAAGGAAATTTTTTTTAAACTGACAAACTCAATGGAAACCGATAGCGTTGTATCATCAGAAAATGAATGGATATCATAGGTTGCAGAAGACAATAGATCATTGATATATATATTAAAAAAAAACAACCCATAAAAATTAAAATTTTTCTTGTAAATTCTCCATTCGGAGATACACACACACACACACACTGCGTGCTCGTCTTGTGGCAAAATCATCCACGAAATGACGCAGCGGCAGCGAACAGCGCTGCTCACAAAGCACAGAGCTCAGACTTTGCCTGATCTGATGCGATATAGCGATTTTTAAAAATTGTATATTGGGGTCCCCAAGGGGCCGATCGCTCCAAATTTTTACAAAAAGTGTTTTCCATCGAAGACACACATGTGCACAAAATTTAAAGAAAATCGGGTAAATTTTGTAAAATATTTGTATGAGAGCCCCCCGAACCCGAGGTCCGAGGGGCGTCAAATTTTAATAGAAAGTATTGTCACCGGAAATATATATGTGTGCAAAATTTCAATAAAATCGGGCCGTGGGAAGTGGGCTAAAAATTGATCAGAAAATCTGACCAGCCAGCCACGTGCACGCGAAGTTAATATAGAGAATTTAAAAAGCGTAGGCGACAAGGACGACCCTTGAGGTACGCCATCACTGACCCCATACGAAGATGAAATTCATTACAACGTTTATTTTGCGGTTCCATTTATAATCCTCAATCAATTAGCAATTAGAGAATTGTCTAACTTAGGCGTACGAATCTTATTTATAAAACAAACATGCTATACTCGATCAAAAGTTTTTGAAATATCCAGGGATACGACGCTTGATTCACCTAGATTTTAAATGCTTCGCTCCCAACAATGAGTCAAGCACCACATGAGTTCACCTGATAATCGATTTTTGCGAAATACATACTACAAATCGGATAAAAGAGTATTCGTATCCATATAGCATAATAGCTTGAAATAAATGATAGATTCTATTATCGGCACTCAAATAGAAACACGCACACGTTTGCTTAAAGCCAGCTTCTCTTTCATCATCACATTTGGTTCTACAACCGGGGTCCGGTCCTGGCCCCCCGAAAGCCTTCTCTTTAAATCCATGTAGGATTTGATACCGCCACTGTAACTACGCACTCGACCAGACGCAGACGAAACACACAGCCGCAGACAGGACAGACACAGACAGAACACACAGCCGCAGACAGAACACACAGCTAAGAGCCAAACGATCGTCTCTCCTTTTCCCTCTCTTTTAAATTATAAAATAAAGTATGTATAACAAGTTCGCCTGGCTGATCCTATTCGTATCAAGCGAAGGTATGACAAGTATTTTACGACAAGTAACATAAGTTAGTTGAATTCAAGCAGCCAAACCACTAAGGTGCATCAACACTCGTTTGTTAATTTTAATTCAATAAAATATAATAAATAATTGGAAATTGGTTGTTTTTGTTTTAACTCAATCCTACATTTTTGGGGGCTCAACCGGGATGAACTGTGGATATTTTAAGAAGTTTAATGTTTTAAGTGCGGTTCGAGTCAATTGAATATTTAGTTAAAACCTAAAATACACGTTTCGTTTTACAAATGTTGGTGGAAAGTTTGAGTAATAACGGCGTTTAATATTTTAATAACGCATAAAAATCAACAACGACATAAAAAGAACACGCATTGCAACAACAACGTCGTAGTTCTAGAAAGTTTATGACGACGCAAAAGATGAAAGCAGATTTATAAATTAAGAAGATTACTTAAGAAGAAGACGAAAGAAGAAAACGACGAAAGAAGAAGACGACTAAAGAAGAAGACGAAAGAGGATTTACGAAAGAAGAATTACGGAAAATATTTTTGAAATAAGACGAAAGAAGAAAAAGGAGATTTACGAAGAAGACGACGAAAAGAATATAGAATAACATTTATGTTTATTTGTGAGTTTTCATTTAAATATTATAGTTTGTTTGCAAAGTATTGCAAAAACGTTTCTAAGTATAATATTATATTATAAAATTGATTTATAGTTGAAAGTTTGCTTTTAAAAAATTATAAAACAGTTAATTTCTAAGAGAAAAAGAGAGATAGATAAAATGAATATTGAAGACATTAAACGTCTAACGGTTGACGAGATAAAAACTCGTCTTAGAGAACTAGGACAGCCGGTTACTGGAAATAAAGAGACTTTAACGAAGAGACTACTGGTATCAGCGGGTATAGACAGTGACGAGGACGACAACAATGACAGCAGCGTAGGAGACGATACAGTGGTTGGTCATGAAGACGTAGTAAGCAGAGACAGATGTGCATCAACACAACAGTCTAATGGACGAACACGTAATTTCGAACAAATTCAAATACGCGATAGTAATGCTAACGTACCAATTTTTACATTCAAAGATGTAGAAGAGAGTATTTCTGCTTTTACCGGTGCAAGCGGAGAAAATATACAGCGCTGGGTTGTCGAATTTGATGATGTTAGTCGCTTGGTTGGTTGGGGTGAGTTGCAAAAATACATTTACGCAAAACGCCTGATACGAGGAGCAGCGAAACTCTTCGTAAACGGAGAGTCTGGCATTTATGATTGGCAAACTTTAAGAGATTCTCTGCAAAAAGAATTCTCTGAGGTTATAAATTCAGCAGAAGTTCACAAAAAGCTGAGAACTCGTCGTAAACTTGCTCATGAATCCTTAAGAGAGTACTTATACACCATGATAGAGATAGCAAAACCAATTGATCTAGACGCTGAATCCCTTATTGAATATTTTATTGACGGCGTCAAAGACGAAAAAATAAATAAGATGGTCTTGTACGAAGCAAGTTCGGTTGAAGAGCTAAAAAAGAAAATACGTGTCTACGAGAGGATGAAGCAGTCAAGCAACGTTATGCCGTTCAACAAGAATTCCACTGCAGCAACGTCTACTACAGCAGTCATGTCGGAGGCGATGATCAAGAGAGAAAAGCGATGTTTTAAGTGCGGTGATACACAACATTTGTCGAATGCTTGCCCTAATAGAAGCTTCAAATGTTTTAGATGTAATGAATTCGGACATCGTTCATTCGAATGTAAACAAAAACCCAGATCGCAACATGTGGCAGCAGAAAAGTCAAGCTCAGTTGCACTGGCGAATTATGGCTGGAAAAATGATAAGCGTATGATGAAGAAAATTCATATAAGAGGTACAGAGCTAACTGCGCTTATTGATACAGGGTGTGATATCTGTATTTGTCGAAAAGATATGTTATTTATTCTTCCTAAAATTGAAGTTATAAATTCAACAACTGTATTTAGTGGGCTAGGTAGCAAAGAAGTCATCTCCTCAGAATATTTTATTGAGACGGTTTTAATTGATAACTTGCAGTTCAAAATAAAGTTTCATATTGTGAATGAACGAGATATGTTGTTTCCTTTTATTATTGGTAATGATGTATTGTCAGAAGCCACCGTACTCATCGATGACAGTGGTATTAATTTTTATAATAAAAACAACGCCGATCAGTTGAAGCTGAAGAATCATCCCATCAAGAATGATTCGAACGCTGATACGAAAGAAAAGCAAGAAGATCTAATTTCATCTGAACTTAAGCAGCTGTGTTGTATAGCACAGAATTTTTCAAAGGAAGATGACGATTTGCAAGCAAAGATAAATTATGTACCAAGTAAATTTCAAGACGACATTAAGAATTTAATACAATCATATACGCCTGAAGCAAAGGCAAACTGTCCCGTTGAAACGAAAATTATTTTACAAGATGAGATTCCTATCTATGAACGTCCAAGACGAATGGCAGAAGTGGACAAAATTGAAATCGGAAAACAAATTGATGAATGGTTGCAAGATGGCACTATCCATCGCAGCAATTCAGAATTTGCGGCTAATGAGAAGGCTCCCGCGTTAATACATGCAAAGCATGCCATAGATGAAGACGACGAAGAAGGTGAAAACGAAGATGAAGACGACGAAGAAGGTGAAGACGAAGAAGATGTAGACGAAGATGAAGACGACGAAGAAGATGAGGATGATAACGAAGACGAAGATGATAATGACGACGATGAGGATCTTCAAAATCCAAATGAAGTTAGTTGCAACTTTTTACTTGAATCGGCAACAGATCCAAGCAGAAATTTGACGGCATTATTTGAGGTTGCAGCTAGTAAAACTCAAGATTTGATAGAAAGACCCGATTTATCCAAGAAGATTCCAAAGATTTTAAAAAGATGTATTGAATGCTTGATGGCAGAACGGAAAACAGGCAAACTTGAGGAAGACATAACTCATCATTTAATTACGACTGGGGTATCAAGAGGAAATGGACAGGTCGAAAGAGTCCATCGAATATTGATTCCATTGCTTACGAAGATGTCGCTAAACAATTCTGCAAGCTGGTTTAAGCATATTGACAAAGCACAACAACTCATTAATAGTTCGCCACCAAGAAGTACTAAGATTTCACCCTTCCGAATTCTGACAGGCATAGAAATGCGGTTAAAGACAACACCAGAACTACAAGAGATGCTCCACCATGAACTTCTCGAAGAACTGGATTATGAAAGAGAACAAACACGAGAACAGGCGAAGACTAATATTGCTAAGTTGCAACGCGAAAATTACATCGGAGCTAATCGGAAGAGGAAGGAGGCACGTAGGTACAAGATGAACGATTTAGTAGCTGTAAAGCGTACTCAGTTTGGACCTGGTCTGAAATTAAAGCCAAAATTTTTAGGACCATATAAAGTCACACAAGTCTGCAAGCACGACAGGTATGCAGTAGAGAAAGTTGGCGATCACGAAGGTCCTGGTAAAACGACCGCTGCAGCCGATAGTATGAAGATTTGGCCTGGAACATTCGGGTCGAATGTAAAGCCAGGAAGGCCGAATGTAGGATTTGATACCGCCACTGTAACTACGCACTCGACCAGACGCAGACGAAACACACAGCCGCAGACAGGACAGACACAGACAGAACACACAGCCGCAGACAGAACACACAGCTAAGAGCCAAACGATCGTCTCTCCTTTTCCCTCTCTTTTAAATTATAAAATAAAGTATGTATAACAAGTTCGCCTGGCTGATCCTATTCGTATCAAGCGAAGGTATGACAAGTATTTTACGACAAGTAACATAAGTTAGTTGAATTCAAGCAGCCAAACCACTAAGGTGCATCAACACTCGTTTGTTAATTTTAATTCAATAAAATATAATAAATAATTGGAAATTGGTTGTTTTTGTTTTAACTCAATCCTACATCCATGATACTAGGATACTAAACCTTTAATCCAAGCTGCTGGTATATAGTCATACCAGATATTATAAAGGCGGATAGAGGATTTTTTGCTTACAGAAATAACCCACCGGAATAAGTCAATGAGTTATTCTGCCAAAAAAGGTTAGCTTTGAGAATCCCGGCCAATTCTATACTAACTTCAGTTTGAGACAATTATATAGACTCATAAAAACTAAACTAAATTTTAAAAAAAACTTAAAGATTGCTTTCTTAGCATGAAATTTTAATCCAATTATTAACCAAGCAGGAAACTTTTCAACGGATGACATTTTTAAATATCGCCCAGGATATCTTTGACCACCGACCGAAAGAGTCCCGATAATATATTTTCGTACTTTCTTAGCGATATGTGCCGCAAGCCCAAAAGCAGTGATCCAAATCGAAACCAATGCGATTTTTGCATCGTGTAACGGGCGAGTGAGCTGAGTGCGTTGTTTGAATAGTTTTCGAGGACTAACGCGTTCTCAGCGTTAGTCGCCAGCTCTGGAAATTATTAAAATATAAATATGTGTTCTGCACACAGCGTATCACAATTATATACCTTTCCTACATAGGATAATCGTTTCGAGAAAATTCAACTCCATTACATCAGCTCTCAATTGCTTGGCATCGTTTAGAACTGCTTTCAGATGGCTATCTCCGCAGGAATCGATCACGTCACTAATGTCGAGGGACCAATGGGAGGCACGTAATACAAAGCACTCACTCCATACAGCCGTAAGTATAACTACCTGCTGATGACGATCCAAAATTCGAAACTGTTCGTTATTCTTTGCCTGACTAAGACAAGTGATGAGAATTTGGCCGAGAATTTGACAGTTGATTCTCTTGCTAGAGTTCAAAGGTTTTAATGATGGTAGTGATGGCGTCTGATGAAGAGCATTGTACGATGAATGCAATGTAACGCTTCTAACTTTAGACACTATTCTTCTATAACTCCTTGTTTTCTTAGTGGGATTCGTTCGTGGTCCCCGCTCTTCCTGAACTGCAGTGACATTCATACCAACGTCTAGACATCTTCGTAGACGACAATATGGACACCAATTCCGTCGAGCCTTATCCACAATACAACTTCCTTTGCCGGTTATGCATGTATACAGGGTTTCCTTGCGAACGCTTCGTTTGAAAAAACACGAACACCCATCACAGCATTTTACTCCGTAGTGCTTCCCTGAACTGTGATCACCACAAACTTGGCACACGGAATACGCGGACAGCGATATTAGACTACTGTCGACTACTTCCCCTATGCACAGACTAGTACTCATAATTAAATAAAATGTTTCCTGTGTCCAACATTATCTTTTATACTCGTAGATAATTCAAAATGATTCAGAATTAAAGGTAGATACGAATGAATGTATTATATTTAGAAGCAAACACTTTAAGTTGTCAATCATAAGCCGTTTAAATTGAATCGGGCGTTACGCCGATGAGATGGCTGTTTTGCTTGCCATGTCTTCTATGAGTGACTCGAGTATCCTTTCAAAAAGCTACAAATGATATGCAAAGCGAAAGTTGGATGATTTGTCTGTTTGTGTAGAAATGATTAAGGACGATTTGAATAGTGTTGAGGAGACCAACAAATGAAAGGTTGCTTTTCAGTCTTTCTGCGCTGCCAATCAATGCTTTGACTGACGACATTGATGGGGGCGCGACAAATTGTTAACATTTATTAATGGCAACTGACTAACATGGTAGACATTTGATTTACCAAGGAATTGCATTATGGAAAACAAACAATTACTATTCCTATTTGATAAGAGTACGAATACATATATATGTGACTGGGAAGCGGAAAGTCCTGCTTTAGCACACGACGACTTCAACAGCAACGCTTAACGAGTATTTACTTATGGGGTGTTAAGGGCGTTTATTGGTAAAACGACGACCAACAATTACTAAGTGATAATGGGCATCGACAGCTTAGTTCTTTTTCTTTGAATTTGATTGGAGCCAGAAAGTTGTTTTCCGTTGGATAATTATATCTTTGTTATGAGTATGAGAACACTGGTAAAAGAGGCTTAAAATTAGAAATTCTGTCACATCATCTAATAGATGTACAGATGATTACGTGATTAATTTAGCGAGGAACTGTATAGGAGATTTCCTGTACTCTGATGAAAGTTGCTTTTACAGCTCTTTGGTTTTCATTAATTATGTCATTATCATCTGCGTAATCTTAACTTGTAGAGCATTGTTCTATCGCCATTACAACGAAATCTCGAATCACCTTCTCCCACGGTTGAAGAGGACGTCCGTTCACTTTACGAAGCCTGTTGTAGATATTGAATGAGCTTGTTAGTGATCCGGATATCTTTACTTATCTTATAACATTGGTCAGGTTCAACTTTGACTTTCATGGCATTTTAAAGTTCCATTCTGGCTATGCTATCATAGGTTGGGTCTCTGTTCTTCAGGGAATTCTGGCAACGAATTTGCAGATGAACTAGCAAGGGCTGGCTCGGAATCCGCATTCTTAGGATCTGAACCCTACTGTGCTGTCAACTGGGCTGCCGCCAAAGCATTTTAACATAATTCCTATCGCTCCTAGATGTCTTTGAGATCGGCGATCAGATTATATTGCGTCATTCTGTGGACCCTTTGGTAGAATGGTGCCTGACGCAGTCATAGCTGTTTTTACTGTTCGAGTTCACGGACTAGAACTATTTTTTCGCGTATTCTGAGCTCTTTATTTGCTCTCTCGCATGGCCACATCCAATAAGATTGTTTCATTGTTCAGTACGCAACATTCATGCGTTTAGTGACTGAACTTTAGTCAGTAGCTTACATTCATGATCGTACCAGTCGGTTCTATGATTAGCATTACTGATGATGGTATTTTTAAGGCGTGTCAAGTTCCCTTCTATTCCCGGTATCTAAGCCCCAGGACCTACACTTCCGCCTTTATTAAGAGCTAGATCTATCGTATGACGTTAGTTGTTTCTGGTCTCTTCGTTGCGAAGGGCAGCATCTAATTCACAGATGCAGTGTTTATTGGTAATGCAATCCGCGCTATGAGCTCCATACGAAAAATATAGGGGTCCGAGTCTACGTTGGTCCCTCGGTAGGTTCGGGTTGTTGTCCATTTGTAAGTGGCTTCATCAGGAGATACCTAGGTGGCTTAATGGATATTCTTACGCGCAAAACTTTTATTAGAAAATAACAAGTTCTTACTCGCTGCCATCTATATAACTCTTTGCCTGATGCTCATGTAAACAATAGTTCCATATTGACATATTTTTGCGTTCATATCCCCCATTATTATTTTTACATTATACTGAGGGCAGGCACAGAATTACCGTTCGATTGATTCAAAGAAATATTCTATTTCATTGTCTAGGGAAGCCTCTGTATGTTTACAAACAAGCTCCACAAGCGAAGTGTATAGCCCTTCATTTGATACCAATACAAAACAAGAAAGCCTTCAGAGCACATGAAGTCTTGGATGACAGCTACATTAAATGCAATATTCTAATTTTTGTAAGACAGCGGTGACGGGGCGATATCACTTGGATTGCTGTTATGTAAACCTTTTACTTGAACAGGGTATCGACCAGCTGCTGTACAGCTCGAGCTCAATACAGTGAGCATATGTTTCATGAGAAATCATTAAGCCATTTCGTTTCCGTGGTCGTCATCGGGGATCCGTAATAATGGTTTTCCACTGGCGAGTTTATTGGCCTCGCGCCAATTTTACTTAAAGGGCATGAAAGGAACCATTCAGTTTTTCCTGTTTGGAGGAAAAGTTTCAAGCGGCCACTACAAGGAAGGAAGTTTGGTCGCATTTTTACCAATCAGAATAGACTCGACATATACTAACGGGTGTTTTTTTGGGAGGTTTGTTTTTCCGATAGATGTCGTTTTATTTTATGACAGTTGTTTTGACAGCTCAAAGTGGCATTTCTACTCAGTATTGTTTGGCAAATCATTATGAAAAAAAAACGTGTTTTTTTAAGAGGTTGCCGATTTTTTTTTTGAATAAAACACATATAAAATTATGAAATGACCAAAATTTTTTTTTATTTGGTAGATAATTTTTTGGCATTTAACATTTAAACACAATTTCTGGCATATGGCTACCACGACTATTTTTCACAAATGTCATTTTTTTTTTTTTTTTTTTTTTTTTTTTTCATAATGATTTGCCAAACAATACTGAGTAGAAATGCCACTTTGAGCTGTCAAAACAACTGTCATAAAATAAAACGACATCTATCGGAAAAACAAACCTCCCAAAAAAACACCCTTTACATGTTATATCCTCTATTCTGCTGATTTTTGACGACCCTGTTGAATTAAATATAAAAATACCATATTGACAAAAAAAACTTGAATGTTGTTGACAGGTTATATTAGAGTAAGCCGCAATTATTATTAACAACCACCTCTATCTCTATTTTTTTAACCTCGAAATTAACAGAACTTTAACATAATTACTTTAAATTTCTCATTTGTGATAAAAGTATAAGTTATACCTTTATAACTCAACGAAGGTTGGAATATTTAATATCACGGAGCTCACCCATAACTCCGAAAATGTTGTATTTGCTGCTGGAAAAAAATATACTATTTCATCCCTTAAAATATCGGTAAATCTCCGTGTTGGGTTTAACACAGTGGGAACTTATTGAAAATAAATCATTGGAAAAGAAATTCAACGCTAGACAGCACCACTGTACTGTTATGGCAAACTTGATTAGATTCTTCGCTTCTCTAAGTGGCGTTGGTGAGTTTTATAATTTGAGAAAAATAATTTTGTGCTAACCGGTTAGAAAGCTTTATTTTATTACTCAAACACAGCGAAATTAAAAATAGAAAATGTCGTGCAGCGCGGCATTCTTTGCCTGCAGAATTTTGTTGTCTGTATGCTCTAAGCATCCTGTTCCTAATTACATTACATTTGTCGAAGGAGTGTAATGGTTGGTCGTGATGATGGCAAATTGTTCCATAGAGCATTCATTGTTATAAGCTAAATAAAAGTATCTGGAATTTAGGTGATGTGGCATAAGTTGAACTCTTAAAATCCAGAAATTGACATCCAAGCTCCTGTTGTATAAGACAATGGTCATACCAGCAATTATGTATGGCATGGCGACGCTTATTCACAATTCGCTTTCCTACCTTCAGCTCTTAAGACAAGGCCAATTTGCTTGCTCCACATTTCGCATCTATCTAAACGCTACCAGATAGCACGTTGCCGCTGCCTGTACTATCAAGAGTCGAATCCTTAAGGACCATACCTACTTTCGTACTTTTACGGTAGCTAAAGTTTTAAATGATCTCAACATTATTGAATATGCTTGGTCTTATGATTTTGCTGCAATATTGTACAGGTGACCTCATGACACATCTAATCAGAACCTGTCTTTTCAAAAATTTGGAAGCGAAGCGATATTTCCAAGACATTCGACAAGGTCTCTAACCAAGCTCTTTTTTCGAAAATCAATGCCTATGAAATTTATTAAACCCTGCTTGATTGGACTAGCGGCTACCTTTCTAACTATTCAATCCAGGTCGTAATGAACGGTTTCAAATCCATCATGTAAATGCCGGTATTCCGCAAGGCTCTGTTTTGTCTTCGACACTTTTTCTCATTTTCATTAATAATCTCCTGTCCGCTACTTTTAATCCAATTCATTCTTTCACTGACGACAGCACTCTCTTTTCATATTAGTTCACAATTTCTACATGTCCCTCTGCTTGCAAGAGATTTTGAACAACAAAGTATGTTAAGCACATTAAATTCTGATCTAAAAATAGATAGGGAATACACAATTGAGTGGAATTTAATGCTTCCAAAACCCAATGCTATTTATTGTCATGAATGGCACTTATATCGTAGAAACCGACAAACTCGCAATTCCCGGTACGTGTGTCAACAACAAGCTTCCTAAAACGACATCGCTAAAAATTCTGCGAAATGTTTAATAATAATAATATTCGGCGCGACAGACTATTGTGGTCCAAAGCCTAGCTTCTTGCGACCATTTGTGTGGCGCATGTATATTTTTGGACACAAATGGAAGGGACCTACAATTTAAGGCCGGATCCGAACGGCGAATTGAGAAGCTTTCCGTGACAAGTTATTACTCTCGGAACGTTTGTCACCCATTCGCGAGAGGTGGGACACCGTGAAAAATACTTTTGGTGTTACTGGGATTCGAACCACCATGCGCATTTCCACTGAGCCACGGCGCCCACCTGCGAAATGTTTAGGTTTCCTAAAACTGTGCAAGAAGTACTTCACATCTTCTGACCTGGCTATACTACATAGAAAACATATATTCGCCGAAAATTTTATTGTCTGGTCAAATGATTCCAAGATCACATTGTATTGACTAAAGAGAATACAGAGTCGAGAATATTTAATGGTGACGAACATATCGTGAAAACAATCGATTTGGTTGAACATTATAGAAATGTTTCCTGTTATGTTTATAGCTGTTTCCTGTTTATAGCTTTTTCCACAAGTAGCGTCTGAAATATCCAGACGCATTCCCTCAATCTTCCAACCCATCTGCAAAACTCGTGGTTCATCCCGAGCCCACGGGTTCACCACTGATCCCATCTTCGGCCGTATCAACCAATACAGAGATTCCTTCTTTAGCTGCATATCAATCATGTGGAATAAATTGTCGGGCTCTGTGTTTCCGTGACCGTACATGATCTGCTGACATTCATGTGTCTTGATTCATGTACATAGATATCTTGTCCTTTCACCTCATTTTTTCCGTTTTCACAAACACCCAAGCTGGTGCTTAGCATTATAAGAGTGCAAATCCTTTGGGCGTGAGTATATTACAAAAAAAAAAAATAGCTATACACGTATATATGTTCGTACAAAACACGCGCACACATACATATGCGAAAACACAACAAAAAAAACCCTACAGATACTCGAGATACTTTAAGCCAAATTAGGCACTTAACGTCATTGTCGACGTGCAATTACACCTGAGCCAAATAATGCCCGGATGGAACATTTTGCAACACTTTGCTGCACCTCACAGCACAGAGCAGGATACACCATGCATTCGAGTTCATACAGGTAATTAACAAATATACGGGACGGAAAACTGACGCGTGTAACTTTATTTCAACAGAATTCCAAGGATTTTTCTAAACAAAAAATTCATGGGTGGTATAGGACCTGCGGAAGGTGGATAGATAAAATTCCGAACAAATATGCATCATGCAAATAAAAGTTGAAAACGAAAAGTTACGAAACGTACTTTGAATTTGAAGCACAAATCGCTTACTTTTGGCCTTTGCACACTGCAATGCAAACTCGTAATTATAACAAAAGAACTCTAAAGTTCTTCCTGATGTTTTAAGCTCAATCGCTTTACCTTCTTTTAGAAAATGTTTATGTATTTGGTAATAGGACTACAGTTTAAAACTTTAGCATTTAGAAATTAAAACTGCACTTAGTTCCATATAGAAGAAGAACCGGAAATAATGTTCGACGTGCAAATTGACAACAAAGCACATCGTTTATTTTGGTCTGGTAAGTGCTATATTATTAGCAGTTAAGTGATTTTGAATTTTATCGTAAGACATTTTTCAATACACTAATTGGCTGACCTAATCACACATTTAATTGGACTACTTTAGTGCAATTAAATCAAATTTACTTCTAACTACAAGCTGTCAATAAGAACCATCTATTATAAACTAGGAAATGAGGTTATTCACACCCAAAATCGAAATAAAGCTTATATGCTGGTGTAAAAAAGTGCCAATAGCCCCAATTGACGTCTTCGACAAGGGCGCTAAATCTTTATGAAACCTGTGTAATTTGATGATTACGGGTTAATCTTATATCATACAGCTTTAGGGATATCTCATTTAATAGAAACAGTTATATAAATTATTTACTTCTTTGTTAATTCACTAAAATTTTAACATTCATTACATCTAGTCATATATCAGTTTATGTATTATACACAAAACCGACAAGAACCAAAATCAGAATTGGAACGACACAAGCTTCAACCTTAAAGTTTGAAAAAATCGACCGATTGCTATGTACTCGTATGTTCTCTGGCTCACCTGTTAGAGCGCTGGGTGGAAGAAGTTGTCATAGTCTGTATGTCTTTACAGTCTTTACAGTGTTGGAACAATGAATGTGCGAGATACTGGGTACCAGAAAAACGGATACCATAAAACCATTATGGTGAACATAATAAGACGATGCCAACAATAAGCGGTACTGTCCTCTCGTTTATCGATCATTCTTGTAGATGAACTACTTCAGTGACTAGCTGAGGCAGGGACTATGCCCATGGCTACGCGGACGAAATTGTCATCGGGGCAAGAGGAAAATTCGAGGAAGTGATATGTGACATAATCCAAAACAGATTAACCACCACAGGCAGATTGTGCCTTGAAGTGGGACTCAGGATAAACCCAAACAAGACCACACTTTTTCCCTTTACTAACAGAAGGAAAGGAAGGCGAATGCACCCGGTTACCCTCTATGGAGAAGAGATTACTTTGAGCAAAGAGGTTAAATACTTTAGACTGACATTTGATAGTAGACTGCTGTGGAATAAACACCAATAGGCCGTACTGCAAAAATAAAAAACCGCACTTATGTCTGCAAAAAAGGGCATGAAAATCGTGGGTAGTTAGTCCCCACTGGATGTACACCATGATAGTTATTCCAATGATTATTTATGGAGCAGTAGCATGGGCGAATAGAACCACCGAACCGAATTAGAACCCAAGCACCAGGAGAAGGGAATTGGATACAGTGCAGAGGCTGGCCTGTGTTTTAATTACAGGGACTGCCCCACTCCGGGTATGGAGGCAATTCCTGGGCTACTCCCAGTCCAATCCATTAGGTTTAGGTTTGGGTAAAGTAGGCTGCCTCACGGACGGTAGGGAAAAAGGATTAGTGGAATCACTTGCCAAACCGATTCTTTTATACAGCATGTCGTGTGATAACATGGTGCAAAAGCTTGAATTCAAGAAAAACGTTGAAGTCAAAATGAGCACTAAGAGGGAATTCGGATCTAAAATTTAATACCAGACACATTAGGGAGCCATTTTAAGTGGTATACGGATGTATCAAAGTAAGCAGAAGGCACGGGTACAGGAGTCCATGGGCCACGAACCAAATACTCTAAAGCAATGGGTCAGTATCTGAACATACGAGTATTCCAGGCAGAAGTATATTCCATCTCACTTTAATCTTAATAGAAACTACGTGAGGAAGGAAATAGCCTTTATGACAGACAGCCAAACTGCGCTAAGAGCCATAAATGCATTCCATACCACATCAAGGCTGGTGGAGGAGGACAGGGC
Source organism: Nephrocerus scutellatus (assembly GCA_947095585.1). Taxonomy (NCBI): domain Eukaryota; kingdom Metazoa; phylum Arthropoda; class Insecta; order Diptera; family Pipunculidae; genus Nephrocerus; species Nephrocerus scutellatus. The sequence continues at coordinate 11,626,413 of OX352761.1, forward strand.
GGAGCTAAGCAGACTGGCATAGAAGGCAGTGAAGTAGCGGATAGGCTCGCTAACAAAGGGGCAAAAATTCTACTTGTAGTGCGAGAACCATTCTGTGGCATATGGTACCGCATAATGTGATACCCAGAATGGGTAAGGCAGCTGCTTCCGTAAATTCGGAAAATATGCCTGGTCTAGGAGAAGCAAAGGAAATGAAGGGGAACTATGACCCAAATAGGTCTCGCTCGATTTTGGGTCTAAGTAGAACATTGTAGACTGAAGGGAGATGTAAAATTAGAAGAGGATAGCAGCTGCAGGATTTGTGGTGAAGCGGGGAAAACCCCGTGGCACTTTCTCAGCGAATGCGGAGCAACGATCCGACAGAAAAGAGACAACATGGGAGTTCACGCAATCTCGAAGTCTGCACGACATTCACTGAAACCACTCCATATCATTAAATTCATAAGTGGGGGCGCTATGGGGACGGGCATGCACTGCCTTCATAACACTAGTCAGGAGGAAGCGCAATAGTTCCATATGGGTCGCAGTGCTTTTCGAATATTCATCATCATCATCATTAAGTGTTATCTTCTTTGATGAATCTTAAATTTATCATTACATTTCATTGCATTGCATTTTTTTACAGCTTTAGGATAAGACTTAAGACTAAAAATGTTATTAAAAGAGCCATATCCTTATTTTTTCGGTATTTAATTTTCATTATCGCGTGAGTATTTGTTTGTGTTTTATATTTTTTTGTACTCACCTTGCTGTACAGATACCCCAAAATCAATCGGATTCAAACCGCCGAATGTGGTGGACAAAGTTCTGTGGAAATGAAAGCTGGAACGCAATTTCTTAGTCATTCATTGGTACTGTTCGCTGTTGGTGCTAGTGTATTGTCTTTTTATAGCACTAACTGTAACTAACTCCTCATATAGGATCCGGAATTAATTTTAACTTCTTCGGGTACAAAATATGGGTTATTCCATCTAGGCCACGACCGAAGCTGGTTGTGTCTTCCTATATGATTTACCAACTGAATAATCGCTCTCCAGTCAGCTTAGCCTAGCGCCCACGTAATATTTTGAACTTTTTGGATCTTGTAAGACTAGACCATATGCTTGTTTCTGAGTAGTATTCATTGCATCCTCTTGACTGTGACTTGACTTGATTTCCAAGTTATACCATTGTGAAGTTGGTTACATTGAAAACCTTGTAAGTTGGACCTTTAGCGACATGATACATTGCAGATTGGATTATCGTCTATATAGAAAATATTTCTTTTAAAGCTTAGAGTTAGGGTTTTCTGAATGTACTGGTCTGTCTTCCCCTTAAATTTGACGTTGATGAAAGCGGTCTGCGATGCTGAAATAACAATTGTATGAGGTCCGAGGGGCCTCAAATTTTAATAGAAAGTATTGTCACCGGAAATATACATGTGTGCAAAATTTCAATAAAATCGGGCCATGGGAAGTGGGCTAAAAATTGAAAAACAGAAAATCTGACCAGCCAGCCAGCCAGCCAACCAGCCAGCCACGTGCACGCGAAGTGATTATAGAGAATTTAAAAAGACAGCAGATGATGCCAGAATATCGATGATTAAGCTAGTGGGAAACGAATTCGAGCAACCTGGAAGAGTTCTTTGGGTTAGAATTTAAAAATAAAAAAACACCACATAGTAAATAAATGGTTAACAAATAGGCCTAGGGTAAGGGAGTGAACAACTGAATAAAGACGCCAGGACTGAGAGGCCATGAGAGCTCACAAAAAAGAAGAAGAAAAGTTCAGTTGAATTAAACTTTCATATAAACCTGAGTGCTCCTTTATGTTGTTTGACCTACAATGCATAACAATCAGAATGTGAAACCCCCTGAATGCAAACAGTTTCTTTGCAATACTTTGGCATGCATGTTTTTGAAGAAAAAAAAGTAAAATAAACATAAGTGCTCCTTTAGGTTGGTTGACCTCTAACAGCATAACACAATTCCAAACTCACATCAGGGCAAAATATTGCATTTTTGTCATCATAATAAACATGAACATGATGAATGAATGTATGAGGTGATTCCGGAGATAACCGTCATCGTCATTCCTGCAACAACACAACAAACTGATGATCCATCTCTAGATCCAAAAGTTATTTGTAGATGTACTTGCACCAGTCCACATACACATAATACGTACGTCACATGATGGTACATTGCACACGTACGAGTTCTACCATCCATATGCCAGCATCTTGAAGGATTCGTGAAGTGTGTAATCGCAGAGTGCTTAGTCAAGTGTGTTTTACACATTGGAATACTAGAAAATAACAATGCACCAGCGCAGCCGTCGTCGTACTCGTCAGCGACTGTGATAGCAGTTGCTTCACAACCTGGCTATAGGGAGAATCCTGGCGCAGTCTACTAGTGGGTTATTTGAATAAAACATATCCGGTCGGTATAGTTGTTCCCCGCATGATTTTGCTTAAATTTTACGCCCAGCTGAATACTCCCATGTTCGTTTCTTTACGATCTCAGCAACAGAAATGGAATGAATGAATTTCATAGCCTGCACCGGATACGGATGGCATGGACGTTGCACTACTGAGTGCCGCTTCCTTCTACATCTGATGGTGATGGCTCCAGTCAATGTGTGCATTACATATTCCTTGCATAAAGTAACACAAAAAAAAACATTTATCATGAGTGCAAAAGGTGAATGGAAAAATTGACAGGAAAAGAATCGAAACAATTCCTGAAAAAACCGGAAGTAAAACATCAGTGTACGAAGGAGTGAAAGGATTTAACAAAAAATAATTAAATTTACTATAACTTGAATATTATTTGGAACAACACCCCATTTTTACTTTAAATGTTTACCAAAAATATATATCAACACGAAACCATTATGGCTTTGATTTGTTTAAGAATTTAAGAGGTGGGGCCCATTTCACCAAAGGTCTTCCTATACTCGTTAAATTAATATAACAACGTTCCAGAGTGACCGATGGTGAATCATTACCGCCAAGAGCCTGAGTGCCGATTTTGGTCGCAATATTAGGCATGAGGCACAAATAACCGCAAAGTTGATAGTGACGCATGCTTGTCATTAGCGTTGCCATTTTGATTTAATACAAGGCAAATTTGAATTAGTTTTTTAGTTTATTTTAGTGCTGACTTAAAAAAATATTTGTATTAAGTCAAACTCTGTATTTTCCCAGTTTATATTAAAATAAAAAAATAATACTTTGATAAATAATTCAATACACGAACAAACCCTATAGCGAATATAGTTAAATTCATGTTGTGTTTAGCCAGATGAGATCGACATTACGAGAATGCTATAGCTATTTTATATCTGCAGGGGAAATAATATCTGTAACATTGGAAAATATACTTAAAGCGAATTTAGACTATTAAGTTGGGGTTAGCAAGAAGAGATTGACATTACAAGAATATTATAGTTATTTTACATCTGCAGGGGAAATATTTTCAATCTCATTATGGTAACATTGGAAAATATACTATTTCTCTCACCTGGCTAACCACAATTACTTTTTAGCTGTATTTTATTTGGAATCCTAATCCGAATTCGAATGTCAAAACCAGCCAACACCAGCAAAACAGCAGTTTTTCTTATTCCAAAGAAGGAATTCGACAGTGCAATTGTTGTTGTAATTCCCAATTCGAATTCAATAAAATACAGCTTATATCAATTATCTTTTCTACTAATTCTTACTGAAATTTTTTTTTTAATTTCTGAACACCGCCAATTTTTAATTATTGCCATCCAGTATTGCCATTATAACATTAATATCTTCATTTTGACGATAGGCCTATTTTCTTTGCCGAGGAATAAGGATCTAGAATTTGAAACCAGCAAAACAGCAGGTTTTCTTATTCCAAAGAAAGTGCAATTGTTGTAATTCCTGATTCCTCGGCAAATAAAATACAGCTGATATCAGCTTAAGAATACGATGGGACGTTTTCTCAATGGCTCGTAGTATAAAAAACGACGTTTTTTAAAATTGATACACGAAATAATTTTTTCTGTAATTAATACCTACCTATTCTTCGATTCCTTGTGAAATAACCTTGTGAAATAAAATGCCTTATATATTATATATTAAAAAACATGAACTATATCAAGCAAGAACCATTGTTTTCTGTAGAATACTTACTGCTTTTAAGGTTTTTCAATAAATGATTTTTTTGACGTTTCATTCTTTGATTAATTACGTTTTTGTGTTATTTTTCCTGGCAACACTGTTGCCATCTAAACGCGAACTTGGCAAGACGTTCAACATATGTGATATGTGTTTCAATTTCAATACATCCGTCCATGGTCCATCCATCTTGTGTTCCACCAATCGTACTTTTAATCCTACAGGCACACGTGAAATTTTTGTTTACATTTTTTGAAGCTTATTCTTATAATCGAGAACCGAAGCCGAATAAAAGTTCTTTTTTAAGAAAAATAAATAGGATAGCAATCAAAATGATTGCAAACAAAATTCTTTTCGAAATAGATGGGCAAGTCTGTCGCCTCCGAATTTCGGCAGGGAAACGCGTACAAAACGTTCGCAATTGCGATGTTTTTGTGGACGAAAATAATTTTATATTTTATGCTGACATGGAATGTCACAGGTGTGCAGGAGCACGGTTATTATTGCAATAAATAGAGAATAAATTCCATTAAGATTTCAGGGAAAAAGGTTCCGCTTTGACGTGAAAGATATGAAGAACCTTCAAATTAAATTTAACACCACACAGCGGGAATACTCATGTGAACTCCCCTGTTACCCAGAGGAGGCTGAAGGAGAAACCATTAAAGTGAATGCTGTTGTCGAAAAGGGAGAACTTGAAAAAAAATCTCCGCATCAGACTGTTGAGTTGTGGAAAATGCGCCGTATAACTGATTGCTGCAGTCTCTTTGTGGATGACAGTGCCGAGCCGAGTAAATTTCAAGCAAACTTCGCCTATGGATTTGCAGGACGGTACTTTGGTTCACTGAAATTCAGTCAAGTAAGCTTAAAATGGAGGTAGTAATTAATACAGTTTTAAAAACGGTTTAATTTTGTAAAGGATGACATTTCACTCATATGCCGAATAGTGAACCCAAGCGCCCTTAGTCCCGTAAGCCGCACAATTGAAAGAGAAGTCGATGAACTGAAGGATTTCTGCCGGGATCAATACAAGTTAAATTTTATCGAACTGCAAGTACCCGACGGACATGAGAATCCCATGAAATACATCACATCATATGACGGTAAGTTATGGATTTGGTAAAAAAAACAATCCAACTAATAACACGCTTCTTAATAACAGATATTGCTCTAACCAAAGACGAAGAATGTAATCTCCATAATTTGACAAGAATTCCCACGGAAGAACCTGTAGGAAGCGATGATAGAAATGAAGTTGATTGCGGCCTCATAAGCATCCTGCTAGCAATTTGCTATGACTTGCGGTAATCAAATTGATTGTGTCTCTGTTGTTTATCTTATCCTTAACGTCTGGTTTCCAGTTCGACATCGAACGAGGTAAATTGTGAAAGTGCATGGACACGCACAATTCTATCAGGCAGCCTTAGCTACTTTGAACGATTCGAAAATATGAAATCGGTTGTTGAGTGCTTCCTACGACGTTCTCTAATTTATCCGCTCTATCGAAACTATGACCTAAGTCGCTTGTGTGTCCAAGACACTGTGGATGCTCTGCAGAAGGGTACCGATTGGATTCTCAAAAAATTACTTGTTACGCACGAAATTTTTCTTAGTAGTGATTACAACTATGAGGCGTTTAACAAATACTTCATTGAGGATTATATCCGTCATGTGCGAAGTGCCGAATGTAGTGCTGATCATTTGCAAATGTTGTCGAGGAATTTGAAAAATGTCCTTTTGGATATTAATAAAAATCATTTGCGCTTAGATTTGGCTGGAATTGAGACTGAATTGCTCAAGGAATTAATCGACGATATTCATTTGTCAACGTCTAGCGAGTCGGAAGAGGGTGCTACCTCAGAACATGATGCTAGTAATGTGCCTGAGAGTGATGGTGAAGGGGTCAATTCTGAAACGAGTTCTTCGGAAAGTGATGCCGCGGACGATGGCAGCGTCATTGAACAGAAATTTGAAGATTTTTAACTTTGAACGTATTCATTTACGTTTTTCCAACTAAATACAGCTGTGCTACTTGTACAAGTTTCTCTTCATTATTCTTGAACTTATAAATAAAAGTTAATTCCTAAAAAACTGTTAACTAGATAAAAACAAAGCAGTTATTAAGATTATTATTTACTCCTAAATAAAAATATTTTCTCCGAATATTTAATCGTTTGCTATTTTTACTTTCAAGCCATGAATCCGGTATTACTAATATTTAAAAATTGCATCAATTTGCGGTACCATTTATTGTTTCAGTAAATGGATTCATTGATGTTTACTATTAAACATTTTTTTAAAGACAAAACCCGAGCCCAATTGGCTGACACCGCGACCTAAAAAGATCTATTGTATCCTAGGGTGTAACTAATCTAAGAGACACTTCCTCCCTAATGAAGGATAGGATGTCCTTACTCCTTAGTGGCAGAGTTTTGCAGATCTGTCTTGTGGAAAATACGTCTCGTTAACCATATCAATGCTGGACAATCACAGAGAATGTGACCGGATATACTACGAGCAGAACCTACATTCCGTGATTGATCCAAGATTAATTTGAAGGTGATATCGCAGGCCACAATGAACTGTGAGAAAGCTTACCAGCTTTCTGATGCTTATCCTGTCTAGATGAAGGACTTCCTTGTAGGAAAAGGGCCTGATAACCATTTGGATCGCCTAAGTCCTGGGATATTATTCCAATGGGCTAGACGAAGTCTACCTTCCCAGTTATTAATCATTGCTGTGGTAGCAGCCAAGTTGAGGTTGTAGATTCTACATCTTTAAATCCGACACACTCGCGAGCTACGGATTGCGCCTGTATTGCATCGCCGTCCGAACTTAGAGGAGACTTCGGCTGGACAACAACAGTCCGAGGTATTGCATGCACAACAGCTTCTCGAGTTACAACGGGCTGCCCTACAGCTAGTCCCGAGGTTGATGCAGTTTGAGATGCATCGGTGTCATTAAAAAAAATTGCCATGGGAAGACGGGTCTGGTTCTTTTACTAGCGAAAAGCTGTTCCCCTTTGGATTATGAGTACAATTGACTGCGGATAGGACTAATCCGTTACCTCCAAATTCCCTTATCCGGGCTTGGGACCGGCATGCTACCATCATAGCAAGGCGGAGTTATATTAACCAGTTAACGAAGTTATAGATTTTACGAATTATTAATTGTCTTTTTAAAAATCGTGCACCGCAATCGCAACACAAAAGAGAAATGGCCGCATTAAAGTAGATTTCCTTAGTACGAGGCGAAAATTAAAATTGCATTTACATAAAAATAAGTGAGAAATATTATTAATTATGAATTAAAAGTAGTAGCAAATGTATTTCTGCATATAATTTTGTGCTAATTATAACCGAAGTACTTTTGAGTACTTTGGTTTTTATCAGGTAGGAGCCATATCAAAAAAATGTATTCCACAAACGTCAGCTGTAACAAGTCTATAGCCGTATTTAATTGCCAAGTAATAAGGAATTACAACACCAATTGCACTTTTGCCAATTGCACCAATTGCACTTTTGGTTTTGACATGCGAATTCCTTATTCGGATTCCAATAAAATACGCCTTATATATGGCTGTCAGAAAACAAAGTGAAATTCACAATGAATAATGCAATTCACAATAGAATTTTCATTAACTTCGAAAACTTTAATAAGTACTTCAAATTTGAATTTGAATTTCGTTTACGTTTTAATAAATTACGATTTGCACGTAAAATAATGTTAATTTTCTTTTCCTAAAAAAAGGAAATCTAACACAAAAGGCGAAAATCTTTTGTTTACATCATTTTGTTGCATGTGTTGCTGTTGTAGTTATTGAATAGAGGGGTAAATATACCCGAAATATACAGATCTGTTTTCGCTCTACGGTAGAGTAGTTTTGAAGGGGAAACGAACAACTTGACAGCCAAAAACAACTCTGGGTCAGAGTTTGTACGAAAAAAAATTAACATAAGTGGAAATCACGAATTATAATGCACATTTGCCAGCATGAGCACGCATAGGCGAACTTACGAATACACAGAAAGTTTATTGTGGTGTTATAATCAGAGTTGGCGTTAAACAAAAATATTGTGGACCAGATTTAAAACAAAAATGGACCAGTATTGAAATATATTTGAAATTAATTTCGTGTTGCAAAATAATAACAGAATTATGACTTTTCATTAAATTTTAATCTTCAAAAGTAGTTGATTACTAATAGCTGATACCACACAATTGTCTGAAGAGCCTAGTGGTGATAATACACTGACGGTGTAATTGCTTGGATGAGAAGTAAGAAACAAGTCAAGTATTAGCGTGATGATTTACAATATCTGGAATTCGAGTGGGCTCATTCACAAGATGAGTGAGATTGTTAAAATAAGCAAATAACTCAACATCCTTTCCATGTGGTGTTGTTAAGCCTGAATGGCGAAACAAACTGGAATTGTGTATTTTGAAATCACCCGCAATAGCGATTTCAGAAAATGGATCAAGTGATAAAATTCTAGTAATAGTGTTAGAAAGTTTATCTAACTCACTACAAGTTGAGACAGTGTCTAAATTAGGACTTAATAAAGCAGAAGGGATAAGTAGCTTACGCACTTTGAGCCAAATGAAATTAAATTCAGCGTTGGAACAATGGTTGAACTGCACTTGAGTTTGCATGGCTACATCACTTGTAAAGAAGACAAGAACCATTTCGCAAATAAATTGAAATATTATCCGCCGCCTTACTTTATTTTATATAAAAGTTATAAGTGAAATAAAAACGCAATAACTATGTTTAAAGTAATTCAGTCAAACTACTTAATTTTTCTTTATATTTTGTTTTCTATTGATAGATTTAACATAGAATACAGACATACTTCCACTTTATTAAAACAATGAGTTATAGAATAATATAGTTTTTTTGCTCTGAAAATATTCATAATTAGAATTTTGTATTTTATCGAATAAGAATTGCAATTAATACAAGAAAATAAAACAATACCTTCCTAATACAATATAGAGGACCGATTACTGAGGGTGTTAACGTGAGCATAACGTTATATTAGTTTTAAAAAAAAAATTAAATATTGTATATTTTACAAAATTTTATTTTTTTGTCTTATCAAAGGTTTTTGATTTATCACTTTTTTCAAAAAAGAACAAATTTTAAAGTTTTGCATTTTTGTTAAAATTTTCGTTAAAAAAGTATTTATTTACATTACATTTGAAGGGAATAGGAAAACAGTTTTATTAGGAAAAATAAAAATAAAATACAGTTAAAATAAAATAAAATAATTAATCCCTAAAACTACAGATATTTTCTCTTTAGTAATATATTTGCTTAGATAAAAAATGGCGATTAAAAAAGTTTTCGCAGTTTTTGGGGATGCCAATCCTTCATTTCTCTGGCACTTTACAGTTAAATTATTCATTTGTTATTGTTTCTTATAGTTTTTTACATATTAATAATTGGTTTCACCAGCAAGGATGCGATTCAAATGCACGTTCTCTATCTTTTTTCTCTTTCTTTCTTTCTTTCTCTCATTCTCTCTCTCTCTCTTCATCCGAGGAAATAAAAATATTTACAAAATCCTAAATGCCTACAACTAGGAGTTTTATCGAGTTCTCTCTCATTTCTCATTTTTGTTGAGGGAGGGCGGGTTCTCTGTTAGAACCGCTACAGGTCTAAAAACAAAAAATTAATTTTAACAAACAAAATTTAATAATAAAATTGAATAAATAATAAAGTTCTCAAAATCATCATCACATACTCATAGTCTCTTGTTGAATTTCAACCTTGTACGAAGGGTTATCGTAGGCGGCATCGCTCTTTCTTGGAGGTGTTATCGATGCAGTCTGATGAACCCTTCGCCGGGTGAGTATTAGAAGAAGTGCCAGCGTTGACATGATGGCTAAGGCAGCGACCACAGAGACTACAACAAGTGGGCCATAGTAGTCGCCGACGGGTTGTTCTGACACACCAGCAGTAAGGAGTTTTCCTATGAAAGTAACAAAAATTGTTAATTATGTATTTATATAAAAAATTTAATTTAATTTATGTATTTATAAACTAATTTAATGCTTACCAGTTTTTCCTGGTATAGCTGGACCACCCGGTTTCGTTATGAAATTCACCACATTGCTCTTCTTGATGTTACCATTCGTTAGGTACATTTCCAGCCACAAACGATATTTAGTTCCAGGCTTAAGATCCATGATCAATGTTCCGGTTGTTGAATCCCTCTTGGCTACCTTGAAAACACTTGAGTCCTCCTTGCCGGCATCACTCTGATAGATTGCCCGATAGATATTGACATATTTGTCCTCCGGGTATGGCACACCGTTCCACGAAACTTCCACACTCGTTGCTTTAACTTTTGTCACATTGACGTTCACATCGAATCCATAGACATCAACCTTTGGAGATGTGCGTACTTTAATCATATGTCCGGCACGTAGCTCTGCGCCATGACCGGGCAAGGGAATGTAATAGAGGCCGATTTCATAGCCCGTATCGGCTTGAAGATTCTCAATGATGTACGTGGTCAGTGTACGATGGATAAGCGGTGAAGCATCATAGATCATTCCAGTTAGCTCCTTGTAACGTAATTGAATTCCATCGACATATTCCATTTGTTCATCGGGGAGTTTCTTCCAGTTGAGTTGAAGCCAGGTGGAATTAGTTTCACTGACATTCAATTCGGGATCATCGACATTCTTGAAGACATCTCGGAAATCTGGCCGATAGTCTGTGATTTGTGGTGGTGGTGTTATGGTACGTTCAGCTGGCGTCGTTACTGTGTACACCTCACTCGATGGTTGAGAATTAAGGTCACGTAAAATCAGTGTGATCTTAACTTTATACAGTGAGTTCGGTTCAAGACCGGGCAGCTCGAATTCTAGCTGTGATGTTGCAATAAGATCCTCGGGTGGTGCAAATATTTGTGTCTCCCACAATGAGGTATCATTGCTTGGACCATTGGAATAGCGCAACTCAACACGACCATGAAGATTCACATATACCTGTGGCACAGTAAAGACAATGCGAACTGTTCGCGAATCGATTGGTTCCAAAGTGATCACCTGAAGGTCGGGCTGCAAGTTGTTGAATCCTGCGGTTATTGTTAAGAAGGGGAAAATTTTGAATTATTTGCTGTTCTATTTTTGTTTATCTTTTTTATAAGTATTTCTACAATTATTATTTAAAATAAAATCAGTGCAACCAACTACAAGGAATTATCATCAAAATTTGAGGGTTTTGTCCCACAGAATTTGTGTTTTCATTTTCATTCGTGCAAAATATGCGTTGGAAAGTATTGATTTATTTTTTTTACCTAGACTTTATCGGATTTTTAGTTTCCCGGTGGACTAAACTTTATAATAAACTATACATTGGGCATGGTGAATAAAAATAAGTTAAAACTTTACTATATTTTTTAAATAAATTTATACTACTGTTGTGGTGGAGTGAATAAAAGATCCAAGTGTTTACCTAACTTCCAGTAATTACTGTAGGAGCTGTGACTTTTTTGTACAGACACCTTTGCAGACACCAATGCAATTAAGTCCAAAAATAAGTTTTGGAGTTTATTGCATTGGACTCCATCAAACTCTTTATATTTCCATTGGACTTTCGTCTTAATTTTTTTCATTCGTCTTAGAATATATTTAAAATCCTCTCCCGTTGCCTCTTTTGGCCATCTGTTGACCTGCCTTTTCGTTTACTGCCACTCTGTAAACACAGCTTTTTATCTACCCATATCTATCTCCACTATATCTAGTTATCTGACTTGATTATACAAGGTGGTGGGGTAATGTCATAATGAGAATGTTCCATAATTTCAAATGATGTCAAATGTCATTGTGCTTTGACATTTATGTTTTAAACAGATAAATAATAGTTGACAATAAGCAATGGACCTGAAGAACACGGAATTATTGTTAGCGCGCTCTCACAGAATGGAAAAACTTTATATTTAAGACTTACAGGATTGTATGGATTATGGTTTTGACAAAAAAAAAATTTTTGCTTTTTAAGTTGGAAATCCATACAATCCTGAAAGTCTATAGTATAAAGTATAAAGTTTTTCCATTGTGAGAGCACTCTTACCCTGCTTTCACAATAAAAAACTTAGGACTTAAAACTTAAACCTTAGAAAGGCTCGCACAATTAAGTACATTTTAAGTTCTGACAGCTACGCTTTAAATTGTGGCAAACTTCATTGTTATTATATTGAAGTGTTATCATCAACAAAAGCAAATATTTCACATCCGTTTAGAAACATTACAAACTTCATTCTGTATTTCTTCAAAAGTTTGTAAACTTAAGAACTAAGATCTACCAACATAACGAGCAGACATTTTTTTTTTCTCGAAACCAAAATTCATACATTTCTGTAAGTCTTAAGTGTTAAGTTTTTCATTGTGAGAGCAGGGTTAACTGTTAACTTTCTTTCATTTCTGTCAAAATGACAGCCAATTCACATTATGACACTACTTTTGCCCCACCTTGTATCTCTCCCCCTAGCTGTCAATCTTTTCGTCCAACTGATATGCCCCCTGTCTTCCTTTTTGTCTCTTGTCTCTCTCTTCTTCACTTTGGCCTATCTGTCTGTCTGTCCTTTCGCCTTTTTCATTCGTAATTCTATTCGTCTATTTTTCTATCTACTAGTTTATCTATTTTTTATATCCATTTCCATTTGTCCCTCTATTTTCTATCTTAAACGCTGCAGAATGCTGCAGTTTCTACAAGAATCATTGGAATACTAATCATCAAAATGTCATACCTTTGTTAATGATTGCGTGTTAAAGTGATGTTAAGTGGAAAATGTGTAACAAATAAAAACATTAATATCAAAAATGTTAGTAAAGAACAAGATGCTATTAATGTATGTTAATTATATAAATAGCTAAGAGCTAAAGGAACCAAAGCCAAACCAAATAATTAAATTACTCTACACAGAAGACGAAGCTTTCTGTTTCACACCTCCAGGCTAATATAGATTTTACGATTATAATTTTTGTTTTGCTATTATATTGGTAGATATAGTGGATCAACCTGTTTGAGGTCTTTTTGCTGCACCAACATTAGCAGCCATCCCATGCTCAGTCGTTTGTCCAGATGGATGATGTGCTGCTGGTGGACTAATCGGATAACCACCATAGACAATTGGCTGTCCATCGACGACAGCAATACCATGCGGTGGCGGTGGAGGTGGTAATCCTCCATGAACTTGAATTGGTCCATAGTGGTTGGCTACACCGGCCGGACCGGGACCATTCGGTTGAAGATGTTGTAGAATATGTTCGATTCGAACATGTGGTGGTACATTTGGATTCCCCTTCACGGGACCTCCACCAAGTATGTTGAAGAGTTCCGACTGACTGGTTGGTGGTTTGCCTTGAGGGATTCCATTTGGATCGTGATGTTCATATTGTTCGTACGGGCTGTACGGGTCATATTGACCTTTACTCGTTGCCGGATTGAAAAAACCATATCCTGGATGTTGTGGTCCCAAATTCTGGTTATAATTAATGCTGTCATATGGATTGCCACTACCATCGAGTATCGGAGTAAATCCATTATCGTTGTCATCATATTTAACATCATTGTTCTGCGGTCGCGATTTATTAGGGACAAGTTTCTTCGAGGGTTTATCATGCTTCCCTGGTTTCTCCACAGCAAATGGTGATGTCGATAATGGAACATTATTCTTTGGTGGTTTACCATCGAATGTCGGATAGAATGCATCCACAGAGTTGTTATTCTTGTCGCCAAGATTTGATTCGGGTTTCTCAGCTTGTTGTCCTGCATTTACAGTTGATTATTTGTGATTTATTTGAAAGCCCATGGAGTTGGTTAATTGTCAAAGGATTAAGAAAATGAAAACCATAAATTTTTTGACAAATTAAAAAATGAAAATTGAACAAAATACTAGAATGAATAAGAAAAGAATTTGATGCAACCGTGCGTTGATCTGCGCAATGCTTTAGATTGCGAATGAACAGATAGATGCACAACAAGAAGAGCAAATAAGCCAAAACGATGATATGAATTATGACCAATTGTTATTTTTTTTTCATAGCACTAAAAGCTGTTAATACCGCAAAGCGCCGAGCGAGCGTGTTCTAAACAAGCTTAAGCTGCTCATGCATACTGTTAAAGAAGATTTCGAGGTCGATTCACAATATTTCCGCTTAAAAAAAACCGCTTAAGACTGTTAAAGGTAAAGGACATACCGCTGTCTGATTCAGTTGATTCACTGACTGAACCTGCTGTCGGAGCACTCGCCGTGGTTGATGCAACTGGTGCACAAGCCCAATGTTTACAGCACTCATCGTCTGGTATCGGAAGTAGTCTCGCCTGAGCCGGATGACATGGCAGATCATTTGGTGGCAAAGCCAACACTGGTGGACACGCTGGACGGCATTCAACTTTACTATTTTCACAGTAGCAATGCTTCTCACATCCTGTTGGGGTTGGGTGAAAAAAGAAGTTGTTAGAATTATTGCCGGAGGATAGCAATTCCGCGCACTTACCGGTAAGATTCGTTGGAATCTGTGACCAATTGTCAAACAATGAACCATCATATTCGCACGTTCCATTGTCAACACAGCGCATTCGCTCGGGACAGCACTTGGGTACGATCGCTCGGAAACTGGCTGGTTCTGGTTCCCATCGCAAACAATGCGGGTCAAGCACATCCAAACCAAAGTGCGATGGGCATTCTAAATTTGCACAATGGACACCTTCCTTGGTGCATATGCACAACGATTGACAGCCATCGTGGAATTGTTGGCCATCTTTGTAGGTTTTCTCTTTGTAAACACAAGTCGAGCCATCATGCGCATCAGCCGTTGTTGTTGTCGTTGTCGTTGTCGTCGTCGACCCATCATCCTTCTCATGCTCTTCACCGCCATTAATTGAATTCTCATTGGACATGTGTGACGATGTTGGCGGCGATGGTGTTTGTTCGTGATCATCCAATGTGACATCACACAACTCCAATTGACAGCAAATATCTTTCGGGTCCTTGACCAGTACACATTTCTCCAGGCGCGTATGATTCCTGTTGGGGCAACGTGGCCGACAATTCATCTTGCCACCTTCATCGCAATGACATATTTGATCGCAACCAATCTCCAGCCGTTCACGGAATTTGTAGAGACCACCATTGAAGTAGCATTCAATTGGTGCTGCTGGCATTGCGGTACTTGACAATACGGAATGATTTGATGATGGTCCTCCTGCAATGGTTAGTTGGTGTGTGTTTGTGAAGAGTTTGAAAAAAGTCCAAAATAAAAAAAAAAATTAGAAAACTCATTGCAAGTACCATCCAATACCTACAACTACAAGAAAGCACATCAAGAGCCCCGCAAGCTCTTTTGATTGCTTTTGGCACAAAAAGAATGGAAAAATTGAGCAAATTGAGCGTCAAGGCACTCGTATATATGTACATACCATTCATTGAAGACGATGACATTGTTGGCATAACAACTTCAGTGCACTCCTTTGTGGCACAACACTCATCATCCTCGGATGGAATCTCATGGCAATTGGACTCTTCGAATGTTCGCCCACGTTTGAATGACATTCCGGTGCAACGGGGTTCACATATCCATTCGCCGCGATTGCACGTACAACGCTCGTCGCACTCACGATCCATTGTTTCACCGTTCTGCAATGAACAAAGAAGAAGAAGAAGATGGATAAGAAGAAGAAGAAGATGAACGGAAAGTACACAAAAACAAAGGTGAAATGAGTTGCACGAAATTGCATGAAATTGGTGGTTAGTTGCTGTTGCTGTTGCAGTATACTAAGTAGGAGGATTGCAATTTTATAACGCGAATGCACTGCTTATAGCGACCGAATATAATGAGCTTGATGATGATTGAAATTGCTTTGTGCTCTTTGAGGGAAAATTATGGCTAAACTGTGTCTTCTCTGTTAGCACATAATTTGCTTCTTGTTTGACTGTACTATGGGTGAGCTGATTCTAATATTCATTGCATCTATATGAGTAGTATAGAATTTGAAATTTATGTTATTGTTTGTCTTTCAGGTCAGGAGAGAAAGAAAAATACACCAACTGTAAGACGCCAATTGCATTTTTTGAAATATCATAGCCCCGGTGTTACCTGCCCCCCCCCACAACAAGTTATGTAGATTTACCAACAGTTAAAATAACAGGCGTTGTCCGGCTGAAACCCCTCTCTACTGACTCAACCAAACTAACCATTACCCAAATGACCATCCCACTGACCACACCAACACTGGCCCACACCACTAAGTCCCCCCAAATCTACTGACAAAAAACTGTAGCCTATAACCAAAAAGCAAAAAACTCTGTACAATTGTAGAAATCTGATCAAAATTGGTCCAGTATTGTCGAAGATTACCTGCTACATGCAAACAAACTTAACCTCTTTATAATATTAGTATAGATTTATTTATAACTATGGTGCTCCCGAGCCTGGAGTATTCCAAAATTAATCATCTCATTTGCTTTTGATATATGTATTATAATTTGCTTTAATTTTATTTAATTTCTCTCAGATTATTGTTAGTTATCTTAGAAAGTTTTAAAACGAATCGCTATACACCTTAGCAATGTGGTGCAATACGCCCGAAGCAATAACTTAATTATCTCTACGCAACGAGAATTCCGAAGAAGATACCGTCAACAACAGGTGCCTAATGGCCAAACAATTGGACGTTTAGTGGCTCGACTTGAGCCGAACCGGTGGGTCTATTGAAATCTAAAGTTTACATTAATAAACGAGCTACCAGCAACACCTTGAGGGTAACATTCGAGCTTAAATAGCAGCAATATGATGATGATAAAAAGGGGCACTGCGACCCATATGGATCTGTTGAGCCTCCCTCCAACTGTTATTTTGGGGACAGTACAAGCCTGTCTCTACAGCACACCCTCAATACTAATGGCTCTTAGGAACTTAATGATATGAAGTGGGTTCAGTGAGTGTCGCGCAGACGAGATTTCGTCGGTTCCCATATGGTTTCTTCTCTGTCGGATCTATGCTCCGCATTCGTTGAGAAGGTTCCACGGGGTCTCCTTCGCTTCGCCACAAAGCCTACAGCTGTTATCTACTTCTATTCTTAGTTTCTTTGGATGATTTCCATTTCTAGGGATCTCTTTCCGTATTGTACGGTAACTTATACCGCAGAATGGTTCTGTACCTACTAGTGGAGTTTCTGCACCTTTATTCGCGATCCTATCCTATCCTATTCGTTGCCTTCTTTGCCAGTGCGTCCCGGCACCCAGTACAAACGTACATTGTTGACTTCGGCTGATTCTGTCTGATTAGATTTTCCCTGCACTTCTCCACCAGTCTTGTCATGATGTGGAATGCATCCAGGCCTCTTAACGCAGCTTAGCTGTCTGTAATGATAGCTATTTCCTGTCTCATGTAGTAGATTGAAGTAAGCATATCTTTCGATGGCATGTAGTTCTGCTTGGAATATGCTTGGGTACTGCTTCTGAGTACTTCAGAGTACTTGATCGTGACCCATGGACTCCTGAACTCGTACCTTGAGCTTTCTTTGTTCCATTCGTATACCACTTTATGGCTACCGTATCTATCTGGTTTTCAATCTTAGATATGAATGCCTTCTTGGTGCTCATTTTGATTACAAAGTTCTTCTTGAATTTAAACTCTTGCCCTCGCTAAAGGAATATGCATGGCAAGTGAATCCACTATTTCTCTTGACCTGCATCCTCATCCGTAAAGCAGCTTACCTTGCTTCTCTATCACCAGCCCAAGGATTGCCTCTATATCTGCTGTGGTGCAGGTTCTCATGTATCCCGTAGTTAAAACAGAGGCCAGACTCTGTAGCATTTTCAATTCACTTCTTTTGGTGCTTACCTTGGTCCTATTTGCCCATACCACTGCTTCATATGTAATCATTGGAATAAAAATCATGGTGTATGATTCTGAAACTAACTCCCCAAGATTTTCCTGCCACCCTATTGCATACCATAAGTGCTCTTTTTGATTTTTCTTGTACGGTTTTTTAGCGTTTATTCGATAACAGTCTATCTATCAAATATCAGTCCAATGAACATGATCTCTTTGCTGATAGTAATTTTTTTTTCTATTGAGGGTTATTGCGTGCATTCACCCCAGCTTTCTTCTATTGGTGAAGGGAACTAGTGTGGTCTTATTTCGGTTTACTCTATACTGGCACCATCTGCTGGTGGTGTTTAATCCGTTTTGGACTATGTCACAGAGCATTCCTCTAACTCTCCTCTTGCTGCGATGACTACGTCGTCTGCAGTATAGCAGCAATGAACCAAATCGGAACGTCCTTCTGGTAGATCCAAAGCGGTACAGACTAAGCTTACGTTGCAAACGATTGCGTAGAGCAGAATGCCCTGCGTTAAGAGAATTGATTTCGTGGTATAAATTTTTGCAGTTGTTGAAGCTTGTGATGATTTTAGCACGACAAGTAGAACTGTAAGAAGGCGTCAAGCTAATACCACCATTAAAATTGCAATTGCAGATGTATGTATACATAAATAACTGTAGACAGTGGTGAAGTTAAGACATAACTTATAACTATTCAATTCAGCTGTCTGTCTCTCAGCTCCCACGTTCTACAATGCCCAGCCATTCCAAACTTGATTCACCCACTCTCCTCTTTCTTATTCAGAAAATGAACAGCATTGCGTAATGCTCGTAATTCCCAAGCACGAGCAAAATTTAAAGTTCTTCAGATAAAGTTCAAAGAGACAACAATGATGGCGTTAATTAATTATTGTGGTTGTCTTTTTATCAGTGCACATTATAAAAATGTTCTTCACCTACATACGAAAGCGCGTGCTTGAATAACGTGAGGAGGCGATTTAATGATATTTACTAGAATGTACACGAATTTATAAAAAATACTGGGAACAATGAAATTTCAATTTATTCATTAAATCAGCCAGCATTAAGACAGAGAGACATGATATGATATATGTATCTATATAAAATGTATTTGGAATGTGCAATCTTTTCTACGTAAAGTTACCAGTAACATAAATTTAAGATATGGTTTTTTTTTTACAATTTCCTTATAATTCTAGGCTTAGCACAACGTCGGCGTTAAGAATTAGGATGAGAAAAAGAGGAGATGTCTATGAGCTTGTGGTTTGAATGATTTTAATGCAATTTCATTCAATTCGGTGTTCAAAATTAAATTACAAACACATCGAGTTTTTTAAAAATATCAAAATTATGTATTTAAGAAAATATCATAGACGTTGTTGGTGTTTGTGAGCAAAGGTATATACCGATTGAATACTCTGCAAGGTGACTGTTATAACTGTAACATCTATAACTAATTAGCATTCGTTAAAGATGTTACTGTTACTAAGTTAGCGGAATCAGTATGAAGGTGGTGAGGTTAGAATTATTTGTTTTATGTCATGTAATCCTTTTAAGGTATAAATGTGAAACCTCACATGTAGATTTACCAATTAGTTCGCCTTTGGTAATTCTGTTCCCCACAAAAGGTTACATTACGTCTTGTCCTCGTAAAACGATAGGTTTAAATTTATCGATCTTATTTTTAATGTACATGCGCTCAAGGGATTTTCTTCTTATGATACTTAGCACAGCGTTGTCGTTAGTTGGTTAAGTACTAAAAAAGAGAAGCTGTCTATGCACATGCGTCTTAAATGCCTGCAAATCATACAGACACGGAAACACATTATAGTGAATGTGCGGCTAATTGTTCAGTGCGTCTGAAAACGGGCTCAGTGGTATACCGGTGAGCTCGAATTGAAGCATAGGTATTGCGAATGGGTTAGTGAATGGATGGTATGGACCAGGATATATCTTTCGAACAGTGTGCGTGTGGAAAAAGCGATAAAACAGTGACAAGCAGGAAACATTTCTACGATTTTTAAGTGAGTCGATTGTACTTGCGATATTTCCGTTAGAATTTAACGTGCTAAACATACGTTGTTGTTACAATTCCACTTGCGAAGAAAAAAAACGTGAAAGTGTAAACTAATATGAAAATGTAAGAGTGCATCAGCGAAAGAATGAATTTGATTTAGAGTAGCGGACAGGAGATCAATTCTGAAAAGAAGAAAAAGTATCGGAGACATAACAGAGCCTTGGGGAACACCACCATTTTTTTTTGCGGTGAATGTAAGATTTAAAACCGTCCAATACGAAAATTAAGTTCAGTTATTAACAGTGGGATTTGCTTTATATATGTATAACCGAAAATAGACCACCCAGTTCTTAATACCCTCTTTGCAGCTTAATTCTTACCAACAATCTTCCTTCCGTTTGACACTGAAATGGATAAATTGTCTCATACCGTTGTGAATGACGTTTGTATCAGAATCCACACCATTATTGCCATTAGGTGACCAGTTTATAGTCTGTGCTGCTGAACTGTTATTTTAAGATTTTGCTCGTTAAGTTCGTAGTTCGACCAGGAGAAATGGCATCTATTAATAGACTACTGTCAAATTTTGAGCAAGTTACGTTATTTAGTTTGTGTTTGACAACTTTCACCGAATGGCAGAATATGCGTTTTAAATGCAGTTATGTTGTACTCCACGTTTTGGCTCAAACAGACTTATTATGATAATTTGCCAATGCATTTATGCTGGAAGTTGTCTTGCTTCTTTTACCATTAAAACCAGACAACCTCGTGAATTTTAAGGAAAATGGAAAACAGTGAATTTAGTTTTCCGATTAAGCGGCGTTGTTCAGCCGCAATCCGAGCGAGTTTTTGCATCGTTTCGTAACCGTGGAAGAAACATGGATCCATCACAACACTACAAAGACCAAGGAACAATAAACACAGTGGGTTTCTCCGGGTAAATGTGCACCAAAGAAGGCCAAGATGGGTCTGTCGGCCAATAAGGTCATAGCCACAGTTTTTTGGAGTGCACGCGGTGTCATTCACATCGACTACCTTCGAAGGGTAAAGTGATCCCCGGCGAAGATAGATTCGATATTGATTTGAAGCAAAAACGACCGCATTTGGCGAAGAAAAAAATACTTCTCCATCAAGACAATGCATGGGTGCAGAGGTGTGTAGTGACCATGGCAAAAATCCATAAATTGGGCTACCCAATCTAGCATATTCTCCAGAATTAGGCCATCTACTGGGGCCTGTTTGTTTCCAAACCTGAAGAAATGGCTAGGCGTTCATACATTTGGGTCTAACGAAGAGGTCATCACTGAAACAAACGCGTTATTTTGAGGGCCTTGAGTTTATATCTTTTTTGAGACTGCAGATATCACATTTCTATGCCTGTTCCGCTTTTCTTGCCCATGCTGATGATTGTCCTATCTTTAAAGACCAAGCAAAATCACACAAAAATTACCGGTTCGATTAAAATAATAATTTCTCCTATCCTTGTAATGAAGGAACATCATCTTGATTTAAATTTGTACCAGATGTACCAGTCTAAGATGAAATCGGCTCAATTGCTTACGCACATTCACCAAACCTGTCTTTAGCGAACGGTAATAATCAAGTCAGCGCTTACGTATGTGATCAGTGATCACCGATCACAAGCAAAGTCACTTTTTCAGTGAAATATTCGGTTTCACTTTTTAATAAAAAATATTAAACGGTAACATTTTGGGTGCTGTTTGGTATGTGTTTGACCACTATACGATTAGCCACAGCACTGATTTAATGTGAAGTATGATTTGATGTTTAGCAGCCGCTTATAGTTATGCTAGCGTGAGCTTGAATTCGCTAGCCATTATTTGGTAGCGAATGAATTTCTGCTTCGCGAATGAAAGTTGTAATTAATTCGATTTTATTTTGATAATTTAACGGAACGGGTAAATCAATTGCATAATAACTATCAAAATCAAATGATTATTAAAATAGTTATAAGTAATGTACAGTGCAGTTAACTAGATATTTAAGGCGTTCAGATATTTAATGAATGGCAATTAAAATAGAGATTTAGTTAGGACTAACATCTTTCAGTTATTTGCTTTGAAGGAAATTTTTAAGAAAATATTATAAACCTGCTGTTAATTGAACCAACCTTTTTTCATGAAATTTAAATACATATTATGTTTAGTACATTTTCTCCATGACAATATTATTTAAACTTAAAAATAGAATTAAGTCTGTTTCTTTTAGTTTTGGCAGAATTATTCTTCAAACCCGCAACATTTGCCTCCCTCTCCACATTTGTTGTCATTTGGTGCAGCTCCATATTCCTGTGTGAGAGTAAACAAACGTCATCAGCGTAGTCCAGATGTTTGAGTTGAGATGTAAGAGTCCAACGAACTCCTCCGTTTCCAGTAGATAAGGCTGCGCAAAGAACATCGCTAATCACCAACGAAAAAAGTATCGGCAATAGAATGCAACCTTGTAGTACCGCACATAGGATCTCGAATTGCTCTGACAGCTTTCCTCTATGCATCACATGACATTTAGAGCCGTCATATGTTGCTTTAATAATAGCTATTAGTTTATCAGGCACACCTCTCCTGCGCAAGGCGAGCCAGATAAACTGTCTGTTGACACTGTCGCCTTCTCAAAATCAATGAACAGCAGGTGTAGTGGTGTCCGGAATTCAACGCACTGCTCAATAATGATCCGCAGAGTGTTGATGTGGTCGACACAGGAGTATCCAGTGTTTGTCCGGCATCGAGTGTATCTTCCAGATGTTCCTTAGTTCGCTCAAGTACTACTTTGGCTATTACCTTTGCAGCTGCAGGAAGAACGCAAATGCCTCTCCAGTTTTCGCACTCCATAAGACTACCTGTTTCAGGGAGCTTGGCAATCATTCCCTTCTTCCACTTGCTTTAATAATAGCTATTAGTTTATCAGGCACACCTCTCCTGCGCAAGGCGAGCCAGATAAACTGTCTGTTGACACTGTCGCCTTCTCAAAATCAATGAACAGCAGGTGTAGTGGTGTCCGGAATTCAACGCACTGCTCAATAATGATCCGCAGAGTGTTGATGTGGTCGACACAGGAGTATCCAGTGTTTGTCCGGCATCGAGTGTATCTTCCAGATGTTCCTTAGTTCGCTCAAGTACTACTTTGGCTATTACCTTTGCAGCTGCAGGAAGAACGCAAATGCCTCTCCAGTTTTCGCACTCCATAAGACTACCTGTTTCAGGGAGCTTGGCAATCATTCCCTTCTTCCACTCGTCGGGTAAACTGTCTGCCTCCCAAGCTCTCTCCAATGGGGATACAAAGAATCTACTGATGTCGTTGGAGTGGCACGCAAAAGCTCTGCGTGTATACCATGTAGTCCCACCGACTTGTTGTTCTTTAATGCGTTGATCGCGGTAGCGATCTCATCTTTACTGGAAGTTGAGTTGCGAATTCGGGAAATTGTTACTCCCGGCAGCTCTGTTTGATTTGGGTGCATTTCGTAGGCGAATACACGGTTAAGGACCGTAGAGCTGATCCTCATCTGAAACGAGTACGGCACCATCTAAGCCTTTCACCTGATGTTGGCTAGAGCGGTGACCACCTGTCAGATCTTTGGTGAATTTGTTAACGGTTCTGCTATCGCACCTGCTCGCTGCTTCCTCTGCTTCTGAGGCCAGGTTGTTGATATAATTACGTTTGTTACGTCTTACACTACGCTGCACTTCTCTCAATTTTCCTCGATACAGGAACTCTAGCTCGATCCTCGCTGCTGCTGGGGTATCTACAATACGAGCTTTAAGTAGCTTACGTTCTTCAATCCGCCTCCAGGTATCAACGGTAAGCCACGTGCTGTGTCTTGCCTTAGAAATAGCTACCATTCTTGTTTTATATTTTTCTATAAACTTGTTTTGAATAAAAGGTTGTTGGCTAATAAAGTTCAAGTTGGATTTTTCTTGTACAATATAATGTTCGACAACAATAATATTTACGTTATACTGGTTCATGAGTTCGTAATTTTTTGTACGCAAATCTTCGTTGTTTAAAAACGGCCTGCAAATGTATGGACTCACAAATTTAATATTAAATAAGAAGATCACTGACTCTAATGAGACACAATCCGAGAAACAGTTGCAATGTATCTCCAGTTAGATTTGCACAATTAGAAAATGTATGTTAGTTATTTTAATTATAATTAATCTTAAATATTTGCGTGCATGGGAATCTTCTTCCCATGGAAAACATTCGTAACCAAAGATTTAATAGCTTCTTGTAAGTAAGATGCCGCATAGCTGATTTCTGTAACTTTGTGAGTGCACTGTTATTGTTACTGTTGTGTGTATTTTGTTTAAACTGCAAAATTATTATAGAATCATATATATATTAGTACCCGTAATGCATTGAACGGACTTGATTTACTATACTCTTCGGTAAGAATTAATGCAACTTTAATATTAAAGGCTTATTAAATGCGTTATCTATTATATCGTGTATGTATATTGTAAGTTTATTTAGATGAGGATTTTTAATTTATATTGCTTCGTGTTGCAATGAGAAGCTTAACCAATGATGTTTAAAATTGTGTGCGTGACATAACTGAGAGCAGAGAAATTATAGAAAAAAGGAGTGTACAAATTACAAAAATTACATTTAACTAGCGGAAATACCCAGCGTTGTCCGGCTCCCCCCCCACACTCTCTCCACCAGACTACCCGCACCCAACTGACCACCAAGACCCTCCAAGTCCCACTTCAAGCCCAAATCCAAGAAACACCTTAAGATATCCTCAAAACCTTCCCCTCCAAATATATCACCACTATCTATCAAAAGTAGGGTCTTTGAGTCAATCTCATACAAACAATACCTAGCTACCCACCACGTCAAATCCCTCAGTAACCCCATAAAAATATCCAACCCAACCATCCACACCACATTCCAAAGATTCAGCTATATCGGATAACCGGTCTTCGAATTAATCGCGCACAGACATACAGACATACAGCCATACCGACATACAGACATACATAGAACATAAAACTGAAACTCTACTAATATCCAGTAGGAAAATAAGAGAGACAATAACCTTTGTAGTTGGTAATTGTTCAATTATATCTAAGCCATCAGTTAGATACCTGGAAATGTTAATTGATACGAAACTCTCATTCAAAGAGCATATAAAGGCTGCCAGCAATAAAGCAGAGTCTTTATGTTCAGCACTGTCTCGAATTATGCCTAACACTGGAGGAGCAAGGCAAACAAGAAGAAAGCTTTTGGCTAATATTGTCTCGTCCATCCTTTTAAACGGAGCGCCAATGTGGGCTAACGCAATGGATAAGGTTAGCTGCTGGCGAAAGATGTTATCTATCCAGCGATTGAGTGCTCTAAGAGTGATCTGTGGCTTTAGAACCATCTCGAGCGATGCAGCGTTTGAGGTTGCTGGTATGCTCCCAATCGACTTACTGGCCAAGGAACGTCAGGTGATTTATAGGCGCCGCATGTATCTTACAAGAGCCGAGAACCGCAAAACAGCACACGCCGAAGCCGTTAGAAACTGGCAAAGAAGATGTTTCCAGTCAAGTAAGGGTAGATGGACCCATAGATTAATACAATCTATAGAATTATGGACCGGTAGAAGCCATGGAGAAGTAGACTTCTATCTAACCCAATTTTTAACTGGGCATGGGTGCTTCCGCTCATACCTCTTTAAAAACAAACACGAGAGTTTACCCGACTGTACTTTATGTGAGGGTATACCAGAAGATGTGGAACATGTTTTCTTTCATTGTCCGCGTTTTGCAGGAGTAAGACAGGATGTGTCAGAGCAAATAGGGCACACTATTTCGCCAGAAAACATAGTTAATTCTATGCTACAAAATGAGAAGATATGGAACGCAATCAGTGGAATGTCTTCCAGAATAATGCAGCGCCTACGGTGTCTCGAGCGTGAGAGGAGGAATGAAGAATGGTAACACAGCAAAATAATGTGAATAAAGAAGAAGAATAAAATATCAAAAATGAAAGTGCAGCCATCGCTGAGAGCCTTCCCGTGATGAAATGCAGTCCCGCGGGACTGGGTATGAATTAATAAATATGGGGGTTGGTTTTACTCAGTAAGAATCTGATTCTCGCACATGTTAATACTTAAGGTGCACATGTGATCGTCTTTGAAGATTTCCAACCTCCTCCATAAAAACAAAACAAAAAAAACAAAACAACAGACATTCATTCATTCGAATATTGAGTTATGGTCGCGAGTTCATACCAAAATCCCATGGGAAAAAACACTTTCAGTTTTTCCAATTTTCCGGGAACCGTTTCCAACTTTTCTTTTCTTATAAACTTCGCACTATGGCGAACATTTTAAAATTAAAATGGGCCAAAACGCTCTAGCCGTTCCCAAGTGCATTTATTTTTTTTTATGTCGATGAAAAACTACAAATCGGTTTATACATTAGTGAGTGATGAGTAGAGTTGTCTACTTTTTTAAATAACTTTCGGGCTACATGCGAACTTATGTGTAATATCTGGCATCCTCAACTTCTGGTACCTCAAGGTTCAAGTTCATTGAACCTAAATAAAAGAGGTGTATCCCGTCCATCCACAATTTCATCCGCATTCATTCTTAAACTCATGAACACAGAACCAACTCAAGCATTCTAAACTCAAGACCACGGGTCTAACATTGAGCCTCTCTTCGGATGTATTGATCAACATGGGTGCCGTGACATAAGGCCAAATTTATTAAAATTATTTTAAGACATAAGACCACCTATGATTTTTTAATATAAAAATGGTGTCTGTATTGATTGGGATAGCCATGAAGCTGAAATTTTCATCATAGACTAGAATTTTAGCTGTTTGGGTTTTTGTTTTAGTTTGAAATCGCTAGGTGGCGCTGTTGTCAAAATATAACGGTTCTTTTGTTTCTCAGCAACGAAGCATCTAAGGAACTTCAGATTTTAACCATAGGTTTGAGTCGTTGCTATTTCTGTTTTTGTGAAATTTGGACCCGATAGGTGGCGCTGTTTTCAAGATAGTAGGTGGTAATACCGCTATTTTTGACATTTATTTAGTTTCATTACAGCACGCGCAAGAATACATCGTAGGACGCAAAATTAAAAATAAAATTTATAAAGATATAAAGAGGTAATGTTGATTTGTATGTAGGAGGTTATCTTCGAAACTACTGGACGAATTTGAAAATACTTTCACCAGTATTTAGAATGTACTTTCACGGTTGACGTAAAAACGGTGCGTTGACTGTGTGCTGCACTTTTAGCCGCGCTGCTTTCTGTGCCCATAGAAAAGTCTAAGACTATGTGCTTAGTGCGTATTACTCTATGGTTATAAGTTATAGTACACCCCCCACCACGCGATGGTAAGAGAAAGACGTGGATTCATGTTTGCGGGTAGCAAAGCGCCCGGGAACGTCTAGTTTTTTATATTTTACAATAACAAAAACTTATTTTACCCAAATAAAATGAGCGTATATATAAACCAGTTAAGCAAATCAGATATGCAGTGGAAAGTGACCTTAAGCCGAATTGCACTTATGTCGCTTTGCAGAAGTGTCATAAGGCCAAAGCTATAATTTGGCCTTATGTCATTTCCACAAAGCGACACAAGGCCTAATTTTTATATTTATGCCAAATGTCACGGCACCCTAAACATGTATTCAAGACACATGTAAATAGACCTTTTCTATTTTCCTCTCCCTAATTTCATAACGCCCATTCTATGCATGCATAATAAGAACGCAAATCGTCCTAGTCTATGTTATCCTTTCACGGATAAGTTGGTCGCTCTTGAGTGCTGCTAAAAGTTGGTAAAACCAATAAAACCTCATACATTATCATCCAATTTCAAGTTAATTTCCTTTATTCAACCGACTATATTGATTTTTGCATTGTCGTAAAGTTGCGGCGTCAGTAAAAGTTGTTACCAATTTCTTATTTAATAATCACCAATAATAAAACCTTGAAAAAAGTGTCTAATACATCCCACCAATTTTGTTACATCAGCGAACACATGCTGACGTATGTGGCAGTCTTAAAAGATATTACTCAACAAAATAGCATAAGAGCGACTTTCAGATGAAAGTGAAAAAAAAATTGTACCAATTAATATGTGAGGGTTGGAGTTTGGGCTTAAACCTTTAAAAAATTGTTATTCAGTTAATATTGGCGATGCCGACGCATTGGATTATGACTGACTGGATTGGTCCGTCGCAACAGTCTTCGTATGAATGATTTGAAGACAATGTGTGTGGCTTAGTGTTGCTGCACCTTTCAATTTAAATCGATCGATCGAAATTCAGTGCACAACAATTGCATGTTTTACTTTGATTATGAGACGCATACGCAGTAGTTCAGTTTTCGATTGTGTAGCGACACCACGTCTACCATTTATTGCATAACTTTATTGGAAACTTTGTGGTAATTTTTTGTTAAAATAAATATTCAGGGGTTTTTTTCGACATCTCGCATTAGATTTGATAATGTTCGGGAAATTAGGTGGTTTTTCCTTATTAGTTGACTGTCCCGTTAGCTATAAGGTATTTTTGTTTACTTTGTTCATTATCGATGATGGCCCAAGATTTTAACTCTTACACTGCGGTTCACTTGATTAGAAGCTCATAATTTTGTGAGATGAAATGGATATTTCTTTTGTTATTTGTCAGGAAACTAAAAACAAATAATACTCGTAGTTAAATTTAGAGTAGTTTGTGGAATCCAGTTTTACAAAATATTTAGAACAAGTTACGGTACATTAGAGACCTTTTTGCGAAATGAGTCAGAATAGCATCGGTTCATAAGATTAGAAGCACCTTACAAATGAATCAATCAAAAAATTTCTGTTTTTTTTATGAAATTGATTTTTACTTTCATTCGGCTCGACAGACCATTGCGGTCCAAGGCCTAGCTTCTCGCGGCCATTTGTGTTGCGCATTTTTTGGACACAAATGCAAGAGACCTACAATTTAAGGCCGGATACGAACGGCGAATTGAGAAGCTTTCTGTGACAAGGTATTACTCTCGGAACGTTTGTCACCCATTCTCGAGAGGCGGGACACCATCAAAAATACTTTTTTTTGGTGTTGCTGGGAATCGGACCTGAACCTCCTGCTCAGCAGCCATGTGCACTTCCACTGAGCCACGGCGCCCACAAAAGGAAGTATAGTAATCATGAAAATTGATGATGATTTTGACGGAAATCTGACAGCCGGAAGTGACCGTTTACTTAGACAGTTTTTCGAGTTTTTGCAAATAATTCAAAAAGTCATCCTTCCAGCGTTGGCTTGGCCGGCCTATTTGTCTTGTTCCATAAATCCTACCGCAAGGACTTTCCGAGCAGGATCCTCTTCGCTCATGCGAGGTAGGTGTCCCGCCCACCGCTAGGCCTGCTAAACATAATTTCCTTCACGATGTCGACATCCCGGTAACGCTCGTAGTTCTCATCACTGCAGAGTCTCTGGATGATTGTCCTTCCTCTCATACGGGACCAACAATCCTACGTAAGACTTTTTCGCAAAAGCGGCTAAGAGTTCAGAATGCTTTTAGCTAAGCGCCCATATGTTGCATCCATATGAAAGTACTGGTATGACCATTATCTTATAAACCAGCAGCTTGGATGTTATGGTTAAATTCCTGGATTTGAAGAGTCTTGACAGACTAAAGTAGGCTTTGTTGGCTTTGAACAACCGTGCGCATATTTCTGGTTCCATGCTGTTATCGGCTGCTACAGTTGATCCGCTTCACTCTTTTAATTGCGGGACCAATGTTGGGTCTTCTACTCGCAGACGTGGCCATAATGTACTTTGTTTTGCTCTCAGCCCCAGATTTTGTGCCGCCAGCTCGATCTGGGTGAAGGCTTCCTGTAGAGCCCTTTGGTTTCTACCAACGATGTCGATGTAGTCTACATAAGCCAGTATCTGAATGGGCTTATAGAGGATTGTTCATCTAGCCCTTACGTCAGAGTCATGAATCAATTTCTCCAACGCCAGGTTGAATAGGACCAGGCTAGTCCATCCCCTTGTCGGAGCCCCTTATAGATGTTGAATGGGCTTGATAGTGATCCAGATATTTTTACTTGGCTTATAACATTGGTCATGGTCAAACTACATAGTCGTGTAAATTTATTTGGGATGCCGAATTCTCTCATGGCTTTATAAAGTTCTACTCTGGCTATGCTATCATAGGCGGCTTTAAAGGCTATAAAAAGATGGTGCAGTGAGTTTTGAAACTCTACACATTTTTCCATCACCTGCCTAAGAATGTAAATCTAATCAGTTATTGATTTGCCTGGGATGAAGCCACACTGTTATGGACCGATTATGACTTTAGCGTATGGGGCTATCCTGTCCTGTAGGATAGAGGAGAAAATCCTA
The DNA here is from genome assembly GCA_947095585.1 of Nephrocerus scutellatus. Taxonomy (NCBI): domain Eukaryota; kingdom Metazoa; phylum Arthropoda; class Insecta; order Diptera; family Pipunculidae; genus Nephrocerus; species Nephrocerus scutellatus. The sequence goes on from OX352761.1 coordinate 11,656,791, forward strand.
TCCACGGTACTCAACCACGCTGTACCACGATAATTGCTGCATGTTGTGACATCTTCTTTCTTATGTATGGGACACAGGATGCCTCTTCGCCAGTCTTCTGGCATCGCTTCTTCCTCCAATACTTGCACTATTACTTCATGAATTGTTTGGTGCTGGGATCTTCCGAATGGTAAACATCTATTTTTCCTTCTCTGACAATGTCAAAATTTTTTTTTACCCATTCTTTAAAAAAATAATAACTTTTAGTACAAGAAAGAACCACTTCACGAACAACGATTGTACGTTGACTGCATCTTATCTTATGAACCAATTTATGGTATGCATTCTGACTTATTCAGTTAAAGTTTCACAATCACAATCAACATGAACCACTGTTTCTTAGAACTTTGTTTTTCTCTCACCGCCATATAACAGGAGAAAGATCAATTTTACTTCTCAAGTTGCCTGCTTCTAATCTATTGAACCGCAGTGTAGCTTACTTTACCGCATTCATACAATCGATCGTAGGTGTATGGGTAAAGTAAGAGGTGGGATACGCAAAAACTTGCTTCTACGTACATACCTCTATTTTAATAATAAACAAGTTGCCAAATAGTTGTCATACACGAATGCGATATGTGAATAATAAATATAGAGAAATTTCGTTTGATGTAATAATATGTACTTCATTAAGGCAATAAAAATTGGCTCTTCGCTAATTAATTGAGACATTAAAAAAATTTCAAATATTTTTCAAAGTTGTTATTTGTTACAAAAAAAGTGATTGTGAAATATTTACGAATTTTATTTTGATTGGCCATTGATACCCTAGTGTTAATATTGCTTTGTATTTATAAATGTTATATAATTAGGGACGCCTATGGTAAAATTTCAGGTTTTTCGTAAAACAGAAATCGACCTAATGAAAACGAAATGTAAAGATTTAAGGTTTGGTAGCCTTCAACAAAGATTTAACAACTTTTACATTTATTTTGCATAATGAGTTGCCTTTTTTTGTCTTATATAAGTCTAAAACCGGTGTCTAAGTCCGGCGTCCTTTACTCGCTTTCGGTAAAAATCATCTATATAGAGTTTTCGCGGAGTATATTAGACTTATTATCGGCTGCCACAAAATACCAGCATGCTTACCTTAAAGGCAGGGCCACAGAGACAGCCATCCACGAGGTAGTACGCACAATTAAACATTCCCTTTATTTCAAGCAATACACCCTTGACACCTTTCTCGATATAGAAGCCGCCTTTACCAATGTCCGCATTGATGCCATTCAGGAGGCTCTCACTCAGTTAGGGGTAGAACAACTCCTAACACGGTGGATAATTTCCATTCTAGGTAGCAGGGTGATCCATGGCAATCTGGGTAGTAGCAGTATTACCAAATTAGTCGACAGGGGCACTCCCCAGGGCGGTGTGATATTGCCTCTTGTATGGCTGCTGGTTATAAAAAAGGGCCTCAAGACAGTAACGATGGGCAAGACGAAGGTTGTATGTAGACGACGTGGTGACACTTGTGTCAGGACAGTACCTTTCAGTGATCAGTGATGTCATGGAAAGGGCTAAAGGAAAAGTTAGCTCCTGGGCTACCGGTTGCGTCCTAGGGGTTAACTCTGGCAAAACTGAAATAGTACTTTTCACCACTAAGTCCAAAATACCGGATTTTACCCTGCCCAAGCTCAGTGGCCAGAGACTTACACTTACCTCAGAAGCAAAATATTTTGGCGTAATCCTTCAATCCTAGCTTTGCCGTAGAGTTTCCAACTCGAGAAAGTTGGAAGGACTGCAGAGCTGTGGAGATCTTTGATGTAACTCTATTCATCGATTGATCCTAGATGAATAATGGAGTCGGAGCTAGTGTTTGCTGCGTAAACCTTACGCCTCCAAAGTCCCACAAGCTACCTGACTCTGCTAGTATCTTCCAGGCAGAGATCTTAGCGATAAGAGAAGCATGAAGGTCCCTATCGACAAGCAACAATTCTAAGCTCGTCAGGCAGTGCCAGGCCAAACTGGCTTCTACAAGCCAACGCATAGACTTGACAAGTTTGGGTGCTGGGTCACAGCGACATTGACGGCACGGAATGCGCTGAGACAGTCAGCTCTCCTTTGTGGTCCGTTATGGAACGTATTCTTTCCTTCCTTACCACCAAAGCTCCAGAACTCGGAAAGATATTTCCAGAGTGGTTGCCATAACCTCGGGCCACTGACTGGTGAGCAGGCACGCAGCCAAACTGGGAATTCCTCGTAATACCTTTTGCAGAAGCTGCTTAGATGTGAATGATAAAGAAACTCATTCTTATTCATTTTCTTTGCAAGTGTCCGGCCCTGAGTATTCCCTTCTTTACTGACCTGAAGGAGCTTTCAGAGTACGGCATCACCAATCAGATATCGACCTCAATGCTACAGGTACACACAACCATTTTTTTTCGTTCCATTAGGTCTCCTGAGGACTTGGGCAGCAAAACGGCGCACCAAAGCGCTACCATATATTGCGGTAATATGTTCCAGGTTAATTATTTTCAAAGGGTGCCAGAGCCAGCAATTTAAATGCGTCTATCTGTAAACGTAGCCTAACACACGAGTTCTGACCAGCTGCATACAGCAACGACGAGTTGTATAAGGGTGAAAGTAGGAGGTGCATATTAAAATGTTGCACATTTTTTGTTTACTTGAATATTTCTTAAACTATCGAAAAAGTTTGCTGAATTTAAGTATCCCAAGCTTTACTAAAAAAACGGCAATATTTCTGTACGAAAAACGAATGCACGAAATTTATTTGGTCTTCAACATAACAGCTTCATTTATCGAATCGAATCGTTTGTTCAGATTTGGCACGTGTCTGTACCAAAAAGACCGATATAGAGCGATCAACTTCTTATCTGTGTTGGACATACATATTTTTATAAAAGTGAAAGTAAAGCACATACATTCAATATTCACACATTTGCGCCCGCTCCTTTGGTCCATAACAGTTCGTTTAACTACATTGAGTCTGTGTCCGAGACGACGACCGAACGAACGAACATTGTTCCAATACAGCAACCGTCATGGCAGACTGGGTGAGGCACCTGACCATTCAAACAAAATGTATACTGTCTTGCTGTTGAATCGAATATCGCGGCTAATATTTATTAATTGAATGAGTGACATCGCATCTCATTGATTTTACATACATATATGGGTTTGTCTGCATTTATAGTGTTCATAACGGGTAATCATACTGAAGCTCTTAAGTGGTTTTAGCGAAACTATTTCGTTGACGTTTAATGACCGAAGCGTTTTAATTTCTTATTGCGGTACATTTCTATTTTGTTACCTTGGAGAAATTTCCAAAAAGCTGACATCTTTAGGGGAAAATTTTGAAATGAAGTTGGTAAGAAACTAAGAAATAAGAAAATAAGTATTGCTAAGACTGAAGATACATAAATATTTCGCTTCAAATTGACTTTTCGCATCTATAGCACGGACTTTGGAAATTACATTGCACAATTAGTTGGAGGTGATAAGAAACGGAATATGCTTGTGTGACTGTTGATGTTAAAAACGCCTTCAACTACGATTGCTTGAAAAATTATTTAGAAATTGTAGTTGTTGGTATACTCATTGTGATCGTAGCCTAAATGTCAATTTCATGAATTGTCAAAATAGAAATGTCAAGACCTTCTGTCTTTTCTGTCTCTCTTTTTATATTCCGACCTAAGCGACAAAGGAAGTCCAAATGAAGATATCCACAAATATAAACTCGATCCCTTCTTTTTTCTTAACAGGTTATGGGCCCCGGGTATTTCAAACAACTAATAAGATATCAAGGATTTGATATTTTTTAAAATTTTCGACCCACGAAATTTGTTAATAGTTACCTAGCTGAGACCCCACATCATAACTTTATACAATTAGCACAAATATGCTAGGACGCATTCAACTATTTAATAGAGAAAAATTTGCTTCTTGGAAGCCACAAATGGAAGCAATACTCCATAAAGCGAGACTAACTGGCTACGTTTACGGAGCAACACAACGACCGCAGGATGCAGATTATCTGCAACACAATTGGGACGCCAAAGACATGAATGTAAGGACAAAACTGCTCTTAGCAATAGAACCGACTATCGTTTCACTGGTGACGACAAAAAGTTGACCAAAGATATTTGTAACATCCTACGATCTCAATGGACCCAGACAAGGGGCAGTTGAGTTCAGGCGCCTCATCAACATAAAGATGGAAACGAACCAGAGCATGGACGAATTCATTCGTGAATATAAGATGACAGTCATGAATCTGCAGGAAGTGGAGACGACACTGGATTAAGATTTAATGGTGGTAGTACTTCTCAACGGGCTGTCTGATAATTACAAAAAGATGTGCAAGTTGCTTTCGACGCCAAAACATGTATCCGAAGTTGGACAAGGCTTTTAGAGGTGAGTGAGCGGAAAAAAGAGGAAAAACATAGCATAGCGTTATACACAAAAAAAGATTCCTATGTGACTTTATCAAATGGACTGTATATTCCAAATTTAAAAGAAAACCTCATCTCAGCAAGCAAAGTGACAGGTAATAACTTAAACTTCGTATTTGAGGGTGATAAGGCAAAATTATATAGCAAGACTGGCATGTTGTTGATCATAGCTGTTCAAAGACATGGCATATATATCGTTTCTGAAAATTATAGAGCCCTAATAACAAATGGAAACAATAATTCGCTGAGGCTGTGGTATCGAAAGCAGAAAATAGTGGCTACATCCAGTACAGTGCCGAATACAGCAGCATACTTACTTAACATCTTGCTTGATCTTAGACTACATAATGGACATATTGGCATTTCTGTGCTAACCAACTTGAACCTCCACAAAGATTAGTTGATTTTTCTTTTATAAGCGGAAGGTTGACAATTATGAATTTGAGCGGGGTCTTGGTATAATCATTGATCTTAGCCTTAATGTCACTTTCATGAATTGTTAAAATAGAAACGTCAAGACCTTCTGAATTTTCTCTTTTTATATTTCGCCCTGAGCAATAAAGGAAGTCCAAATAAAGTTATCCACAAATATTAACTAGATCGCTCGTTTTTCTTAAAAGTTGTTTTGTCTACGATACTGAAAAAGGCACGAGTATGAGATAAAAATAAATCACTGCACAGGATTCCATTCTGCGATCCCTCTTAACGTCTAATAACATGTATCACTCCCGGGAATGCCGAAAGAACTTATGAGAAAGCTCCTAATTGGCTCACCCCGAAACAAAGGTGTTTATGAAAAGTGTTAATCATTGAATGGAGGAGGAGCGTAGAGCTCAACTGGTGGTCTCAAAGGCCCATTAAACGGATGATCCACAAACATAATTCTAATAAAAGTTGAGGGAATGGGGTGATCCATTCAAATAGCTCCGTTAAATCCAAAGTGTTTGTCACGGTAGGTATAAAAATTATGATGGTCTTTATTGGATATGGCATTAAATTGTAGGTCCCTTCCATTTTTGTGCAAAAATACACATGCACAACACAAATGGTCGCGAAAAGATAGGCCTTGGACCGCAATGGTCTGTCGCGCTGAATAGTATTATTATTATTGTTGCAGCAAAGTAAAAGCAGCAAAAACTGCCGATGCTAAAGCTGAGCGTGCAGGCCATATTGCAGATGCAGAGAAGCAGATGATCTGAAAGTTAAGAAATACATAGCAAATACAGCAGCAAGGAGGACTAATAATTATTATCCGCCTACTTTAGGAAATAGTAATCGGAGCTATGATTTTATGGATCTTCCCGATAGATCTACTTGCTCGGAAGCAATTAAGTAGCTCCTTCTTCCAAAAATTCGAATGTAACCACCGTTCTTTCTTTCTTTCTAAGTGAATTAATCGGGAAATGTATCATCAATTGAGGGAAATTTCGGAAATTTAAATTCTACTAAAGAGAGGAAAACTGACGACTTTGGTCGAAACTATTTTCTATCGGTTCAAAAAAGTAAGTTAGCTTGACTGAGTATACCTACGAAGCTAGCAAAGAATAAATGCTCTAGCGATGCAATCAGCACGTCGCAGACCGAAGTAATGCGTAAGTGGTACCGCTCTTCGTTTCCCTGCTCAACATGTTAGAGAATTTGGTTTTATTTAGGGTGATCGCTGGCAATCCAACACTTGTGAGTGGGGAATTTCTCCAAACTTGTCACAAGATGTCCACACTGCCAAAGAATGTGTTTTTCCACGATCGTATTCCTTTCGCTCACGAGCTTCTTCAAATCACTTAAAATTATATCCAAAAACTAGTTTTTATCATTTATCAGATATAACCCGACATGTGCAATAATAAATCTTTTAAGTTTTACAATAATTTCTCTCTTCTTCGACTATGTCAAGCAACGAATGTAAAACTTAAACAATTACTTAGTATATAGCATATCACAGGAAGGACAGTTGTATATTTACAATCAGCAATTTTCCAATCATCGAAGCAATAAAATGTTATTATTTATCGATTAATCGTGACTGACTTTATCGAAATCTGTAAACGTGATAAGTAGTATACAACTACAGCAGCTAACAATAACTCTTAACTAAGAACTTACAATTAAAAATTGAAAATCATACTCACTTTATATTTCCTTCCATTATCCGTACACTCTCGATTCATTGTATCACCAGCGGCAGTCACTTCGGTGATCTTGACATGGTGTATATTATGATGATCTTTGTGATTGTTGTGTGTTTCCGTCTCGGAATCATTTTCATCCATACTAACATCGCTTAAGTCCATGATGTTGGCATTCTTAGCTGCCACACCGCCGTCGCTGCCACTGACCCGTTCTGTTGTGACAAAATTGTAATGGACATTAATGTCATCTTCAGCCCTGACTGACGATCCAAATGATCTTCCTTCGCCATTGAAATGCAATTTACTGTCGTTCGTATTACCCGGTTCTTTCATTACACTAACATGACCCTCACCCAATGAAAATCCCACTACAGGCGCTGATCTTGTAGTTGTCGTTGTATTGGCAATATCTTCATCGAGTAATGTTGATGTGAGATTCATTGATCGTCCGCGAATTATTTCTGGAATGACGGTGACATCATCACTGATGGTTGTAGTGGCGCCTGTTGTCGTTGTTGTCATAACTGAGGCACTTCTTCCGGTTGTTGTGGCGGCAACAGCAGGAGGCAGCGGATAACTTGTTGAAGAATTCATATTATTATCAGAGGACGTCATTGATGCAGCAGTCGAGTGAATGCTTTGGATAACTGCAGGCATATTTGTTGCTGTTTCATCACTCATATTTGTAATGAGTGTTGTTTGCTCCATATCGTTGTGCATTAACGATGTATGCGTTTTCTCCATCGATGCAGATTCCTCTGTACTCGAGAGCATCTGATAGTCCAGATGATCCATGTGACGATCATGATTCTCTGACAGAATGTGCACATGATAAGGATCCTCTTGATCTTCATGGAATTCCGAACGATATTCTGAAGCAATTGTCTGTTGCTCGCTATCACCACTCTCAGTATTTTCTCTGGATTCATTGATGGTCGAGCTAGTGGTCGATTGTTGGAAGTGATGTACTTTGCGATCCTCATAAATTCCACTAAATATTTGATTCACATTGGATTCTGCGTTGTTTTCCGTCGACGTTGCGGAACTTTCAGTTTCACTTTCATTTTTTCTGTATGTTGTCTCTTCATCACGTATTGTGGTTTTTTCGAACATCTTCGTATTACCTTGGTCGTCATCGTCATCATCCGCTATTGTCGAGATGACATTGTCAGTGGTGTTTTCCAAATGATTGCCATGACCATCAGCATCACCTTCATCATCACCGTGCCCAAAATGTTGATGGTCAGAGTGATCATGTATAATTTGTGCATTATTGGTGGCAGTAGTGGTGGTCGTTGATGTATGTGCGAATTCATGTTCACTTGATGGCGATTGCGAAGTGATTGTGTTCAAGTCATTTGAACTGCTCACATCGTGTGTGGTGCGATTAGATTTCTCCAGTGGAATTACCGATAACGATGCTAATTTTGAATGTACATCCTTTATTGCTAACGAGGAATGCGTAGTTAATAAAACAGAATCGTCTATAATTGGGATTGGTGTGGTTGTTGGAAGCGTTGTAGTTATTGGTAAAATCGTTGTTGTCGGCAAAACTGAATCATCAGCTTTGTCTGACAGAGTTGTCGATTGTGTTGTGGTTGTGGTTGTGGATGTTGTTGATGAAGACGATGAGGTGTCCGAAATGTCAGACAGGATTGTTGTTTCATCTAACATTGCAAGCATTGTCGTAGAGGCAGATTGGGGCAGCATTGTTGTTTCTGAAAAAAAGAGTAAACATTATTGTTAAGAGATATTTTTCATCCAAATAATAGAATGGTAAACAACGTTCTTTTACAAATATTTTTTACAACAAAAATTTAATAATTATTTATCGTTTAACTTTATTCGTTCATATTAACAATATAAATAGGTATAGATAGTTATATTATTATTATTTTTTTGCTTTTATTTTGTTTGTGCTAGTTTTCATTTTGAAACCAAAATTAGTCTAAATTAAGATTTAATAAATGTCTGTCTGTCCATCGATAATGTACTCAAGTGCAATAATCCAAAAACCGACTTCAGCTTCTAATTCTTTTGTCTTAAATAATTTTGATAAAAGCAAACTGAACCAACAAAAAGGCACAATATTTAAACGTTTTGCTAAATAAATTTTATAATTCTGCTTTGAGAGGAAGAATATTTATATGGCTACAATCGTATTTAAATCCAGAGAACAGAGAGTTTATATAAATAGAACATTAAGCAGACCGCGTTTTATAAAAAATGGTGTACCACAGGGTTCCGTATTCGGTCCTCTTTTTTTCCTAATATATATTAATTCTCTGTTCAATCATAAATTAAATGGTTTCCCTACTTTTGCTTTCACATACCAATTACAGACTACATTGAAATGTATTGCAAAGATCGACGATAATCTTGAAATCTTGAGGCTGTGGTTTGCTGCTCATAATTTTATTATTAGCGAGAAAACTAAACTAATGTAATTTAAGATATCTGGACATAGGCTTTACGATTTTAACCTTTATACCAATTGCAAAAAGTTCAGCTTATCCGTTCATAAGTGCGGTAAATGTAATTTTACATGTAACACACAATGCTCGTCTAATTGTTTTAAAATTGAGTCAGTGTGTCAATTTAAGTACATATCTAGGTGTCTTAATCTAAACTGGAAAGACCATATGTGTTTGATTTAATCGCATTTGTTATCAGTGATTCGTAAAATGTACCTCATAAACACTTTCAAAGCTGTACGATATAACAAAAGCCCCTAAATTCAATAAGTGTAGGAAATTGTATGTATATATTTAGTTTTATTGATGATTTGTTACAATATAAAAAGAAAAACCTATTGGCAATTATGCAGTTGACTTTTGAGATTGGTCTAATCTTTAATCCAACATGATCATGATCACAAATGATTGTTATCTCTGTGAATATTCTTTGTAGAGCGTGTTGCCAATTTATCCGCCCAACACCAGCTTATAGTTTAGATGCGTTGTTGATCTGAATTATTCGTCATTGGCATTGTTTATGGTGCCATCCACAAACGGTACTTTTCTTATAGTCGCACTTCTATTAATACCAGAAAAAAAATCGATAAAATCGCTTACAGTTCTTACATTTACACAGGCAGAAGTAATTTATAGTAAGTATAATTCATCATCATGTGAGCCCCAAAAGTCGTACCACCGAGCTGATGCTTACTAGTTTCGCATCCTAAACTCTTAGCGTTTGGTCTACGGCATATTTTCAGATAAAGTATGGTTATTTTTAATGGAAATAAAATCAAAACTTTTAGTCTTAAATGGACATGAAGTTTGTTACCTATAATGTATTGCATTTTTTCTTCAGTTACGATGACTTACAAATATGAGCATATTACACCTAGTACTTAAGTAGATAGCCATTATATTTTTGTGTTTAGAAATGCTCTAATGAGCACCCAAAAAAGATTAAAAGAGATATAGCTCGTGAGCAACAATTCAGCGTATAGTACACCAGAAAGGAAGAAAACAAATTGTAATAGGTTTCTTCCGTTTATAGTGTCTATCAATCAAAATTCACTTTAGCCGAGGATTTAATAAGATAAAAGAAGGCTATAACCTAAAAGTATGCTGTAAGAAAGAGATACCTCTCGCAGATGCTGCAATAATATGTGACAAAGCGTCCCAACAGTCAAAATCAAACATTAATTTTTATTGACTGTGTGAAGAGTTTCGTAGAAGAGAAATATCGCCTAAAGAAAAAATAACTCAAGGTTTATTTTGGCGTCTTCAAGTTGAAAGTCAGTAACCCTAAAAGGTAGACAGACAAACAGCTACAAACAACTCCTTCCGTCCATTCCTTGATGCGGCAAAGTTTCAAAGTTTTTATGTTCCTGATGCGCATAAACATACATATAACAAAGGTAGATATATTCCGTTCTTCGTTTCTCAAATGTAAGGTTCTACACTTCCATTCCTATTATTATAATCAACTTCAACCTGAACTCTGCGTTGAATAAGCATTCATTGCCGTGATATCGCGCATTACCTATGGTGAACCATGCGGCAATCATCGCATAAGCCGCGCATCGAGTCACGTTCGCGTTTGGTTGTAAATACTCGTACATTCATCCAGAGTACCAAGACCAATACCCGTATTCAGGAAGTTTTTAGTGAAGTAGGTATGGTACGCGTTTAGCCCAACGCAAAAGAAATAGGGAAACGGATGGAAAGAAGAATTTTTATGATTTTCAGGAATCGGTTCCAACAACGGGTCGACCAACCGACCTCACCCCCGCTTTATATACGATGCGACGTGGTTGTGTTCTTGCGTTAACGTTATTTACTAATGGTAGAGTGACTGGGAGCTGGGATGATTCGTGGTGTGGTCATTGCATGGCTCGTCGATGTGCATGCAGATAGAGGACGTCAAAGCCTTAAGAAAAAGTTTTGAACAATATTCTATTTCATAGGTATGAGTATACTCGTAAATACTCGTATGTACTCAGAGATACCTTTTATTGTTTAACTGACAGTGGAGCAGATCTAGCAAATTTTTACATTTGGTTTTTTCGCAAGAAAACTGACTTTTGGTTACATTAGTGTAATAAAAAAAAATTGCCACAACAGACCGTTGTGGTCCAGGGCCTATCTTTTCACGATCATCATTTTGTTGTGCGTGTAATGGAAAGGACGTACAATATGAAGCCGTATTCGAAAGGCGAATTGAGAAGCTTTCCATGACACTCGGACGTTTGTTAGACATTTGCAAGAGGTGGGAACGAGAAAATGATTTTTGTGTTTTTTTTTTGGGAAGCGACAGCTACATGAAGTGTTAAAATTATTTAAATAGACATAAAAAGTATATGTATGTACCAAATAGCACACCAAACTTTTTGGTTTTCTTATGTCATTGTGCCATTAAAGTAGAAGCATGACGATGTAAATGAAAAATAAATAAAATTAAAAAAAAAAAAGCCAGACACAATGTAAAGCCATGAGTTTCACACTTGAAGCAGTCACAAAGATCTTGGATTGATCTGTATAAAAGATACTTATCCAATGAAGAAGTTTTTGCTCGACTCCATAAGCACACACGTGACGTGACAACGACAACGGGGGTGCATGTTCAAAAAGTAAAATGTTAAAAGAGACACTGTTATGCTCATACTGTTGTGAGACACTGTTAAGTGAGACACTGTTAAATATCAGTATTTTGGGAACTAAGCCATTTCTCAAGCGATATGCATGAAATTCGCAATGTAGAACTAACATGCGACTATAAGACTTCTTCCTATGGAAATTCTGGAATATGATCATTATGGTCTGGAATTTCAGGAACAAGTCAATTTCTTAAGCGATTCGCGTGATTCGCTTTTTTTACAAGTGGTGTTTAAAAGAAATATCCATATACATCCCGCCCATTACCGTGAACCCATCCGTAACACCCGTGCCTCAACTCGACCCACGGGTCCACCATTAAGTCTATCTTCAGACGCACTATCCAATTCAGAGATTCCTTCTTTGGCCGCACAATAGTGATGTGGAATGAATTGCCTGATTCTGTGTTTGCGCATTTCTCTGATAAGTTCAGCCGTCTGGGCTGTAGAGTGGACACAGACAGACATACAGGCATACAGAGAGAGATTTTTTTATTTTTGCTTTTTCCGACTCAGAAAATACGGTAATGGGTAAATCTGCAAAAAACTTTCATGATTACTATACTTCCTATATGTAAAAGAAAGTAAAAATTCGGTATGTAGGACTAAGATGCGACTATAAGACTTGTTTCTATGGAAATTCTACCATTTTGAGATGTCCGTTCGTGTATCCGTTCCACAGACAAGAAGATCTTTGGTTTTCTCTTTTTCTTTCTTCCCGGGCAGACGTTGTAACGCTCAAAACCTACGGCCGTGTCTCCGACACAGCCTACCCTGCTCTTTTTTTTTCCAAAAGCTTGATGACAAACTCTGTCGCATATTGGTTGTCTTCAACTTTGCTTTCATCAAATTAATGAATAGACTGGTTCCACTGGTCGGTGAGATATACGATCAAATCCCCGAGTGGTAGGCAACTGCACCAACGACTCTGACAAACATTGTTAGGGTTTATAAATGTAATGTGAAAACGAAAGCACCAAAAATGCATTAAATAGTAGACATATTTTAGAATTAAGTAGGAAGTACAAAATTGTAGATAAATTGAATATGTCTTTCATTATGGCTGCGTTGTTGAATGGAGCAAGATGTAATGTGACGAAGTTTTTCCGCTTGTCACTGTTTTGTCGATTTTATGAGTGAATTTTCATGTTCTATAGGTCTGTTCTATTTAATGTCGGCACAATTGTATCTTTCGTTAATTTCTAAAATGTTCCGTCACGTAAAAGTTATAAAATGACTGACTTATTAACATACTAAAGAGAAGTTATGGAAATTTTTATTTCTCTATTTAATAGACAGTCAGTGAGATAGCTGACTTAAAGTAATCGACTATCAAGCGTATAAAACTAAATCGATTCCGTTGTGCACTTTGTTCTCATTATACTGAATATTCTTGCTTCTTAATAAGAATTTTATTGTTTTTTATTTTCAATATATTTTCACCCTTTTGAAAATTTCAAATTTCAAACCTAGAATTCAAGTTGAACTTGGTTTCTTATTTGTTTCCTTAAAAATACAAAATCTTTCTGTTCTCTCTCTAAACGTTTTCCAAAAATTCCACTTTTGCTTCTTCGTCATTCGTGTATTTCTTCCTATGTAGTAGTTTTTACTTTTTTGGTGATCCATACTAATATTATAAAAAGGTAAAGTTAGTTTGTGTGTAGGAGGTGATCTTCGAAACTACTACACCGATTAAAAATTCACCAGAATTTAGAATGGACTAACATGGTGAACGTATGCTATACATTATCCCGTTTTAATAAAAGGACCTTTCGTGGCGACCAATTTTGTAACTAAATAACTAAAGTCGACGAAAAAACGGTCGAGCATCACAATGACTGTGTGTTGCGTGGTTTCTGTGCTGTACGAACATCACGCCATAATGACTGTGTGCAATATGCTAAGCTGCCTTGTACATACTGTAATCTATCTATATAAAAAAAAGTATGTCTGTTAATTTGTAATACGAAATTAAATCTAAAAAACTAGACAGCCGGTTGAGCTGAAACTTTCACAGAATATGCGTCTTAACAAAATCTCGGTGAACCACATAGTGCGAATACGATCGGGGTGGCGCTTTTTTATGTTTAGTTAATAGTACACCCCTGCAGTGGTAGTGAGGATAAGTCAGGGATTCATGTGAGCGGGTGGCGGAGTGCCATGGAAAAGCTAATAATTAATAATCTCACAGGATTAAGTCCGTTTGTAATGTAATGATTAAGAGCAACAGTATTTAAAAACCACTAACGCAACATTACCAGAATACCTTTTGACAGGTTTCCTTTTCTTTTTAAAAACTTTTATTAAACTTGACTTGACCCCTTTTTGTCTGTATTTTCGACCACTTTGAGGTCTTTTTTAACAACCTTCCACATGACCTAGAGAGCTCGATATCTCGCTTTTTACGCGTGGCGTGTCACGAGAAAAAAAAAAATTCTTTGATATAGCCCCGACCTTAAAAACAGATATTTCGGCAATTATTACCAAATAATAAACGACTGTGTGGCGTGTTTCGATGTATATATATAAGTTTGTACCCGAAAAACGAAAAGGCGCGTGTCGCGTGTGGTGGGTTGAAATTTTCTTTAGACTTCTTTTAGACTTCTTTTTTGTATTCCAAGTATGACTCGTGTCGCGTGTGGCGCATGTGATGTGTTGAAATTTGGCTTTTCCGACTATTTGAAGTCCTTTTTAACCAACTTCCAGATGACCTAGAGAGCTGAAATTTTGTCCAAGCCCAGAATAGCATTTTTTATATTATATTTATATTATATTTGAGGTCTTTTTTAACCACCTTTCGCACGACCTAGAGGGCTGAAATTTTGTGAGCGGCTCAATGTCAGAGGTCATTTTGATATCCGGCATTTGACGCGTTTCGCGAGTCGCGTGTAGAGCTTGTGAAGCGTGGAAAAAAGAAAGTTCTTTGAAATATCACCGACCTTAAAAACATATATTTTGGCGATTATTACCAACCAAATAATAAACGACTGTGTGGCGTGTTTCGATGTATATATAAAATTTTGTACCCGAACATTTACATTTACTTGTTTATTCAGATCTTCTTTTAATTTTTTCAGCAGTTCACAGTATGTATGTATGTATGTATGTAAACTTACAAATTTTTGCGTATTTCGCCCCACTATATTGACGTTAAAGTTTTCGTTTTGTTCGATGACGTGAGATTTCTGAAAACTAAAGACTGGTACTAAGAAGATTCTACGAAAGATGATGATTTAAGCAGCAGATGATCATGAGAATATGTGATAGTGATGAAGTCGATTGTTGATGTTGAGGTTCCCTCTGATGACTCTGCTTATGATGAGACTTGGTATTTCAATGAGTCGTTCTTCTCTCTTAAGGTGTGAACTATTTTTGTTCTTTTTTTAAAGGAAGGAAAAATACCAGCAGTAATTGTTCTTTTATATATATATTGTTAATTTTTACATAACATATACTATACAGCTCACTTGCTTATTTAAATCTGTGATCGATTCTCACTGTTTCTCTAAACAACGAACAGATCACATACACAAGTGGAAATGATCTATTTTTAGTTGAATCGAAATAAATGGATTAAAATGTGCCTTAAATGCTTTGTTATTTTAGTATTTCTTCTGGGCTCATAAAATGTTCTTATAGCCTTCATTTGGAAAAACTTTTATTACCCTTGTTGCAGTACTTGGAATTGCATTTTATTTGACAGAAATAAGGAATATAACTTCGAAATTTATTCACGTTATCTGTGTAACGCTACAAAAGGTACGTCTAAGCAAGCAACAACAATTGCATTGTATCATCTATGGACCTACTATTTAAACGTAAATTTTCTTTCATCTCAGACAATGATTGTTATTATTTCATAGATATACGCTCAGAACTTCTATAACTGGAATTATCCTCTTTTTTCTTAGAAATGTGTTTTTAATCTGGATTAGGAACTACCAACTATAGGGTTTAACCCTAGAGGAAGGACGGAATTGCCTATTGTGGTCTCCACAAACCAATTCGATTGTGTCTTTTTATGGTAAGAACTTATATGAACTCTAAACTCGTACCTGCAAGACTCGACAATATTCTGCTATATACGACATGCCGATAGTCACATATTCGTATATAAAAAGATCCAACATTCGATTCTATGCACGGTTATCATGTCGATCGTATTAATATG
The DNA here is from genome assembly GCA_947095585.1 of Nephrocerus scutellatus. NCBI lineage: Eukaryota > Metazoa > Arthropoda > Insecta > Diptera > Pipunculidae > Nephrocerus > Nephrocerus scutellatus. Next base: position 11,672,646 of record OX352761.1, read on the forward strand.
TGTGCAGCAGTACGTCACTGGTCGGTGTGTTAAGTCTAATCGCTGAATATAAATGATCATCATATCGAAGTCGACGTTATGAACATTGACGGTCGGTTTAACTGCTATGACACGACACGCTAAGTCAACATTATCTACATTTTATTATTCACTTCTAATTCGTGCTGCTGCTGTTAAGAGTTATTAGCTCACATATGTGTGCAATTGTGTGCGTCTACACGTGATTATGGTAGGCACAATAAATGAACTTAGCTAATTGTATAGTTGTACGAAGTACAAAGCAATGAACTCGCTTAATACGTTGTTTTTGATTGGGTCTTTCTGATATAACTTGACGATTGTCAATTTGTGCCGGAAGTTCATTACTGTTGTGTTGGTCTCTTTTTTCGTTGATTACTTTACTGGTACTGGCAGGCATTTGTGAGTCACAATGTTACGATTCGTACAATGGGATTTAATTTCTTAATGCTGTTAGATGGTTTAAAAAAATCCGTAATTATTTTCCAACGTAATAAGATTAGCTGGCAAGCAAATATGGGAAGGTGATGGTATTACGATTCCCTGTGTGGGTGAATAATTTGTTTAATTAGATAACGACATAAATTAGGTTGTGAAAGTGAAAGAAAGTGCAATTGCAGATACATTTTGTATAAGCACATTTGGTGGTTTTTAACTACAAGCACTGACGTAATCTTAGGTCAATTATGATCATTTTTTTTTCATATTGTACACAAGCTATAGGGATTTGCACCCTTATAATGCTTAGCACAGCGTGGGTATTAGGAAATTAGGGAGAGGAACAGATGAGATGTCTATGCACGTGTGTCTTAAATGATTGCAGATCATACATCTACCATACATGAGGTCTTAGAATTATAGGTTTGATTACGTACTTTTCTTCATAAAGGCAATTGTCTGGCAGTTTATGAAGTGTCAAAGATATTAAATTCTTTTAGAACAATTAATTAAGGAAGCTCTTCTTTTCGTTTCTTTTGTAAAGTCACAGGCAAAAAACTGATTACTTTATCATCAACATCCAAGATAAATTTGCCTCACAGTAAATTTATGCTTGAAATATCTTTCAATTAATCTAGAATTGTCTTCTTTAAAACACAGTGGTGTATTTAGTTATGAATAAATATTTTCCCCTGAATACTTTTATTGAATCATCTATCTGTAAGTCCGGTAAATTCATTCATCTTAGGAAATTGTTACAATATTCTGAAGTAGCGCTTGAATAGTCTAATAACTAAGGGGAAAAAAAATAATTAAATTCTAGAATTCTGAATACTATATCTTTGGGTTGAAATCTTCTCAAACTATTTAATAAGTGATAAAATAAAACAACATGGCCTCTAAAAATTGTGTATTGAAGTTGGAATAATATACTTCAAATATAAACTTACGTTCAAAATTTTGACCAAATTTTATAATTAAGTTCGTTGCTTAAGTCTTTTGTCGTGGTCCGCCACTATAGCTCGCTCTGGATACATCTGTTGATAACCGAAGATTGTTTGTTTTGTACAAACTATATAATATTTTTACGCTTTTTACACCAACAGACAAAAACTACGAAATGAATTACTTTTAAATTTTCTTCAAATTTGAAAGAAATTAAAAATTTTTATTAATACAATTATGCAAGTATCTTTGTTTTTTGTTCCTTTTCGAGTCTATTTGTTTTTTCTTTGTTGATAAAAGTTTAGACAATACGAGATCATTTAGATTCTTAATTCATGTATGTTACATTTTTTTGGCGATTGGACAAACAATGTTGAAATTGCTCTCATTTGCCCAAATTAGTTACTCTAGGCAAAAATTAGTTAGCAATTTATCTTTGAGTCTGCCGCGAAAGTGATAGTCTATCATAAATAGTAGTATACGAGTCACAGTGGCTAATTCCAGGGAATCCAACGAAAAATTAGAACCGGCTTTGATGTTCGGTAGAACGGGGTCGGAAAGGGGTATTCAGATTGTTATCGGATATACTTTCCCGCTTGTCTATTTAAAAGAGCTTGGTGGGAGGTCTTCTGCTTTTGCATAAGCAGCTAAGCCTTAGCCGATTAGGAACCTGCAGTGGTAATGAATTTTTATTATTTAGGGCGAATCTTTTTTTAAAAAAATAAAACAGCTTGTGTTTGAGATGTAAAAAAGGTATTTCGCGTTGAAATTCCATCGATCCATTAATTATGGAACACAACACCATTTTAATGTACTCTATGTAAACGCCTGAAAGACTAAATTTCTAAACCTCCCAATTTTTCATGATTTTTCCTCATAAATCAAATGACTGCGATATGGGATTTCGTGTTCCATGTTGGTTCTAAAGTAATCTAAATTCTCTAGCCCCAAAGAAAAAGCTCAAATCACGTAAACGTCACAGCCAATTAACTGGTGAATTTCTTAAGATCTTATCTAGTTGATGCATGGTAGATTTAGGTGCACCAGACTAGATATGCGATATGGGATTAGTGCGAATAAATTTCTTGTAGATAGAAGCCAGATCAAAGGGAGTGAAATATTTCCTGCACCGCGTTAGAAAACCTAAACATTTCGCAGCATTTTTGGCGACAGTGAATATGTGATCATTTCACCGAAGCTTATCATTAAAGCTCATACCGCAAAATTGCGAGATTCCTCGATGCAAGTGCAATAGATAATCGCAATGGGTTTAAGATTCGCTTAGACGACAGGAGATAATCCAATGAAGCAGTTTATCAGCGACTCCATAAGCACGCATTTTGGATAAAAGAGCTTGATGCCAAACTCTATCAAATGCCTTAGTAGTTTCAAGTACAATAACTTTGCTTTCACCAAATTGGTGCAAAGGCCGGTTCCACTGTTCGGTGAGATAAACCATCAAATCACCAGTGGAACGTTGCCCCCGAAATCCTTACAGCCGGTCACTTAGGATGTTGTTGGTTTCAAGATATTTCATGAGCTGAAAATTGATCAGCGTTTCCATGACCTTGGAAAGAATGGATGTAAGTGCTATGGGTCGGTACGATGAAGAAGATGACGGCTCGCCTTTTGTGAGTATGGGCTGGATTAGACTGTTTTCCAACTTCTCGGAAAGAGTCCAGAAGAACAGGATAGATGGAAAAGCTTACGCAATGGTAATGCCAACTTGGAAGAAACCTCTTTAGAACTGATGGGGAAATACCATTTGGTCCAGCGGATTTGTGAGTGTTGAGATCGTTTAAAACTCTAGCAAATGCACGAATAATTCGTATTCTGTCACATAAAGTGTTCAATACTTTGAAGTGCAGTCGCCGAATATGGGCATTGCAATTATTTTTCGCTCGTTAATGTTGCACCATCTTGTTGAAACAAATGCTCCAAGTAAACCTCTTCCAATTTATTCCAAAAATGGTCAGTCATTTTGTTAATTTAGGTCTTCTTGACTAGATCGAATGTGAAAATTCAGCTTATAAACGATGGATTGATTAGCGCATGAGCTTTGATAACAAATTTGGATAGTTCGCAATTGGCAATTATAGACAAGTTGAAATGGCAAACAACCCACAGCTAACTTTTCTTTAGCTGTGAACATCTATTAGGAAAATGGGGTTTCTCAATTGATAACCCCTTTGTATGATAGTTATTCGGTTTTAGTCTCACACATATGGTTGGTAGCGACATGACATTGTCACCTATAGGAGCCACACTGTAAGCCTTGCATCAATACTTAGAAATAATTTACAATAAACTTTTAATTCAGATAATTGGGTAGAGTATCATTTTAAAAAGAATAAAAGTTAAAAAAAAGCTATTTTGAAGGTAATATTTTTTAATTTCAATTAATCAAAAAACTAGTACAGAGTTTTGCGTTTTCGACACTGAGCGACTCATTTTGAATAATTATCGATACTTCTTCGCATCAACTTCAGTTTAATTTTTTTTAATTGCAATAAATTACTTGATATACTCGTAAACTTTACTTGTTAGTTAGGTTGTTACTCATAATGAAGAAAAATGTAGTTGTACATACTTTCTTGTTTACAAGACTAAAGTTTTAATTAAACTCTATAGCTAAGTAGACTCAATAACTAAATGTTAGTTTTACTTGTTTAATGCCTGCAAACGAGTTTCCCAACTAATTTATTGCAAATTATATATTTCCGGTACTATAGACATTTAGCTAAATGTTAATGAAAATATAAGATGGAAATATTTCCTCATAACAAGATTGATGAAAAAGTAATATGTTGCAATGCCATTATATACTTTTATAAATATAAGTGAATTATAAAATTTAACGAAACTTCTTATTTGTTTTGTTTTCTGATTGATTGTTTGTCAAAGTTTTGAGTGATCACTTTTTGAAATCAGTACTTCACCCATGACACGGATAGTAGTAATTAAACTTTTAATGCTTCCGTATAAAATATGATTAGCGTGTAGTGCTTGTGAAATTTTTCATTTACTACAAAAAGAGCAAATAAAGTAAAACACTTAATAGTGTAGAAAATATTCCAACTGCCCCGACATGTATTGAATTTACCCAAAATTGTGCATACACAATCGCTTTCAAGAAAAGAATTCAACCAGAAAAATTCCAATCCATCTCATGCGAGAAAGTTTAAATTACCTGTTTTGTGGCATTTGGCATTTTAACTTGTTCTGTGGTATGTGACTGTGTGGATAAGTAGCGTCGGCCACAAAGAAAGTTTAACAAAACGGCAATTTCGATATAGAGTTATTGGAAGATATTGATAATGTTTTGCGAAATGTTTTGTTGCCAAACTGTCAGGAAAGAAACTCGTATGTGCTTACTTTAAGAAATTGCCAAATTCCGAACTTAGGAATTGCAGGATCCGCCATTGACCGATAACTACACTTTCCTGGCCCCGTATATGAGGAAGAACTATTTCAAAGAGATCTTTCAGCCTTATCCCAATATTCACATCTTGAATTGAGTTAAGCTCGTTAGGCTACTGTGGACAAGACCGCTAGCTGGCATTAGTGAAGAGGATCCTGGTAAGAAAATATTTTTGATGTGAGCGACGTAGGCCCACCCTACGCTGGAATGAGGCCGATTTTGATCCTAAAATATGGCATTAGGCAAAATTTAATGCCACATTAATGACTATGTCATCCAGTTTTGCATCCCTAAACAATTCTCCGTAAGACTTTTCTCTCGAACGCGGCTAAGAGGTCAGAATGCTTTTTGCTATGCACCCAAGTAAATACTGGTATGACCATTATCTATATCCATTACTATCCATTATACCAGCAGTTTGGATGTTATGGTTAAATTCCTGGATTTGAAGAGTCTTGACAGACTATAGTAGGCTTTATTGGCTTTAAGCAACTGTGCGCGTATTTCTGGTTTCATGCTCTTCGCCAGTCTTCTGGCATCAATTCTTCTTACTTGCACTATCCTCCTCCTAATTGTATCGGTTCCGCTGGGATCCCATCAGATTCCGGGGCCTTATTATTTTTGAGCCGATTTGTCGCTCTGCTAACTTCGTATATGCTCTATGGTGGCGGCAGCATGTTCCTCTTCGCGTGCCCGCGTTCTATGAGATTGTTGCATTGCTCGGTACGCTACATTCTTACGTTCAGAAGCTAGCTTACATTCGTCATCGAACCAGTCGTTCCGATCCCTACGACTACTGCCTAAGATGGAGTAAGCAGTACTAATGACAGTATTCTTAAGGCGGGTCCAATTATCTTATACGCCCGACATCTCAGCCCCAGGACTTACTCTCCCTGCATTTAGGGCGAGTCTTATCGTTTGACCGTAGTTGTTTCTGGTATCTTCGTTTTGAAGGGAAGCCATGTTGACTTGAATCTGATTCGTGGATACAGTCTTTCATGATAATGCAATCCGCGCTCGATACGTTCGTACCGTCATAAGGTTCGGGTTGTGGCGGAATTCTATCACCACGTGGTCTATCTTGTTGCGAATGGTTTCATCAGGAGATACCCAGGTGGCTTTTTGGATATTTTCACTCGCATGAGAAAATTCTTAAATCGTTTAGCCGTTTTCGTTGCCGTTGTCGTCGTCGTTCATCAGTGTATCCGAGGCTGATTTTGGGTTCCGTAAGAAAGTGTTTTTACTTTGATGGGACTAGCCCGATCATTCAGCTTTTCCTGTATTGTAGGAAAATTACCGGCGGCCACCACGTGGAGGTTTGATCGCACTTCCACCAGATAGATAGTTACGGCCACATGCAATTCTAGAGCATTCTATGTTATTCCCCCTATTCTGCTGATGGCGGACCGCCAAATTCGTTCTTTAGTAACCGTAAAAATAGTAATCCAAAGATTTGTTAAACGAATACGACCTAGGAGGCAATGCTACCGTTTTGAGTCCAATCCATTTGCTACATTAGTGGCACAATTCAAAGTTCGTCAATTTTTAAATTCTTTATATTAACTTTACGTACCCGGGTGTCTGTTTGAGGCGAAATCCTGTAATCAATTTTTAACCCACATCTTAAGGCACGATTTTATTCAAATTTTGCACATATGTGTATGTTCTCTGACAACACTTTCATTAAAAATTAGAAGATTTTAAATTTTAGACAGCTATCCTGGAATGTTAATTTGACAATTTAATCGCTAAGTTGTAATAACAAACCCAATAATGGAACAACAAGTTTTTAAATCATCTCAGATTTTTCATCGCTCTATTCTCAAGATCGCCTGCATACAACTTTTCCATTAACAATCGAATTTTTATCTCCCGTCAACATACACTTTAAAAATAATAAACTAGAGTTGCAGATTGGCTAAGTTCATCTTAGCAATGTATGTGGAATCCAAAATTAGCGTAAATTTTGAAAATACATTCCGTAATCATAAAGAAAAACTCTTTAAATTGAGTCTTGGTGATTTTGGATAAAATAGTAGCTCCCGTTTACTAATAAACGAACTTTCTTAAACTTTATTTATCAAAACTTTACACTTCAATAGAGATTTTTTGCAGTCTGGAAATCGGCATGCCTAAGTGCTAAAGTGAAATCAATCGCAAACCAAATAAAGAGAGAATATACAAAAGTCATCAACAAGTTAGTACATTTCCGATTCAATTCCAAATTAAGAATTATCCATTATCCATTATATGCCACTAGCACAAGCCGACGACAGATAGATAGCGAAAATCTAGGTAGGTAATACGATGTTGTATTTTGTTGTGGGTTGTGGCCGAGAAAAATACTTTATAATCAGGTTCTGATGGTACAACTTAGCCGACGATAAATAGGAATATTTATGGGAAGATGCGCCATCAACAAAAACAACGCAGCTTGGCAGCAACTCACAATCGACAAATGCACTACGCGAGACTTTCTTTAAATTACTTTTTAGCTGCATCATGAGCGTTCCATATAAAAATGTCATCTCTCAAGCGTGGCAGGATTGTGGCGTTGTAGTGTATCGTCGCCGTGTTCGTCGCCGCCCTGGTCATGGTCGTCGTCGTTGACTTAGTCATCACCGTGCATTAAGAACAGATATACACGCATTAATGTTCGATAGTCTCCCCCAGTGAAACGAATCGCGGTCCCGATTCATTCACCTGTAGAACGACTGTTATGCCAGCAAAACAGGTTAGCTGTGCATTAAGACTGAAATTATCTGCAGACGTTGTTGCCGTCTGTCCAAGGCAAGAAAAATGAACCAACTGAGCAGGTCGCTTTTTTTGGTTCTGTTGCACTAACGACCGAACGTCAAATTCCCTTTTTCTTTCGCCATTACGACATATCGCCACTTTCTTGTCTTGCGCTGTATATTTGTTGTTTTTTTTTGGTTTATATTTCTTTTAAATAAAGTTTTGTGGGTTATGTATTTTGACTGTCAAAATTGAACAGTTGACTGCGCATTTAGTTCAACATTTTGCAAGAAAAATATTTACATTCGCTGCCAAACCCTTTGAAGAACCACGCACTTCTTTAGCAACTAACACGATTGTCTTTATTATTTAAGAACGCATTAATTTTGGTTAAACGCTATAAACAACGCACTACTTTAAGAACTAAGTAAGCCTGTTGCCTTTATGTTAAGAACGCATTATTTTTTGTTTAAAAGTTGTACTAATTTAATAACTAAGTAACACACGATTGTCTTTAGCACCAAGTATTAAGAACGCGTTTTTTTGTTTTGGTTAAAAGCAGTAAACTCGACTTTTGAAGTGCTTGTCTTCCATTGCACTTAAATTTTAATTAATCGCAATTTAACGTATATACATATATGAATTTGGCTTTACACATGTAGTAGTTTAACTCTTAATGGTAATAAAGGAAGACTTAGTCTGCATGCAAATTAAGTAAACGCAGTGAAATTACGCAGAGAAATTGGTTAAGTTTTGTAAACAAGGTTTTTTTTAAATTGACATCTCGCATCTTACTCGCAGAATATAAAAACCGAAAAGAAATGAAAAAATGTTTAAGATATTCAGAACTGGTTGTTATTTTTAACCAATTTAAGTATTTTATTTTATTAATGCATGTTTATTTTCAATTCTAATATTTATATTCTCTTTATGTGTTGAGGGTTGATTTGATACAAAACTGGAACTGAAATAATAACGCTCGCTGCTTAAGTCTTTTGTTTTATTCGTTTTGATAATGAAACAATTTTTTTTAAAATAATCTTCTGATTAACATGGTGCTTCTATAAATGGCGCAAATTATTGCAAAATAAGTTTTGATTTCCCAAAATTTTTTTCTGACTCGAAATTCTGAATCCTGCGAAAGGAAAATAATTTGTTTAAGAGTTCATTTGGTGTTTCACAACGGTTTTCACCTCTATTTTATTCAGAACATCTTCATATTTACTAAAACCGAGTAACTCATAATTAACAATTGAAATAATATTCGGCGCGACGTACCGTTGCTGTCCAAGGCCTCTCGCAGCCATTTGTGTTGTGCATGTATATTTTTGCACACAAATTGAAGGGCCCTACAATTTTAGGCCGGATCCGAACGGCGAATTGAGAAGATTTCTGTGACAAATTATTACTCACGGACGTTTGTCAGACATTAGCGAGAGGTGGGACACCGTGAAAAATACTTTTGGTGTTAATGGGATTCGAACCAGATTTAGATGGTTTCTCCCTTTTAGTGATATCTTTCAAAATTGAAAAATAGGTGCAAAATAAGTATTCATATCTCCCACGTTCAATGGATTAAACCACATTTAATTTTTCGAACCTTCATTATCATTTTGGCCGGGGACCGGTCCTGGCATACCGCCAAAAGTCTCTCCACCTGTCCCGACTTAGAGCTGATTTCATCCAGCATCCCGAAAATCTGGGCCTCCTGGTCTACGCCACCTTTCCAACGTAAGCTTGGTCAGCCTCCCTGTCTTGTTCTATAAATCCTACCGCAAAGGACTTTCCGAGCAGAATCCTCTTCGCTCACGCGAGCTAGATGTCCTGCCCACAGGAACCTACCGAGCATAATTCTCTTCACGATGTCGACAACGCGGTAGCGCTCTTAGATCTCATCATTATAGAGTCTCCGGAATCGTCCTTCCTCAAATACGGAGCAAAATGGGCTAGATAGTGACTTATAACCAAGTAAAAATATCCGGATTCCGGATTGGTCATGGTCAACCTCTATAGTCGTGTCACTATTTTTGGGATGCCGAGTTCTCTCATGGGCTTATAAAGTTCTACTCTGGCTATGCTATCATTGGCGGCTTTAAAGTCTACAAAAAGATGAAGTAGTAGTTTTGCAACTCTAGACATTTTTCCATCACCTGCTTAAAGGGGTAAATCTGATCAGTTATTGATATAAAAAATCGTATTTTGGACTTAGCTACTCACAAAATTTCAACTCTCTAGGACATGTGGAAGGTGATTAAAAGGGTCGAAAAATGGTCGAAAATACAGACAAAAAAGGGTCAAGTAGAATTAAAGTTTTTTTTTAAAATGATGATAATGGTTACTGGTATTGAAAACTTTGTGGTAGATAACATTTATCAAGCTAAAGTAAAAAGAAACAAGTAAATGTTAGAAACTTCGTTTTTCGGGTACAAACTTTTATATATACATCGACACACGCCACACGCGTCTTACATGCCACAGAAACACAGACAGAAACTACGAGATTAAGCCAATCACAATATTTCAACTCTTAGCACTTGTAGAAGTTGGTTAAAAAGGATATCAAAGAAATCGAAAATAAAAACACTTTTCCACGCATCACATGCTCCACACGTGAATCTCGACACACAGAATCTTGGAAGTTGTCCATGACACTGAGCTGTTCACGAAATTTAAACTCTCGAGATCGTGTGAAAGGTGATTAAAAAATACCCCAAAAGAAGTCGAAAATACAGACAAGCATGACTCAAGTCAAGTTAAATAAAAAAAATTCAAAAAGCGAAAACTATAAATGACGGATTGTGTGAGTCAGCGAAATTAAAATAAAATTTATCAACTCCTTCTCAAATCTCAAAAATATTTCCTTATATCTATAAATCGTTTCGCTGAAACTTAATGACACCTGTAGCCACATAGTTTTTAAGAAATTAGTTTTGAATTAGAATTTATTATTAACTACAAAAATTGTAGTTGTAATCCTACTAATACAAATTCACCTTAAGAAGGAAACATTAAGATATGGTAGTAAAATTCACATATAATTATAATATTCGGATATATCATACGCTCTTACGCACATGCAGGCGTACCCGTCACATATTTTCCCAATCTTTCAACGTAAATAAATTCCACAAAACACCTTAACACCTTTTCGTGCTCAAACTTGTAAATCAAAAAAAATTCACTAATTTACATTACAGGGTTTTAGACACATTTCTGTTTAATGCAATAAATTCATTGGTTTCGGTTTAAATAAATTTTTATCAGCCAGACAAATAAAAATTGATGAAGCCAAATACAAAGCTTAAAAACGCATTTGCTGGCTTTAACATTAATTCTTTCATTCTTAATCTTTGAACTTAAAAATCTTATTCATAAGATGGTTTTCATTTTTGTCTTGCTATTCACAACAGTTTATGAGGAGCCGATAGTGCTTTTAAGCAGGTATTACATACCACAATATAAAAACTGGATTTTTAATGCCTTTTTTTCTCTCCTTCGTAAGAATAACAAAATGTTCTAAATGCCAAAAGAGCCACGAGTTTTTGTTGTTGATAGGTTTATATATATATATTGATTTGAACTGAGTTCAACCTTTCCCCCTTAGAAAAACTTGTGTTAAACTGTTTCTCCCCAACTCTAAACATAAGAACGTTTGAAGCTTAAGAAGGAGAAAAAAAACTTCTTTTAAATTTCTTAGAAATTCAGAGATTGAATCAGAAAAATAAATTTGACAAACGTTACTCATTGTCTTTCTTCGTCGAATTCGCTTTTGTTATCTAAATGGTTGAAAAATGTAGTCAATCTAAGAAGCGGTTTTATGACTCATGAAGGTATGCATTTTAAGTTATTTTATCTAACAAAATATAATCAGTTTTTATAAAAAAAAAAAATACAAAACAAATTTTGCAGTATATTTATTTTATTGAATAATTAATCTCCAACCTTTGACATTAATTTGTTGTTCCATTTATCTGTTGCTCTACTTAACGTTTTACAAATAGAGTTTAATAGTCAGTCACAACTACATACTTGGAATGCAATAATAAATAACAATGAATGAACAAAATAATTAAATATTTCATCATAAATCGCAAGTGTCAGTTAAATTAATTGCTGGAATTGAATAAAAACTCTTCATTGGTTTGCTTAGGCAAAGTGTTAGTTGACCTCAAAAATACTTTCTTCACTATTGCTTTTTTCTTTTATTACTTGTACCTCATTCATGATCTTTCACATAACTATTTATGGGAAACTTTTGAGAAAAATAAGCAAACCTTTCTATTCAATGCAATATGTATTTGACCCTAATTTGTGACACTTATTTGGCATTGACTTGTTACCATCTTTCCTGATACAACAAAAACCATTGAAAAATCTTAATGACTAATGTTATACTGCATCAGAAGAATACACATAATTTGTACTTAAACAGAAAGAAATCTGTCGTCTGAGCATTTCTTTGCAGACTTGTTAAGCTAAAATTTACGTGTCGTATATCACTTAATCATAAGTTACAGTTGAAAATTTTTGCAGTTTTATCATTTGGCTTTTAAATGAAAACTGAATGACAAACACACCACCCACATTATATAAAACAATGCGGTGAACAAATATCTCTCATTTATTACCCGTAGTAGTGGGTTGATGGGTTGTTGATTAAAAAGAAACCAACTTCATTTGGTTAAGTAGATAATATCTGACATTTTTAGGTACTTTTTTACATTTATTTTCAGCATAGCCTTGCAAATTATCATGTATACACTAACTCTTTCACAACAAAAGGAAATGAGCTAAATTTTTTAATATATATAATCATTTCGCGCATTTTACGAACTTAAGACTTCAGACGCCGTCTTGAAATTTTTACGATGCACATCATCTATTGACCAACTGAGCGCAAGTTACACGTGGCTAGGTTATGTGCCACAAACTCTCATACCGATTAAAAAAACACCAGAACTAACAGTTTCTTCAAGAATTTTTATAACTCATCTACATCTTTTAGTATATTCAAAGAAATTTATAAGGGATATTTTACTGTTTGTTGTAAAATTAAATATTTCCGAAGTAATTAAAGTTTTATATTTTGGGATAAAGCACCATCGATACCATTAATTATGGAAGATAAACTAATACAAATGTTCTTCACGAAAACACCCACACGAGTGAATGCGCTGAACACAATCTCATTAACAATTATTAGTCCTATATATGCCTGTAGCTTCTATTCTTGAAATAGTGGGGTGAGGGCATCTAGGCAGCGCTGGGTATTTCACCTAGTTATGATTTAAAAACCCGCAAAAACGCAAAGCTTGAACCCATTTTATTGAACGGTATGGAAACACTTAAAAAATATAACAGAAAAAACCGAAATGGGAAATCTTTATCAAAAGCTTGAATTTGTAGTTGCTCCAAAGGACTTGGCAATCGGCTCGATATTTGTGCGTGCCTTTTTCGTTTGGTATGCCTGGTACTACAGACGAATCCGGTATGATTCACTGTCAAGTGGTTCGCCTTCAACAAAAACACCAACTAATTACTGAAGGACCGAGCTATTCAATAAAGGTTTCAAAAATTTTGAAGGCGCACTTTCATTTATATTTCTAATATTTTATTGCTCAAGGTTTTTTGTAGTTTTCCCTGACCATAATCTATTGATAAGAGCATTTAGACTCGCATCGTTTTAGTTTCGTGATCGTTTTCCGTATGGCTTTTTTAATGAATCAGGTACAATCCAAATTCAAATGAGAGGAATGTGATATATTGTAAATTACATTCCTTCGATTTTTTAATTTCAATAAAGGGGTTAGCCCACCTTATTACCGTGGCGCAAGTCATTCAGGAAGTTCTCCCTTGGCAATTAGCACGCATACAGAAGCCGAAACCAAACCACGCGTTGATCGGCTTACAAGAACGAAAATTCATATCAACTAGAAATTGCCTTTGCTTAGATTTGTCATGATTTGTGATATCTGTTTCTTATTGAAGTACTGACGAGAGCAATAAGGTATCCGGCTGTCAAGTGAAAAGTGAACCTCGTAGAACAAATAAACACCGCAAAATCCAAAGTGTATTGCTAGGTTAACGCGTTCGTTCTTTTACATGTTTTTCTTTGTACATTGATGATCGTACACAGTTCAACGTAAAGACAAAACGGGACAACGTACAATCAACGTGCAAGTATTAAATGCTGTTTGAATGAATTTAAAAATTTCGGCATTCTGAAATTTGCAACGAGCAACGAGCTTGTAATTTCATTTGACCTTTTATTGTACATTGTGTTCCAGAAGCGTGTTTTTTTTTTTTTGAAAAAATCAAAAACCTATTGTTGTTTATTTTAAAACTAAATAAAAACTACATAAAACGATATAACTGTTCCAATGTTTATTTATAAAAACTCCAACATACAAATAAACAACGTACAAATAATTGAATGTGTAAACCTAGCATGATAGGATTACAGTTCGAAATAATTAATAAAAAGTTTAAAAAATAATAATCCCTTAAAAAAATAAATGTGAGATAATTTCTATGCCTGGGTATTTGCTGTCAAGATTAGTGTTTTTTAGTGAAGGTTGAAAACAACCAATCAACAAAAGTTACTCATTTGATCGGACTTATTTTTCTAAAAAAAATTCTATTTCTGTACCCGGAGACTCCCTGAATCCAACGTAAAATCCGTACTAATATACGCCTGTGAAACATGGAAGTGCTTTATCAACATCTGGATCAGATTACAGGCTTTTGTAAGTCAGTGTCTGTGGTACGTTCTAAAGATCGATCTGTTGGCCACAAACCATATCAAACGTCGAGTTGTGGAATGGGACCGGTCAGAAAAAAGTGGATGTAGACATCATGCAACGAAAATGGCATTGGAAACATTAAGGAAACCAAACAATAACATCGCGAAACAGACTTTTGAATGGAATCCTCAGGCTGGAAGACCAAAAACAACATGGAGGTCAACTATATTTGATGAAGCTAATTCTCAGAATATTTGTGCGTGACCACTGCTAAGGCTCAATTGCGTTGAATCGGGATGAATGGAGGGATCTCAAAGCTGCCCTATGCTCCAGATGGAGTTGAAGTGCTGCTTAAGCGGTCGATAATCATATATATATATATGTACCAATACTGAGTGATACTTGTAAGGAATGATTTATATGGTTTCATGTCTTATAATTTCAAAGGAAGACTTACGTAATTTCAGCCAGCACACGACAAGTAGATGCTTTTTTGTTATTTAGAAAAGTAAAATATAAAACAATTTCCCATTATTTAAAGAAGACACTTAAACTGTAACAAAGAAAGATCAGCAGACTAAATTGTATATCATTTCAACAGATTTATTCACCGCAATGATATTTTGACTTATTTTTGAAAGTTTGAATCAATTAAATGAAGTCAGGTGAACCGAACGTATATTTAATTTCTTCTTCTTCTTCGGTTCTCTTTGCTATCGTGTGAAAAAGCAAAACCAAAAACAACAAAATATCTGTCTTAAATAAAATAACAGCTCATGTCTTAAATGTACCTTTAACGATATCCATATTGTTGCTTGTGTTGTTGTTGTTGTTATTTTCAAATATCTTCGTCGCTGCTACCATCATTTCTGATGGAACAGAAGATGGTGATGTTGATGTTGATGGTGGTAAAGTAAGAGTCGTTGAACCTTCTATTCCACTACTGCTGCTATTGAGTATCGTCTCCATTGTTGTTGTCGGTGGCGGCATCGTCGTCGTCATAATGTTGGTGGCACCATCATTATCAATATCTTCAGCATGAATTCCGGGAACTCCAAGCAGAAGTAATCCACAAATTATCGGAATGAGAAATAATGGTTTTCTCCTTTTGCTGTAGTACATTTTGATGTTGTATCGTCTTTCGATGGCAATTAGTTTTGAGGGGTTTTGTTTCTTTACTTGGTATACAAAATCACTAATTATATTGGGGATTTTGAGATTTTCGTTTTAACTTTTGCCTTTTCTTTTTTTTCTTTAAAATTATTCTAATATACACTTTTTATACCGACGATGCGGTACGATCACGATGATGTTTCGTTATGTAATATTTTGTCAAATAAATTCACTTTGCATTTTGGCACAAAATTTCTTTTATTCGGCGATTTCTACACAAATAAAAAGTAAATATATTTTTTAAGTTTTCGTTACGTTTTTTTGGATATGTCAATGGCACGTCACGTAATTAATTATCTAAAAAAATGTATTCAAAAGTTTCCCTTGTTTAAAATAAAAGACTTAAGAAACGAACTTAAAATGCTAATTCGGATTTATTTTTAAAAGAACACTAAGAAATCTACAAATATAAACTAAAAATCAAATGTGTAACATAAATGTTATAATAAAACAATCATCTCTAATTCAATTTAAAATAATTTCTTGCCAACAACCGAATAATATGCAGTATATCAGTATACAAACCTACGCTTTTCTAAATACATTAACATATAAAAATAAGCACTTGGTAAAGTTTTTTCTGTGGTACAAAAAAAAAGTCAAAAACTATGAAAATTAACCGGTTTTTATACATTTTTGTGCTCCTTTAATTCTTGCCTTTTTTCGTCTATGCGGCCACCGCTGTAATGTCTGCCAACCTCATTGGAATGGTTGGCAAAATTCATTGCAACTACCTCACACAGCCTCGTCTTGGTAAATTGCAAATTTGCACACAAAAATACTTGTGGGATTTTTCCACTGATTACATTCTGGCGCAACAATGCTTTTGAAATCCGTTAGCTGTAGATACTACCCATTTTAATAAGAAATTAACGCGAGATTTATTGCATTTGCAATGCAACAATACAATGCACACTCAATTAACTAAACCAAAAAAAAAACCAAATAATAATAATAATAATCCCAGACAGTGTGACGTCACCAGCTGAAGGTGGTAAGCACAACACCAACAATAGCTCCCGTTTCCTTATATGTAATAGCTATGCGGTTGTGCACCTCAAATGCACAAAACAAGTTTCTTGTAGTCGCAAAAACGAAACGAAAATTTGATTTTGTTTTATTTTTAACCAAAAAATTTATGTTTATATTAAAAAAAAATTTAATCACTGCTTACACCCACTCACAGATATTATATACTTTTATGTATATAGTATACGGATAACTATTTAAATTGTACCGACCAGCCATGCGATGATTGGTGCGATTGTTAGTTAATCCGTTATTCCTTTGGATCGCCCGTCTTCACCGAACAGAGAACGAATTTAAACTGAAGGCAATGGTATCGTTGGCGTTTGCTGTTGCCTTCGATGATCATTTGACAAACCGCAGAAGAAGGAGAAGGTTAAAACGCAAGCGGTGATATTTTTTCCATAGTTGGTGTTGTTTGAAAATGAAATTCAACAGCAGGCAACAACAGCGGACAAAACACAAGAAAAACCCGCTTACCTGCTGTTATACACCGACCAGCCACGTAAGGAAAAATCGCACCAAGTTAGTTAGTGGAATATTTTCGCATAGACACGAGCCAAAGCACGCAACGTATTACAATAATTGTTGAAGTCTGGCGCTGATTCAACTAGAGGAGCCATGGACTCGACAGGCGAGAACGTTGATCGCTGACGGCGACCTATGAAAGGTATTAGTTTCATTATAGGAAAAAGAGCAATAGTAACTATTGCTGAATTGTGACTTATAGTTACTCTTACTCTTGTGTTTTAGTCTTACTAAAGAGAGCCCTAAGAGTGTGAAGTGTAAGAAACTAAGAGACCATAGTGTAAGTGGATTACAAGAAAACACTTTTATACAGGGTGTAACAAAAATATTGGAATGAATATTTCTTTCAGTAAAAGTCTTATTATTATTTTTTCATCCGAATATATACAAATTTCTGACAGAAAGTTTTTCGATTTCGATCGAGTAAGAGATCAACAGATTTTTATATCGTGCTCAGTAATTGTACAAATCACTCATGGAGATCATCACTCATGGATATAATGGAGATAACATTTGCCTCCCTTTCCACATTTGTTGTCATTTGGTGCAGCTCCATAATCCTGTGTGAGAGTAAACAAACACCGTCAGCGTAGTCCAGATGTTTGAGTTGAGATGTAAGAGTCTAACTAATTCCTTTGTTTTTCCAGTAGATAAAGCTGCGCGAAGCACATCGCTAATCATAAACAAAAAAAGTATCGGTACCGCACTTAGGATCTCGAATTCCTCTGACAGCTTTCCTCTATGCAGCATATGACATTGAGAGCCATCATAGGTTGCTCTAATAATATCTACTAGTTTATCGGGTAATACCCTCCTGCGCAAGGCGAGCCTGACAAACTGTCTGTTGACACTGTCAAATCGATGAACAGCAGGTGCAATGGTGACCGGAATTCAACGCACTGTTCAATAATGATGCGCAGGGTGTTGATGTGGTCGACACAGGAGGATCCAGTGCGGAAACCTGCTAGTTCGGCATCGAGTGTATCTTCCAGATGTTCCTTTATTCGCTCAAACTACTTTGGCTATTATATTTGCAACTGCAGAAAGAACGCAAATGACTCTACAGTTTTCACACTCCATAAGACTAACTTTTTTAGCGAGCTCTCTCTACAAGAGGATATAATAGCTCTGTTGATGTCATTGGAGTGACACGTAGAAGCCTACCATCTAGTCCTACCGACTTATTGTTCTTTAGTACGTTGATGGCGGTAGCGATCTCTTCTTTACTGGGAGTTGAGGTGCGAATTCGGGAAATTGTTACTTCCTGTAGCTCCGTTTAATTTGGGTGAATATTGTTGGCGAATACATGGTTAAGGACCGTAGCCTCTTCCATCGACTGAGCTGATTCTCATCTGAAACGAGTACAGCACCATCTAGGCCCTCACCGGATATTGGCTAGAGTGGTGAACAGCTGTCAGCTCTTTGGTGATTCTGTAAACGGAGTATCGCACCTGCTCGCTGTTTCCTCTGCTTCTGAGGCCAGGTTGTTAATATAATTACGTTTGTCACGTCTTACACTATGCTGCACTTCTCTAATTTTGTTTCGATACAGGGACTCTAGCTCTATCATCGCTGCTGGGGCATCTACAATACGAGCTTTAAGTAGCCTACGTTCTTCAATCCGTCTCCAGGTATACTCGGCAAGCCACGTGCTGTGCCTTGCCAGGCTTTTACCAACAATACTTTCCGTTCCACATTTTTTACGCACGCCAGACGTGTCACACGGGTAACACGCGCCGCACGCGTAACAATTGTTTTAAAACTTGTCCATTCAAATTCTGACTGGTAGAAGCCGAGATATACGACCCGGCAAACAAACGTACAAACGTGCAAACGTACAGACGTACAAATGTACACATGTTCGCTGAAAAATTTTCATGTCCTCTGAATACAAGCTTCGACCTTCGGGCTCGCAATAATAAGAGTAATAGAACTTTAGTGTCTTCTACATTATTAGTGTTCTTCAAACGCGTTCTTCCACTTCTTGTACAAAGTTTAGGTTGAACCACTCAAGAAAACGTTGTTGGGTTATCCAAGCCTTCTTGTTAGCCTTATAAATGACTGGAAGCTCTCTGATATTTTTCAATGCTCTTCGGCCGAGACTTTTACCAATTACCATCAACTAGCATTTGTGTGTCCCTGCACCATTGGAGCAAACTAGCACAGTGCATCGTTCCTTGAATTCATTGTATTTCGTGGTAAACACTTCCAAAACAGGCTTGTCTCATCCGCATTATATATTTGCTTATTTGTTTCCTCAGCTAGTTCTTCAACAAAAAACGTAGCGGATTCATAATCAGCCGATTGTTTTTCACCTGAACTTTTAAGACTGTGAATTCCGTGACTGTTTGAAAATTTCTCAGTCAGTCAGGTTAATACAAACATGCAGAATGAATCAATCAATCGATCTAAGTGCGGAGAATATTCACGACTGTTTTGTTTTTCTTTTCCACTTCATTTTTGTTTCCATCACGGATAATAGGATAGGGTCTTTTCCGAAAAGTTTTTCCGAATTTTAACCGGAAAGCAACCTTGTTTTAAACTTCCCGGTTAATTGGGCATACCGGTTAATTTGACCCCGATTAATCGGTACTCCTTTGTATTGTCATTTCTGGTTAGATAGAAGCAAGGCTGGAATACGAAAAGGCATAATAAAACTTATGATGACCAAAATATTAGAAATACACTCGACTTGCTTGAACATTGCCGGAATGTTTCATGCCTACCGCTATTTTATCGCTATTTGCACCAACTAAAATTGCCAGTTGCATACCACCCCTCCTCATGCTGCAAATTCTCATCTTTGTACCTATGAGCATATATATATACACGTCGAACAGGGAATACTTTGCCAAACTGTGCATCAATAATATCAATCTTTTTTCAAAGAGTAACCGTCATCACAATACGCAAATTGACCTCTTTTTTTTCATTCTCTGTCTCTCTCTTCTTTCTTTACTTTGTTTAGTTATCAAAAAATTGTGGCAAGTTTCTCCCTTAAGTCTTTTGTTTAGAGTTTTATTCAGCTTTACATACCGGAGTTGTTGTTTACTTTTGCAATACTTATTCTCCTCATGGCAAACAAATGACAAATTGCCAATAATTTAAATGCCTTTCGCTGTGGCACAGCCATTCCATTTTGTTTGTGGTAAAGCGATTCGACAGAAATCCTTGTGTTTACTTGGCTTACACTCTAAAATTGTCACGAGTGTGGCAATGTTGACAAAGACTATTATTGCTGGCTGTTTCTTTTCTTCGTCTGGATATTTGTTTATTCATTCGTCTTAGGCACAAAACATTGCATAGGTGGTATGCAATTTTAATGGAAATATTACCTAAAGTAAGACGAAAAGTATGCCCATAGTATGCCCATTTTTGCGTTTAAGATTTTTTTTTTCTCGAATTCATTAGTTTTTTTGAGGAATATGTAAATATACAACGTGATTTTTCATTATTACTCAGTTTTCAGTTATTATAAGCCTAAGCAGGGAGACCTAAATAAGGGGAATCGTGTTAACTTAAGCACGAGCCTCTTAAAATATTTTTCGATTAATTTAACAAAATGTTAGGAATTTCAAAAAGTTATACAAACCAAAATAAATGAAATTTAGTCATATCAGTCTAGCGAAGAATTAAGACCGCTCTATTCCATGGCAGAATACAGACAGTCTTTTTATTATTGTTATTGAAATCTTTTGGATTTCGAAAAATTGATCAATAAATTTCTAGCAAATGGTGGAGTGATTTAAACACGGAACGCATAATGTTACATCCTATTTATCCAGAACTGCCGTAAAACTTAATAAACGAAATAATAAAGAGCTTTAAAAATTAAGGAATTTACGCACTGGCTCATTTTCTCTCCTTACCATAAGTTTTTGTAATGTTTTTAACTTTAATCTTAAAAAACAATTTATTAAAACTCTCCCAATTTCTTTGAGAGATTTTTATAACATTGGTTGACAATGTTTTAAAATATCTATTACTACCGCAGGCAGTTTCCTACAACATCAAGTTTCACTGTCGAATTTGTGTTTGCCTTTCAAATTTGCATGTAGATTCATTAAGTATGCTTGTTGGCATAGGCTAGAGTGGGTAGTGCATATTAAATAATTACAGATTTTAATTTAGAAATTGAAACACACTTTGTGTCGCAATCAGATATAAATAGGAGCCATTGCATCAATTGTTTACATTCAGAATATAATCTTTTGTTTAATTAATTTGAAGGATATGATGCCCAGTAGCTCGCAAGGGCATAGAGGAACTTGCTGAGAGAGTTATTTGTGGTAAAATTTATGAAACACAGCAGGGCAAACTAAATCTTTGCTGAACAGTTTGCGTAGCACAGAGACTTTGGGTATGCCAAACTGGATGACATCAGCTCATTATTAGGAAATTTGGACAGATTATTTCCTTGAACTCCGGTATCTTTAGAAAGAAAAAGAAAACATAATCGCAGTCCGTCTCGAAAGGTCTCAAAGCTTGTTTTGAAGCAGTTGACTTCATCATAATCATATTTGGCTCTACAACCGGTGTCCAGTCCAAGCCCATCGCAGAAAGTATCTCCACGGTTCCCGATTTTGAGCCGATGTCATCCAGTTTTGCATCACTAAATTCTGGGCATCCTGGTCTACGTCATCCTTCCAGCGTAGGCTTGGCCGGTCTCGCTGTCGTGTTCCATAAATCCTACCGCAAAGGACTTTCCGAGCAGGATTCTTTTCACTCATGTGAGCTAGGTGCCCTGCCCACCTCACGATGTCGACATCGCGGTAATGCTCGTAGATCTCATCATTATAGAGTCTCCGGAATCGTCCTTTCTCACATACGGGGATAACATTAGTCCGTACGACTTTTCTCTCGAACGCGGCTAAGAGGTCAGAATGCTGTTTGCTAATCACCCAAGTGTCGGATCCATATTTGATTATTGGTATGACCATTTTCTTATATACCAGTTGCTTGGATGTTATGGTTAAATTCCTGGGTTTGAACAGTCTTGACGGACTATAGTAGGCTTTGTTGACTTCAAGCAACCGTGCGCGTATTTCTGGTTCAATGCTGTTATCGGCTGCTACAGTTGACCCGAGATAGTTAAAGGATTGCACTACTTAAAATTCGCGCTCCACTATACTATTGCGGGACCATGTTGGTTCTCTTGCTCGCAGACGTAGCCATCAAGTACATTTATGTGCAGCCCCAGACTCCGTATCGCCTGCTCAATCTGGATAAAAGCTTCCTGTGCAGCTCTTGGGTTTCTACCAACGATGTCAATATCGTCTGCGTAAGCCGCTATTTGAATGAACTTATAGAGGAATGCTCCTCTCACCGTTACGTCAGACACTCAGATAACTTTCTCCAACGCCAGGTTGAAGAGGACGCAGGCCAGTCCATCCCCTTGTCAGAGTCCGTTATAGAAGTTGAATGGGCTTGATACTGATTCGGATATTTTTACTTGACTTATAACATTGGGCATGGTCAACCTAAATAGTCATAACAGTTTATTTGGGATGTCGAATTCTACCAGGGCTATGCTATAATAGGCGGCTTTAAAGTCTATAAAAAGATGGTGCAGTGAGTTTTGAAACACTAGACATTTTTCCATCACCTGCTTAAGGGTGCAAATCTGACCATTTGTTGATTTGCCTGGGATGAAGCCACACTTGTAGGGACCTATCCTGTCTTGAAGGATAGAGAAGATATTGCCGCATTTTGTGAAATCTCCTTTCTTCTCCTTATCCCATAGCTGCACTATTACTTCATGATTTTCTCCCTCCCTGAATCTAGTATTTCAAGTAAACGAATTTTAAACTAAATGTTACTAAATGTGTAAATAGAAAATAAGGTAATGCGAGAGCAAATACAGTACCAGCTTAAGTAACCGTGTGCAGTTTTTAAAAAGATACTACACTTGTTTGCAAGCAATTGCAGTTTTATTAGCAGAAAAGTCAACATACGAGAACGAATAAAATCTTCGTTGCAGGCAGATGCTACCTAACTTTTATGAACCGAATAAATCTGCGTGCGGTTTTATAGTATAGTTACCTCGTTCTCTACGAGCACAGATTAAGGTCTTGCTTATATGAACATAAATGTTGTACGATAATAATTAAAAAAGTTCTTTACTGATATTACGTCTGATGATCGACATAAATGATTTGCACTTTTGAACTTCACCAATTATTGCTCGAGATTAAGAGTGCACTTGAACATTTTTATGACATCACTTCCTCATTTGGATTTTCAGTTTCATTAGTCATTTCAACTTCTTGAAAAAGAAGAATGACTGACTTTTAGGATGCCATAAATATTCGCAGATTCTCTGAGAGATTAACGAATACACACAGAAGTAATGTTTACCCAAAATCCAGGTAGTCTAAAAAGAAAAGGAAACACCAACCAAAAGAATATTTATCATTCCAAGCGGGATGGGCATTTGTGGCGCGCCGCGCACAGCTTTTGTTCGGCGAGCCGTTAAAAAATATCTTAACGTTCGAAATTTATGAATTAAAATTCCACGGAATCGCCTCCATGAGAGAGTATTAATCTTTTCTGCCTCAACGAAGATCACATTTTTATTAATGTACTCCTCGCCTTCATAATTTCTCATGTGTATGAGTATCTATGTGTACGTTACTTGACTCTCCGATTATTATGTACATGTACAGTACATACATGTATGTATTTATTTAGCGTTGTGCACTTTTACTTTCATGCAGTGACGTCGACTCGCATGCAACCGGCAGACATACTTTGCAATTACATTTTTCTGTTTCAATTTTTTAATTCCGTTTTAGCGTTTTTCTTTCTTTGCACAAGAGATTAGGACAAATAATACCACTGTGCGTGGTAAACAGGTTTGAGGTTTTTTTTTCTATATACAATGTAGGTGATATACAATGTAGATGATGTTTTAGAATTTTGGTTACCTTGAACATATAACTTTAAGTTATTTGTATTCCGATGAAAGATATTGTTAGCCAACATAAATTCAATCATCAAACGGAAATATTTTGGCGTATCACCCGCAAATTCTTTATTCGCAGTAGCTTCGTAATTTTTTTTTTAACAAAAAATAAAAAAGGAAGATTCAAATTCTCAGGCAGAACGCGGATTATACACATCAAAGCACCAAAGGTGCTGTTAAAAAAACAAAATATCAATAGAGACATGAGAAATTTAACTTAATGGGATTTGTTAGGTGTGTCTATTAAACAAACATTTATATGAATCAGATCAACTTTTTATAAAATGGCTATTTATATTGTATGCTCATAAAAATAAAAAATAACAACACAATATTTTGTGGTAAAAGCCTTAACATTCCAAAGCATAAAACATATTGTCAAGATCAGTTCAGAACAGCCATTTTTTAACCTTTTTTAAAAAGGAATTAATGCTGTGAGTCTGTTGTGTTCTGGTATCGTATGTTAGTTTATTAAAATATGTTGGTAAAGTAAGTAAGTAAAAATGCAAGAAATGAGTTCTGTGTGCGAAAGGGACATTTACAAATTACATATCATTAACACGCAAATTATAAATGCTTGAGTTATGGTAGCAATATTACCACTTCGTAAATTTTCTAAGTATTTTCTAAGGACTTTAAATATATGCCGAAGTGGTAGAATGCCAAGATCGCAAAAAAGAGTCCAAGTATGGGTTTTATCATATATCATGCGCACAATGTGCTTCTGGGTTAACAACAGCGGTTTTAATGTGTTAAGGTATGCTCCGCCCCAGACTCTAATGCCGTACTTGAAGTTTCAAATTAGCTAAGCCATAGTAAAACATAGTCACAATTTTTTAGAACAATATTGTATCAAATGGTACATTTTGCGCGTAACCAGCATTATATGTATATGATATTAATGGTTGTATATGTGAGCTTTCCAATTCAAGTTAAAGTCAAAAATAACTCCAAGATATTTAAATGACTCGACAAATTCGATTTTGAAGCAGACATTGGAGCATGAATGGTTCGCTATGAAATTATTTTTGCCACAAGTATGTAGAGCTAAGCAAGTCTTTCGGCGAAAAATAATATCATGATTAGTGACTACATTTCTGGATATCTTTAAGATCATAACTTTATATTTTTCACTTACTAATAGTTTGTGATGTGCGAACTAGTGTCTTAATTTAATGAGATCTACCTTTAATTTCCTAATGCATTCGTACGTGGAAAAACCATGATAAATAAAAGCAATATCACCAGCAAAAGCTTTGAGGCAACCTTTGAAGTTTTGGTAAAATAATGAGTTAATATAAATTAAGAATAATAGAGAGCCCAACACAGAGCCTTGTGGTAAACCATTCTTCAATTGCTGAGAACAGCTGAACAATCCATTTATTTTAACATTTTGTTCTCTATCTGTTAAATAATACTCATACCAGTCATTTAGTGGCCAAATAACCGGCATGATATAACTTGTCTAAAGTTAGGTCAGGATCAACAATGTCGAATGCTTTTGTCATATCTATAAATAATGCCGCTGTCGACTGACTTTTATTAAGTTCTTTGTACATATGACAACACACTTTTAAGATAGCATCTTCAGTTGAAAGACTAGATCGAAACCCGAATTGTTCTTCCGCAAAAATTTATTTCTATCTAAGAACGAAACCATCCGCGATTTAACTATTTTTTTTCGAAAAGTTTACTGAAGTGGGAAGAAAGTGGGTCTATAGTTTGATGCACTTTTTTTATTACCCTTTTTGTGTAAGGGAATAACTTCAGCACATTCCATTGACTTTGAAAATTCAATTTGGTCTCAAACTAGTACAAGACTGGTGCAAAGAGGTTGGCCTTAGCGTCAATCCAGAAAATATAGTTTGCACACTTTTCACAAAAAGAAAAAAAATAACTCTTCCACCACTACAATTCCAAGGCAAAACCCTAAAATTGATGCCAGAATCCAAAGACCTAGGGGTCGTGTTTGACAGAACAGACACCTGAACAAAATACAGAGACTAATTAGTCTTAGTGCAACTGGCGCAGTAAAGACCTGCCCAACGGCAGCTTTGGAAAAACTTCTGGGGCTTTCACCCCTGCACATCAAAAGCAAGGGGATGGATCAAGAGCCATCAAACTAAAATTTACTAACCAATTTAAAGCAGAAAGACCAGGACACACCAACATCATAACCAACATAAAAATTAAAAAATGTAACTGTCCAACATTCAGACGCAATAATAAAAACAACCAACTTCCAAAGGAATTTCTCGATAAAAATACCCGAACGAAATCAAGTTGAAAACATTATAAATAACCTTCCACACCATACATCCATCTGGTACATAGGTGGATGAAAAACAAATACAGGAACCGGAGCAGGGGTTTTTGGACCTAGAAACAAAATGCGAATGTATTGTAGGCGAAAACCATAGCAATAGAAGCCTGCCCACTAGAATGTATCAAAAGAAGGTACAGAAGATCTGTGTGATCTCAGGTAGTCAAGCATCACTGCTAGCGCTAAAAAGTCCAGTCTTTTATTTCAAAACAACGTGGAGCTGCTTTTGCCACTTAAAAAAAACTGGCCAAAACCAACAAAATCACTTCAATGTGGTCTCCAGGAAACGAGGTAGCAGATCTCTGTGAAAGAGAAAGAACAGAAAGAGCCTTCACTGGCCCCGAGCCCAGCATTGCCTATTCCAAAAGCCTTTGATATGGCTTTTGGAATAGGCAACAGAGTTAAAAAATGGTTTAACACTGCCTTTGAAGCGGAATGGATGTCATCGGCTGTGATGAGACAGGCCAAAAAGCTTCTCAACTACAATATCAGTCACATGAACAAGGCCGTCAAACTGGACCGCCATACACTAGTATGGTATTTGAAGGGAAACGGGCCATTCCATATGTGCAGCCCTCACCCGGAAAAGAATAAAACATTTCAAGGTTCATAATGTTCTCTGGCCAAATGACAAACACATCGATGTGGCGGCGTTTACAAAGGAACTGAGCAATCACATAATGTGGTAAAATATTTGGGATGTACAAAAGACCTCAAGGTCGAAGTGTACAAGGCTTTACGACTCAACAACAATAACAATACTTAAAGCCAACAAAGCCTATACTTTAATCTATCAAGACTCTTCAAGCCCAGGAATTTAACCATAACATCCAAGCTGTTGGTGTTTAAGACAATTGTCACACACCAGCAGCTTACATATGGATCTAAGACTTGTGTGCTTAACAAAAAGCATCACGTTCGAGGAGAAAGTCCTGCGCAGAATTGTTGGCTCGTATGTGTGGAAGGACGATTCCAAAGACTCTATAATGATGAGATCTACGAGCTTCATTTCGCGATTTCGACACCGTGAAGAGAACTAAGCTTGGTAGGCTCCAGTGGGTCAGTCTAGCTCACATGAGCGAAGAATGAGCGAATGCTACTCGAAACGTCCTTTCTGGTAGGATTTATTGAACACGAAAGCGAGACCAGGACGCTCAGAGTTGGAGAGATTTTTTTCGGGAGGACTGGACCGGATCCCAGCTGCAGAGCCAAATATGATGAATTAAATATTTATTGCAATTATTGCTATAATATACATAAAACAGTATGGCACTGTCATTTCCTTCGCAATTGATATGGCGAAAATAACTTTCCACTCGACCCTTTCTAAAAAATTTCGTTTTTATGTTTTCGCTGTTTTATGGAAGTGGGAACTTGTGCAATCAGAATGAAACGACCTCACAGAAATTGCCGCACGCAATAGCCCTCCAGTCCGTTTGATACGCAGTTGCCTAGAAGCATTGCGGGTTGACAACAGATGTATAGTTATACTTATCTGCAACCAATTACTTCTGATCACATACTATACTTGCCAAATTCTGTTTATTTCAGAAAATGGCCATAATGGCATGCCTCTTCTAGATCGTAAAATAAATTACTATAAGAAAGTTATACCATGATACATTCAATATAAATAGAATTGAATTTGTTATCTATTCGTTTATTTTACAGTATAATTGCGAAAATATCTAGTCAATAGAATGCCGATAGTTAATACTTCGACACACTCGGACCAAGGATTCGGTCATTTGAGCAGATTTTAATTGACTTATGTGACAAAGCTGAAGCAGTGCTAGTTATGACGTTTCAACAGTTCTTCAATTAAAAAAAAAATTAAATATGGAATGTTGTTCTGTTTCAGCCGGATCGGTTTAAGTATATACTTCCTAAGATGTATGCGCACAGTCTCCAATCATCCGAGATGGGCCTACTTCAAATGGCTCTTCCAAAGTTTGACGACATTAGCAACAATAATAATATGTACTAACAAAAAGCAACAAACGCAAAACAGCAAACAAGCCAACGACAACGAACGACATGAAATCCATACGAGTACTGGAGATACTTGAGAAAGGGAAAGTCCGTTCCATAATGCAACTGCGTGTGTATTTGAAAAGAGCATATATTTAGCGCGTGTATGCGTTCCATGCATGAAGCATTATTCATTATTCTCCTTCTGAACTCGGGAATAACAAGTTTCGCGAATTGGTTTGTTTCCTTTCGTTAAGACGCCACGCCGCGTCGTCGATTGTACGTCAAAAGTCTCTATTAAGCAGAATGTATGTACCCCTCTATGGGCTATTTCTGAAATTCCTCCAGCTAAAGACAGAAGTCGTCGACATTTAGTTTAGACCAAATTTGAGATACTTGCTATGACAAACTGACAAACTTGTATACATAGAATCACGTATCACGTATCGCGTATCACCTACTTCAATTTCAAACGCACTAGTTGGAGATTTTTAACCGGAAAACATTTTCCAGCCGGAAATTTAACGCTTCTCCCTTGAGTGACGCAGATTTGTCTGCCGGCAGTTGGTCGTATGTAATTCAAATTCGAAATGGGCATAGCGTTCAGCTCATACAGCGTCAAACAGCTGACAAGTTTAAATTCCTGCTCCAAAGAGGTTCCAATTCAATTCCATTCACTGGACAGCTGTGTGTGCTTAAATACATATTGATATTTACATCAGCGCACTAAAGTTGCTTAAATAAACTTTTAAGTTTGACGTGTAATTAAAATGATCGAAACAAAATAAGGATGCAGTAAATTTGCGATAATAATAATTGTAAGCACATCTCAAAATCGTTTACAACTAAACAACTATTAAAGCGAAAGTTTTTCGCGATTAAGTAAATGGCCAACATAGGAAAACTGGTCACGAAGTGAAGTATAACACGTTTAAATTAATACATCGCATATCAGTGAAAACAAAATATTAAATCGATGACTGTGATTAACTTTAATTAACATTGCTAGTATGTATATAATTTTCATGTCAAAACTTAATTTTTAATAACCGCTGTGTGCTTTGGATGACTCCGACCGATGACGATAACCGAATGGTAGCAAGTAAAAATTTTACGAACGTACTACTGAAAAACATCATCTTGTTTCTCCTTCACAAGACCTACAAAGTAACCTACATACACATACACTTATGTGGTGCTACAATTCAGGGTCAACCTGCACCTTTACTAACACGTCTATCCAAATAGCACGATCTCTCGCTTACTGCAACCGACAGCAGACACTGACCCTTGGCAGGTCACTTTCAATTGTGCGCGCCATTTATTGTGAGACCTTCCACTATTGTGATGTCTCTTAGGGTTATTTTCGAAGACTCTGCAGGTTCGAGCGTTGATGTCCAACCACTCTACATGTCCTCTTAATCTCAAATGTGCAGTACATAGGTCTCCGGGCCCGATCGATCACTCCAACAAATTTACAAAAAGTTTTGTCCATCATTGAAATTTGAAGAAAATCGGGCTAATTTTTAAAAAATGTATATGGTATAGGATGGTTTCAAATCCAGTGTTCACCGCATAAACTCCGTTGTTCCCCAAGGCTCTGTTTTGTCTACGACACTTTTTCTCATTTTCCTTAATGATCTCCTATCTACTTCTAACCCAATTCATTCTATCGCTGCCGACAGCACACTTACCTTTTCAAACAAGTTCGCGCTCTCTCCACGCCCTTCTTTACAAGTGGAACTTGAACAACAACGAATCTTAAGTACGTTAAATTCTGACATTGACACCAAAACAAGGGGGGACTACACAAAAGAGTATAATTTAACGTTTCAAAACCCAATGCTGTCTTCTGTCCTCTAAGCGTAATTTAAACCTCCAACCTTTATCCATAATGGAACCTGCATCAAAGAAACTGAAAAACTCGCAATACTCGGTATGTGCGTCAACAACAAGCTTCGTTGGAATGACCACATATTCGCTAAGAATGCTGCGAAATTTTTAGGTTTCCTAAAACTTTGCAAGATGTACTTCACTCCTTCAAACTAGTTATATACAATGCCTATATTTACCCTAAACTAGAATACAACTGTATTCTCTGGGCAGGTACTCCCAAGACCACATTGCATCTACTCGACAGAATTCAGAATCGCGAGATAAAAGCTATTGGTGAACAATGGTGAAAAAACAATCGAATCGCTTGAACATCATAGGAATGTTTCCTGCTTGTCACTGTTTTATCGCTTTTTTCATAAGCGATGTTCAAAATAAATATCCAGATGCATCCCGCCCATCCTCCAAACCAACCAAAATACCCGTGCCTCAACTCAAGCTGACCGGTCCACCATTAGACCTATCTTCGTACCAACGTACCCACCAATTCAGAGATTCCTTCTTTAATAATAATAATATTTGGCGCGACAGACCGTTGTGGTCTAAGGCCTAGCTTCTCGCGACCATTTGTGTTGTGCATGTATATTTTTAGACACAAATGGAAGGGACCTTCAATTTAAGGCTGGATTCGAACAGCGTATTTGACAAGCTTTCCTTCTTTAGCGGCACAATAGTTATGTGGAATGAATTGCCCGACTCTGTGTTTCCGCATTTATATGATCTGCAGTCATTCAAGACACATGTGCATAGACATCTCACTTTTTCCTCTCCTTAATTTCCAAACGCCCACGCTGTGCTAAGCATTATAAGGGTGCAAACCCCTTAATCCCTTATAGAAAAAAGAAAAAAAAATTCGATGTGAACTTTTATACGCACTACGCAACAGAAGCCTCAGTGCAGTCTGGTAGTCAGGTCTATTGATCAAGCAAATGTAGTCAAATCAGGCGGGAAAATACAAACGATACAAAATGTTGCCAGTTCTCAATAACAATATTGATGGCGACCTACGTAGTAATAAACCAGGCATAATGATGAGTCATTGCATTGAATATTTCAATTATTATTATTATTTGTTGTTTAAACGTTAATTTCTGCTGGCGCCAACGCACAAGTTTCGTATAAGTAATACCCCTCTGGTGTACAAATCAGTTTTTAATTTCGATAATGAAATTTTTTTTTCTTTGGTTTTTCCAAGGTAAAAGTAAGTGTGTCTGTGTGGGAAATGTTCAAGGTCAATTGATTATGGCTGATTTAAAATAAAATATGTCATGACTAACGTTGAACAAATTTGTGCTAATTAGTATTCAAAAGACGTGTTTAGTTGTGGCGATTTTGCTTTGGGTAAACCAACCAAAACAACAGTAGTACTGCAATAACTGAGCCATCATTACCACCGAAATGACGCATCGAAATTTCTTTAAAAATGTGTTGTCATTATTAGCAGTGATTTTTTATTCAAAAAAAAATACAAATACGTGTGAAACATGAAATACTCGTAAATTATTCTTGCCAATCAATGTATACACACAGTAAGAAGGTCATTTATCAACCTTCATCGAAACACGACCGTTGTACTTTATTTTCGCAATCGATTTTTCGTTACTGGTGTTTCGGTTTATTTATTATTAACAGATTTTAACCGATATTTGTATTTACAGTTAGGGTTTTCTAAAGATTTTAATAGTAACTTTATGATAATTTGCTTTTACTGTAATTGGATGCAAAAGTTAGGAGTACATTACAGTCTGAACTGACAGAACATTCTAGTTTTTCTAACAACAAAGCTCTGTGAACTTTTATGAAAATTATGCTGGTACATTCCCTATCACAATTCAAAATATATTTTCTTGCTTTTCCTCTGAATTCAAGCTCTTCATGAATGTGTGCATATACACATATCTATCTAGATAACTCATTACCAAAACGAAAGTATGCAAAATTAGGCAAACCGTATGCAAATTTAGTTATGCAGCAATTATCATATAATTGCACGCAGAAACACACTCACGCGCACAAACTAACACGGTGGACGTAATGAATTGGTAAGGAGCTATATGCGCAACGCTTTGTTACAATGAAATTGCAATTCGAAATTAATTTGCATTATCAACTACCCACTATACCACCTAACTGCAGTGTTTTTAGTTAGATTACAATTACAACAACAAAAAATTGACAACATTTATGATGGTCGGTGGTAATTAGTGGCCGACTGCGAGAGTAACACTGACACTATTCGAGCACTATTAGAACAGTTTATTATGAATGTACCCTAACTATCTTTGAAATGACTGCACGAAATCGGGAGCTCCAAATATGTAAATGAGTGCAAAGAAATCTAAAAAAAACTGAAATAGTCTGCCACAAAAAAAAAATCAATAACTATAATCAATAATAATAATAATGACAATAGCCACATATGAAAGCTAGATATTGCAAAGGATGAAAGCACGATTTCTATGATTTTTTGATTAAAATATTGAAACACGAATACGAAGTAGTGTAATTCTTCACCTGTGCCCCATGTAGGCTTTATTTTTAGAAATTTATATTGGAGCCCCTCAACCTTGGGGCCTTTCAAATTGTTATAGAAAGGATTGTCAAAGCTTGAATAAAATCTGGTTTCACGATGTGGATTGAAAACTAATGAAAAGATTTGATGACAAACTAACACATCTGGACGCGAAGTTAATGTAGAGTTTTAAAAAACACCCCGAACTTTTAACCTGCCCTGAAGTAGTGCAATTCTTTAACTATCTCGGGTCAATTGTAGCAAACCTCTCAAAACCGACAGGCGACGATAATCCTACTCGGAAAGTCCTTTTTGGTAAGATTCATGAGACACGGAAGCAAGCCCGGACGCAAGCAAGACTAGTACGAACAGATTTTTGGTATAACAAACTGTTTCACTCAAAGTCGGGGCCGGTGGAGAGATTTTTTGCTGGACGCCAGGTTTAGATCCAAAGGATCTCAGAACAATCAGTATTTCATAATTCCTGCAAAGACTGATCGATATCTATATACGGACATGCATTGTCATTGAGAACTGTCTTGTCTGCAGATCAGCACGCGTATTGTAAAGGCAAGTCTGTAGAAACAGCTCTGACCACACTGATACGTTCTATTGAACATACCCTTCACCACAAGGAGTACACAATGGTAGTATTCCTAAGCATTGAAGGCGCTTTCAACAACGTCAACGCATCTGCGATGCACTGTCGCCTTTGAAGATGGACAACTCGCTTGGCGAATTGATTAATCTTCTGCTCACAAGTCGGATTATTAATTTAAAGCT
The DNA here is from genome assembly GCA_947095585.1 of Nephrocerus scutellatus. Classification (NCBI taxonomy): domain Eukaryota; kingdom Metazoa; phylum Arthropoda; class Insecta; order Diptera; family Pipunculidae; genus Nephrocerus; species Nephrocerus scutellatus. The sequence goes on from OX352761.1 coordinate 11,706,120, forward strand.
GGGCGTGTCGTCTGCAGAAGACACAAGTTGGAATCCTATCCCCTCTTCTATGTACCTTAGCGGTGAATGAGCTGCTGGCAAGGTGAGGTCTGCAGAGTAATCGCTTATGTGGATGACGTTGCTATTGCTGTCTCAGGAAAATACCCGAATACCTTAAAGGAACTCCTGCAAAAACTCTCTCAACAAGCTAACTTGCTGGGCAGATCGCTGTGGTTTAGGGGTTAATCCTCACAAAACTGAGTTTGTCCTATTCACCAGGAAATATAAAGTTCCACTTCAACCCCATATAACTCATTGGCTATATACAGCGGTAGTAAGACCTACACTTCGTTATAGTGTGACTGTATGGTGGACTGCCTTAAATAATAAAGTAAACCTTGACAATTAAGCATAGTCCAAAGATCAGCTACTCTATGTATGAGCGGAGCACTTCGTATAACCCCCTCCGCCGCATTGAACATTCTGTTCGACCTTACACCACTCGACATTTACAGCAAGCAAGTAGCTGCTAGTTTGGCTATTCGCCTTAATGCTATCTCCCAATGGACTAGAAATTAAATTGTTCAGTCCTCTATCCTGAATTAAGTCAGGATCCCAGACAACATAGGTTACACCATTCCTCAACTCTATTTCAATAAAAACTTCCAGGTCACCTTCCCCTCCAGATCATTCTGGGACGAAGACGCTTACTTAGAAAGTGAACACATTCATTTTTACACAGACGAGTTAAAAACTGATGACGGAGTCGGCGGAGGTGTTTTCTAAAAAAAAAGCTAAATCTAAGCCTCTCTTTCCGTCTTTCTAATCACTGAAGTGTTTCCAGGCTGAAATTATGGCGATCAGTGAAGCATTGTCTTGGCTGAAGGGAAACGTCATATCCGCTAAGGATATCCGTAAATTCTCGGATAGACAAGCTGCACTGCAATCCCTGAAATCAGTCTCTACAAATTCAATTCTAGCCCTTAATTGACGACTATCTCTTCCATCTTATTTTATTCTGCGCCAGAGTTCGTATCCCATCAACTCACATCGCTCAGTTCTTCGATGGTTTCGGTTTATTTTTTTTTTCTGGTAATTTGCTAAATTGTGGGCGCCGTGGCTCTAGTAGTTAGGGCTTTGTACTTCTGAGTAAGAAGTTCCAGGTTCGAATCCCAAAAAGACCAAAAATCTTTTTCACGGTCTCACCTCTCGCGAGTGTCTGACAAGCGTCCAAGAGTAACAATCGTCGTGGAAAGCTTCTCAACCCGCATTTATGAAATGACATTATGTCCCTTCCAATTTGTGTGCAAAAACTAAACACGCACAACACGAATGGTCGCGAAAAGCTAAGTCTTGGAAGGCATCGGTCCCCGGGGATGGGGGAGCTCCCATACAAATATTTTACAAAATTTACCCGATTTTCTTCGAATTTTATGTAAATGTGTATCTCCGATGGACAACAGTTTTTATTAAAATTTTGGAGACCCCGGGCCCGTGGTCGGCCCAATAGAATTTTTTTAAAAAAATTAACTCGATTTTCCTCAAATTTTATACACATGTGTATCTCCGTTGCACAACAACTTTTTGTAAAATATTTGGAGACCCCGGGCCCCGGGGTCTTGAGGCCTCATACAATATTTTAAAAAAAATTAACCCGATTTTCTTCCAATTTTATACACATGTGTGTCTCCGATGGACAAAACTTTTTGTAAACGGGCCCTAAGGCCCGAGGGGTGTTAATGTAATTTTTTAAAAATTAGCACGATTTTCTTCAAATATTGTACACACGTGTATCTCCGATGGAGTGATCGGGCACTGAGACCCGAGTTGTGCCCATGTACATTTTTTAAAAATTAGCCCGATTTCTTCAAATATTATACACACGTGTATCTCCGATGTACAAAACTTTTTGCAAAATTTTTGGAGTGATCGGGCACTGAGACCCGAGTGGTGCCCATGTACATTTTTTAAAAATTAGCCCGATTTCTCCTATTACAGAATTTACATGAAAAATTTTAATTTTTATGGGTTGCTTTTTTTATGCTTGTCTTCCGCCTAGAAAACTATTTCTAACAGCGATTTTACGTAAGCTACCGGTTACAGGTTATACTCTTTAACAAATCGTTAATGAAAAATTGTATCAAAGGCAGCATAAAAATTCTTATTAAAAATTCGTATTCTATTGGTATTTGCATACATTATTTCTACCAACTATTGATTCGTCTAATGTGCAAAATTATATTGCCGTGTCCGAATAGAATTCTGTTCACCAGGTGAAGGCGAAGAAGAATACCAGAAACATCTTCCAAAGTCTCGGCAATATTTCAGCACATGAAATCAAATATGTAAATGGGGTTACCCATCATCCGTGAAATTTGTGTCACGGCCCCAATATGCGATGGCAGAAGTCAGAAGGCAAATATTTTCTTCTTCATAATTGTTTACCTTTTTTTGTGTTCGATCGGTATTTTTTATCGCAACAAATCGTGTTTCGCCAATTGGTTTTCTTGTTCTATCGTATAATGATACCTTGGCAAAAAACATATTAAATTCAAAATGAATTGTCAATTCTACTACTGGCTGTGGTGCCAAGTGCTGAGGTGGTGTTTTGGTGGGCGATTGTAAGGTGTACAACAATGCCGCGACGGGCAGATGGACGGATGGACTTCCTGCTACCAAGAAGAAAACTTAAAATAGAATAGAACGCACTCTGGGCATTAGCATAAGAAGTCAATAGTCATGAAGCGATTCCGCGATATTGAGGAGAGTTATTGCCGACATCATATCGAATGCTGCTGTGGTACAAGGTGAAATGACGTGCGGATGGGAGGATGAGTACAGAGTTTTAATTATCATGCCAGTGTTTGTTGGCAAAAGAAAAAAGGCAATAGCCGTTGGTAAACGTTTGGTTCGTTGCATTTGCATTTATGAAATATTGGAAGTAAAAAATTCAAACTGAGTAGAAAAAGTCAATTACATTTTGTGCAGCTGAAGGTTGGCGCGTATTTTTGTAACACGTGGGATAGCTAGTAGTTTGAAAATATTTATTATTTTTTATTAGGATATATCCTTTGCCCTCTGATTGAAGTAGAGCAATCATTCCTTGCCTCTCATTAATTCCTTAATTATCTAACGCCCACGCTGTTCCTTGCATTATGAGCGGGCCTTACCAAGATTTCCCTGAAACTAAAAAATTACTATAGAACGGAAGAGAGCTGGAACTGGCTGGAAAGAAACGGCAAGAGATAGAAACCGTTTGAAAAGTTATGAAAGAAACGGAAGGTAGAAACTAGGTACAGAACCTCGACGCCTTAAGGGTAAAAGAGGACCCGATTATGCATGTATTTATGTAGCTGTATAAAGATTTCTTAAATAATTATATCGACAAACTACATAATTCCGAAAAGGTCATTTCGACTTTCGCCCTAGCATTTTTACCTTTGTTTTTCGTAAAACTGAATATTTCCGATTGCCATTTCAAAGGAGTCAAGTGTGTATAATTGATCTGGGTTTTTTTGAATCATAAACTCAGGGCAATTGCTATTAGTCAAATGCAAAGAAAACAACACCAGGACGGTCAGACCGTCGGTCCATTGTCCTGGGGTAAAAACATAAGTAAAAGAATGTGAAAGCAACTGGTTTCGTTCAATAAATACAAAAGATATTACTACCTATCAATAAATTTTTCATTTGCATATACATATACCTATAATATATTTACATATAAACGTAACAACCTACAAATAAGAGAAGCATAATCACAGTAAAGCAAGTGCCAGTGCCAGTGCCAGTACCTCAAGGGCATTGACTGCAAGATCCGCATTGGACAATAATAATATGCAAATTTGGTAGCAGTACAAAAAAAATGAAGAAACAGAATCGAACGAACAATACGCACAATGATTATGAAATTACGAATACTTAAGTAACTTGCTATGGCTTAGAAAAGCAAAAACAAAAAACACTTGAAATAACAAAATGAAGAACTATTATTAGAGTTCTTTGAATCAGAGAATTGAAGGCTTTATAGCGCATTGCAAATTTTTTTACAGTATCGTGTGTGTTGTACACTTTTGAATGCATATTTAAAGACCTTTAAAGATATTTTTATCGATTCTACAAGAAAACAATCTGAAGATTAATTTGCCTTTTGTTAGAATTCAACGTTAATTTGTAGTTAGTGAAAGTCATTCTATTTTGCTATATAAGAGTACAACGACATAACAAAAACTATAGCAGGAAATAGTAGTCTTGTCTTCTAAGCACGTTATGATAACGTGAAAGAGTGTAAATACTTGAGAACTTTGGGGATGGAAGAGATCTCCGTTGGTGATGCGAATAATAATATGGCTTTCCAGTATCCAATATCGCGTCAAAAAGAAGGAAGTGCAGCGTAGTGTAAGACGGGACAAACGGCAGTACATAGACTTACTTGCCTCAATGGCCGAAGAAGCAGCAAGAAGGGGTAACAGTAGGACTGTCTATAACATCACCAAGGAGCTCAATGGCGGTCGGAACTCGAAACTACATCCAGTGAAGAGTTTAGATGGAGACCTTCTGATGTCAGAAGAGGAGCAGCTCACTAGTTGGAGAGAACATTCCGCTACAGTCCTTAACCACTTAGACGATGGTGATATGATCTCGAGTGCTAATGAATCTTCCGAAAAGATAAATTCCCGAATTCACACTGGACCTCCCAGTAAAACCGAAATAACAGCAGCAATCAAGTCTCTAAAGAAAAATACAGCGGTGGGTATTGACGGCATCTCTGCCGAAATATTCCAAGAGGCGCCAAGCACATTGCCTGATATTATACACCCGCTCATACGGAGAGCGTGGGAAAATGATCAATTTCCCCAATAGTGGAAAATAGGGATGATCGTCAAGCTTCAAAAAAATGGGAAATCTGATGGACTGTGGAAACTGGAGAGGTATATGCGTTTTAATGGCCGTAGCCAAGATAATATCTAGAATCATATTAGAACGCGTAAAGGAACATTTAGATTCAACTCTCGACGTCGAACAGGCAGGCTTTTGCTCTGGATCCTCTTGCATCGATCACATAAACATCTTGCGGATCATAATAGAAGAATGCGTCGAGTACAGATCTCCGCTACATCTACTGTCATCGACTTCGAGATGGCTTTTGACAGCTTAAATCGAGATGCTATCTGGATGGCCCTACGCAGGAGGGGTATCCCAGAAAAACTTATAGCTATTGTCAAAGCTATATACGAAGGAATTAAATGACACGTCCTACACAACGGTAAGGTGTCCGTGGAATTTGAAGTCCAAAGTGGAGTAAGTCAGGGGTGCATACTATCACCGCTGTTATTCCTAGTGGTCATCAGCGATGTACTCCGTGCAGCACTGACGGTAGGGAACATTGGAATTCGATGGACTATGATAACTTACCTTAAACACCTGGACTACGCTGACGATTTGTGCCTGCTCTCACATCGGATAATGGAACTTCATATGAGGGCACAAAATCTAAAAACTTAAGCAAGCAAAGTGGGACTCAAGATAAACACTGCCAAAACAAATGAAGGTGGATACAACTACCACGCGCAAGCTGCAAACTTTCGTAAACAAATGATGGCGTATCATCTTGAGGATCTACTGCCCCAATCGTATATCCAACTTTTCAAACTTTGTATCGCGGCTCCCAGAGAAATGGCGACGGTTTGGCAAATTGAATGTTCATAAGTTATGCACGCATGCACCACGAATTGTTAAGAGATGCTAGGCCCTGGACCACAATGGTCTTTTGTACCAAATATGTTTTACGCTATGAAAGAAAAGTAATCAAATGAATGTGCTTGCATTGCCATTGGGTGATCGAGTTGTTTGTAAGAAGTTAAATTTAAAAACACCATGCAAGGACTGGTCGACCTATGTTGTCTTTCAACCCACACGATACAACCGTAATCCCAGTAACACCAAAAGTATTTTTCACGGTGTCTCACCTATCGCGTATGGGTGACAAGAGTTCCGAGAGTAATAAGTTGTCACGAAAAGCTTCTCAATTCACCGTTCGGATCCGGCCATAAACTGTAGGTCCCCTCCATTTGTGTCCAAATGTATATACATGCACAATACAAATGGTTGCGACGTTGCAACGTTCTGTCGCGCCGATTATTATTATGAAGCATAGGAGACAACCAATGTCAATGTTGATGAGATCATTAGTGTCGTTGTAGAAGAAAGCCACCTACAGTTCGTTTTTACATTAGCATTCCGCTTTAACAAGAATTTGCATGTAGCGATTGGTATGCCTATGGACCCATATTCAGGTAAGAAGGGTAATTTAGTTCCTTGCTTGGCGTGGTCGTCAGCCATACAGTGAACCGGAATGTCTCTGTGCCCCGGCACCCAACACAGATGGATATTGAACTACTCGGCCATCTCTACGAGAGATGATCGGCAGTTAAGGGCTAAAATTGAATTTATGTAGACTGATTCCAGTGATTTTAGTGCAGCTTGGCTATCCGAGACTATACGGATATCCTTAGCGGATATAACCGACTCCGTCATCAGTTTTTGACCCGTCTGTGTAAAAATGAATGTGTTCATCTCCCAGGTAAGCGTCCCCGTCCCAGACAAATCTGGATGGGAAGGTGACCAGGTAGTTTTTTTTAAAATGGAGTTGTGGAATGGTGTAGTCTATGTTGTCTGGAATCTTGACTAAATTCAGGATAGAGGAGTGACCAAATTCTACTCCACTTGAAGATAGCATTATGGCGAATAGCCGAACTAGCAGCTACTTGCCTGCTGTAAATGTCGAGTGATGTAAGGTCGAACAGAATGTCAAATCAACATCAACATATCAAGTTTTATATTAAAATGTTATATTTTACCTGCCCATGGGCATTAAAAATTTAATTGTTGAACAAGTTTTAAGTTCAAGATCAACATCTATTGGTTTTAACATAAACTCTTAACTTTAAAGCACAAAACAAAAAAGCATTGCAAAAATCCCTATCATAAACGACATACAGATGAATTTATGTATCCACCCATAAGTCACAGAATGAATTAACCTTTTGTGCAAATGGTAAAAACAAGATACAAGTCGGATTCTAGTACTTTTCGTACCTACATGCACATGACATGACGCACGCGCATTCTCGTTGCATTTTTTTAGACAGACTTCGATCGTTTGCAGACGGCGACCGCAATTCAAATGGGAAACTTGAAGTTGTCTACCTTCAGCGTCAGATTCGTTCCTAAACGTATCAACCGATTGGTGGATTATTAGCCTATTCCTCTGTAAGGTGGGTACAACTTAAGCATTGAACATTGGTAGCTGCGATCGCTGTTTGTAAAAAGAACCATAACCAGAGTATGATGCTTGGGAATATGTGTCATGCTCATGCCACAAACTTTACTCGAGAAAGGCCTAAAACCCAGTATGCTTAGCAAACAATGACTGTTATTTTATGCAACTAATGGCAAGCCGCGGAATGTTGTTGTAGGTTTTGTTGTGCTTTTAGACTATGTACCACATACCTTAAATTCTAGAATAATAATTTCGATCTACATACAATGATACTTGTCGCTTAGAAAATATTTTCTAAGCTACAGAGCTGATTTAATTTTCTTCATTTTTCTAGTATTTTGCAGACATTTCTTTGACATCCTGTTTGCCTTGGAAGTTTCTAAGTATTGTTATTCGTGTAAAACACTGCTATTAAAACTGCTGGATTGCACAGGTCTCTTTACACTGTAATTGGTTTGTGTTGATATTGTCAAAGCGTGCATTGATCATTTTATTGAAGTGTTCACATTTTAATTTACATAATTTCAATTAATTATAAACTTTTAGCTAATTTGATTTGGATTTTTCCTCATCTAAGAAATGCACAATATGTACGACCATAAATAAGATCTGCAAGAATTTGTCTCGGTTATTAAGACTGAATTTGTTTTGACAGACTATAGTGTATGGTAGGTTGGGTTGGCTATAAGAGTTCCAAACATTCTAGGTTTGCAGTATTTCAAATTCTACTATCTCTCTCTCTACTCTCTCTCTATCTCTCTACTATCTTAATTGAAATGTTCTTGTTGATTCGTTGCCTGCTATTCCCTGATGGCCAGGGACCAAACTGAGTTTCACTCTGTTGTGTCTAGCAAGAGATTGCAGTGCATCGTAGCAGTTTTTGACTGATAACGAGTCCATTAAGTTGGACGACAACGCTTTAAGTGCTGCCTGGCTATCTGAAACATATATATACTAGCGCTCTTAATTCCTCTAATAAGGTTAGCTTTAGAGCAGATCTCAATGGCATGGAGCTCCGCCCGGAAAACCGTGGTACTTTTTCCCATTGGTATCATGACTTTTGTGTTGGGTCCAAAGACAACAGCTCCAAATCCAGTTTCCATCTTCGATCCATTGCAGAAACACCATCGCACCAGTTGGTCCGGTCCAATACGTTAAATAACCTGCCGAAACAATTCTGCCTGACCATAATGTCGGAGATTGTGCAGAACAAGTCTTTTTCAGGGATTGGGTAAATAATTTTGAGGTGTCCCCCATAGTCACCTGGTTTCCCGTATTCTAGTTACAGCTTAATAGCGCATCTAGCAGCCATCTTCGTGATGAAGATTTGCAAGGGTGAAAGCCCTACAACAGCTTTTAATGCAGTCGTAGAGCAAGTGTGCATTGCAACCGTTAGACCTAGGCAGGCAATTCTTTGTAGCTTCTGAAGCTGATTTGCTTTTGTCCGTTCAAGAACTTTTGGCCACCAAACGATGGCCGCGTATTTGATTATAGGTCTCACCATCATTGTATGTATATTTAGGATTAGACCACAAGTTCTGCCGCAGAGGCGTCCACTGGGTTACAAGGCCCTAGTGGCGCGTTCAATGGTGAACTTGATATTAGAATTCCAGTTTAGTCGGTTATCGAGGATGACGCCGAGTTATTTAACCTCACTGGAAAAATCTAACTTGGTATCTTTGATGATGATAGGTCCCAAATCGACAAGTCTTCTTTTCGTGAAAGGCACTAGAACGGTTTTGCTAGGATTGATGGATAGTCCTTCTCTGCTGCCCCATTCTAAATCGTGTAGTAAAGCACCTTGCATGACACTAGTGATAGTCGTGCAGTGCAGTAAAAATCGCCTAATCGTCCGAATAACCAATGCGGATGTAGACCAATCTGTGAAGACCAACTAGAAGATGGTCAACGACTAATGACCATAGAAGTGAAGAAAGCACTCCTCCTTGGAGACATCCCTTAACTGCATTGACAGACACAGACACTCCTCCCGAGGAGAAAATAATATCTCGAATTTGAGGCATGGCCCTTATCCAATGATTGTCGGGTCTTCGATACCTCTGCTACTGATTGCCCTTGTAATAGAGTCGTAGCCAGTGTTAGTCATTTGCCCAAAGTTCTTCTTCAATGCTGCTCCCAGCATAGTCACAGTCAATGGGGATCGCTATCGGACCATATTAACAAACTATTTTTGGGATAAAATGGATATGTGTTTTCAATAACACGGCTGGGCACACCATCGAGCTATTGAAGTCGAAGCATTTTTGTGTTGTGTTTATAAAACTTGAACTGCTTCCGCGTCCTGCTTCTCTTAAGATGTGGATTCAAGTGACTTCCACATATTTTGAATTTTACAACAAAGGTCGAAGATCAGAGGTTTCCAATCCTGTTGATTTGAAAATCGTATGCTGTTAGGGAAAAAGCCGCTTTAGGACATAGATTTACAAAAAGAATTGGGTGAATATTGAAAACTCAAAATATTAATTAAATGATTTTTATCTCCAGCTCTAGATACATACAAACTGCCCGTTACATACGTTATATCCAGTTATGTATATAAAAACCTTACTAACAAAGGCAAATGGAACAAAAAATACTTTAAAATATTTATCCGTAATTCAATGCGTCTGTGTTTACAACTGGTTCTCATAACAAGAAAATAGAACCTGTGTGTAGGCCGTTGAATAACATTTCAAAATATTTTTGTTTTGTTTTGATTAATTACTTTTTCTTTATTGTCTTCCACTTTGTTTGTAGGATAAGTGGTAAATTATAGGGTTAGGGTTATGTACAGAGCAAAGTATATAGACGGCTGACTTTTCTAACAGGATGTTTCGCATTAGATGTCTGGCATTGTAAACAAAAACGTGTTTGTAATTTGTTTTAACTATTTTACCAATTTTATATACATATATTTCATGAGTTCTAATGTTAAATGAATGTTACTGAACTATTGTGGTACTCATAAATGACGTCAATTATTCTTTCGTTTTCAGTTTAGCTGAAATTGATCACTTTGCGATCGACGAGAGACATGCCTCCAGCATTCTAGATGTCGGGCCTTTCGAGCGGTTAACATTGACCAGCATCACTTCATGGTCTTGGAAATCCAATGCCGTCAGCATCAAGTGCCGATGACCAGTGGCTACACAAGCCATCACAGACACTGTTATTGAAATTATAGGTTTCAACGCAATGGAACCCCTGTCTTATGGATGAATTCAGGCAGGCAGATACAGCAAAAGTGGTGACAAACTTGCCGGCACTACACAAAGGGAGGAGAACGGCTTGTTTTATGAGCTATACGAGCACAAAACGAAAGATGAACACCGGCTTTTTCAAAGAAAAAAGAAACAGAATGATCGAGGCCACTTAAAGATGCTACTTCCAAAATAACGCTTGAAGGTAAACAATGGTGAAAAGGTACAAAACCCGAACAGAAACAATGAAGTGAAAACAGGAAGTGGGATCACGGTCAGTGCTTAAAAAATGGAAAGACAAAAGTTGCAGACTGTTAAACGGTGATAAAGAAAGACTCGTTCAATAAGACCTCGCTTGGATGTTGCCCACAACTTGAGAATGATCTGCAAAGGATTGGTTTTCGTAATTGAGCCGGACAAATATTCTAATTCTTACTGAGTTTGGCTGTGTCATTTGTTTAGCTTTTAACAATTATAGAGACCTGCTACCATCTTGCAAGGGAAAAGTTAAGGATGATTTTGTCCAATTGGGGAACTAAATGTAAAACAATAACTTCTCGAATTATTAGATTAAGAAAACTATTCGCTTAGTGTACCATTTACAATATCCGCTTGGTAGTGCAGACCAATAATTGGCTGACAGTTAAATAAATCAACCTTTTTAATGTATAGCGGGCAACTATGTGTATAAATCCTTATACATATATGTAGGCTAAAATTGCAAGTGCGAACGGTCCAGCGTTTCTAGGCTAGGTACCGAGGGTTCGCACCCTGCGGTACCGAAAAATGCCCGCTACAGAAATCGACACAACGCCTCGGATAAGTAATGATCGAATAATGACGACTTTTAGCTATTGTACCCGGACAAAGTTTGGTATCTGGAATGTGAGGACGCTTCTTTTTCATTCTTCTTTTCTTCTTAAACTGGAACGTCAGTTTCTTCGATATAATTTGGATATACTGGGAGTGAGTGAAGTAAGATGGTTTGACGCGGGAGCGTACCAATCCCCAACGTGTAACAGCGTGCTACTCTACTCCGGCAGTCCCCGTGAATCTAGAGTGGATCAGCCGGCGTTTTAGGAGCTGTCATTTAGACGTCCGAAACAGACGAGGAGCCGACATGTGTATGGTACGGGATCATCACCTTATGGTAGCTACTGTCCAGTTACGTACTGCATCAGTTCAAAGACTCCGCAATATCAGCCGAATGCATAGGTATAACATCGACCGGCTAAAGATCACCTCAGTATGCCAATAATTAATGGATGATTTATCGCAAGGAGTGGAAGCAATCAGCAGCTCACTGCCGACAACCATCCAAGAACATTGGAAAGCTGTAAAAAATGTTTTCACATCTGGAGCGGAAAGTATTGTTGGTACTGCACGTGGCTTACGGAGGATACCTGGAGGCGGATCGAAGAACGTAAGCTACTTAAAGCACTTATTGTAGATACCCCAGTAGCAGCGAGGATCGAGCTAGAGTCCCTGTATCAAAGAAAAATTAGAGAAGTGCAGCGTAGTGTAAGACGTGACAAGCGTAATTATATTAACAACATGGCCTCAGAAGCTGAGGAAGCAGCGAGCAGGTGTGATATCAGAACCGTTTACAGAATCACAAAAGAGCTGACAGGGGGTCACCGTTCTAGCCAACATCCGGTGAAAGGCCTAGATGATGCCGTACTCGCTTCAGATGAGAATTAGCTCAAGCTCAATGATCCTTAACAGTGTATTCGCCAAAAATATGCACCCAAAACAAACGTAGCTGCCGGAAGTAACAATTTCCTGAATACGCACCTCAACTCCCAGTAAACATAGATCGCTACCGCGATAAACGCACTAAAGAACAACAAGTCGCTAGGACTAGATGGCATACCAGCAGAGCTTCGGCGTGCCGTTCCAACGACATTAGCAGAGCTTTTATATCCTCTTGTAGAGAGAGCTTGGGAGGCCGAAAGTTTCCCCGACGAGTGGAAGAAGAGAATGATTGTCAAGCTCCTTAAAAAAAGTAGTCTTATGGAGTGCGAAAACTAGAGCGGCTATTGCGTTCTTCCTGCAGTTGCAAAGGTAATATCCAAAGTAGTACTTGAGCGAATTAAGGAACATCTTGAAGATACACTCGATGCCGACCAAGCAGGTTTCCGCACTGGATCCTCCTGTGTCAACCATATCAACATCCTGCGGATCATTATTGAGCAGTGTGTTGAATTCCGGTCACCACTACACCTGCTGTTCATCAATTTTGAGAAGGCGTTTGACAGTGTCAACAGACAGTTTATCTCGCTCGCCTTGCGCAGCAGAGGTATACCCGATAAACTATTAAGCCAACCTATGACGACTCTAAATGTCATGTGCTGCATAGAGGAAAGCTGTTAGAGGAATTCACGATCCTAAGTGGGGTACGACAAGGTTGCATTCTATCGCCGATACTTTTTTTGTTGGTGATTACCTTAGAGATATGCTTCGCGCACCTTAATCTATTGGAAACGGAAGAATTCGTAAGACTCTAACATCTCAACTCAAACACAGGAATATGGAGCTGCATCAAATGACAACAAATGTGGAAAGAGAGGCAAATGTTTGAGGTTTAAAGATTAATACTGCCAAAACCAAAATCATCAACCTCGGCACTAACTCAGTAACTCAAGGTAACATTGCTGGACAACCGGTGGAGAGAGTAGAGAGTTTCCTATATCTTGGGAGTATTGTCTCGACCGAAGTTGGAACCGAACAGGATATTGTCAACCGAATTGGCAAAGCAAATTCAGTGTTTGTAATGATGTCCATGATATGGCGAAGCATTGCGATCAGCTTAAACACCAAGCTGCGGCTGTACCGTTCAAATGTTGAATCTGTGCTGTTGTATGGGTGCAGCACTTGAAAGGTGACCGCCACTATCACAAAAAAATTACAAACGTTCGTTCGTAAATAGGTGCTTACGGAACATCTTAATGGTTTTCTGGCCTAACCGTATCTCTAACGAACATCTTTACCAGAGAACGGGTCAGGAACCAATAGGCACAACCATCCAACGACGGAAGTGGCAGTGGATTGGTCATACACTCCGAAAAGGCAACAGTTCCGTAGCCAATTACGCAATGCAATGGAATCCTTTATCTCAGGATGGTAGAAGAACGGGTCGTCCGAAAAATACATGGCGCAAAACAGTTGAGTTTTTTATGTAGAGGTCGGAATAGAAAGGAAGAAGAGCCTTATTAAGAAGATCTACGCTACCCGTTGCATTTGCTACAAGTTATTCAAGTTGGTTTTTAGTTCTACTGCTCGGTACAAAGTATTTGTTATGCAATTGTTATGGACGCTTTTACTCCTCTCTGCATAAATTGAGGAAGACTTAAAGCCCAACATGTCTGAACACAGAGACTTAGCTCTTGACGACGCCAATCATCGCTTCTTATTGGAGTAGGTAGACAAACAGCCTCACAAAATGGCTTTAACAGAGTATATGAAAAAAAAATTATTAGAAAGGTTGAAGAAAATTAATATCTAAAAAGTTGAGTGTTTCGAATCGTTGAACTTCTTCGTTTGACGAAGAGACGCCAAGAAAAAATATCAATCAATTTACATTAATACCAGAGTATGCACCATGCAGTGCTTAACACAATACGCGGGCACATTCACAGGTATTTTCCGCGCGTGTCACTACTGCTACTGCTTCTATGAATTATTATTGCCGGCGAAACGAGGTCTCATTTAGCAAAAAACTTGCAACTGCAACTTTCAAGAAAACTTTTACTCTGCTTTGCGCAACAAGTTGGGTATTCATTTTCGGTTTTATATTTCCAAAAGAGGAAAAAGCCTAGGCGATACGAGCGAGTATCTTCCGACCGCGAAACACTATCACTTTTTTTATTACAAGCCGTTCGCGCGCCGGCCGTTACTTCTTCGCCAGTGATAAAGGCAATGCCGTAATGGGGCTCGCTATCAAACCCCATTACAGCATTACCTTTATCACTGCCGGCGCGCGAACGACTCGACGGTTAGTATCAACAACGCGTGTCGCTTTGGTCGATGACACCCAATTGGAGTGGTGGTGGTAGTGCTCGCAATTTGATAAAAAAGACAAAATCATCGCATCGTAAATCCTCGAGACGATATACCCATACTAACCAGAGCACCAACTTCAAAAGCATAAAAACTAAGAAAGTCAAGAGTTTGTCAACTCTGTGCGTCAATGGTTTGGTAGCCTAGCATGGGTATAGTATTGGATGGTGTCTTTTTTTATTGTATGCGGCGTACCATTTGAATAAATGCTTCCTTATGGTCAAGGTAATTTACGGCGATGTCTTCGTTTGGTTGCGCACATTTGAATAAAAGCGGGACAGGTTTAACAGTTCGCTATTCGCTCTGGCAAAAACTTTTTCTTCAAACAATATACTTCCTATATGCTATGTAATTGTACAGGAATTTCATGAAAATTAAAAGTAATTTTTTTTAATTTGTTATGTAGATAATTAGGCTAATTTTATCATTTAAATATTTTAAAATGTGCAGTGTCGAAAGACAATTAAAAATAATAATCAAAATGACACATGTGTCCATATACGTAGTTAAATGTGACTTATTCTCGTACTCTGAAATGCAAAATTAAAGCTTGCGAAACGATTTCATGAAATTTCATTATAAATGAATATTAACGTTGATTAACACAACTTAGCTAGCTTACACTAGAACACTAATGACAAGGGACAACGTGTCATAGAGATGGCAGCAAGCAATAATTTGGTCGTTGCGAGTACAAGGTTTGCGCGTAAAAATATCCACAAAGCCACGTGGGTATCTCCTGATGGAGAACCTCGCAACCAAATAGACCACGTATTAATAGACCGCCGCCACAACCAGAACCTGATGACGGTACGAACGTACCGAGGTACCAACGTCGACTTGGACCACTATCTTGTTGGTATGGTGCTCCGAGAGCGAATTGCATCATCAGGAAAGACTGCATCCGCGAATCAGATTCGTGTCAACATGGCTGCCCTTCGCATCGAAGAGACCAGAAACAACTACGGTCAAGCGATAGGACTCGCCCTAAATGCAGGGAGAGTAAAACCTGGGGCTGAGATGTCGGGCGTAGAAGAGAAATGGATGCGCCTTAATAATACTGTCATTAGTACTGCTGACTCCATTTTAGGCAGTAGTCGTAGAGATCAGAACCATCACCATATTTTTATAGACTTTCAAGCCGACTATGATAGCATAGCCAGGAAGCCAAGAAAAAATATAAGGATCGCTATCAAGCCCATTCAACATCTAGAACGGGCTCCGACAAGTGGTAGACTGGCCTGCGTCCTTTTCAACCTGGCATTGTAGAAAGTGATCCGAGACTCGAAGTAACGGCGAAAGGAACAATCCTTTATAAGTTCATTAAGATACTGGCTCTCGCAGATGACATCGACATCGTTGGTAGAAACCAAAGGGCTGTACAGGAAGCTTTCATACAGATCGAGCGGGCGGCATGAAATCTGGCGCTGCACATAAATGAGAGCAAAACAAAGTACATGGTGGCCACGTCTGCGAGTAGAAGATCCAACATTGGTTCTTCAATTCAAATAGTGGAGCGCGAATTTAAAGTAGTGCAATCCTTTAACTATATCGGGTCAACTGTAGAGCCGAAATACGCGCACGGTTGCTTAAAGCCAACAAAGCCTACTATAGCTAAGACTCTTCAAATCTAGGAATAACATAAAAACATACATAACATCCAAGCTGCTGGTGTATAAGACAATAGTCATACCAGTACTTATATATAGAATGGGTTCTTATCAAAAAGCATTCTAACCTCTTAGCCGCGTTCGAGAGAAAAGTCTTATGGAGAATTGTTGGCCCCGTATGTGAGGAAGGACGATTCCGGAGACTACGAGCGATACCGCGATTTCGACATCGTGAAGATAAATAAGGTCGGTAGGCTCCGTTTGGCAGGACACCTAGCCCGCATGAGCGAAGAGGATCCTGCTCGGAAAGTCCTTTGCGGTAGGACTTATGGAACACGATAGCGAGGCCGGCCCAGCCTACGCTGGAAGGATTAAACCGAAGGAAATGCTTGGTATGATTAAAGCTGTAAAGAGGCTACCAAGGACCAGGAGGTATGCTTTCGATTATATAAAAAAAACCACACTGTCAAAAACCGAACCAAATTTAGACGAGTCAGAAATGATTGCGTACCCTAGACGAGTCAAATTCGACTGTGACCAGAAACTGAGACAAAAAATACTTCAATGTCCCAAAGGAAGTAAAAATGTTTGGTCATTCGTGGAACAAATAAAAAATATTGCCTCGTCTTCAATTCCAACGCTCATTCACAATGACATTCCAACTGTTAGCTCAATAGACAAGGCCAATCTGCTTACTTCACATTTCGCAGCTAGCTCCACAGCGCGTTTTCGCCGCCGGTACTGGCAAGAGTCGAATCCTCCATGGGACAGATTCACTTTCGTACTTGTCAAGGGGCTAGATTATTAAATGATCTCAACATTCATAAATCTGCTGGGCCTGATGGTATTCCCGCTATAGTTTTGAAGAGGTGTTCTTCAACGTTAGCATTGCCACTGTGCAGGCTTTTCCATTTCTCTTATTCTTCTGGAGTCGTCCCAATGAATTGGAAAACAGCGAACCGTCATCTCTTTCCTCGTACCGACCAATTGCGCTAACATCCATACTTTCTAAGGTCATGGAAACGCTGATCAATCGTAAGCTTAGGTAATACCTTGAATCAGCTAGTGGAATCTAGCGATCAATTTTTAACCCCCTTTCTAAAATCAGATTTTATTCAAACTTTTGACACATGTGTATCTCCGATGACAACACTTTTTATTTAAATTTGGATCGGGTGCTCCCATATAAATTTTGAAATTTACCCAGTTTTTTTAAAGTTTTGTATACAGATGTATTTCCTATGATAAGACTTTTTGTAAAAATTTGGAAGTGATCGCGCCCTACGCTTGGGACTCCAATATAAACTTTTTCAAAATTTACCCGATTTTGCTTTGCACACATGTGTATCTCCGATTAGAGAATTTACATGGGAAATTTATAATTTTTATGAGCGGTTTTTTTTCATTTACTTGTTAAAATCTCTTGAAGTTCTTGAAGTGTATTTCGATGAGTTATTCAGATGGATGTAGAAGTTCATCATATATCGTCAAGGTGGATATTTTAAAACCCTGTAAACGATTTTTGGTCGAAGATTAAATTTCTTTTACTTTCTCATTAACAAAACTTTAAAAATAACGCTCGTATGCATGCATTTATGAACCGAAAACCACAGTCTAAATAAAAGTTTTTCTGTTTAGACGTGAAGATTTCACACTCCGCCATGATGTACGCAATGAATTAAAGTTATTGTAGAATTCGCAGAACATTGCCAATTGTGGCAAAACGCATTACCTACCATGCACACAAATCACACATTGCATCGAATCGTCTATTAGTATTAATACAATAACACAATGACAAATTGTTTAAAATTTAAAACCAAAACCAATTACACATAAATAGTACGTCTCCTACAGACGAAATCTGCAACTGTCGCGGGAGAACTCGTTCAATCTCTTTCGTTTCTTTAGCTGAACTAAGGAATAGAACAGCGACGACTTAATTGTTCAATGCTAAAACGAAAACTAAAGGCTAGAATGCTAGAAAAAAAAAAGGAAATATTTATAGAAAGGAGGCATAATAGCAGTGGAATCTTGGTATAATAGTAGGTGCAAAAAACTGTAAGTTTTTGAGTAGTGCAAGTGCCTAATCATCCCCTAAGTATTCATGAATTCATGAATTCACGTACTTGCATTTTTGTTTCATAAATACCTTTTCTTTTAACCTTAAAAAAGTACGTTGCAGCTGAACTTTACAGAGAGATTTTCAAAGATTTTGTAATCCTTAATAATTGTGTTAAAGAAATTCTTATGTCATCCTAGGTTATTGCGAGCCTGCAGGGCGAAGCTTATATTCAGAGGACACGAACGGATGTAAGTTTATACGTTTGTCGTGTCGTATATCTCGGCTCCTACCAGTCATAATTTTGATGGGACTTGTTTTAAAACAATTGGTCAGCGCTCGGCTTGCGACAGCGTAATTTTCATTCATAGGGGTTACTACCCCTGAGAAAACTAAACTAAAAAAAGTACTCAATCTACGCATCGCTATCGTTTTTTTTTAAGCCTGAATGTTTGCAAAGTAAAATGTGCTTTTTTTCAGTCTTTTTTTTGGAAATGGCTTATGACTGAATTACCTATCGCTTATGAATGAATGACCTACATTTAATGTTGCATACTATTAGACTTCTAAGATAAATAAATCTGTGTAAAAATTTTATGGAAATTGTGGGATCTGGCCAATATGGTATGGAATTTTGTGGATCAAGCTATTTCTCAAGCGATTCGTATGAAATTCGGTATGTAGGATCTGGCTAATAGGGTCTACAATTTTATGGACCAAGCAATTTCTCAAGCGATTCGTATGAAATTCGGTATGTAGGACCAAGATGCAATAACCCTGGTTTTTTTACGTAGGTGTGGGGTTTTTTTTAAAAGAAGGTTTTTTAAGAAATAAAAACTTTCCCAAAAAATTAAGAAAAAATTTTTGTTTTCATAGAAAAAAAATTCCCCAAAAAAATTTTTTACTAATTTTGTGAATTAAATGGTTACTATTTGGTTTTTGAGATAATTCAGTGTTTAGACTGAATTACAACTATCCATATGACGAGCTGAGAAGCTCACTTTACTATCTTAAAACCAAATCCAGATAGTATTACGTTGAGCATCTCAACGTCAAAAGCATTCGCTAAATGTCTTGCCATCGGTCCCGATTTCGAACCAATCCGATGTTGACTAGTTTGTCATCTTCTAGCATAGGCTTGGCTCGCTACGCTGTCTGGGCCCAAGAACTTTTCCGAAAAAGACTTCCGAGCCGGATACTCTTCGTTGATGCGAGCTAGGTGTTCTCATTATAGAGTTTGCCAAATCGTCCTTCCGCACATACGGGTTTAACAATTCTCCCTAAGACACGCAGCTCGGATACATATGTGATGAGTATTGGCATGACCATTGCCTCATACAGGACCAGCTTGAATATTATAATTTAATTCCTGGATTCGAAAACTTTTGACAGACTAAAGTAGGCGTTGATGGCTTTAAGCAACCGTGCGCGTATATCGGATTTCTATCGGCAGGTAAAATGACAAAAAGGATTACACTACTTTGAACTTGCGCTCCCCTATCTTAATTGAGAGAGACCAATGTTGGATCTTCTGCTCTCAGATTGGTCCCAATGTATCATCATATTTGGCTCTATGTATGTTATACTATATTTTGCGCCAATTTGTGTGCAGTAAAAAATTTCGAGCAATCTGCTCCATCTGAATGAAAGCTGTTTGCAAAGCTCTTGAGTTTCTGTTTCTGATGTCAGTTCATTTGGGATGGTGAACTCTATCATTGCTTTCTAAAGTTCTACTCTGGCTATGCTATCATAGGGGCGGCTTTAAAGTCTTTAAACCAGACGGCGTAAAACGTTTCGGAACTCTAGACATTTTCCATTGAAAAGTACAACTCTTCACTTCAATTTGAGCGACTCTTCACTTAAATTGAACTACTGAAGTGTAGAGCCTGATCGATTGGTATTGTTCACTTCAGATAATTAGCAATGTTACCTATCCGAAGTAACTAGGTACACGAGCAGAACACCTCTTCACTAACTTCAGTTTCCCAATTTCGCCCAATTTTTAAATGAAGTAAAGAGTTGTCAATCGAACAGTCTCTTCACTTTCGTTTCTGTAGCTACAGCTACTGTACTTATTAATTCAGTCCAATCGAACGCTAATATGGTTGACGAATTTTACGAAAAGAGGTGGTTAACTTAGCTCTATTAATAACAGTATTTTAAGGTTTGTTCATTGCACTTCTACTTCAGTCAACAAAATCCCAAGATTTAAGGGTCGATTATAATAGACTTTCGCTTGCATGGACTTGCTCATTTTTGCCAAACTATAACAGATGGTTGTAATGAAATATTGCCTGGATTAGTATTTGTCTCTGCTTATCGTATCCAAAAGACAAATGACAAATAATACATGTAAAGTGTAAAGTGAACGAAAACTTAACGAATCGGAGCTAAACTCTATTATAACCAAACAATACACGTTCTGTGTATGTGTTTGAAAATTCGGCTATGCGTGCTCATACTGGCAAATGTCCATTATATTTCAAACTTTACTCTATAATCAAATGTAAAACTAAAAAGTGAAATATTTTAAAACACCAAATAACAAAAGAAAAAACCAAACATCACACTTGACTGATTCCTTGAAGCGAACAGAACAGGAGACACTTCGGAAGAATGTCAATATGAATATGCATGCATATTAA
Organism: Nephrocerus scutellatus; assembly: GCA_947095585.1. Classification (NCBI taxonomy): domain Eukaryota; kingdom Metazoa; phylum Arthropoda; class Insecta; order Diptera; family Pipunculidae; genus Nephrocerus; species Nephrocerus scutellatus. Next base: position 11,726,957 of record OX352761.1, read on the forward strand.
TATAGTTTTGTATAATTGTGTATCTTTTTACACGTCCAGTACAATGTACAACATCTGAAGGATCATGAAGGATACGATACACTGAGCTTGAGTGCGGCATAGACCTAGAGCTAATTCTAAGGAAACATAAAAGGAAACAAAAATCCTGAACAAAACCGATGAAAATGCAGGTCATGACGAAAAATTAACTTTAAGTCCCAATTAATAAATGTAAGATGGAGCGTGAAATGATAATAACAAAAAATTATATACTACCACTAAAACTTGCGGTCTTGTGCATGACAAACCACACACAAATTCTTCTGGATACATCCGATTACACTTGTTATTTTCTTTGTGATATTATATGTTCCAATTATCAACTAAACACAATTACTTTATTGTAATTGGCACAAGTCATTTACGTACTTTTCCCTTGGAAATAAGTTTAAATATAAAAAAAGGACTATCTGCAAAGGGTTAGGAATCTGTATGGGGCTAGGATAAATTATTTTTAATTATTTTATGTTAGTTTTAAATTAAAAATGTATTTTTATTTAAATATTATTTAAATTGATTTCCATTTTAATATTTAATATTAAACTTTTGAAATTATTTTTATGTTTTTTATAAAACATATAACAATGAATGACAATTAAGAGATTTTGACATTTGACATGACTTCAAAAAATTTTTCAGACGTCATCCTTTGTAGGAAATTCGAGAATACATGTTTTAAGATATTCGAATGGTTTTCTGAATTTTGACATACAACTACAAAAGGAGCAAATGGATTTGGAATTCGAGAATATGGCCCAGTGTGTCGATTATTTATGGATTTCACTTTCGAATGACGTCACATTTGTCAACATTTCGTCGAAACGCGATTATTGAGTCATATGACTAGTCGTTATTTCGACTGAATTATTGGTGTTTCAGTCGAACACCTATTTAGAGTTCGACTGGGAAATAAATATAATTAAAATGATTATTTTTGTATGAAATCAAACGCATAAATAACTTCTAAGTAATAATTTTTTACTGTTATTTATAAGATTATTACTAAAATAAAAAAATATATTTAAAATTTGTAATCGATTATGCTGCTACATTCATTTGAATGACGCGAGCTGACTTTTGGCGATTTTCATATAATTTATCAAAACAATTTTTTTTTTAATTGTTTTTTAAATCTTTAAAATGCAGTTGTTGTGTTCCATTTATCATCTAAACACAATTACATAATTGTAATTGGCCAAAGAACAAAGAACCAAATATACGAACCTTCATAAAAGGCCTGAACTGGAGGTTTCTCCGGTGAAATTGGTCAAGCTACTAGGAACCGCAGAGAATCTTCGAGAGCTCCATTTTTGTCCAGCGTTTTCGTTCATCCTTGGTGCAATGTTTGGCGTTGGAGCTTATCGGCTCGAGCCAAGCGCTAAAAAGAGTAAACAAGTATAAACAACTACAGAAAATAAATTCGAAATGGCGCTAACGGGTATTAATTCAAGTTCGAAAAAAATTTTTTCGTACATGCTTACATAATTGCGATATGTCGAAATAACGACTTTGATGATTTCGACTTGTCGTAAGTCAAAATTCGACAGATAAATAATCGGCTGGCAGATCTGTTTTGTTGAAAGAAATTAATTACTGAAAAAACAACCCATAAAAATTAAAACTTTCTCTAATCGGAGATACACATGTGTATACAATTTGAAGAAAATCGGATACATTTTTAAAAACAATTTGTATGGAAGCCCTTCGACCACAGGGCCCGATAAATTTCAAATATTTGCAAAAAGTGCTGGCAATCGAATATACACATGTGTTTAAAATTTGAAGAAAATCGTGTACTTTCTTTTATAAAATTTACATGGGTGCCCCATGACCCCGGAGCCAGGTCACTTCCAAATTTTCACAAAAAGTGTTTTCCATCGGTAATACACATGCGTATAAAATTTGAAGATAATCGCGTCATTTTTTAAAAAATTCATATGGCCACCCCTCGGCCCTTATGCCCGAGGGACCCCAAATTTTAATAGAAAGTGTTGTCACCGGAAATACACATGTGTTCAAAATTTCAATAAAATCGGGCTTTAGAGAGTGTGTGAAAAATTGATCACAAGATCTGACCAGCCAGCCAGCCACGGACACGAGAAGTTAATATAGAGAATTTATAAAATAGAAATGATGAAATCTGTACAAATGTAACATATATTAGAGAGGTATGGTTTTTTCTAACCAAACTATATAATCAAAAGAAAACTATAATAACATTAAATATAATACAAAAATTATGAACGAATGAATTAAATTAAAAATATTCTTTAATAACATTTCTTCACACTCCTGTACAACACGTTAATAAACTTAAATTTGTCATTAATTTCAGTTTCTACTGTAAAAAAATGGTATAGATTTTGTTGTTGACTTTTAGGCTGGTTTAAGTTTTCTACTCAGCTGTTCATACCTTTGACATTTTTAAATATAAAAATGTCAAATAAGAAATGACGTCCCATTTTACATTTTGTTTACAATTAAACTGCAACAGGTTATTCGGTCGATCGGTTAGATTTCTTCATTGAATTTAATAATGAATCCACCACAAGTGTATCGAGCAACAATCCCAAGAGGTAACACAGTTGCTCCGTCAACAAGATTCTTTCGTGGACGTGGACGAGGCAAAGCCGGTGGTGCGCCTGGACCTTGGCGACCGTACTTTTACGTAAGACGGGGTCGTGGTAAAAAGAATCCCTCCACTGGCGCCAACTTCCATCGGGGTGGCGTAGAGAATTTCTCTGATTCGCTAAATAGATCTTTGGCTGGAACATCCAACGACTCCTTTCTTCGTCCGGATTTTTACGCAGCACCTGCTGATGGGATTCAAGTTCCGTCTTTTTCAATTGATAACCCGTTACAGTGTCCCGGCTGGAGGCTGTACTACACTCAAGAAACCTTTGACACATCATCAGATTTATATAAGCGGATCGAAACAATACAAGAGCACATCAAAATCAACTCAACAATATATAATTTAGAGCTAATTGCGCAGGAACGAAGTTTCCAACTTTCGGGTATGTTAGTATTGCAAGATGCTGGCGTAACACAGTCGTGGCCAGATCTGCAGCACGATTTAAAAGAGAAACCAGAAATGACTCTGTCTGCGTTTGGCGTCGCAATGCATTCCCTTGTGACGACTGCAGTTATTGAAGCATCTGCACAAGGAATCTCCTGTACAAGAGAAAACTATGTCAGCCGTGATACACAAGCTCCAAAGATCCATGTTAGGCCGACTGAATTCCTTCCCGTAGCAAATATCTCTTCGATTGATAGTGAACACTATGATCGTCTCTTCTGTGCGCGAGGATGTATAACAGCAGTTGGTGCTGTTGACGTAAACTGCACTTGGATTGCATATCGATGTAGTCATTGTGGCCATAAGCAGGCGGTTCGTCAAACCGGCTACTATACTGTAAAACCCATTACATGTCTGCGGAGTGAGTGTCACTCGAAGAAAACCTTTGTTGAATTGAGATCTTCCCCGTATACACGAATTGAACCAGTACAAATAGTTCGACTGCTGGAAAATCACCTGCAGGCTGTGGAAATTGATGCCGACCATCCATATAGCATAGACGTCGAGTTACGTGATGATCTCGTTGATGCAGTATGCATCGGTGATGATGTAATTGTAACAGGCATACTGAAGGTAAGACCCCTGAACGAAGAACAAGTTACAAATTCTACCACATCTAAAGCTTACAAGCTGTACCTGCAAGCAATGTCAGTTACTAATACAAAAAGCAATCCGGTGGCTTTGGAAAATGAATTCTCCGAAAAAGATTTGGAAGCCATTAAAATGATAAGCGAAGAGCCATGTCCAATAAAGCTTTTAGTACAGTCACTGGCGCCAGAAGTCTACGGTCAGGAGATGGTTAAAATCGCGTCATTTTTTAAAAAATTCATATGGCCACCCCTCGGCCCTTATGCCCGAGGGACCCCAAATTTTAATAGAAAGTGTTGTCACCGGAAATACACATGTGTTCAAAATTTCAATAAAATCGGGCTTTAGAGAGTGTGTGAAAAATTGATCACAAGATCTGACCAGCCAGCCAGCCACGGACACGAGAAGTTAATATAGAGAATTTATAAAATAGAAATGATGAAATCTGTACAAATGTAACATATATTAGAGAGGTATGGTTTTTTCTAACCAAACTATATAATCAAAAGAAAACTATAATAACATTAAATATAATACAAAAATTATGAACGAATGAATTAAATTAAAAATATTCTTTAATAACATTTCTTCACACTCCTGTACAACACGTTAATAAACTTAATTTTGTCATTAATTTCAGTTTCTACTGTAAAAAAATGGGATAGATTTTGTTGTTGACTTTTAGGCTGGTTTAAGTGTTCTACTCAGCTGTTCATACCTTTGACATTTTTAAATATAAAAATGTCAAATAAGAAATGACGTCCCATTTTACATTTTGTTTATAATTAAACTGCGACAGGTTGTTCGGTCGATCGGTTAGATTTCTTCATTGAATTTAATAATGAATCCACCACAAGTGTATCGAGCAACAATCCCAAGAGGTAACACAGTTGCTCCGTCAACAAGATTCTTTCGTGGACGTGGACGAGGCAAAGCCGGTGGTTCGCCTGGACCTTGGCGACCGTACTTTTACGTAAGACGGGGTCGTGGTAAAAAGAATCCCTCCACTGGCGCCAACTTCCATCGGGGTGGCGTAGAGAATTTCTCTAATTCGCTTAATAGATCTTTGGCTATAACATCCAACGACTCCTTTCTGCGTCCGGATTTTTACGCAGCACCTGCTGATGGGATTCAAGTGCCGTCTTTTTCAATTGATAACCCGTTACAGTGTCCCGGCTGGAGGCTGTACTACACTCAAGAAACCTTTGACACATCATCAGATTTATTTAAGCGGATCGAAACAATACAAGAGCACATCAAAATCAACTCAACAATATATAATTTAGAGCTAATTGCACAGGAACGAAGCTTCCAACTGTCGGGTATGTTAGTATTGCAAGATGCTGGCGTAACACAGTCGTGGCCAGATCTGCAGCACGATTTAAAAGAGAAACCAGAAATGACTCTGTCTGCGTTTGGCGTTTCAATACATTCCCTTGTGACGACTGCAGTAATTGAAGCATCTGCACAAGGAATCTCCTGTTCAAGAGAAAACTATGTCAGCCGTGATACACAAGTTCCAAAGATCCATGTTAGGCCGACTGAATTCCTTCCCGTAGCAAATATCTCTTCGATTGATAGTGAACACTATGATCGTCTCTTCTGTGCGCGAGGCTGTATAACAGCAGTTGGTGCTGTTGACGTAAACTGCACTTGGATTGCACATCGATGTAGTCATTGTGGCCATAATCAGGTGGTTCGTCAAACCGGCTACTATACTGTAAAACCCATTACATGTCTGCGAAGTGAGTGTCACTCGAAGAAAACCTTTGTTGAATTGAGATCTTCCCCGTATACGCGAATTGAACCAGTACAAATAGTTCGACTGCTGGAAAATCACCTGCAGGCTGTGGAAATTGATGCCGACCATCCATATAGCATAGACGTCGAGTTACGTGATGATCTCGTTGATGCAGTATGCATCGGTGATGATGTAATTGTAACAGGCATACTAAAGGTAAGACCCCTGAACGAAGAACAAGTTACAAATTCTACCACATCTAAAGCTTACAAGCTGTACCTGCAAGCAATGTCAGTTACTAATACAAAATGCAATCCGGTGGCTTTGGAAAATGAATTCTCCGAAAAAGATTTGGAAGCCATTAAAATGATAAGCGAAGAGCCATGTCCAATAAAGCTTTTAGTACAGTCACTGGCGCCCGAAGTCTACGGTCAGGAGATGGTTAAAGCCGGATTGCTTCTTTCACTATTTGGCGGTGCAGGATCTCAAGTTCATGATGATGGCGATATTAATGTTCTGCTTGTTGGTGATCCTGGTGTCGGCAAGTCGTACCTCATTGAAAAGGCTTCTAAATTATCGGAAAGAGGTGAGGTACCTTAAAGAAAACTTAAAATTGCAAACATTAATGTTTTTCCAAACAGGAACATACGTAAATGGTAAACGAAATTGTAGCAGTGGACTTGGAGGACTTTTTACCGCCACCGTAAAGGGTAAATTGAATCACTCTTTTGATGCTGGGGCATTGCTAACATCTAACGGTGGCCATTGCAGCATCGATGACATAGATAGGTTAGCGTCATACCAAGAAACGCTTCTTCAAGTGTTGCAAACACACACACTCTCCCTAGTGTTCTCTGGTGCATCCACTTGTTTGGCGGTCCCTTCTACGATTATTGCTACTGCTAATTCGATTCGTGGTCATTACGATCGTTGCAAGTTGGTCAGCGAAAATATTCGCTTAAATCCATCGTTGTTTTCGCAATTCCATTTAGTTTTTGTGCTTTTGGACAAACCGGACAAAGATCTAGACAGTTCTCTTACGGAGCATATAAAAGCCCTACACTCTGGTATGAAGAAATCCTCGACAATTGCAGCAAAATTTGCACTTAAGCCAAAGACAAATAACTCGATGAACATGGATGACGATCCAGATGTATCGTATGAGTTGTCCGAACGTTTAAAGATTAACAGCTGGCAAGATGAAACTGAACAAGAGTTAGATTTATTGCCGCCAATTCTAGTGAAAAAGTATATTGGTACGTAATGAATAAATAAATATACGAAAATTTGTAGTTGTTTTTCTGTTGTTGTAGCGTATGCCCGCCAGAAGGTGAAACCTTTATTGGATAGCGAAGCTGTGGAAGATCTAAAGGAATTCTACCTAGGATTGCGCAAAGAAAAAAATGATGCCAACTCGACGACCATTAGTACAAGGTAGGTCCTTTGTCAGAGAAAGATCACTTCATATAATAAAGGGTGGGCAATATGTTGGTTTGTTTTTGAATCATAGACTATGGCAATTTTGACAGCTCGTCAGTCTGATAATGCTCGGCACGAAACAATCATGTTTTTGCTTGAGGAGCGTTTCGAAATATTGAAAACTTATTTCCAATGTTAGTGTTGGGTAGCCCAAACCGTAAGATTTAAAAAACAAGAGTGTGAGACAGAATCCATCCTAAACTCGACGCCAACCGCAGCAACCGGCCATTATTCGCACCTGCACAATAAGGCCTCAAATCGATGCTTTAACATGGGTTTACATGTAGTGATAGGTATGCCTAAGGAAGCATTTTCAGGGGCAGTGTAGTTCCAGGTTTGGCGAGCATATCAGCCTTACAATTTCTTGGAATGTCTATTCCCCGCCACCTAACACAGGTGAATGTTGAACTGCTCCTTGAGAGATGATCGGTAGTTTGACTAAAATAGAGTTCATAGAGACTAATTCCAGGGATTTCAACGCAACTTTGCTATCCTAGAAGATGCGGATATCCTTAGCGGATATGAATTTCATCTTGAGCCAAGATAAAGCTTTTTTAATCGCCATAAGCTCTGCCTTAAATACTACAGTAATTTGTGGGCGCCGTGGCTCAGTGGATAAGAGCATGGACTTCTGAGTCTGGGACTCGTAGTTCGAATCCCAGTAACACCAAAAGTATTTTTCACGGTGTCCCACGGTGTCTCGCGAAAGTCTGACAAACGTCCGAGAGCAATAACTTGTCACGGAAAGCTTGTCTCAATTCGCCGTTCGGATCCGGCATTAAATTGTAGGTCCCCTCCATTTGTGTGCAAAAATATAAATGCTCAACACAAATGGTTGCGAGAAGCTAGGCCTTGGACCGCATTGGTCTGTCGCGCCGAATATTATTATTACTAATTAAGAAGACGGAAAAAGAGACTAAGATTAAGACTTTTTGAGAAAACACCTCCGCCAACCTCATTATCAGTTTTTAACCCGTCTGTCTATGAATGTATGTATTCATCTTCCTAGTGAACGATTTCTTCCCAGAATGAATGATCTGGAAATGATGGTGACTTGGAAGTTTTTTATTGAAATGGTGTAGTCCGTGTTGCCCACTAGAATCCTGATTGAATTCAAAACAGGGGAGTGTCCGATTTTATTCCTGGTCCACTGGGAGGTTGCACTCAGGCGAATAGCCGCGCTAGCTATTACGGCGGAGTGAGTTATGTGATGTGCTTCGCTCATACATAAACAAGCTGATCTTTGGAATTCGCTAAGTTTTGTCACGATTTACTGCTTTATCAAAGGCAGTCCACCATACAGTCACACCGTATAGAAGTGTAGATCTTACTACCGCTGTTTATAGCCAATGAGTAATATGGGGTTGAAGACCTCATTTCTTACCGATGGATTTTTTACAGCAGAAGAGTGCCTATGTGCCTTTGTGAACTCTTTTTTGTTTCCAAATTAGCTTTCTGTCCAGAATGAGACCCAGATATTTGGCTTCGTCAGAGAAAGTTAAACCAATGAGTAATATGGGGTTGAAGACCCCATGAGAAGAGTGCCACTGTGGCTTTACAAATACTTTCTTGTATGTTTGGCTTCCAGCTTAGCTTTCTATCCAGAATAAGACCCAGATATTTGGCTTCGCCAAAAAAAATTTGAGCTAATGCCCTTAATAGAAGGACGGTCTACATGCCGATATTTGTAGTTCTTCGGGAAGAGAAAAAGTTCAGTGTAATGGAGGCTTACCCGTAAACCACAACAATCTGGCCATCTCGTTAGCTTGTTTAGAACATTTTGTAGGAGTTCCTTTAAGGTATTAGGGTGCTTTCCTGAGCCGCCAATAGCAACGTCATCCACCTAAGCGATCACTCCTCAGCCCTCCCGTCTCAGGAAAATCAGCAGCTTATTTACCTCTAATTTCCATATAAGGGGGAACACGAACACGGGGAAAGATCTTCTGGCAGATGTCACACGCAGTTTTGAATTCATAATCCGGCTTGTGAGCAGAAGATTAATCAATTCGCCAAGTGAGTCGTCTACCCTCACAGCCGACAGTGCATTCGCGATCGCAGATGTGTTGACGTTGTTAAAAGCGCTTCCAATGTCCAGAAATGCTACCATTGAGTATTCCTTATAGTGAGGGGAATATTCGATAAAACGTACAAGCATATGAAGCAGTTTCTTCAGATTTACCCTAACAGTACGCACGTTAATCAGTAGACAGAAGTCTGTTGTCAATGCTCTGGCGTACGTGGATGTCAATCAGTCTTTTGAGTTTATTTCAAAGGAAAGATGAAAGACTGGTGGGTCCGAGATCTTTTGGACTAATGAAAACCATAGATCTGTAATGTGAAACAGATCATTACAACTTTTTAGGATTTTGTCTCTAGCTAAGGAATGATAATATCTGAAGTCCTTTACAGTTCGGCTGGAATTATGCCATCTGGTCCTGCAGATTTATATGGTTTGAAACTAAGCAGCGCCCAAACAATTTGTCTTTATTTTGTAAGATCTTGGCAGATAGTTGTATAACTGTTTGACCTGTTTAGGTCAGCATTACTGATAAAATCGAAGCTAGAAGTAGATTGAGCGATTCCCCGTTCTAGGTAGTCCACGAGCCATCTGCTTTTTTCAAACAGCTAGGCATAATAGGATTGGTTGAGAGGATTTTTCTTAGTCTAGATGCCTCAAAAGATTCTACTATTTTTCGAAGAGCCTCCAGGATAAAGGCTTGGCTTTCCTCAATTATTTTTTATATACTTTAGGAGATGCTTTGTAGGCATCCCAGTCGGTCTCCACTCTTGTGACTAAATTGAACAGTTTTCTACAGCTGTTTCTAATTTGTCCCAACTTTGAATACCACCAGTTTGGTCTCTTCTTACCTTTTGGATGAATAAGAGGACAGGAAGCAGACAGCGCTTTCTTGAAGTCCAGCGTTATTTCCATGACCTTTTTATCAATCCCATCAATGTTTAGGGGAGCATTTGTAAGTTCAGCGTTTAAACGACCTTTAAATGTTTCTCTATACTTGAGCCAGTCGGTAATTTATAAAAACTGATTGGCAAGACGATTCATTATGTAGACTAAATTCGATGTAACGGTGATCTGAGAAAGTGTGTTCAGCCAAAACCTTTCCAGTTTAGAATTCTATGGTTAATCGAGTCGACTTTTGGTTATGAAGGAATGTATGTATAGTCTCTATATGTTTAACTTTAATTAGTTTCAATCTTATTAACTTATAGCTATATTTATTATCCATATATGTATAAATGTACATGTATTATCTTATATTTAAAATGTTGCTAAATTGTTTTATATGAGGTGTTTTAATTTGGTTTGCTAGTGCTTGTGGTCTTTCTTTTGGGAAAGTTGTTCATAACATTTCCTTATCTGTGTAGAAAAAAAAGAAACGTTTGAATTAACTTTGACTTTCTGCAAAAAGAAACATATCAGACCTTGCGAATTTCAGTATCGATGAAATAGGCAGCTCAATAAACAACGCCAATATCAGTGAACAAAGGTAGGAACAGCATAAATTGAATGTAATGAATGTAAACTGAAACGAGAAACATAAATTCAGGTGCAATTTTTGTTCCTACAATTTTTTCTTACCATTATAGCAGGACCGAAGAAAATTGTGCCACGAGTTGTGCTGACTGCTTGTCGTATTACAAACAAGTGCATTATAAATGCTCCATAGGTTAATCTGCCCAAAATGCGAAAAATCGGCAAACATGCAAACCTTCGAAATATCCCTGTTGAACAATAAATTGGTAAAATATCGGTTGGCTAAGAGAGCTACGGCGCCGCTTATTCTTACATCCAACTTTACATGCAAATCCGATAATGATTACGGATAAACCAAATGCCCAGCCATTTCGTTGCACTGCAGCGTAAACGCTTCCCCAAGCCAATGGTTTCTCGAAGTAAAACTGAAAGAACGGATGCCCTGTGAACATCCACAATATGCCAATTAGGAAGAGGGACCACCAAAGAATTTGAAAGAGCAAATTGCTTCGAAGATTGAAATTCTTTGCGATAATCTCATTGTAGGTCAGTGCAGCGAGAACACCAAAGAAGTAGCAACCAAAATTCATATAGAACGGAGTGTAAAATTCGTCAAAGTTTGTATCTCCAATGAAAGAGTCCCGTTGGGTCCTGAAATAAAATGTAATTTAATGTAACATAAAAAGCGGGTAAGCTTAGGATAAACACTTTAACATATTATCAAGTTTTGAACTCCGCTAGCCTACTTAAGGGCAGTGCTAGTTATGATAAACTCTTGCAATCAACTAATCACTACAACATTCACGGAGTTCTACGACACAAACAACACCAGAGTCTAGATCTTTATGATCTCTGTATAACAAAAGAGACAAACGTATGTTGAGTTATTCGCTGAGTTAAATAACCATACTCAGCTTGTAAATGAGCCTAACTCACTGTTTTATCGCTTCTTCTACCAGCGGTGCTCAAGAGAAATAGCCAGCTGCATGCCACCTCTCTGTGAATTGAACCGCAATACTCGTGGCGCTCTAAATGCTTATCATTTTACCCTCAAGCCCATCTTCGGACGTACAGTTAAGTTCAGGGATTCGTTCTTCTGCCGTACAACACGTATGTGAAATGCTCTGCCAAGCTCTGTCTTTCCACATCAATATGAACCCAAACACAAGCTCATAGACATCTCCACTTTTCTCCTTCTTTTCCTTAACGTCCACGCTGTGCCATGCATATAGCCGAGCATTATAAGGGTGAACCCCTTAAGCGCGCGCGGATTATAAAAAAAATGTGGCTTCAATTCTAGATTGCCCGGTGGGCTGCTACGCCTATACAAATCAGCATTTCGCTGCAGATTTCTCTGTTCTTTCGTTGCCAAGGTCGTCGTATAACATAGCTTCGCTTCTAGACTGCCCGATGGGTCGCTACGCCTATACGCATCAAGATCTCGCTGCCGCGGCTCTCTGTTCTTCCGCTGCCAACGCCGACGTTGTATAACGCAGCTTCGCTTCTAGAATGCCCGGTGGGTTGCTACGTTTATACATATCAGCATATCGCTGCTAGGTTTCGTTTGCACATAGATTCGCAGCCAACACATTAGTTGTAAAATTTTTCGGTCAAGTAACTAATCAGGAAGGGCCGCTAACTCAGGCCATATATCGCCAACCGCACGACCCGGAGCATCTTTTGGACAGCCTACGCTAAGTCTGTGCACCGCACGGTCCACGCATCTGTTGGACAGAACACCGTGGTACACCACCCGATCACGCCTTCCCCGGAAAGGTATCACTGATTGCATCGAATTTGATTTATAAATATTAAACATCCAGTAAGTAAAGCATTGAATTAATCCGAAAAGCCTCATCAAAGAAATTTTATTGTAACGACCCTTTTTTCTGAACTCTGGTCACGCTGAGGTTTACCCTGGCTGGAAAACTCCGTTACACACTTCTATGCTCCTTCTAAAGGGAGACCTTCTTTTACTGCGCTCTCCATATTATAAGACTCTGTAGGCTGAAGCTATGATGTCCAATAAGCGATTTTAAAATCAATAAAAATGTGGTGAGCTTCTTGGGTCTTCGCAGGATCTGCCCAGTCTGAAAATTCGGTCAAATGTGAACTTTCCTGACCTAAAACCACGCTGACCAATCAGATTGTTAATTAGTGAATTCGAGCGTTCACACATTACGAACGATAGGATTTTATAGGCGATGTTAATTTCTCTATAGTTGGCATTAATTTATTGTTGGACAGTATCTACGATCGCAGCAGTAGCAGAGGTATCGAGGACTCGACCAACCAATGGATAAGAGCCGTCATACCTGAAAGTCGAAATATTACTTCCTCCTCTAGAGGAGTTTCTGGGTCTGTAACCGCACTTAAAGGTTGTTTTTATAGTTTTCTGAGTGGCTGTTGTGGTTGAGTGGTGTGGGAGAGGGTCAGTGGGTGTAGGGAGTCAGTTGGTGTAGTATCAGCGAGCGGGTTGTCAATTGGGTGCAAGTCGGTGGGATTGGGCTGCCGGGAAACGCCGGATATTTCCGCTAGCTAAATATAATATATGTACCTAAGCGTGCCTTGAAACACGCTATACAACTTCAAAAAAATGAAAGTCTTCGGGATAAGGCGCATGGTATTCTATAGTCGAAATAAAAACCAACGTAGAAAGCCGATAGATCTGGTGTACGAGGAGCGATCAAGAAGTATCAGTGTTTGCTGCGGGAAGTTGACCTTACCGTCGCGTACTGTCATTTGTCAAACGTCACCGTACTAAATTTCAGACTAGTAGTTGTATCACTCGTGTTTGGCAAATAGCAATATCGATCCGTAATTCGCTTCTTTTTTTGATGGAAAAACATGTGAAGGACTAAAAGCTTAGTTGGATGCTGTGGTCGTACATCTTTTTTTGATGAGGAGCGCTCAAGCCGCCTGGGAGACGTTTTTACCGAGGAAATCTCTAAAAAGGTCCACGGCATGAAGTGCGCGAATATGTCGTACGGAACGCCAATTATTATTTTAAATGATAAGATAAGTGTGAGAAAAGTGTCGACCGATGGTTGCCGCAGTTGCTCACCGTAAACAACAAGCGGATACGGCTCTCAATGTCGAAGCAATCCGGATCCGAACGGCGAATTGAGAAGCTTTACGTGACAAGTTATTACTCTCGGAACGTTTGTCACTCATTTGCGAGAGGAGGGACACCGTGAAAAATAGTTTTGGTGTTACTGGGATTCGAACCACAAACCTCCTGCGCATTAGCCATTCGCATTTCCACTGAGTCACGGCGCCTACATTTTTTGAGATTCGAAAGAAATAATTCTCGTGGACTCTTTTTGCAGAAAAGAAGAACGATAACGGGGCAGTACTACAGTGAATTATTGGATCGATTCGATAAGATATTGGAGGAGACACGACCCTATTTCGTTAAGAAAAAAGTGATCTTTCACCACTATAACGCACCAGCACATTCTCGGCCAAACGAACTGCACTACGAATTACTGCCGCACTCATCGTACTCCCTGTGATTTCTTTCTGTTCACCAGCATGAAAATATGGCTTGGAGGAAAAATATTCAGCTCAAACGAGGAGGTTATCGCCGAGACAGAAGCGTATTTTAAAGAGTTTGAGAAATCGTATTTTGTGGAGGGGTAAAAGAAATGACACAAACGTTAGGAAAAGGAGATTACGTTGAAAAAAATGAGAAAAACTTGCGTCTTCATTACTAACACGGGAACTTAGTGATCGCCCCTCGTACATACTGGCAAACTTCAAATAGGTACTAACTACAACTAAGCTTCTTAACAAACAAATCTAATTACAAGATAGAAAAATTACTTGATGATCCCATTTCCAACTGAGTAGTAATTAGAAAAATTAAAAAATATAAATAAATAAATTCTTACTGCGGTGATGGTATGAAAATAGGTTCAAATTTCTTCACATAGGTAACAACAGCTGGTATTAGAGCCGAGACTAATATCACCAAGGCAAAGATGATATTTTTGATGCGTGGCCATCTAAAGGAGTAAATAATTGATATTGGTTTAAAGTAATTATAGTTTATAATGCGGTGTGCGATTACTTACCTTGAGACAAGCATAAGAATCAACAAACTCAAGATGAAGGCTTGAAAATCAGAAGCTAGATACCATCCTTGTAGAATGCACTGCATAGTAAGGAAGCAGATTTTAATCTCACAACAATATTTGAAAATGATTTGGTACTTACTCTTTCATGCAAATTAATAAAATTGTTCACATAAAGCAGATTTGTCCACCAATTTTTGCGACATGACAATTGCTCGCGTTCGTTAATGTGACGCCACACTGGTCCGCCGACATTTTCAAAGTAAACTCCACTCAGGAGAACAACAAAAGCATACGGCACAGTCAGTCTGTAATTATTGTTTATAAAATGAATATTCTATTAATAAAAATAATTTCCATACCCAACTTTCAACACACACTCACCTAAGATATCTGAAGAGATTGAATTTCAGAAAAAGCAACCAATAACTTTTACCCTTCATGGTACTACTTGTGGCTGCGACAAAATTGATTGTCAACAACATACCGCTAATGATGAAAAACGTTATTGTTATCAATGACCCGGAAACAAGTATCGTTCCCACAGCTGTATGCAATAATCTCTCAGGATCCTGGGGATTTGTAATACCTCCTTCGTACAAAACCCAATTCGTGTGGGCGAATATAACCAAAAACATTGCAAAAAATTTAAGACAATCAAGAAATCGTAGATCGCGACCAATTTGACTATTTGGTGCCTGCGTCAGACGGTACCAGTTTCGCGTCAGCGAACACGTTACAAGAAATCTGTCGACTATTATAGTTGGGTAAAACGTTCGATGTTAAATGTTTTTCTATTGGACTATGTGGACTTTGACTTACGCGCACTTTCCAGCGGTGTCCTGTAGTGGTCTTCATTTTGTGAAAGTTTGGTGTTCCGTCTTGTCTTCGTGTATAAATCATACAGACTTGATAAGGTGACGGCTAGTAGTATAAGCCAAACTATAGAGAAGAAGGTGATGTTCCAAGCATCTAGAAAATAAATTTTAAGAGTTATAAGGTTTTAACTTTCGTATTTAACAAAGAGAGAGAGAGAAATTATAAGAGTTTTATAAATACATTTCCATTTAATTGGAAACAAGGGTTAAAGGGTAGCGAGGAATTGCGAAACTTTGAAATTATTATTCGCTAGCCTACTATTTACAGCAACACCCTCGACAGCGAAAAACGATTCAGAGATATTTTCTGTAATTTTCCTCCAGTACAGGAAAAGCGAAATGATCGGGCTAGTCCCTTCAAAGTAAGGAGGCCAATAACCTCGCCCGTAAAAAAACCATATTACTGAACCCCAAATCTTCCTCGGAGGTGGGGTTTCTAGTCAGCAAAAGAATGACACCAACTGTTATCGGCTTTAAAGCAGAAATGAACGGAACGGAACAGATTAAAAACATAAGCCTCATAAACGTTCACGCACCTATAGAAGATTCCCCAGATGATGAAAAAGAAGAATTCTTTGAATCAGTCGAACGGGAACTACATGCCTGTCCTCAGTATGACGTAAAAATCATTTTGGGGGATATGAATGCCAAAATAGGTAGGGAGCCAGTATTCAGGCAGTACATTGGCACCCATAGCTTACACGAGAACACTAATGACAATGGACGACGAGTCATAGAGATGGCAGCAAGCAATTATTTGGTCGTTGCGATTACAAGGTTTACACATAAAAATATCCACAAAGCCACCTGGGTATCTCCTCTACTTGTAACCAGATAGACCACGTGTTGATAAACCGCCGCCACAAGCCGAACCTGATGACATTACGAACGTACCGAGATGCATCATCAAGAAAGACAGCATCTGCGAATCAGATTCGAGTTAACACGGCTGCCCTTTGCAAAGAAGAGACCAAAAACAACTACGGTCAAGCGATAGGACTCGCCCTAAATGCAGAGAGAGTAAGTCCTGGGGCTGAGATGCCGGGCGTAAAAGAGAAATGGACACGCCTTAAGAATACTGTCATTAGTACTGCTAACTACATCTTAGGCAGTAGTCGTAGAGATCGGAACGACTGGTTCGAACCCGAATGTAAGTTAGCGACAGAACGTTAGAATGTTGCGTACCGAGCAATGCAACAATCTCATAGAACGCGAGCACGCGAAGATGAATATAAAGAGCTCAGAAGATATGAAAAAACAGTTCACCGGCGAAAGAAAGCAGCCTGGGAGAAGAATCTCGTTCGTGAACTAGAACAGTACAAAGAGCGAGGACCGCACCAGGCGCGGAAGTTCTATCAAAGTGTCTGCGGTATGAAGCAATATACTCCGCGTTGCACATACTGCAAGGACAAAGAGGGTAATCTGATCGCCGATCTCATAGCCCACTTTCATGAGTTGCTAAATGGCCAGCTAACTGAGGAATTGAAGGCTCCACCAATGACCGAAGACCACACTATCTGCCACCACCAAGCATAGACGAAGTTAGCAGAGCGATAAATCGGCTCAAAAATAATAAAGCCCGGGGATCTGATGGTATCCCAGCGGAGCTGAATAAAACAGGAGGCCCCGCAATACACCAAGCAATTCATGAACTAATAGTGCAAGTATGGGAGGAAGAAGCGATGCCAAAAGACTAGCGAAGAGGCATCCTGTGCCCCATACATAAGAAAGGAGATATCACAACCTACAGCAATTATCGTGGTATAACGTTGTTGAGTACCGCGTATAAGATTTTCTCCTCTATCCTTCAAGACAGGATAAAGCCGCCTATGATAGCATAGCCAGAGTAGAACTTTAAAAAGCTATTAGAGCATTCGGCAATCCAAATAAACTGACATGAATATGTAGGTTGACCATGACCAATGTTATAAGCCAAGTAAAAATACCCTATTCCATTCAACATCTATAACGGGCTCCGAGAAGGGGATGGACTGGCCTTCGACCTCTTCAACCTGGCGTTGAAGAAAGTTATCCGAGATTCTGACGTCACGGCGAGGGAACAATCATCTATAAGTCCATTTAGATACTGTCTTACGCAGACGATATTGACATCGTTGGTAGAAACCGAAGAGCTGTACAGGAAGCTTTCATCCAGATCGAGCGGGGGGCACGAAATCTAGGGCTGCACATAAGTGAGAGCAATTCTGTTTGTCTGTTTGTTTTTCGTGGAATCTTGCGATAAATTGTTAAACCACTTCTATTGAAATTATGCAAACATGTGTATTTCCGGTGACAACACTTTCTTTTAAAATTTGGAGCCCTTCGGGCCTCAGCGCTGACGGGCTCATATACATTTTTTAAACATTAATCCGATTTTCCTCAAGTTTTATACACATGTGTATCTCCGATTACAACAGTTTTTGTATAAATTTGGAAGTGATCGGGCCAAGGTGCGCCCTTTTTTGTATGTGGTTACGTTAAGTCGTTGGTTTATGCCAACACGACCACAACGTTAGAGGATCTCAGGAACAATATCGAACACGGAATTACCAACGTTCCGGTCGATAAGAGTGGTGGAAAATTAGCTCCAAAGAATCGATCACTGCAAACTTGCTCGCGGTGGTCATATGAACCAGATCGAATTCTATACTTAAATCTAACATCTGTTCTACACCTGGAATAGATTTCAGCCCGATATCCCTCTTCTGTGTTTTATTTAAATACAAAATTGTTATGTCCTTATTGAAAAACCCTTTATAAACTGACTTTACTTGATAGCCCTGTCCAACCTGCTTAGTCTTGTAAGTTTATTTGGTTAGCCTTATTGAGGTACTTAGATTTTTAAATGATTTGGAGACATAGATAAATAAAATTACAGGGTGCAGCAGAATAACCTACTCAACAAAGTTGGGAAACGTCTCTTTGTACAGATTCGTAAAGCCACAGTGACACTCTTCTAAAGCAAAAAAGCCATAGGAAGAAAATGGGGTCTTCAACCGCATATCACTCATTGGTTGTACACAGCAGTAGTTAGACCTTTTCTACGGTGTGGCTGTTTGGTGGACTGCATTAGATAAAGCGATAAATCGCGACACACTTAGCAGATCAGCTTGTCTTTTTCTGGGCGGAGCACTTCGTACAACTCCCTCTGCTGCACTGGACATTCTGCTCAACCTTGCTCCACTCGACATCTTCGGCAGACAACTGGCTGCAAGTGCGACTACTCGCCTCAGAGCAAACTCTCAGTGGACCGTGAATGATTTCGGTCACTCTTCTATCCTGAATTCAGTCAGGACTCCAGTTGTCAACATGGACTACACCATTCCGCAGCTCCACTTCAACAAAAACTTCCAGGTCACCATCCCCTCCAGGTCTTCTTGGGAGGAAGGTATCTACTTGGAAAATGATGGAATTCACTTCTACACATACGGGTCAAAAACTGATGAAGGGGTTGGCGGAGGTGTCTTTTCAAAAAGACTAAATCTAAGTTTTTCTTTCCGTCTTCCTGATCACTGTAGTGTTTTCCAAGCTGAAATCATGGCTATTACGGAAGCCTTGTCTTGGCTGAAGAGTAATGTCATATCCGTTAAGGATATCCACATTTTCTCGGGTAGCCAGGCTGCACTAAAGTCCATGGAATCAGTCTCCACAAATTCCATTCTAGCCCCGGAATTGCCGATCGTCTCTTGAGGAGATGGCGGAGCAGTTCAGCATTCACCTGTGCTGGGTGCCGGGACCTAGAGACATTTCTGGAAATTGTATTGCTGATGAACTCGCCAAACATGGAGCCACACTACCCCTATTCCCTGAATATGGTTCACTAGGCATGCCGATCGCTATACGTGCAAACTTATGTTTAAACGGGATGCTATTGTAAAAACTAATTATAGATGGTCAAACGGCACAACTTGCATAGAAACGAAGCAGATCTGGCCCAAGCTAGATCGGAAATCCAAGTGTTTGATCTATAAAAACAGACTGCACATCAGTTTTGTTTTGACAGACGGCCACTTCAACCTAACCTAACCCAACAGCTTCGTACGTGGCGCTTTTTTATTGTCTGTCACATGGCTCTATCAGGAGAGCATCGTGAATTCGTGGAGGAGTAGGAGTTTATTAATAATGGCAATTCAACGATAGCTCATTTTCAACGTTGAGTGGAATAATACCTTGGCAATAACAACAACATCCTTCACATTTTAATACAAAATTATTCACGCTTAGTGTCGTTCTGACGCAAATTAGAAATAATTAGAAAAACCCCAAAATGTTTTACCAGCAAAAAATCCAGATCCGAGCAAATGATTCGATTTTAAATTATAATAATTAGATCTGCGTGTATTGAGAATAAATAAAAAGACATTTTAATTCTCGTTTCGGCTCTTAGTATTTCTTTCCAATTGCCAAGTCAACAAAAGTCTCGTGCTCATGCACAGATCTAACTTACGTACAATTTGGGTGTTTATTGTTGATGTCATTATTTTCTTTCCAATTCATTGCAAAAAGTTTTGTCGTAATTGTCCAAATATTGCCAATTGCCAAGGATGACGAAATAATTCATAATTGAATAATTCCAAAACTTGTTTCTTTTGTTGTTTTGTTTTTAACCTCTCTCGTTAAGCCAAACTTTTTTTTGTTTTGGAGAGAGAGAGTGGTGTTAAGCCAAACTTTGAGAATTCAAAAAACTAAATACGATCCCTTTCGTATTGCACTCTTATTTCTATCTTCCCGACCATCATGGTTGGCTTCAAATCCGGCATCCAATCTTGTCCTTCCGACAGTTTCCGTAATAATTTTTTTGTTAGCGAGTTTATTAGCCTCCCGCAAACATGCTTTCCTGTTATTTGCGCGAGGCCAATGCCCGTAAAAAACTTTGTTAGGGAACCCCAAATCAGCGTCTTACGGAGAATTGTTGGCCTCGTATGGGAGAGGGACGATTCCGGTGACTCTACAATGATGAGATTTACGAGCGTTATCGCGATGTCGACATCGTGAAGAGAATTAAGCTCGGTAGGCTCCGGTGGGCAGAACACCTAGCTCGCATAATTGAAGAGGATCCTGCTCGGAAAGTCCTTTGCGATAGGTTTTATGGAACACGACAGCGAGGCAGGCCATGCCTACGCTGGAAGGATGGCGTAGAACAGAACGCCTAGAGTTTAGAGATGCAAATCTGGAGGACATCGGCTCAAAATCGGGACCGGTGGAGAGTTT
Source organism: Nephrocerus scutellatus (assembly GCA_947095585.1). Taxonomy (NCBI): domain Eukaryota; kingdom Metazoa; phylum Arthropoda; class Insecta; order Diptera; family Pipunculidae; genus Nephrocerus; species Nephrocerus scutellatus. The sequence continues at coordinate 11,747,541 of OX352761.1, forward strand.
TTTTTGCAGGAGGCCAGGACTGGACACCGGTTGTAGAGCAAGACTTATCTCTCGAACGCGGCTAAAAGGTCAGAATACTTTTGCTAAGTTTTGGATCCATATGTAAGTACTGGTATGATCATTGTGTTATATACCAGCAGCTTGGATGTTATGGTTATGTTCCTGGATTTGAAGAGTTTTGACAGACTTTAGTAGACTTTGTTGGCTTTAAGCAAGCGTGCGCGTATTTCTGATTCCATGCTGTTATCGGCTGTTACAGTTGACCCGAGATATTTAAAGGATTGCACTACTTCAAATTCGCGCTCCACTATTTTAATTGCGGGACCAATGTTGGATTTTCTGCTGGCAGACGTGGCCACCATGTAATTTGTTTTGCTCTCATTTATGTGAAGCCCCAGATTTCGTGCCGCCCGCTCGATCTGGATAAAAGCTTCCTGTACAGATCTTGGGTTTCTACCAACGATGTCGAAGTCGTTTGCGTAAGCCAGTATCCGAATGGGCGTAGAGAGGATTGTTCCTCTCGCCGTTGTTTCAAATCTCAGATCACTTTCTCTAACGCCAGGTTGAGAGGACGCGAATGGAATTGATAGTGATCCGGATATGTTCACTTGGCTTATAATATTGATCATGGTCAACCTACATAGTCGTGTCAGTTTATTTGGGATGTCGAATTCTATGATGGCTTTATAATGTTCTACTCTGCTATCATAGGCGGCTTTAAAGTCTATAAAAAGATGGTGTAGTTAGTTTTGAAACTCTATTTATTTTTCCATCACTTGCCTAAGGGTGTTAATCTGATGAGTTCTTCGGCCAGAGTTCTTCGAAGGGTTTCTACATCTAACAAGGGAAATCTTACCCTATTAAGATCTTTTGGGTTTTAAGATGGAGGCCTGTAAGGCCCGCCAGAGTCTCGAAACCAAGAAAGGGGATTTAAACTGCGATAAGTCGAAAGCAGCAGGTCTTCCTAGGCAAGGCCCTAAAAGAGAGAGAACTTCAGGATGGAGTCCTGAAGCTAAAGGTTCTCTTCAACTTACAAGGGAAATCTCACCCTATCAAGATCTTTTGTGTTTCGAGATTGAGTCCTGTAAGGCCCGCCAGAGTCTCGAAATCAAGAAAGGGGATTTAAACTGCGATCAGTCGAAAGCAGCAGGTCTTCCTAGGCAAGGCCCTAAAAGAGAGAGAACTTCAGGATGGAGTCCTGAAGCCGAAGGTTCTCTTCAACTTACAAGGGAAATCTCACCCTATCAAGATTTTCCGGGTTTCGAGATGGAGTCCTGTAAGGCCCTGGACTAACCTGATTATAGCGCTGATCAACGTTGGCTGTACCGTATCCCGTCGCCAAAATTCCTCCGTCGTCGACTTCGTTACCAAGTTTGGTGTTGGATATTCCAGGGTTTTTTTTAGGTTCCTTTTTTCTTTTCCACATTTTGCCACCTCCGTACTTCGCTTGTGCGCACGCTGCATTGGCGGTGTTGCTATGCTGGATTTCTCTCTGTTGTTGTTGACTTTCCGTTGATTGTGCGTCGTTGGTTGTTTGGAAATTTTCCATTCCACATTTTGCCACCGCCGTACTTCGCTTGTGCGCACGTTGCGTTGGATGTGTTGCTATGCTGGATTTCGCTTTTATGAACAGTTTTCGTTTTATCATTACAATCAAACAAAATAGTATACCTTCCCGGCGGACACCCTGTACTTAGCGCATGCTACTTCGTAAGTGTTTTATAGTACATCTTGCTTATAGCAAGTCCATTGAGGTTAGCTCATAGGAGAAGTGCGAAATATATATAAATAAATCATTAGAAAATACCTCATCGAAGGATAAAATATATAAAATCTTTCAATTTGTCATTTGTGGTTTGCATATTGAAACGATTTTTAAATTCTCTATATTAACTTCGCGTGCCCGTGGCTGGCTGGCTGGTGGACTGGCACACAAAATCTTGTGATCAATTTTTAACCCACTTCCTAAAGCCCGATTTTATTGAAACTTTGCACACATGCGTATCTCCCATGACAAAACTTTCCGTTAAAATACAAATATTTTACGAAATGTACCCGATTTTCTTCAAATTTTATACGCACAGACACACATCTCCGATGGACCTCACTTTTCGTAAAAATTTGGAGGTGATCAGGCGCCGTGGGACCCATACAAATTTTATAAAAGAAGTACCCAATTTTCTTCAAATTTTTTACGTATGTCTATCTTTGATGGACATCGCTTTTTGTAAAAATTTGGAAGTGGCCCAAGGGTCGAGGGGCTTACTTATTTTTAAAAATTAGCCCGATTTTCTTTAAATTTTATACACATGTGTATCTCTGATGGAAACACTTTTTGTAAACATTTTACGAAATGTACCCGATTTTCTTCAAATTTTATACGCACAGACACACATCTCCGATGGACCTCACTTTTCGTAAAAATTTGGAGGTGATCAGGCGCCGGGGTCGGGTGGGACCCATACAAATTTTATAAAAGAAGTACCCAATTTTCTTCAAATTTTTTACGTATGTCTATCTTTGATGGACATCGCTTTTTGTAAAAATTTGGAAGTGGCCCAAGGGTCGAGGGGCTTAGTTATTTTTAAAAATTAGCCCGATTTTCTTTAAATTTTATACACATGTGTATCTCTGATGGAAACACTTTTTGTAAACATTTTGGAGTGATTTATTAGTTATCTGGGAGAAAAGCCATTCGAAAGTTGTGAGAATATCAAAGGTCGTTGATTTTATTTTGCACTTAAGTTCAGCAAGTAAACGTAGTTCAATTAAAACAATTATCATTGTTCTGAACCAGTTTTAATCGTAAACAAATTTAGAATTATGGAAAAAAGGTAATAATGAAAGGGAAACTGGTTTTTTCATTGTATGGCAGAGTAAGAAAAATATCAACTAATGATGACTATCTACAAAATTGTAAATCTCTTTTAAATAACCTTGAACTTAGCATCGCTTGGCGATGAGACAAAATACATAATAATAAATATGTGTTATTTATTTATCAGCGACATCAATATTGGTATAAGTCGTATCCAGCTAACATTTGCTGAATTAATTCTTCCTTATCTTTTCAGAACTTCCGCTCATAACTAAGGTAATTAGTAATTACTGAACGTTATAAGCTTAGAGTTGGCGTTTTTTATTCCGCCATATTAAGTATACAAGGGCGTTTTCGTAATGTACTCTTTTTTCAAACTATTTCTTAACTTAACATGAACCTTGGTTATCTTTTTGTTTCAACTTTTTTGAAGTTATTTTTTTACCAATTAACTGGACGTGTTAATTTTTTTTTAATAAAAATAACTTACCATCTTTGATAACGTCCCGATTGGTAACACAATACTCAATAGCAGTTTTGGCCATTAACTCGTGTTTTTTCCTTAATCGCAGATTAACGCATTGATTGATAATGCTATTGTAGCGTTCGCGATTTTTCTCTTCCCGATGAAATAGTTCAAGATACACATTAACCTGAAAAGGTATTAAGATATGATTAGGAGAGGAAATTAGTGAAGTTAATGATGGTGATGGTCTGTATGAATTAAATAATTAATAGGCTAAGTTCTGCCATACGGATAAACGATGATACGATGACTTCAGAAATACAATCTTCGGCTTAATTCGATCTTTAAGATCTTAATAAACATATCCCAATAATGTCCTCAAAGAAATTTCATTTTTTGATCGAATTGCTTGCATTTCTTCTGATTCTGTCGCAAAATAATTTCACTGAAGTGTTCACGCTATTCAGCATTAATTAGATCGCTGAATTCAGCAAAATTCGAGGAGAAAAAAAGTTGTCAAACTGCGAAACTTTTAAATCAACGCTCGTACTGTCGAACTTACAATCATATCGCTAGCAAAATATTAACTTGATTACTTTTTGTTATAAGGTACAATTAAATTAAAACTATAAACATTGCCAAAGAAGTTGATTTATTAATTTGACTTCAATTCACTTGATCTTAATAACCTTCTTTCTGCTTCAAACTTTCAAACATTATCAGTTTGTATGAACATCTGCTTTAAAACGAGAATATAATATAAATATTTGTCTACATAGTTGCTGGTAGTAAGTATTTTAATGATTTTATCATACATTACATACTCGTACCTATGATGTAAGCGATCGGAATGCAACCTATTTATTTATGTTGTTTGGTAAACAAACTCACCTTATGATGGGCTGAACTTTAATTATTCAATGATGGGTTGGTTGGTAACATACTTAGTCGGACATTATAAATCCGAGTAAATATTTTTCGTTAACAATCGGTAAATATTTTGAAATTTGGGAACACCTATAATGGCTATTCAATGTAAATTCATTTCTATTCAGTTACCGCGTTTTATTTTCCAAATATACTTAGTTTTTTTTATATTCGTTATGACAATACATTACATAACAGTTGCCAAAGGGGGCCGCTTTATCTTACTTTTCGATGAGTTAGATACTTGGTAAAACTCGGCAGATGAATAGGCTGCTAGTACTTAGAATGTCTAGAATGGGCACTGTCTTCGTATTTGGCAGCCTGGTCGTACACTGCAGGACCGTGATGTGCCTGGCATAGTTTCTATCCTAGGCGGCCAATCCTAGGCGTGCTAACAAATTCTTTGCTTTATCAGTGGTGCCTCCTTATGTTACTGGTGCGAGAATGTGCACTCTGTGGTGTTGCAAATCTCAACCGGTTGTCTTGAACCAAAGATGGGCAATTATTTTCGTAGGTCCTGCTCTAAACAATGAGTAATTACTGGCACATCTGTCTAAGATGGACGTTGATTGTCGTATAACTAATCCGTGTCCGAATAGGACCGTGGAATTATGCCCTCTGTTTGCGGTGTTCACGTTAATCCTAAGACATTTCATTACATTATAGAAATGTTGTTTACTGGTATCAATATGTCTATAAAACATAATGTCGTGGCTACGAGCCAGGAGTACGAGTAAGATCGAAAAAAAACAGCTGGTCTAAAAACGCCTTTTTAAGAGACTTTTTTTAACTTGACAGTGTCATATTAGTTCTACAATTACCAAATCGAAGGATTAATTCGAAGTAGTGGATAATTAGAGAGGTAAACCTTGAGGTAAATTGTTGGCCTGTTTTGTGAGGAAGGAAACCGATATCTTCGGTAAAAATTCCTTGTGGTATCATTATCATCATATTTGGCTCTACAAAAAGTCCGGTCCGGTCCTGGCTTCCAGCAAAAAAAAATCTCCACCGGTTCCGAGCAGGATTGTCTTCAGTCATGCGAACTAGGTGTCCTGCCCACCGTAGCCTACCGAACTTAATTCTCGTCACGATGTCGACATCTCGGTAACGCTCGTAGATCTCGTCATTATATACGTCGTTCTTCACATGATAATGATGACGAAAAAAAAATAGCACTGCGACCCATATGGATCTATTGCGCTTCCCCCTAACTAATGCTATGGAGACAGTGCATGCCCGTCCCCATATCACTCCCTCCATATCAATGCTCATATGAATTTAATGATTTAGTGTGGGTTCAATGAATGCCGTGCAGACTCCGAGATCGTGAGAGTTCCCATGTGGTCTCTCCTCTGTCGGATCGTTGCTCCGCATTATTAAGAAGGTACCATGTGATTTCCTCCTCTTACCCAAAAAGCCAGCAGCTGCCATCCTCTTCCAATTTTAATTTGTATAGGTGCCCCTTCAGCCTACAATGCCCTGTAAACCCGTAATAGTTATTACATTACTTCTTTTTCTAAATCCCAATATCGAACGAGACCTCTTTGGGTCATTTTATATTTTTATTTATTAATACCCTAGCCAACGTGGCAGACACTGCAACTCAAAAGATCTATTGTATCTTAGGGTGTATTTACTTTAAGAGACGTACCACCTCCCTAGTGAAGGATGGTATGTCCTTAGTGGTAGAATCAACTCCGTCCTTATGAAAAATGCATCTGCTTAACCAAAATAGTTCTGGACATTCACAAAGAATATCCTCCGCGCAGAACCTACATTCTGTCTGTGAGCCCACACCAATTTTGTTAAGGTGACACCGCAAGCCACAATGAACTGTTAGAAAACTCACCAGCTTCCTAATGCTATCCCTATTTGGATTAACATTTTCCTTATAGGAAAACGGCCTGATTGCCTCAGCCCCGGGACGTTATCCCATTGGCCAGACGAAGGTTGGATCATAGTCCCCCATCATTTCCTTTGCTTGTCGTAGGCCTGAGAGATTTTCCCGTCTTACGGAAGCAGCTGTCTTACCTATTCTGGTATATCCTTCCGCATTATGCAAGCGGAGTTTCTACCCCTTTATTAGCGAGCCTTTTCGCTCCTTCATTGCCTTCTAGCCAGTACAAAGGTACCTTATTTTCTTCGCAAAGTCTGTTGAGCTTCGCCCTGCATTCCTCCACCAGTGTTGACGTGATGTACAATGCATCTAGGTCTATTTCCTAGGTAGTTCCTTTCCAGATTAAAATGAGTTGATCTTTTCGAGATGCCAGGACCAGACCCCGGTTGTAGAGCCAAATATGATGATGATCTTTCGGTGGCATCTACTTCCGCCTAGAATATGCTCAGGTACTGCCCCATCGCTTCAGAGTACTTGGTTCTTGTCTCATGGACTCCTGCACCCGTTCCTTCTGCTTTCTTTGACGCATCCGGCTCCCGGATGTATCTGGTATTCAGTTTCATATCTGAATTCCTTCTTGGTGCTCATTCAAACTATTGCACCATGTTATCACACGGCATGCTGGCTAACGGAATCTGTTCGGCTAGTAATTCTACTAATGCCCTTGCCCTAACGTCCGTAAAGCAACCTACCTTGCTCAAACGTAACTTGGTTTCCTTAGACCAGCCTCTGCTATTTATTCAATTCCCTTCTTATGGTGCTTAGCTTGGTTCTATTCGCCCATGCCACTGTTCCATAAGTAATCATTGGAATAACTATCATGGTGTATATGCAGTGCATTATAATGGGACTATCTCCCCATCATTTTCACTCACTCCATAAGTGCTCTTTTCGATTTTTGCAGTACTGCCCGTTAGCATTTATTCCATAGCAGTCTACTATCAACTATCAGTCCAAGGTATATGACCTCTTTGCTGATAGTAATCTATTCTTCATTCATTGGAGGCAACCGGGTGTATTTTTTTGGTAAAGGAAACCAGTGTGGTTTTTTTGGGTTTACGCTGAATCACACTTCTAACCACCATCAGCTCGTGGTAGTTAATCCGTTTTGGATTACATTACAGAGCACCTTCTCGAACTTCCTTTTGCCACGATGACTATATTGTCCGAGTAGCTTCGGCCATAAGTTCCTGCTTCAGCTAGTCACAGAAGTAGTTCATCTACAAGGATGCTCCACAAAAGGGTGGGGGGGGGGAACAGTACCCCTCTTAATTCACATATGTGGCCAACAATTCTCCACTTTCCTTTCCTCCAGAACGCCGCTAAGAGATCAGAATGCTTTTTGCTAAGCACCCAAATCTCGGATCCATATGTGAGTACTGGTATGACCATAGTCTAATACACCAGCAGCTTGGATGTTACGTTTAAGTTCCTAGATTTTAAGAGTCTCGACAGACTAAAGTAGGCTATGTTGGCTTTGAGCAACCGTGCACGTATTTTTGGTTTCATGCTATTATCGGCTGCTACAGTTGACCCTAGAACTTAAAGGATTGCACTATACTTCAGATTTGTGCTCGACTATATTAGTTGAGGGACTAGTTTTGGATTTTCTGTTCGTAGACGTGCCCACTATGTACTTTGTTTTGCTATCATTTATGTGCAGCCCCAGATTTTGTGCCGCTCGCTCGATCTGGATGAAAGCTTCCTGTACAGCTCTACGTAAGCCAGTATCTGAACGGACTTATAGAGAATTGTTCCTTTTGCCATTACATTGGTATGAGCCAATGATGACTTTAGCGTATGGGGCTATCCTGTCTTGAAGGATAGAGGAGAAAATCTTATACGTGGTACTCAACAACGTTATACCACGATAATTGCAGCACGATGTTATATCTCATTTGTTGGAGGATTTATGTGATAGGCGGGAACCGGAAAAAATGGTGCCGCATCGTCCACTTTGCTTCGATAAGCATGCGATAAAATTGTTTATTATGTTGCAACCAAACGAAAAACTACACATTGCTTCTGTATAACACTATGTGTATTGTGTACTATGGTTTCAACTTTTTTTAAAATACACATAAAATTCCCTCGGTTCTATTTTCTTAAAATATGCACACGCTCAATGGATTTGCTAAGCACAGCGTATGCGTTATAGAAAGTATGAGATGTCTATACACATTATCAGTGCAGAACGTACCCTCAATTCCATAAGCATACATCTTAGAGAAAAGAGCTCAATACCAGACCTTATCAAACACCTCGATTGGTAAATAGTGCAATTAATAATGAACAGTTTAGTTAATATTCAGTCTCACTCACCTTAGGATTATTCTCTAATATTCCAGCAAATAAATTGTCGCCATCATCATCGCCTGCAGCATGTAGCGTTGATAATGCTTCTTCACACCAATTCACACACATTCCAAAATACAAGTGACGATGATTGAAATGATGCTTTGTATATTTGGAGAAAAAGACAATCGCATTCCAGGACTCTGAATTGATTTTCGGAATAACATCGGCTCGGACGAAACAATATGTTGATAAACTCATAAACTCATTGAGACATCGGTCATAGTCATCGAAATCATTTAAACTGGGCATTTTGTAGTATTCGGTCACTTTAGTTCAAAAATTAAATAAAACGTGATAGAAAATTAAATTAAGTTAGAGGCACTAATAAATCATTATGGTATTTTACGAGAAGGAACAATAAGTGGTTTAAGAAGATCCAAATACTTAGATTAGGCCGACGTGCAAAGCTTTACGTCTGAGTTCAACAGCAAAAGTACAAAGTTTATCACAATGAAAGTTAACCCACTTTGAACTCAAAAAGTTTCCTTACTTTATCCCGAGTAAATCATAGAAAGCTTCAGGATTGCTACGACAAGAATTTTGGTTTATGGAGCAATTACTGATCTTCGAGTTTATGGTTCAAAATATGTGGTTGTAAATTTTCTGTCTTTACAATTTTCCTTGTTCCTTGTGCTAATATTTTTGCTAAGCACTGTTTTCAGGATATGAATAGTATTGTATTCTTAATGCTAAATGAACATAAAAGAAACCGAAATACGCAGCAATAAACAAAGAAAGGCCTAAAACAACCGACTTACTCACACATTTTTTTGCCTAAAATAATGGGTTATTTTATTAAGAGCTCCACATTTAATTTTGGAAATAAAACAGCTTGTGCTTAAGATATCACTTCGGGTTTAAGTATCATAAACAATCTCAACACTCATAAATCTGCTGTGCCAGATGGTATTTTCCCATTAGTTGTGAAGAGGTGTTCTTCCAAGCTGACATTACCATTGCATAAGCCTATCCTATCTTATTCTTCTGGATTCTTCCCAACAGCCTTTGTCCAGCCTATACCCAAAAAAGCGAGCAGTCATCTCCTTCTTCATCATGGAATCATGGAAACGCTGATCAATTATCAGTTTATGAAATATCTTAAAACTAACGAAATCCTATCCTTAATGCTGATTTTGCGGGAAACGTTCTACGAGTGATTTGATGTTATATCTCACCGAACAGTGGAACCATTCTTTTCATCAATTTGGCGAAAGCAAAGTCGTTGCACTTAATATTTCCAAGTCATTTGACAGAGTTTGGTATCAAGCTCTTTTTAACAAAATGTGTGTTTAATGAGAGTTGTTGAAAAACGGCTGCATTGGACTTTAATTTTGGCGATTTCAAATCTGAAATTCATCGCATAAATGCTTGCCTTACCTAAGACTATGGTAGACTATGAATAATCTCTTGTCTGTGACTTCTAATCCAATTCACTCTTTGGCCGATGGCAGCACTCTCAGCTTGTCTTATAAGTTGGAGGAACGTCCTTCCTCCTCTCATGTAGAACTCAAACAATTGCATATGTTAAGCTTGTTAAATTCTGACCTGGACAACATAATAAAATGGGGAGAAGATGCTGTTTCCTGCCTTCCAAGCGAACCATAAACCTTTCATTATTATTATCCATGAATTGGACTGGAATCGAGGAAACTGAAAAACTCGCAATTCTCGGTATGTCCTTTAACGACAAGCTTTGTTGGAACGATCAACATTTCATCATCGACTAAAATGCTGCGAAATGATAAGGTTTCTTAACACTATGCAAGAAATATTTCACTCCCTCTGATCTGGCTACAATCTACAAGCCGTTCATTCGCCCCAAACTTGAGTACAATTCTCATATCTGGTCATGTGCTCCCAAATCTATCGTGCTAGCGACTAGATAGAATTCAAAAGCGAGCAATACGACTTATCGGCGACGAAAACATTCGCTTGAACATCGTAGGAGCATTTTATGCTTGTCACTGTTTTACCGCAACTACCGACCGCAGTGCTCAACAGAAATAGTCAGTTGCATGAATTCAACCGCAATTCTTGTGGCCCTTTTAATGCTCATCAGTATACCCTCAAGCCCCTCTTCGGACGTACAGTTAAGTTCAAGGATTCGTTCTTTAGCCCTTCAACACGTATGTGGAATGCTTTGCCAAGCTCTGTTTTTCCTCATCAAGAAGGATCAAGTTACGTCATTTCTTGTAATATTTTCTTGGTCAAGGTTTTTTTGTAGTTTTGCACTGATCATGATCCATTGATTAAAGCATTTGGACTCGCATCGTTTTATTTTCTGGATCGTTTTCCGTATTGCTTTTTTCAATGAATCGGGGAGAATTCTGATAAAATAAATGGAAACCGGCTACAAACGTGAGGAATGTGATAATTGTAAATCACATTTCTTCACTTTTTTGCATTTTTATAAAGGGCTTAGCCCACCTTATTGCCGTGGCAAATCCAAATAAACTGTCATGACTATGTATGTTGACCATATGACCAATGTTATAAGCCAAGCAAAAATATCTGGAACACTTTCAAGCCCATTCAACATTTATAACGGGCTCCGACAAGGGGATGGACTGGCCTGCGTCCTCCTCCACCTGTCCTCTATAAGTCCATTCAGGTACTGGCTAACGCAAACGATATTGACATCGTTGGTAGAACCCCAAAAGCTGTACAGGAAGCTTTCATCCAGATCGAGCAGGCGGCACGAAATCTGGGGCTGCACATAAATGAGAGCAAAACAAAGTAGATGGTGGCCACGTCTGCGAGCATAAGATCCCACATTGGTCCCGCAATTAAAATAGTGGATCTCGGTTCAACTGTAGCAGCCGATTACAGCATGGAACCAGAAACACCCGCACGGTTGATTAAGGCCAACAAAGCCTACTATAGACTTCAAATCCAGGAACTTAACCATAACATCCAAGCAGTTGGTATATAAGACAATGATAATACCAGTTCTTACATATGGATCAGAGACTTGGGTGCTTAGCAAAGAGAATTCTGATCTCTTAGCCGCGTTCAAAATAAATTTACGGAGAATTGTTGGCCCCGTATATGAGAAAGGACGATTACGGAGACTCTATAATGATGAGATCTACTAGCGTTACCGCATTGGCGACATTGTGAAGCTCGGTAGGCTCCGATGGGCAGGACACCTAGCTCGCATGAGCGAAGGGGATCCTGGTCGGAAAGTCCTTTACGGTATTTTTTTTAAAATGTAAAGGAGGGTTTAGAATAAAAAGAATTACTTTTATTTACTGTACACACGGTCAAGGCGTTTGCTCCCTTGCTTAGCACAGAATGGGCGTTAGGGAATTATGTAGAGACGATGAGATGTCTATCCACATGTGACTTAAGTGACTTCAGATCATACAAATGCGGAAGCACAGATTCGGGCAGTTCATTCCGCATAATTATTGTGCGGCTAAAGATGAAAACCCTGAATTGGTTAGTACGTCCGTAATAAAAAGAATTACAATTTAATCTCGGAGAAATATGATACTTTACTATAATTTATTAGTTTTTGACCAACATGGTCATATGCAATAATCGTGCCCACTGCATCACTGCTCGTATATTGAGTGTACACATAACTAAAAAAATCCATACTAAACAAGCGGGAGTCGGGGCCTGATCCCACTTGTAAAGCCAAAAACTATAGAAAAATTCGACTTAACTTCAAAAACATATGTACCTACATATATCAAAATTGAAGGCGTTATTAAACAACAGCATATAATTCAATAATTTGGTTCGACTTGTCAGGGTCATCATAACTTATTTTTATTCGCTTATTTGGTTAACGGTAGATAAACAGTTAATTTGTTACGAAGAGATAGTCTCTGCATTTGCACCTACACTAATTACTTATTTGACAAAATTGCCACTTTGCTAATTTCTTGTGGCGTGCTTTGATGTCATTAATTTTTTTTTTATTTTGCATTTTCGAAATATTTATGGCAATGATTTTTAAGCGAATTTTTAAATGCGTGGAACCTTCAAATTTTTGCAAATGGAATGTTTTTTTTTGCAACTGGTTTTCACTTGTTTTTGGGGAATACGAACAAAAATAAATTTGAAGAGAATAGATGTCTTCTGGTGTAAGTTCGGTGGTGTCAGTGCGAAAAACCAGTTGTAGAAGTTATTAATTTCTAAATTTATCCTAAAGATGCAATTCCAAATTCAATCACAGGGACATTGAAGTTTTTATAAAAAATTGGTTGTGTAGAGTATATTCCCCGGTATCGAGGCAGACAAAACAGTATAACCTCATGTGCTAGAAGTCTTTACAAAAGTGACATCCATCAATACTAAAGTTGATGAGAAGCTGATTTATAGTATGTACAAGGAAATTTGTTACACTCGATATTTCCAAGGAATTTGACAAAGTCTGGTTATCAAAATAAAAAACTGTTTGATTGGACTTATAGTTAGTTACCTTTCTGATCGTCAACCGAGGTCGTATTGGATGGTTTCCTACGCGCTGGCTCAAGGCTATTTTTCGTCTACGACACTCTTTCTAATTTTCATTAATGACTAGCTGTTCCCGGGCGCTTTGCTACCCGCCCACTGACGCCACGCCCACTTACACCCGCGTGTCCCGGCTGCCCCATCCCACTGACCCCCGCCCACTGACCACCCGCCCACTGACGCCACGCCCACTTACACCCCAATAACTTACCAACTCACCAATCCAGAAAACTATAGAATCGACGCTTATACAGGCAAAAAATGTACACTTGTTCGAATATTATTTATATGAAGATTGTATACAGGGAAAACTACATTTTCCACCCCAGCGCCACCTATCGGGTCCAAATTTTGTCAACGACTTTCTTTTTATTTAAATATTATATGGTGTGAATTTGAGCCAAATCGTTCCATAAAAAAGAATTTTCGGGAAAAAAAACGACACCAGCGCCACCTATCAGGTCCAAATTTTGTCAACAACTTTCTTTTTATTTAAATATTATATGGTGTGAATTGGAGCCAAATCATTCCATAACTAAGAATTTTCGGAAAAAACGACTTTTTATTTACCTAGCGGGTCCAAATTTTGTCAACGACTTTTTTTTTATTTAAATATTATATGGTGTGAATTTGAGCCAAATCGTTCCATAAATAAGAATTTTCGGGGAAAAAAACGACACCAGCGCCACCTATCAGGTCCAAATTTTGTCAACGACTTTCTTTTTATTTAAATATTATATGGTGTGAATTTGAGCCAAATCGTTCCATAAATAAAAATATTCGGGAAAAAAACGACACCAGCGCCACCTACAGGTCCAAATTTTGTCAACAACTTTCTTTTTATTTAAATATTATATGGTGTGAATTGGAGCCAAATCATTCCATAACTAAGAATTTTCGGAAAAAAACGACACCAGCGCCACCTATCGGGTCCAAATTTTGTCAACGACTTTCTTTTTATTTACCTAGCGGGTCCAAATTTTGTCAACGACTTTTTTTTTATTTAAATATTATATGGTGTGAATTTGAGCCAAATCGTTCCATAAAAAAGAATTTTCGGGGGAAAAAAACGACACCAGCGCCACCTATCAGGTCCAAATTTTGTCAACAACTTTCTTTTTACTTAAATATTATATGGTGTGAATTGGAGCCAAATCATTCCATAACTAAGAATTTTCGGGAAAAAAACGACACCAGCGCCACCTATCGGGTCCAAATTTTGTCAACGACTTTCTTTTTATTTAAATATTATATGGTGTGAATTGGAGCCAAATCATTCCATAAATAAGAGTTTTCGGGGAAAAAAACGACACCAGCGCCACCTATCGGGTCCAAATTTTGTCAACGACTTTTTTTTTATTTAAATATTATATGGTGTGAATTTGAGCCAAATCGTTCCATAAATAAGAATTTTCGGAAAAAAAACCACACCATCGCCACCTATCGGGTCCAAATTTTGTGAACGACTTTCTTTTTATTTAAATATTATATGGTGTGAATTTGAGCCAAATCGTTCCATAAATAAAAATATTCGGGAAAAAACGACACCAGCGCCACCTAGCGGGTCCAAATTTTGTCAACGACTTTTTTTTTATTTAAATATTATATGGTGTGAATTTGAGCCAAATCGTTCCATAAATAAGAATTTTCGGGAAAAAAACGACACCAGCGCCACCTATCGGGTCCAAATTTTGTCAACGATTTTCTTTTTATTTAAATATTATATGGTGTGAATTGGAGCCAAATCATTCCATAAATAAGAGTTTTCGGAAAAAAAAACGACACCAGCGCCACCTATCGGGTCCAAATTTTGTCAACGACTTTTTTTTTATTTAAATATTATATGGTGCGAATTTGAGCTAAATCGTTCCATAAATAAGAGTTTTTTCGGAAAAAAAAACCACACCATCGCCACCTATCGGGTCTAAATTTTGTGAACGACTTTCTTTTTATTTAAATATTATATGGTGTAAATTTGAGCCAAATCGTTCTTAAATAAGAATTTTCAGAAAAAAACGATACCAGCGCCACCTAGCGGGGCTGAACCAACTTAGAAACCTTCGCGTAGCAATTACGAACAAACTCGCAGAAGGAAGTATCCAATTTGGTCCAGCCGTTTTCAAGTTTTAAGCATCCGAACAAACCACGATCCATTTTTATATATGTAGATTTAATACAATTCATTGTTTCTGCACGCCCAATTTCTCTAAGAGAAGAACTTTAAGCTTCAATTGTATTAAGCACATTAAATTCTGACGGTATTCCGCCATTATTATTGAAAAGATGTCATCACACTCTGGCGAAACCACTTAGCAAATTGATTCATCTCTCAACGAAGACTGGTGTTCTTCCCTTTTCCCATTTGGAAAATGGCTAATATTCAACCCGTTCCGAAAAAATGTGATAAATCTGCACCTACTAACTACCGGCCTATTGCTTCGTTGTCGGTTCTATCAAAGGTAATGGAATCTATCGTTAATTTCAAACTAATTAGCCATCTGGCTCTTTTATCCGATGTGCAGTAGGGATATTGCAAAAACGCTCATCAGGTGAACCCATGACATGCATGACTCACTGTTGGGAGTGAATCATTGAATCAAGCGGTGTATCCTTGGATATTTCAAAGGCTTTCGACCGAGTATGGAATGATTGTTTTATAAATAAGATTCGTTCGCTCTTAGAAACCTCTCTCATTGCATAGGAGGAGATTGAGGAGTATTTATGGAACCGTAAAATAAAAGTTGTATTGAATGGTATCCTTGTCGCATACGCTTTTCTTAATATACTCGCATATTAATGACCTATTATCTTCTACAACCGTTTATATCCATTCATTTGCTGATGATACAACGCTATCGGCTTCCATTGAGTTTGTTAGTCAAAAAGAATGCAATTCTTGCTTAATAGGTTAATAGATTCTGTCGAACATTGAAGTCATTCGGAATTTGGACAGATCTAATAGGGTGAAATTTAACCCAAATAAATTACAGGCTTGTCTTTTTTCTCAGACGGCAGTTCTGCATTTCGTGCCACCAGTAATTAATGCTGCCCCTATTGCGAGATCTGATTCACTTAAAATGTTAGGCTTGAAAGTTTCAAGCCAACTTTCTTGGAAGGAACATATTTATGAAATTTCAAAAAGAGCGAGCCAATGCTTAGGTTTTATAAACCTTCTTCACCCCCTCTTAAGTAATAAGATTATATATGACTTATGTTAGACCAATTTCGGAATTTAATTCATAAGTATAGTGGATAAATTCGAGTCAACATATTCACTATTGAATGAATTTCTGTGCCAGTGGGACAACGCACCAGTCGAAGTACCAAAGTGCTTCAGTTCACAATGAGCCTAATCAGTCGATTCCACACCGTTCACTGGAATTGGAAATCTCTCAGTCCAGATTGTGGCGAATTTTGGATAAAGATATTGGCTGAACTGAAGCCTCTTGATAATTTGAAGCGCCGAAACTTATGTTATGTTATGTCATATACTTATTGATAAACCCTTTATATATCATTAATCTTTAAGCATATGGCAAACCATGCCAGCCTTTATCCAGCCTGTTCCTGAAAAAGGCGAAACGGCATCTCTTTCCTCGTACCGACCAATTGCGCTAACATCCATACTTTCAAAAGCCATGGAAATGCTTATGCAATACCTTGAATCACGTGAAATCCTTAGCGACCGGCAGTATGGTTGTCGTGGGCAACGTTCACTGAATCTCACTAAAATGTCAATACACAAATTTGGTGAAAGCAAAGTTGTTGCACTCGATATTTTCAAGGCATTTGACAGAGTCTGGCATCAAGCTCTTTTGTCTAAAATGAATGCCTATGGAATTGATAAGGCCCTCCTCGATTGGACTAGTAACTACCTTTCTGACCGTTCAATCCAGGTCGTATTGAACGGTTTTAAATCCAATGTGCACGGCAAAAATGCCGGTGTTCCTCAAGGCTCTGTTTTGTCTCCGACACTCTTTTTAACTTTCCATCAATGATCTCCTATCCGCCACTTCTATAATCCAATTCATTCTTTTGCTGACGACAGCAGTCTTAGCTTTCAATATGATTTCACGCTTTCTGCATGCCCATCTTCGTCGCAAGTGGAACTTGAAAAACAACGTATGTTAAGCACGTTAAATCTGACCTTGACAGCATAAAAAGGTGGGGACTACATAATAGAATTTAACGCTTCCAATACTGTCTTCTGTCCAATGCTGTCTTCTGTCGTCCAAGCGTAATTTAAACCTCCAACCTTTATCGCTATCCAGATGCATCCCGCCCATTCTTGAAGCACACGGGTCTACCATTAGGCCTATCTATCTTGGGACGTACTAACCAATTCAGAGATTCCTTCTTTAGCCGCTGTGGAATGAATTGCCCGATTCTGTGTTTCCACGCTGAGCTTGACATTATAAGGGTACAAATCACTTTAGCGTGTGTACATTATAAAAAAAAATACAAAGAGAAAAAAAGAAAACAAATGGCTACACGCAACTACACTTCATATTGCTTTGGTGTATTGTTACTAAGTGCTTTAGTACAATTAATTTCTAGAAGATGGTGCGATATATATCGTGGAATTACAAATTTCTTAGCTACTTAGGTACTTCTACTAAATATATATTTTTAGGGCCCTTTTTGCAT
The DNA here is from genome assembly GCA_947095585.1 of Nephrocerus scutellatus. NCBI lineage: Eukaryota > Metazoa > Arthropoda > Insecta > Diptera > Pipunculidae > Nephrocerus > Nephrocerus scutellatus. The sequence goes on from OX352761.1 coordinate 11,765,118, forward strand.
TTAATTCTAAAAAACTAAACAAATAAAAACCACTTATGTTTCAAGGCTTAAAATATAAAATTACGTTCCATTTGGCATCTTAACTCAAGTATATATTAATTGTACTTGGCAACGTATAATAGAACCAGGAAATTGTAAACTATTGCTAATCTAATCGTATGTCAGCCGATCAACCCTCGGCATATATCTAATTTGGAGATTAATTGACCATTTTAATTTGTCGTAAAAAGTTTATTATGACGAGAAAAACTTTGTAACACGAAATTAAAAAAAAATTGAAAATATATTCTAATAAAATTTCGCGGGAAAGCAAAATATTTTGATACAATCTTATTAGTATTCTACCCAAGTATTCGCTTGGTATGTTTTTTGATTTATTTTCTAAAGTGCATGTGTAAAAGCAATTTGTGTTTCGAACATTTTTACGATGTCCATCGAAATTAATTATTTCATTACGGTTTTTGTTAAGAACGAACATAAAACCAAAACATTAAGCCTCATTTGATTGTTTTAACATTTTGATCTGTTCTTCATTTTAATGGACGACCACAATGAAAACGTGATTCGGTGGCAAATGAACTTTCACCGATCCTGCTGGACAAATAAAGTTGCTCTGGATATAATTAAATAAGCAAAAACAAGTCATTTTTCGAGTTTACTCCTTAAGAATCGATTTTCATAAAAAAATTATATGGGGAGTGAAATCGAGTGTTAAAAAAAGCGTTAACAAAAAGTGAAGTTGTTAGTTTTTGAACTTTCACACGACCTAGAGAGCTTAAATTGTGTGAGCAGCTATATATCACACAGCGTTTTTGATATTCCGCGTGTCGCGCGTCGTGTGTGTCGCGTGCAATGCATGGAAAAGTGAAACTGGTATATATCCGCCTTTGATGAGACTCAGAATTTGATGAGACTTGTTTTAAAATAATTGCTTAGCGCTCGGCTTGTGATGACACAATTTATGACGCGTTGCGTGTCGCGTGTTATATATGAAAATCGATTGTTAAGGAGTAAACTCCAGTCGCGTAAAAAAGTCAAATGACAATGCATTGTTTACTGGCACTCAGTTTTTAATATAAAACTTAATATAACTTCTTTGGAAGGTTGAAGGTTTGAAAATAAATCAATTGGCATAAGTAAAGGGTGATCAGATTGGAGGTACTTTTTCCAATAGGATTTTTTTGACATGTCACGCGTGACTACTGTCAAACTAAACACATAATTTTATTCAGTATTTATTGGCATTTCATCATGGAAAGACTAACACCTTAACAACGTTTACAAATCGTACAATTGTATTACGAAAATCGACGCTCTGTGAAGAGTGTTCATCGCGCGCTCAGGCCAACTTATGGTATTCAGCGAGATAAGGCCCATTTTTGGCTTAATGGCTTCGTCAATAAGCAAAATTGCCGTATTTGGGCTGAAGAGCAACCCGAATCCATTCACGAACGGCCATTACATCCATTGAAAACTACCGTTTGGTGCGGCCTATGGGCTGGAGGAATCATCGGCCCATATTTCTTCAAAGACGAGGTTGGCGCCAATGTGAATGGCGAACGCTATCGCGCCATGATGAACGACTTTTTGATGCCGGAAATTGAAGCCCGTGATCTCCGCGACATTTGGTTCCAACAAGACGGCGCTACATCCCATACAGCCCGTGACACAATGGATTTACTGCGTCCTCGTTTCGGTGAGCAATTGATTTCTCGTTTCGGACCGGTTTTGGCCAACAAGATCGTGTGATATCACACCTTTTTTTGTGGGGGTATGTAAAGTTTTAATTTTTTGTGGATAAACCAGCTACGATTGAGGCATTGGAAGCCAACATTACTCAAGTTATTCGCGAGATACCAACCAACCGAGATACCTCGAGCGAGTCATTCAAAATTGGTGTTTACGGATGGCCGAATTACGGCGTAGTTGCGGCCAACATTTGAAAGTGATTATCTTCAAAAAAAAATGTCATGAATGGTTCTGGTTCTAAACAAAAATAATAAAGATTGCCCAATCAATTTGAATTTTCGTTGTTTTATTTCAATTTAAAATCCGATACCTCTAATACCCTTTAGTTGCTTACAATTATATTACTGAGCGAAAGGATCGAGTCCAAAAAAAATACCAAACTACCTTTTCACGGTTCCAAATCATGCGAAAGTCTGACAAACGTCCGACGGTAATAACTGACATAAGAAAAGCTTCACATTTCATCTTACGGGTATGATTTTAAATTACATGCCCCTTCCATTTTTGTAATAAAAAAATCACACGCACAACACGAACGGTTACAACGACAAGCTAGGCCCTGGATCACAAGGTTCGGTGGCGCCCAATTTTATCAATAACATAAAAAAAATAATATCGTACGACTTTCCCGCAAAGTCATTTTTTCTTAAATAATATTTAACATTTTTGATTAAGATTTTGATAAATAATTTTATTGATTAAAAATAAAATAAAAGTTCTCGTTCTTTCACTGAAACACTTACTGTTAAATTCCATACAATTTACCCTGTTGACCAATACAGTCAGAAGTGCAAAACCCACGAATAGTATTTTCAACATCTTTTGTATTTTTATTTTGTCTTGATTTAAAATTTTATTTAGTATTAGTATTTAAAAAAAATTTTCAACTCAACTCAACACTTGACTTAATTCAATTTGATCACGATCACTTTCAATCTCGAACTATGTACGCTCATCCGCCGGGCGACGCTGATTTGCTACAAATGAATCGAAGATATTAATTACGATATTTTAAACCTGAGTGCCTGTCCGGTCGTCAGACGTTCAATATTGTCTTTCCAGCAGAAAAAGTTGTGTACCCGCTCGCAATCTTACACGCTTTACACACACAACACATCTCCAAAATCACAAACCCTTTCGAGAGAACACACGCAACTCAGCACAGCATCCAATGTACATACACTATTCTAGCGAATACAAATATCTATCGACTATGCTGAGAGATATTATTGTTAAATTATCAGCAGATATTTATCTCTGTTACGTTTATGAACGAATGTTTCTGGGAATGTTGGGAAAAAATCGTAAAACTGATTAAGCGCTCGAATTAACTGCTGTTTTAGTCTGTAAACGGTATATTACTGAATTGGCTGAAAGTCTATTAAGTAATTTAGATTGTATCTTGAATACTAGCTCAATATGAAGTTAATATGTTTGGAAGGAGTGACGTCGTGTAAATTAGATGGGTCTTTAAAGACCAATTGGTACACTCCTCCTCCTCCCTTGAATCGCAAACTATAATACAAACGGTAGCAGGATTCTTTAGGAACCGAATTTACAGTCATAATTTAGTCGTGGATACTGGAGGGTGTAAGAAAAAAACATCTAGTTTCGACGAGAGCGAATTAATTACTCCTTTATTGGTTTCTGTTTCTTTAAAATGAAAAATTGGGTTTACAATATTTTTACTTATTTGACAAATTGATTATTATATGATTTTGCTTAATTGACATTACAAAAATATACTTTATTGACAAAATTGATTCTTTTGTGATTTCGCTTAATTGACATTACAAAAATATACTTAACTAGCGGAAATACCCGGCGTTTCCGGGCTTCCCCATCCAACTGACCACCCGCCAACTGACCTCTTGCCCACTGACCCCCTCCACCCATTGAACACCGCAACCACGAAGAAAACGGTAGAATAGACACTTCTTACTGTCCTTTACTCCGTGGGGGAGCATAGGGCTTCTACAAACGCCCGCAAATCGAGTTCATTGGCCTAAGGTTTCAAGAGACGCCACTCTGTCCCCTGGGATATTACTTCCTCTTCAATTATCCTTTTCCATCTCTTGCTAGGACGGCCAACGCCGCGGCTTCCTTGTGGATTCCAGTCGAGCGCTAGTTTCGTAATATCGTCCGCTGACTTTGTCAACGTGTGACCAATCCAACTCCATTTTCGTCGTCTGATGGTGATCGCAATTGCTTCCTGCTGCGTTACTCTCCACAAGTCTTGATTGGTGATAATGTCCGGCCATCTTATTCTCAGTCACCTCCCTAAGCACTAGTTCACGAAGACTTGGAGACTCTGTGACTTTCCACGTTTCGCAGCCATACAAGAGTACTTAGAGAACGTTAGATCTGAAGATCGTTAGCTTCAGATTGCGGGAGATTTGCAAGGAGTTCCAAATATTATTTAGCATACTATAGGAGTGTCGCGCCTTATTCACACGAAAGCACACATCCGAGTCAGCACCACAATTTTTTGACATCCAGCTGCCCAAATAACAAAACTTATCGACTTCCTCTATCTGATGTCCGTCAATCGAAAGATCACATGTTCCACTAGCGTTAAGGCGAAGTAGTTTCGTTTTTGAGACGTTAATTTTTAAATCCACTTTCTTAGCGTGGAGTTCTAGTGAGTTTAACTTTCGCTCCATGTCACCTAGCGATTGTGATAGGAGACAGATATCATCGGCATAGTCCTGGTCTTCTAGGCGGTGAAAAACATTCCATGGCAAACCCGATGGAGTACGGGTTACTATTTTCATAACCCAGTCGATGACACTTGTAAAAAGCAATGGTGAGAGGGTGCAACCTTGCTTGACTCCCGAATAGATGTTGAAAGGTTAGTCAAGATGACTGTTATAAATGATGCGGCATGTTGAGTCGCGGTACAGCTTCTTAATGATGTTAATGATTTTTTCCGGAACACCATAGCTAGACAAAATCTGCCACATCATGTCTCGGCCTACTCTATCAAAAGCGCGTTTAAAATCTACAAAGACCATATGCAGATGAGAGCGATACTCAACTGACTGTTCAATGATTATACGCAGGGTGTTGATTTGATCAGTACAAGAACGGTTTGGGCGAAATCCTGCTTGTTCATTTCCAAAATTGGCTCTAACGCATTCCGTACACGACTAGCTATTATAGAAGAGATCACTTTGTTTATGGTGTTTATCATTGTAATTCCTCTCCAGTTTTCGCAATTACTTAAAACATCTTTTTTAGGGAGTTTGACTGTTAAGCCTTCTTTTAACGACGATGGAATGGTTTCAGATTCCCAGATACCTTCATATATCGCATGCAATGTTCGCGTAGTTAACTCGACGTCGGCTTGAAGGAGTTCTGCGTATTTGTTGTCATTTCCGGCTGCTTTACCTGATTCCAGTGAACGAATTGTTATCCTTATCTCATCCAACGAATGAGTAGCGACGCTGATGTTAAGTAGCCTATTAGGGTGCATATGTGGGTTGATGGACGTGCCTGGCGGGTACAATTCAAAACATTCGTAAAATGTCCAGCGGGTTAATTGTTGTTTCTCCATAAGGAGCCGTGTTTTGCCTTAACAGGGTAGTTGATGTGGTGTTTCTTGTTGGCGAGCTTACGGGCGAGTTGGTAGGCTGTGCTGTATTGTCTACTATCAAATTTTTAACATTTCGATTTCAATTGCAATATCATAGCAAATCAATCGAAATAAGGCATTTGTTTGTTTCCTTGAACATTTCGTTCATTGCTATGCTTTATGATACATTTTTATAAGTGAAACTACTTTATCGGCGGAGAGGATGAGTACGGTATCAAAAATAATTTTGTGTTGCGGTTTTAAGTCACATTATTGTGTTATATTTTTAAATTTTGGGAACTACCAGGGTAGTCTTATCTTCAAAGTAACTCCAAGTGCTTAATGTCTAATGGCATGTCGGTCGGAATCATAGGGATGCGTTGAAAATCGCAAAAATAAGACCGTCAAATAACATTTGCGCACATAGCGCCAACTATTGGAATCTATTGGATATAAAAAAAGCCATCATGAACTTAGATACTCACAAAATTTCAACTCTCTAGGTCGTGTGGAAGGTGGTTAAAAAGAATCTCAAAAAAGTCGAAGAAAAACCATCACACGCGCCAGACGCTACACGCGTCATACTCGGAATATAAAAAATGCTATTTTGGACTTAAGACACTCACAAAATGTCAGCTCTCTTTTTGCAATATAACAATATAAGTGCAAGTTAAATAGGCTGAAAAGGGTACTGGGATGGTTGATTAATACTAGAGTCCATCATTTTGTATCTCACTAGTCTCGTGTAGCCAATGAGTATTCTATTTATTTCTGATACAGTTTGCAGTGTTCAAGTTGTTGTTTTTCCATAAGGAGATTAGTTTAATGATCCTATCCTGTCTTTCAGATCATTGTGAAAGGGTTTGTTATGAGTCTTGAACAGGACATTTGCAAAAAAAAGTTTTTAGTTACCTTACAACTTTTGCAAATTTTGTTATAAGTTATTATTTTGAGCTGCTTGGTTACCTACTGGCCAGAGGTCCGTACTGATCCTAATGAAAACATTGGTTCGCGATCTGTGTATTAGTTTGATAGTCTTCCTTTCCTATATGATATGCAACGGACAACTGCCCTACTTCCTTAATGACATCCATTGGAGAGCTTAGTCTTTCCATGTAGACATCATGGCCTAAAGAAACCCTTTCTTGCTTAACGTAACTGTTCGTTAATTGCATTCAATGAAACTACACTCTTGATTCCCATTTAGAAAGCACCTATGAATCATTATCAAAGCCACATTCTTCTCGATACTGTCTTACGAGTTTTAAGTTGTTTATTTCGCAGTAATGATTTTGATTACACCGCGGTACATTCTCTTATAGCCTTATATAATATTATTTTTAATAAATTGCTTAATATGCAAATGGTATTCAATTCGATTATTACTGTGCATATTTAGCGGATGTGTTAATACTGTTGATTAGTTGGGGGCTGGGCACTGCAGTGCGCTTTGTCCACATTGTAACATGTGCTTAAAAAATACAATCGCAGTACAATTTATGCTTTGAATCTGAGTAATGGAAAACAATTTCAATATTTAATTATCTTATTTATTACAATGTTGTTTAGTGCTGTTTCCTCTCGTGCGGCATAGGGCGTCCACCGAGCCTACTTGCCCGGTTGTCTGCAACAAATTTAAGTTCTCTTGAACTCATTCCCGATCTGCCCAACTTCCTTTATTCCACCTCAACTGTTCTGCGTCTAGTCTTTTTTGGGATGACTCACTTATCTACCTGATTGGGTAAGTTGATTCCACAACATGGCATATCTTGGAACTATCTCGCGCAACCGAATCATGTCCACTTTATTTTCCGTATTATGATGTTTACGGGTTCCAGTCGCGTTCTCGTGTAAAGCTGTTCGTTCGAGTTACGATTCGCTCAAAAGATCAGTAAGACCGTTACGTGTAAACGAAGGATTGTAGCTTCGTAGTGACTCTTGTGATTACCTTCCAAGTACAGCACCCATACATCAGTACCTACTGAACATTGCTTTTCCCATTCCAGGTGTTGCTTTACCAATCCTGCCGCCACTGTCGACTCGTTGTCCAGATATGTTAACATGAATGTGGCATGCTGAGGGTTTTTATTTTGACCGCGTTTATTCCCTGTCCGACTTTTTTTTGCATCGGCTTTCAAACTTTAAGTCATCTGGTGTAGGTCCATAATTAGATCCAAAAGGAGACAGATATTGGCCGCGTATTTCACGGGTGTGTTTGCACGGGTGTTAGAGCTGCACGTAGGACATCTCTGATTGCCACTACAAATAAACGTGGTGACAGTATACAGCCTTGTCGATTCCCACTTTGTATTGCAAAGTATTCCGAAAGACGTGGCATTTAGAACACTCTCATATAGTCTAAATAATTACAAGCCCGAAGGGCGAAGCTTATCTTCAGAGGACATGAACATTTTTTTAGCGAGCGTATGTACGGTTGTACGTTTGTTTGCCGTGTCATATATCTCAGCTTCTACCAGTCAAAATTTGATGGGACTTGTTTTAAAACAATTGGTTTGCACTTGGCTTGCGATGGCGTAATGAGGAAGAATGAATGAGGAAACTAAAAAAAAATACTCGCTATCTATTTTTTTAAGCCTGAAGGTTTGCAAAGTTTAATATGGCTTTTTCAGTCTATTTCAGTAATCGGACAGAAAGACCTATCGCTTATGAATTAAAGATCTACATCCAACCGTGCATACTATTGGCTTTTAAGAAAAATTAGTTTTTAGACTAAATTTACATACACGGGTGTGTGTAGTCACTCGCATTGCAGAATACATTAGCTCGTGTGTCTATACCTACCTCGTATATCTCGGCTTCTACCAGTCAGAATATAATGGGACTAGTTTTAAAACAATTGTGACGCGTGAGGCGCGTGTAAAAAAATAAAAATTTAAAAAAAAAAAAAGTTTTAAAAAAAGAGCACAGAAAAAAAATTCCCCAAAAGAAATTCTTACGAATTTTTTAAAATAAATATTGGACTTTTAAGACAATACAGTTTTTAGACTGAATTACAACTATCCATATGGCGAGCTGAGAAGCTCGCTTTACTATCTTAGGTATTAGTTTTTCAGGGATACAAAGCATGTCGGATGAAATCTCGCTTTCCACAAATTCACTATCAAAGGTCTTCTTAAATCTGTAGAGTAGATTATGCGGAGATCCGAACATGACGCATTCACAATGCGCGGATGCTCTGTTGACGTGTTGGGGGCGGCTTGGAGAAGCCATCCAATGATCGCACTCCAGTATCTGAATTAAGTGACCACTAGAGCATATCTAGAACGATAGCCTCAGTGTTTTTTCGAGGACATAATGAGCCAGATGCAGTAGTGACTAGCTCATTCTGAATCAAACTGAATTTTTGGCTTTCTCTTTCTCTCCCATTCGAAAACCTTTAAAGGTAAGCCTCGTCCTTTGACACACAGAAAACGTTTTGACAAAGATGTCAGTGACCGAGTCACAGATACCTTAATATAAGAAAAATATTTTTTATTATTTTACTTAAGAATTATGAATTTTATCAATAACCGAAAAAAAAAAATTTCCCATTTCAACTTTGCTTGCAGTCAAATGGAGGGCCTCATTCGTTTAACGCAAGCTCGCGCTCGAATAGATCTCTGCACGGAGGCAACCAAGCAACATGTACGAGATGTTATCAGTATTGTGCGGCAAAGTATTGCTGATACATCGGTGAGTGAACATTGCGATGTTAATCCGGCCAACATTGCAGCATCGAGCCAAGGGAGTCAAGCGAAAAAGTTCATTCGAATGTTACAGCTACGATCGAATGCACTCGGAAGAAGAATTTTCGAATTTGACGAATTAAAGGATATGGCCAGACATGCCGGGATATCATGCGGTGTGACAAATTTAGTTGAAATTGTCAATTTACAGGGGTTCCTCTTGAAGAAAGGTGCAAACTTGTATGAAGTCATGGAAGAGTAGCTTGCCCTTCGATTCGCAAAATATTTGGTCTGTATATAAAAAATTCTATTATGAATTAGTTTTCAATATTATGTATACGGAACAGAATAACTGTATATAAAAAATAAATTTTTTACCTTTTTTATATACTCGTTTACCGTTTTATTTTTATTTGATCTTTGATCCTTATGGAGGAACACCAAATAACCCGCTGGACAGAACATTTTAAGAATGTTTTGAATTGTACTTCGCCAAGCACGTCTATCAACCTACATATGCACCCTAATAGGCTACTTAACATAGAATCGCTACTCATTCGTTGGATGAGATAAGGACAACAATCGTTCCTGGTAAAGCAGCAGGCAATGACAACATCTACGCAGAACTCCTTCAAGCCGACGTCGAGTTAACTACGCGAACATTGCATGAGATCCCGGAATCTGAAGCTAACGATCTTCAGAACTAACGTTCTCTCAGTACTCTTGTATGCTTGCGAAATGTGGAAAGTCACAGAGTCAATTGCGACGCGCCTCCAAGTCTTCGTCAATAAGTGCTTAAGGCGGATACTGAGAACAAGATGGCCGGACATTATCACCAATCAAGACTTGTGGAGAGTAAACGGAAGCAAGGAAGCAATCGCAATCGCCATCAGAAGACGAAAATGAAGCTGGATTGGCCACATTTGAGAATGCCAGCCGACGATATTACGAAAGTAGCGCTCGACTAGAATCCACAAGGAAGCCACCGAGTTGACTGTCCTAGCAAGAGATGGAAAAAGATGTTCATTTTACAATCTTTCAATTTTCACCCTGCTCATCTTGACCGAATGCATAAATATTGTGACGTGGATTTGTAGAAAATTGAATGGGCTTAAATACTGCATTTGCCAAATAAAAATGATCCGAGATCATTTTTCGAAATACTCGCGTTTGAAAATAAAATTTAAAAAAACAACCCATAAAAATTAAAATTTTTCATCTAAATTCTCTAATCGCAGAAATTGATATGGGAGCCCCTCGATCCTGGGCCATTTTTTTTATTGTAGAAGAAAATCATCGAAACAAACATTTGACATCAGATGTTAAAATTGAAAAAGCTCAGATCATTTTATTCTGAGCACTTAGAGCACGCTCATACTCTGAGCAAATAAGAAACACGAACATTTATCTTGAGAACTCTTTGACTGCTCTGAACTAATTTATGAAAACGCCAAATGACAGAATATTGTGAAAACTTGTTGTTCTATCTGTAAGTTGATATCGACAACAAAAAAAAACGACATCAATAAAAATACAATTCAGTAAATAAAAATGTAAGTTGAAGTAAGCATAAAACATGTATGTCTCGTTTCATTTGCTGGGTTCATTTGTGCGTGCGCTAAGATTTCTCTCTCTCTCTCCACCACCACCAAAACCATGCAGCGCAGCCGACTGCGCAGCACACACCGCACACAGTCCATAAAGGGCGACGAATATCTGATGCCAGTACAGATATTTAAAAAATGTATAAGGGCCTTGCGGCCGAACCCGGGACCCGATCACTACCAAATTTTCGAAAAAGTATTGTTTATTGGGTATACACATGTGTGTAAAATTTGAAGAAAATCGGGTAAATTTTTTAAAATTTTTGTTTGGGAGCCCCCCGACCCCGCAGCCCGAAGGGCCTCAAAATTTAATAGAAAGTGTTGTCTCCGGAAATACACATGTGTGCAAAATTTCAATAAAATCGGGCCATGGGAAGTGGGTTAAAAATTGATCGCAAGAATCCACGACAGACGACCGACCGACCGACGACCCACGGGCAAGTGAAGTTAATATAAAGAATTTAAAAAGAAAATTGTTTTTTGACTTTGAAGACGTTCATATCAGTAATGGTTTTAGAAATTTAAAAATGTACATTGCATGGCTTTAAAAATTTAATTTTCTATCAAAAAAGACAACAGTGACCTTGCAGCTAGAAGCGTTCAATAGTTACAGGGTGTGAAGTGATGTAAGGTCGGTCAAAGGTACGTCGCTTCGCAGAAAAACGCTACGTACACTGCCGGGAGTAAAAATACAATTTTTTTACGAAATTAATTAAGAAATCCCCTCTTTAAGTATTTGCCACCTTAACGGATACACCCTGTACATTTCAAACTTTGTACATTATTATGTATTTGCTCATTTATAGTTTTAATAACACAATATATATATATTAGTGTTACACTCGTTAAACTTTTTTCTTTGCCAAAAACTACTTTTTACGAAATATTTCAACTTTTAATGGATGGCAAATTTCATCAGGAACCAATTGGCCAACCGGAATAGAGACATCGCCTTGCGGACAAGCACTCAGAGCAACAAGTAGATTCATATCAGCAATAAATTCTATGAAATCCCCTTTTTGTGCAGGACTTGGTTTGCAAAAATATTTTTGAGTATCCTGTTGGGTAGAAGAAAGTTTCATTTAATTAAAAACTTAGATTTTTTCTATTTATATTGTGTTTGTGTACTTTGGTGAAACCGGTTAGCATAAAAATGTTCCAAACATCATGAACGTCCTCCTCGCTCATATCACGTTCGCTTTTTATGGCTTGTGACAGAAAGCTGTGGCAACTTGCAGAACGATCCTTTCCTGTTATTAATTTGTATGTATAATCATCACATCGTGTCCCGATAACATCATGCAGTGATCCTCCGTCTTCATCAATACCGTATGATGCTAAAGAATCGTATACAAATGTAGCCATTGGTCTTAAATACGGAAGACAACTCCAAAGTCGATCGTACACTTTCAGGTGTGTACTGTGCAATTGCCTTGTTTTTCCAGAATAAAAGCGCTCATTTGTATTGTCCAAATTCCAAAAGTTCAAATCACCAACTTGTGGTCCCTCACATACTGTTATACGACACAAATCACCGTGTTGCATAGTCCATGTCTTTGCTGAACGTTTTGGTACTAGAATTGTTGTCACAAGTTCACCCATTATAGCATTATATCGTTGTTCGTCGCAATCTGTTTTGCAGATCTGTGCTGCGTCTGGTTTATTGTAGCAAATAACAGGTGTATGCTTTTTAAATATTCTTGGCTTAAAATTCCGGTCACACCAAGAAGTTGCCATTACGATATTCTGTATGTTTTTAACACTACGATCGTGAAAATTAAAGAAAACTATGAACTAATCTTAAGTAAAAAACACTTGTTGAACACTCTACGGCTTGTGGATCACTCTACGGCTTGTTGTGCACTCTACGTTTACGGCTACGGCTACGGCTACGATTATATCAGTACTCTATGCACATAAATAATTTTAACAAATGATTACTGCTCGTTAGTACTGCAAACGATAAAAGCTTTTTTGAAATCACACCTCAAATTATTTTTGTTTTTGTCTAAGCGTTCTAAAAGCTAAAGCTTTTTAGAAGATAATGCTATCCATTGCTGTTATTAAAATCAGCTTAGTTGACCTTGATAATGAGTATATACACTGCGAATCATTTGATTAAAGCCATTTTTTGAAACCGTCTTTTGCGATTTAGATCTGTTGAGCATATTTAACCGAGAATGTGTTATACTTGTGAGTAAGTGGATATTTTCCAAAGACAAGCTCTAAAATTAAAATGGTAATTAAGATAATCCTTTTAATGTTCAATATTCTATTAATGAACGCTGTGATTTTTTTTTAAACAAAATCTTTAACTTTTTAAGAAAGAATTGTAAATGCAAATGGGGTCTTAAAACCCGTCAACGGCGAGAGAAAAAGGAAAAAATAAAATAGGACTGCCAGGCCGAGAAATCGCAAGATAGCTGAATAGAAGTAAGACCATCGTTGTAAACAACTATCGTGCTGATCTCGAACTCTTAAAAAAAAAAAAAGTAAGGTTGTGTCGTCGGATACAAGGCCACGCGTTTTGAGCGTGAAAACATCTGCCCGGGACGAAAGAAAAGAAAACGAAGTTCTTCTTGTCTGTGGGACGGATACACGAACGGACATGACTTAGTTCCCAAAATTCCAGACCATAGTGACCATATTCCAGAATTTCCATGGGAACAAGTCTCATAGTCGCATCTTAGTCCTACATAAGAAATGGCTTAGTTCCCAAAATTCCAGAAGAATCCTAAGATAAATCGCAATGTACATACTTCATACTAAAAATAAGCACTTTTACACAGCATACTTTAGGATGTAAGACTAATAGATTATTTGAAATGTAGCCGCCTGTTTGTTTGAACGTGGAAAGTCACAGAGTCAATTGCGACGCGCCCCCAAGTCTTTGTCAAGAAGTGCTTAAGGCGGTTATGAGAATAAGATGGATGGAATGATCATATTGCTACGAAAAGTAGTTAGTGGCGCATATAAAAGATTTCGAATCCTAAGATAAATCGCAATGTACATACTTCATACTAAAAATAAGCACTTTTACACAGCATACTTTAGGATGTAAGACTAATAGATTATTTGAAATGTAGCCGCCTGTTTGTTTGAACGTGGAAAGTCACAGAGTCAATTGCGACGCGCCCCCAAGTCTTCGTCAAGAAGTGCTTAAGGCGGTTATGAGAATAAGATGGATGGAATGATCATATTGCTACGAAAAGTAGTTAGTGGCGCATATAAAAGATTTCGAATCCTAAGATAAATCGCAATGTACATGCTGCATACTTAAAAGAAGTACTTTTATGCAGCATACTTTTAGGATATAAGGCTATTAGATTATTTGAAATGTAACCGCCTGTAAGTTTGAATCATTATGTACTGGTCAAAAATGTAGTCTAACCGGTTTGTCCGGTTTTTGTAAAAGAACACGACGATTGACCATGTAGTTTATTTTTAGAAGATGACTCATTGCATGTAAGTATCAATAGTTGTAAATAAGGGCTACAATTTTCTGGTATTTTCTCGATATTTCTATCTATAATATTGGAAGCTTTTCAATGAAAAATAAAAGGTGGCGTTCACTGCAGAGAATTCATTAGTTAATTGGAATTTAACCAGTGAAGTTGTAAAAGTTCTCGCAAAGTGATTAAGCTACTACCTATTAGAATTATTGTGAAGTACAAGTATTATAAGTGTTCTTTTGTACATTTAAAGTTATCACCAGTATAAATTGTGAGCTTGTGTTATTTTTACTGTTTGATTATTAAAGTTGTTATTTGTAAATTAATAAACTTGTGTTGTGTTTTATATGCTAAATCCTATACGAACTCGAAAGCCTGAACTTCGTAACAATATCCCAGAATTTCCTTATGAACAAGTCTTATAGTCGCATCTTAGTCCTACATACCGAATTTCATACAAATCGCTCGAGAAATGGCTTAGTTGTAAAACTTCCAGACCCTAATGACCATATTCCAAAATTTATAGAACAATTTCACTTAAAATAAAAAAAAATATATATAAAAACCAAATAATACACTCGCCGAGGATTGTTTTTCGTCAGCCGGAAAATTCGGAATATTTATGTAAAATTATAGCAAGAAATTCTTTAAAGTGGGGGTCTAACTGCAGGTTTTCCCAAGTATCATAAAATCTGTGGGTTTTTCCACAAACTTGTTAGTGATTTTTATTTTTGTTACTGTTACGTTCATAAGAAAAAGTAATAAAACGTTATGTTTATTACGCATTTTCTGGAGAAAATTTAGCTCAAAGTCAAAAATTAGCATGGGCAAGAAAATTGGAACAGGCATAGAAATTGGATATCTGAAGACTGAAATAAGATTTCAATTCTATTTAAACGCAGTTACAAAGGTTAGTATTTCTTCTAAAAATAAACTCCTAAAAAAAGTATCTACCATTAGTATTAACAGAGCAATTTCCGTTAACATGGGTCAGGGTACAGCAAAGTAAGCTTTTTCTATAATAACGTATAAGTTGCGAAGTATTGGAGTTAGATCCTACTTTAAAGAATTTTATTCCCGAATTTTGAATTATCTTAAAAACCCAATGGTAAAAACCATTTAATTCACAAAATTCGTAACAATTTTTTTTTGGGGAATTTTTTTTCTCGCAAGTACAGCGTGAAGTCTGCGGCTCCCATTTGAATGAAATCATTTTCCATAAATAACCAGGAGGATTGTACTTTCAAACAAAAAAAATAAATTTGGAAATATATTAAGCCGTTTTTGTTTTATTCAATTTTTAAATTCTCTATATTAACTTGCCCGTGGGTTTGTGGGTTTGTTTGTTTGTGGATTTGTGTGGCATGGAATCTTGCGATCAATTTTTAACCCACTTCCCAACGCCCGATTTTATTGAAATTTTGCACACATATGTATTTCCGGTGACAATACTTTCTATTAAAATTTGAGGTCCCTTGGACCTCGGACCATATACAATTTTTAAATATCGCTATATCGCATCAGATCACGGCAAAGTCTGAGCTCTGTGCTTTGTGAGCAGCGCTGTTCGCTGTCGCTGCGTCACTTGGTGGATGTGTGTGTATCCCCGATTAGAGAATTTACAAGAAAAATTTAAATTTTTATGGGTTTTTTTTATTAAATCTGAACTTCTTATTTGGACACCCTTTGTATGGGCTACTCCTATGATATTATCCAAAAATTACTTTGGTCTGCAGGACCAAGACTCTACCTGCAAGACCCAGACTAAAGACACCAATGCAAGACCAGGACCAAGAATCAACTTCTTGCTCTTGCGTTTACTCATCACTACTTGCCACACGTTTATCGCTAGTAAAACCGGCGGTGTTCAACAGAAATAGCTAGGTTCATTCCGTTCATTACTCAGCCTGGAATTTCGGATGGCGTTTTGAGATTTTGAGATGTCAGTTCTTAGTTTTATTTTCTTTCGTCCCGGGCAGACGTCACGAACAAATCCCGCGGCCGTGTATCCGGACAGCCTACCCTTCTTTAAAGTACTGATTTACCAATTTTGGCAAGAAGCTTAACTTTCCTATTCACTAAATATGAAATGATAGAATAATAGATGATTAAATTGAGAAAAAAAATTTATTCGTTTGGTTCAATCGTTTTGAACTTACCATTGTTAGCATCCACCTATTCGTAACGGGTACAATTTATGAACTACTGATCAGTCTCACGATAAAATCACAAAAAAAGTTTAGTTTCTTCTTTTTTGTGCAATCAAATACAGTAAAAGCCAGTTTTAAACGAAAAATATCCCTAATTTATTTGTAAATAAAAAACAAAAACGCATTTACTTAAGACAAATTTTATAATTGTATAAACAATTCTTTCATTTATTACGCATAACTACATATCTACTATAATATATATTTATTACTTATATATATTTTAAAAAGTAAGTGCATAAATTGTTAACATTTTCACGTTTGTTTATGGTATTTATTTACATAAGAACTGTCAAACTATGAAATGTTACAAATAAAAATAATATTTCTCTTATTCCACATAATTACGTATCTTCTATATTGTTATATACTATTTATTTATTTATGTATATTTTTTTAATTTGACTGCAGAAATTTAACAAAGTCCCTTTTACAATTATATCACTGTTTTACTAATTTAAAGTTTATTTTGGCATTTATAGGAACTTTTAAAGAATGAAATGTTATGATAGTTTAAAAATCAAATTTTTTTTATAAAAAAAATTAAAAAAATGAAGTGAATTTCATTTGGGTGGTCAGATTTCATATTCTTCTTTGTACAAAATATATAATATAGTCTACCTTTATTATATATATTTTGTCGTGTTCCTTTTGTTGAACAAAACAAAAATTATCGTAATCATTAATAAATATTTTGCAAAAAAATTTATTAATTACACATTTTGAATTTAACTAAAACGGAATTCTAACATTATTTATAATATTTATAAATTGAAAAGTCACATATAAGTTTTTTCTTTGACTATAGAATTAAATGGACCGCCAATCAAATGACAGTTACTTATATTGTTCAAATAAAAAGCGTATCCAACATCTGCAGCGACTACACGTTTCCGTGGCAAAAATGTAAACTAAAATACTGTCAAACTAACAATACAACAAATATTTATATTTATTCATTTTCTTGGCATCCTTTCGTGTGTTTACATGCTGTGTTTAGATTTTTTCGTGTTTTGCTGTTTTTAATTTAATGTGAATTATATTTTATTTTTAATAATAGAATTATATATTTCGATGGTTATATTACAAATTTCGTAATATACTAATTGAAATGGGAAGAATAGGAAGGAAATGTATTGTGGAAGGCTGTGCTTCAACGTTTTTTGCACTTTCAGATGTTACTTTCCACAAGTGAGTGCAAGTGCAAACAATATAATTTTTATATTAAATATTTTCCAAGTTATAACCAAGAATTTTTGTTTACTTATAAATAAATTTGTTTTGCAGATTAAAAGTTTTCGACCCAATTAAATACCAAGAATGGCGAAGTTTGTTTGAGTTCGGGTACAAAAAACCTTTAACGAAAAATAATTACGTTAGTATTTTCAGTTTTTTTGATGAATCCATAAAATATTTAAAAAAAATTAAACTGGAAAATAAAGATTTTATCATTAATTCACGTAATAAGACAGGATTTTTGGGGTTCATAATTGCTATGAAAAATTTTAAACAGATTTTTTTGGAATACTTTTTAGAAAAAAATATTTTGGATTACATATTAAGTTATAAATCCTCCCAGGATCATCTGGACATTTTTTTTTCCTGTATAAGGTCCATGGGGGGATATAATAGTAATCCCAATGCCATGCAATTTGCTTCTGCTTACAAGAAATTACTCATTCATAATAAGGTAAAACCATCAGCAGAAGCGAACTAGTTATCCCAAGAAGATACCAAAATATTAATAGATTAATTTAATAGATTCGTCTCTGCAAGAGCCAGTTATATATGTTGCTGGCTTTGTAGAGCGAATTGTGATAAATAAAATAACATATCAAACATGTATACATTTATTAAATAATTGCAAACCGCATGCTTCGTCCTTTTTTTCAATAAAAAGTTAAGGATATCTAAGATATCCTAGAAAGGAGACTGTGCAAATTTGCATTACAGCATAGAAAATTATTAGTAGGTTAAAATTAGAAAATAAGATTGGAATTAAACATGTGTTTAAAGTATGTATGTGTTTATCCTTTTATTATTTCATTTACTTTATTCTTTTTAGATGAGTTTTATCATTTGTTTTTACTATATATCTCCTCTATCTTTCATTTATTGTCAACGTAAAGTATTTTAATCTTGTACCCACTCTCTTGTGGAATATCTGGCACTGTCGCCTATATTCTCAATCGGAGTCCCTAGTTCCCAGATCTGTCTTGTGAAATACTCGCACATCCCATCATTCCCTTGTAAGCTGCTTAGCATTATTTGCTTATTTCAATGGAGGCTCTTGTGAAATACTCGGCCTACCAGTCTTAACATGTAAGCGACGATGAATTTATTTTATTTTATTTTATTTTAAAATTTTTCTAGTTTTCAGCTTTCCAGAGACCGAGGGTTAGTCTGCTAAGCCTACCGGATATTAATTCCACCGGTAGGACCCGGGCGGATCCCTGCGATGTCTGGAAACACCGTGGCAAAACCTCCGGGGTCGGGGAAGAAGGACCTTAGGTCCTTACCAACTGAACGCATCGACGCGAAAACCGGTCGATTTGGTAGGGACTCGAGCAATCCTTTCATAAAAAGACATGCCGGGCAGCTCGAGAAGCTGTCAAATATGACATAAGTTACTTATTACTACAAGACAGATGAGTTTACATAAGATAGATGAATTTAGACATTTTTACTTCTATTTTATTTATTTATTTATTTTTTACTTGGTTTTCGCCCCTTACCCCTATTCCCACTCGTCATCACCCTCTTCAGTCACCCACTTGCCACCTTCATTCCCCCCTTTTAGTTTTTCTTTCTTCCATCGTTGTTCTCTCATAACTTGCTTAGCATGCACTACTCCTCCTCCAACTACTCACCCCATCACGTTTTTTCACAAGACTCACGGGCCACTTGGTAGCCTGTGCGGTCACCGGCCAAAATACCGGCGACCACGCACAGAATCTACTGCGTAGGCCAAGGTGTCGAATAAAAATACTCCTCCTCCAACTACTCAACCCCATCACGTGTTTTCCTACAATACTCACGGGTCACTTGGTAGCCTATGCGGTCACCGGCCAAAATACTGCCGACCACGCACAGAATCTACTACGTAGGCCAAGGTGGCGAATAAAAATACTCCTCCTCCAACTACTCACCCCATCACGTGTTTTCCACCAAGACTCACGGGTCACTTGGTAGCCTGTGCGGTCACCGGCCAAAAAAAGTTTGTATAGAGTGAGTTTTTTCGCAATATTTTTCGCAATTCTTACTTGAGGAATTGCTTAGATGATTTTTATAGCATCTATAAGATAAATTCGGTCTTTTAAATGTGGTTCCCACAATCCTTATTCGAAGGATTAGTCGCGGTGATAATAAAAAAATATTAATTCGTTCTTATGCGCATATATATATGAAATAATAATTTCCCGCTGCGAATTTAATTTTATTTAATTTACTGGTATGTGCATACAATGTAGTCGGTACTACATTTAAATTTATTTAACGCGGACCTTTGGAGAGTTCGGTTGTCCTGTCATCTGTCGCGAACGTCATCCTTGGGGGCGCGCTCGTCTCTGCTCTTTCCCTTTCTTCAGCAAGCCTACTGAAGAGGCCCCGTGGTGGAGGCCGAAAACGCGTTCTAGGCTACCATTTTCAACTCTAGACGGGTTCCAGTCTGCCAAACTCTCGTTGGTATGGCTTCGTTCTCTTCCCTAGTTATAGATATCTATAGCTTTCTCGGGTGAGTTTTTTGTATTATTTTTATTTAATTCTATTATATTTTAAATAATAGATTTTTCGGAGTTCCGGGTGTCGATACGACGGTCTGCCAGGTTGCTCGGGGATAAATTCCACCGGTCATCCGGAGGGAGACCTTATCGAACCTCGGAAATTCTATGGCAAAGCCTCGGGGGTCGAGAGGGTGTTGACCTAGATCTTCGCCCACTTGTACTGGGGCTGCTGGTTACATCGGCGCGAAAACCGGTCGATGTTGTAGGGAGCTGCCAGGTAGCTCGAGAAGCTCTTAATTAATTAAATTTAATATCGAGATTCCACATATGAATATTAAACCATCCATAATGCAACCAAAACCTATAGAAATATGTGGATATAATGTACTATCCCTAGAAGCATTAGAGGAATTACATATTAAAAACACACATTCAATTAAAACTATTCAGAGCAACATGTTGATAAATTAAATATAATCACGCACAACTTTGTTGTCTAAAACTTTAATCGATTTCTCGCGTTTGGTAGCGTAGTCATCCATTCTGCTCCGGATGCAGAATCATTTGTTTATTCAGGAGGCCCGAATCGTAGCTGGACCATCCGTCCTTTTAAATCTATTAATCAGCCCTATCACGAATTCCATCGTAATCGAAAATACGCTCCGAATCCTAAAAAAATTTATCACATAAACCATTCGTAGTGGAAAATCTGCTACGAATTTCGAATTTCGCGAAAATTGGTATCACTGAATCCGAATGAAATGGAAATTTGACCTATTTTTTGATGACAAGTAATTTGTGTCGGGAACGTTGGGAAAACGGTTGTGTTTTGTATTAAAATGTAAATATTTTCCAATTTTTTTAAGTTCTTATTAATATTTGTTGCTTTAATAGCTCAAAAACAACTAATAAGGCACAATACAAAAGGCTTTTCCAGTTGTTGAGCGAGAAACCCGACGTTGTCCAAGGATATATCAAAGCACCAAAAGAGATCTAAACGCTCTTGGGCCACCTTCAAAAGAAAGTGCAGTTTGGAGAAAGGTAAATGAAAATTTGGTGGCGGAGAGTGCCGGCAACATTCTTTCTCAAAGCTTTATTAAGCTGGTTTATTAAGCTGGCAGGACTGCAGACTTCTACATCAGGAATAACTAACACATATTTGTTTGGATGTGGAATCTCAGCGGAGGTTGAGAGAATAGCACATAAACCGAAAATCCTGTGGCTACTGAGTTTGATCAACTTGTCGAAGTGTCCATGTCACCCGATCGCAAAATCCACCTACAAAATTTCCCTGCGCGCAAAGTAGATGATGCTGCAAACCTCCTGAGAAAACAAATTGGTTTGTGTAAATTCTTTGCCCAAATTCTCGTTATTTTAAACATTTATATAGAAAGTGAGATTTATATATTTTGGTAGAACGTTTTAATTCGTGAGAGCGACTTCTACATGTAGATTTATTAGGTTTCATTGTTGGTATTATTCTTTGATGGAATTAGTTCTAAGTTGTTTGTGAATCAATAACGAATGTCAGTGCTCCGCATCTGAAGCAATACGACAACAGTTTAAAAAGTTATACCGCACACGTTCTTGTGTCATATTTCACTGATTACAGCGTTCGACTGAATTGGCTGATTGTTTTTCTGTTAATTTTTTCAGGTAAGTTTTCGTTCATATAATACATATCTTGTCTGTTACCGGTGTGACTTTTGAGGCCCGTAATACGCATCTGTTAAACCTCGAAGTTGCGGTGGTAGCGCAATTGGATCAAAAATTTTACGGAACGTAAACGCTATATCGACGCCCACTGCACCATTAGATCGAATCTAGAAACAATGAAATTGCGTTTTAACGACGTCGCGACTGAAAATAAACGCATGGTCCTGGAACAGCATATTGTAGAGAAACCGCACCATTTTTAATTCATTTTTAATCAACGAAAAATAAATAATAATAATAAGTCTTGAAGATTCGTATTGGGAATACACAATACATGTAAATTCTTTGCCCATAATTCTCGTTATTTTAAACATTTATATTATTTATATAACATATCATTGTTGGTATTATTTTTTGATGGAATTAGCTCTAAGTTGTTTGTGAATCAATAAGGAATGTCAGTGCACCGCATCTGAAGCGTATTTTTTCAAAAGCAATACGACAACAGTTTAAAAAGTATTATTACAGCGTTCTACTGAATTGGCTGATTGTTTTTCTGTTAATTTTTTCAGGTAAGTTTTCGTCCATATAATACATATCTTGTCTGTTAATGGTTTGACTCTTAAATACGCATCTGTTAAACCTCAAAGTTGCGGTGGTAGCGCAATTGGATCAAAAATTTTACGGAACGTAAACGCTATATCGACGCCCACTGCACCATTAGATCGAATCTAGAAACAATGAAATTGCGTTTTAACGACGTCGCGACTGAAAATAAACGCATGGTCCTGGAACAGCATATTGTAGAGAAACCGCACCATTTTTAATTCATTTTTAATCAACGAAAAATAAATAATAATAATAAGTCTTGAAGATTCGTATTGGGAATACACAATACATGTAAATTCTTTGCCCATAATTCTCGTTATTTTAAACATTTATATTATTTATATAACATATCATTGTTGGTATTATTTTTTGATGGAATTAGCTCTAAGTTGTTTGTGAATCAATAAGGAATGTCAGTGCACCGCATCTGAAGCGTATTTTTTCAAAAGCAATACGACAACAGTTTAAAAAGTATTATTACAGCGTTCTACTGAATTGGCTGATTGTTTTTCTGTTAATTTTTTCAGGTAAGTTTTCGTCCATATAATACATATCTTGTCTGTTAATGGTTTGACTCTTAAATACGCATCTGTTAAACCTCAAAGTTGCGGTGGTAGCGCAATTGGATCAAAAATTTTACGGAACGTAAACGCTATATCGACGTCCACTGCACCATTAGATCGAATCTAGAAACAATGAAATTGCGTTTTAACGACGTCGCGACTGAAAATAAACGCATGGTCCTGGAACAGCATATTGTAGAGAAACCGCACCATTTTTAATTCATTTTTAATCAACGAAAAATAAATAATAATAATAAGTCTTGAAGGTTCGTATTGGGAATACACAATACATGTAAATTCTTTGCCCATAATTCTCGTTATTTTAAACATTTATATTATTTATATAACATATCATTGTTGGTATTATTCTTTGATGGAATTAGCTCTAAGTTGTTTGTGAATCAATAAGGAATGTCAGTGCACCGCATCTGAAGCGTATTTTTTCAAAAGCAATACGACAACAGTTTAAAAAGTATTATTACAGCGTTCGACTGAATTGGCTGATTGTTTTTCTGTTAATTTTTTCAGGTAAGTTTTCGTCCATATAATACATATCTTGTCTGTTAATGGTTTGACTCTTGAATACGCATCTGTAAAACCTCGAAGTCG
The DNA here is from genome assembly GCA_947095585.1 of Nephrocerus scutellatus. NCBI lineage: Eukaryota > Metazoa > Arthropoda > Insecta > Diptera > Pipunculidae > Nephrocerus > Nephrocerus scutellatus. The sequence continues at coordinate 11,788,552 of OX352761.1, forward strand.
CGGTGGTAGCGCAATTAGATCGAATCTAGAAACAATGAAATTGCGTTTCCACGACGTCGCGACTTGAAATAAACGCATGGTCCTGGAACAGCAAATTGTAGAGAAACCGCACCATTTTTAATTTATTTTTAATCAACAAATAATAAATAATAATAATAACGAGGCCACAATTCTTGTGAGACTTGATACTTGAAAATACTTGAAGTCTCGCCTTTATTCATAGTAAAAGTAAACAATGAACTTCTCCACCGAAAACAACGACAGTAAGAAGTCAAATCCAAACGTCGAACTCGAGATTGGTCGAGTGTAACAAAAAAATTAGATAATTGTTTACACGAGCACTCTAATTGATTTTTTTTATTAAATACAATATATATACGACATTTATAATTCAGAAGCCATGCATTTTTTTCAGTGTGCGTTTGTCAGTTTGTCACTTTGAAGCAAAGTTTAAAGTAAAATCCTTTTAAGATAATTCAGTCTTTAGGCTGAATTACAATTACGCATATGGCGAGCTGAGAAGCTCCGCTTTACTATCTTAATTATGCTGACTTAAAAAATAAGTTATAGTTTGTTGAATTTTTCGATTATGTTAGAGATTTTGATACTTGTTTACTATTTGAAACACATGTGTTAGAAAATGAAGTTGAAATATTTAAGATTTTTTTTAAATTATGAATTAAAATGGGTACCTGCAAAAAAGTCGGCGAAATTTTGTAGAGGTAGTGGAGGTTAACTCCTTGGCTATCGAAATAATCTTAAAAGCGCGGATGTCAATTTTAGAAGAGTGGAAGAATCATATGTAATCAGCGTACAAATCAACAACAGCACCTCTTTATATTCCCTATTTATCTTAGTGGTAGCCACGACTTTTGTTCTTTTGTTTGTGATTTTGTTGAATTTTCAAAAACGTCCCCATTAATTATCTTCCATTGAAAAGTTGAAGGGACGCGAATATTATGAAACGTGGATGTTAGAAATTCATAGTGATTGCTCCACCGTGCCGGAGTCACATTTCGCCCCCCCCCCCATTGGTGCACAGAGAAAGAGGAAGATAAAATTTCAGGGCACAACAACGAGCGATGAAAATGTACCAGGCACACGGCTGAACATCACGCCATGCTGGTACAGCTATGCATTCCTGTTTGTATGCATCACCCCATATTACGGTGCTAGACTGCCAACAAGTAGTATGCGCTATATACGTGTGTGCTACACACCAGACAATGGCTATCAAGCTGATCACGCCATATGATGAGCATGGCCGTGAGCGCTACTCGTTAATGCTGCGCTGCTCACACCACCTCTCTGCATACAAAAGGTGGAGGTTTTGGTGCCTCAACGAGCGGAGCCGACTGCGCTAATGCATTGGGCAAAAATTCATTTTACTTTTCTTTGAGCATTCAACGTGAACAGAGCAGCCGTCAATCAACAGCAGTGCGATTTTCTTGTGCTTTAAATTGTTAGTTAATTATTTTCAAATATACAGTGCATTTTATTTCACTTATTTTTTCTACTGAGCTATTGAACAGTGGAAGTTTTCTGTTCGTGCTTTCCTAGAAATGGAAACTTTGTGGGGTTATTTGACGGTACGGAAGAGGATACTAATCCAGAAAAACGTAGTCAGAATGACACGATGGCGAATGCAAAATTGATATTGTTAGTGAAGCCGATTAACTATGCACACATTCAAGATGTAACACTTTTTGTAAAAATGTTGGAGACAACGGGCCCCGGTTTCGTGGGGACCCAACAAATTAAAAAACAAAAATACACGATTTTCTTCAAATTTTATATACGTGTATCTTCGATGACAACACTGTTTGTAAAAATTTTGGATACCCTGGGCCTTTGTTAGTGTTGTTATTGTTATGTCGTACGATGCCGGTAGCGTCGTTGTGTGGTTTCGCTTCTTCAGCTATCAGTTAGAGAGAGATGACACATGGCACATCAAGATTCATTTAAATTTTGTTTTATTTCACTTCACGCGCGGTATGTAATCATAATATGTGTACTCCTGTATTTGCATATGTACCCGGTACGGTCGATCAGTGCTGCCGTTTCACATTTCCATTTCTAAACTTTTTGGGGATCCAAAAGTAGCAGAAGTCAAAGAGGATCAAATTGTAAATTGTAATTGTAATTTATAAATTTTATTAAATAACAAAATATATTAGATACATTCAACATTATATTTACAAAAAATTTAATTAAAATAATTAAATGAAAACATAATGTAATTCAGTAAAAATGAACTATTTCGTAATGCCTCTAAAGAACATTTTACTACAGTTTCTTAAATATAGAAGTATATTATTATAGTTTTACTTTTGAAAAAGAGCCTCACGTTTTTAGTCATAGAAAAGGTCTTTAAGTATAAGTATTGTTAGCGGCTTGTCAAACAAAATAGTTGAGTTATTGAACGCTGCCAACTCGATGACAGGAGTATAGTTTGTCGAGTGAAAACGAGTTGGTTGGCAGAGAGAGATTCTGAGAGTTAAGCTATGTGGAAGCATGATTGTTATTAATAAAGAATTAAAAGACAGTCGTCATTTTTGTGAAGTCGAATGAGTTGCGTATTATTAAAAGGAATCGGAATTTTGCGTTTTTGGTCGGCGAGTTCCTGATATTTTGTTGTGTTTGCTATCAACTAACAACATTCGCATCACAAAGGACTGTGAAGGGAGCATACCAGCGCTAACATAGTATTCAAGGTTAGATCGATTAATTATTCATATAGTCCCGATTCATTGTATTCCTCATAATGCCATCTGCATATGAACCGCAATTAAAATATTACAGCTTAAACACTCAACGAGTGAACAAACAAAAAAGAGTCTTATTACTTTGTCAGCACACTTCATGCCTGAGCATGGCAGCATACAAAGTAATGAGAGTACGATCGGCGGTCGTTAGCCTATGACAACAAACAAAATGCATAGAAAGCATTATAGGCGAGCGAGCGCTGATCATAAAAAAAATAAATAACGTTCGGTCACTTACCCTTGCGGTGTATGACGTTGACCGAACATGCAATAAAATTATAAACAATGTAGGTCACTTGCCTGTGCTGGTAAATATGTCACATCAGCAATATATAGGCAAGCGACCTGAAGCAATTAAGAATGTTCGGCATATTGGTATGCAATAATGCCAAAATGCTGACCAGCACTAATCGATCTACCTAGTATACATGTGTATACTTTTCTATGTATTCTTATTAAATTGTGTAGTATGTTTTAAGTCTTTGACCACCTATAAATAAGCAACAAGAATCAAATAAAAATCACTTCTAGTTCGAACTTCAGACTAGAAAGCAAAAGCAATACCACCAGTGTTTTCTTAGGCTTGCGAGCCTTAAACCCTAAAGGCATTAGCAAGAACCTCTAGTTGAATTCCCACCTTGAGAGCAGGAAATTGCCCCAAAGGTTCAAGTCTCTGGCGTAATAGCCTTGACTAGTGGAATCCGTTACTAGACATTAAGGAGCATTATACAGTACATGGAAATAAAGCCCTAAATTGCTCCTAGCGTTTCAATCAGCAATAGCGTTACAGTTACTAATCTTTACATGGCGATCCTGCCAAGTTACCATCAATAGCTGGCATACATTACAAGGAGATCCTGCCAGCTCGTGGTATACCCATTATACATTACAGGACCAGTACTGGTATAAAGGTACATTCACAGCCGGTAAACTTGCGGCCATGCGAATTGCGATCAAGTCAATTTTACCCCATTAATAAAAGTAAAATTCTTAGTCACAGCACGGGAAATAAAGAAGGGCTTATCGATTTATTTTTTAAAACCAGAGCACAAATAATTCTCACGAGTTTTACCAAGTATCACAAAAGGCAAAAAATACCCCGAGTGGTTCAGGAGCGCCCGCCAGTAAAAGGCCTCAATGGCCTTCTTCATTGGACAGTGAGTAACTTCCCGTCAACTGAAAAGGAAAACCTCGACATAAGTTTTCAGTTTGACGACGATTTAGTTGAAAGATCAAGATCGAAAGAACAACCAGGAAAGGAGGCCAACGACACTGGCAAATTTTTAGCCGCACTAGGCACCTTTTTTTGACACATCGATTGGCCAACGATTTTTTGATAATGGCAACCTCGGTATATGGACCGCTGGAGGAATTTAAAGGATACATTTACCAAGTATCACAAAAGGCAAAAAAATACATCGAGTGGTTCAGGAGCGTCCGCCAGTAAAAGGCCCCAATGGATCTACTTTGAAATGCTGTCATTTCTTATTCCGTACATAGAAGTACCGAGGTAACACATATATTTCAAATTGTATAAAGATTTTAATATTAAAAACCAAACTTCTTCATAGGCCAGTGAGTAACTTCCCGTCAACTGAAAAGACTAAAGATTTTAATATTAAAAACCAAACTTCTTCATAGGACAGTGAGTAACTTCCCGTCAACTGAAAAGACAAACCTCGACAAAGTTTTCAGTTTGACAACGATTTAGTTGAAAGATCGAGATCGAAAGAACAACCAAGACAGGAGGCCAACGACACTGGCAATTTTTTAGCCGCACTAGGCACCTTTTTTTGACACATCGATTGGCCAACGATTTTTTGAAAATGGCAACTTGGTATATAGGTTGCAATTTCTATTTCTTTAAATTAAAACGTCAAAGAAAAATTAATTATTATTTGTATTTTATTTTTTTATTGATTTTTTTATTGTATGCTGTTAATTCTTTTTTTTCTCTTATATTCACTTCGAAATAAAAGTTGATTTTAATTTATTGCGATAGGAAGTGTTATGTAATAAAAAAAAAGGTTAAATAAAAATGCAAGTGTTTTTTTTTTTTAATTTTTAAAGGTATGCTCAGTTTCGCACCATACTAAAAAAAGGAAACTTCTTCATAGGACAGTGAGTAACTTCCCGTCAACTGAAAAGACAAACCTCGACAAAGTTTTCAGTTTGACAACGATTTAGCTGAAAGATCGAGATCGAAAGAACAACCAAGACAGGAGGCCAACGACACTGGCAAATTTTTAGCCGCACTAGGCACCTTTTTTTGACACATCGATCGGCCAACGATTTTTTGACAATGGCAACTTGGTATATAGGTTGCAATTTCTATTTCTTTAAATTAAAACGTCAAAGAAAAATTAATTATTATTTGTATTTTATTTTTTTATTGATTTTTTTATTGTATGCTGTTAATTCTTTTTTTTCTCTTATATTCACTTCGAAATAAAAGTTGATTTTAATTTATTGCGATAGGAAGTGTTATGTAATAAAAAAAAAGGTTAAATAAAAATGCAAGTGTTTTTTTTTTTTAATTTTTAAAGGTATGCTCAGTTTCGCACCATACTAAAAAAAGGAAACTTCTTCATAGGACAGTGAGTAACTTCCCGTCAACTGAAAAGACAAACCTCGACAAAGTTTTCAGTTTGACAACGATTTAGTTGAAAGATCGAGATCGAAAGAACAACCAAGACAGGAGGCCAACGACACTGGCAATTTTTTAGCCGCACTAGGCACCTTTTTTTGACACATCGATTGGCCAACGATTTTTTGAAAATGGCAACTTGGTATATAGGTTGCAATTTCTATTTCTTTAAATTAAAACGTCAAAGAAAAATTAATTATTATTTGTATTTTATTTTTTTATTGATTTTTTTTATTGTATGCTGTTAATTCTTTTTTTTCTCTTATATTCACTTCGCAATAAAAGTTGATTTTAATTTATTGCGATAGGAAGTGTTATGTAATAAAAAAAAAGGTTAAATAAAAATGCAAGTGTTTTTTTTTTTAATTTTTAAAGGTATGCTCAGTTTCGCACCATACTAAAAAAAGGAAACTTCTTCATAGGACAGTGAGTAACTTCCCGTCAACTGAAAAGACAAACCTCGACAAAGTTTTCAGTTTGACAACGATTTAGTTGAAAGATCGAGATCGAAAGAACAACCAAGACAGGAGGCCAACGACACTGGCAAATTTTTAGCCGCACTAGGCACCTTTTTTGACACATCGATTGGCCAACGATTTTTTGAAAATGGCAACTTAGTATATAGGTTGCAATTTCTATTTCTTTAAATTAAAACGTCAAAGAAAAATTAATTATTATTTTTATTTTATTTTTTATTGATTTTTGTTATTGTATGCTGTTAATTCTTTTTTTTCTCTTATATTCACTTCGCAATAAAAGTTGATTTTAATTTATTGCGATAGGAAGTGTTATGTAATAAAAAAAAAAGGTTAAATAAAAATGCAAGTGTTTTTTTTTTTTTAATTTTTAAAGGTATGCTCAGTTCCGCACCATACTAAAAAAAGGAAACTTCTTCATAGGACAGTGAGTAACTTCCCGTCAACTGAAAAGACAAACCTCGACAAAGTTTTCAGTTTGACAACGATTTAGTTGAAAGATCGAGATCGAAAGAACAACCAAGACAGGAGGCCAACGACACTGGCAAATTTTTAGCCGCACTAGGCACCTTTTTTTGACACATCGATTGGCCAACGATTTTTTGAAAATGGCAACTTGGTATATAGGTTGCAATTTCTATTTCTTTAAATTAAAACGTCAAAGAAAAATTAATTATTATTTTTATTTTATTTTTTTATTGATTTTTTTTATTGTATGCTGTTAATTCTTTTTTTTCTCTTATATTCACTTCGCAATAAAAGTTGATTTTAATTTATTGCGATAGGAAGTGTTATGTAATAAAAAAAAAAAAAGGTTAAATAAAAATGCAAGTGTTTTTTTTTTTATTTTAATTTTTAAAGGTATGCTCAGTTTCGCAAAGGAGACGTTGTAGGTAAAGTCAGTTTCACTGGCAGCACAGGTTTCCTCATTCGGAAGACCTATGAAGCGTTATAAGAAAAACAAAGCCTGATCGCAAATCATTTTAGAAAAAGGAAGAATCATTAATATCGATGGTTCTTGGGTTAATTGACTGATCCGTATGATGTAATTTTTATGCCCAAAGGTTAGGTTAGGTTAAGGTGGCTGTCAGTGTCCATGCAGCTTCTGCAGAAGTCATTCGAGAAGACTCCCAAGTCTTGCTGCATGCCTGCCTATGAGTGTCCACTGATGACACCTACAATATCACCGATGTCCGATCTTTTTTGAGAGATCAAACACTGCAGCTTGTTATGCTGCAAGTTGTACCGCATGACCACCTAAATTTTTACATTAGCATCCCGCTTTAACAATAATTTACATGTAGCGATTGGTATGCCTATGGAACCATATTCAGGTAAGAAGGGTAGTGTAGTTCCTTGCTTGGCGAGTTCGTCAGCCATACAGTTATCCGGCACCCAACACAGGTGGATATTGAACGAGAGATGATCGGCAGTTATGAATTTGTATTGTGCGTCGACAACTGCCATTTGGTTAGTAGAAAATGTTTTTTTATAATTAAAGTAAAGACTTCCACTTCCTTTTGGAGAAAATAAATGGGAATGCTTTCCATCTACTGCCCCGAGGCAATTAGGAAAATTCCAACGCCTGAGAAATTCATCAGAAATCGCCAATCTTCTTTCGCAAGAACATTTGAAATGGCATATGGAGGCACTTTCCGATTATTGCAGTGATAATTTGGTCAACTATTTTGTTCACTGTTGATACACCCAACTGGAATCGAAAGGATATTTCAACAAAACTTGTGCCAGTTGCTAGAAACCTAAGAGAATAAAAAACATGAAGTGGTATTCAGGTACAAGGAGTCTAAAGCAGTTACGTCAAACTTATGGCCATCTTTTCTAGAGGACGAATTATGTCTTGACTGACATTAATAGATTCTTCTATAATTAATTTAAAGATCTCGTAAAATATGTCCCTAGACATTTGAAAATATTGAAAATATTCTTCCTGGGAACTTTTCTAGCTTGCTTATCAATACGGAAAACTCTCCTTCCAAATGTCCCTTTTTGTTAAGTGGATGCACATGCATCTGTTTTCGATTTTTAAATTTTTTAAGGCACAAATAGGCTAAAAGAAGACGCTTTTTTCTTACATGTTTCTTGTTTATTGCCATCCCAATTTTTGTAAACAATCCGAATTGCGTTGAATAAATGACCGTCAAATGACAACTGACATTCGCATCCTCCTGCAACCAAAAAAAAAGTGTGGCTGTGAAATAAACGTCAAAATTTGCGAAAAGTGGAAGTGGAAAGTGGAAAAGTGGATTCGTAGGTCGCAGTTCGCCGGCTGTGAATGTTTCTTAAGTGTGTTGGCCTTTCGACCGACAGCCACTTACTTCAACCTAACCTAACAACCTTCGCGACTTAAAACGGATATAAAAATTATTTCTCGTAAAACTTTTTGATTTTGTTTTAATGCTTCTCATATACTAATAAATATTTGTACCATAAATTAAAAAATTCTTGCATGGTCAGTTATTCAAAATATTATTTTTTACAGTTCAATCTCAGAATCCTTCCTGTACCTGGGCAACTTCGAAGATCAGCGACGTTCAAATTTCAATAAAAGGCAAGAGTGCGATCCAAGAGGTAGACAGGAAAACAGAAATCTACATCATCCACATCAGAGGATGAATATAAGCCGCATTGGAGAACGTTACGAAATTGGCCAAAGCGATCGCACTTTAATCTTTAACAAAATTACCGCCAAATTGTTAATAAAATAACACCATATATGTATTATGATTGATGTACTCATTGTTGTTGTAACATTTTTATAATCAAAAACCGATATTTGTATATATAGGTAGTATATATGTATAATAAAAATTTGTTAAATTGGGATCTTTCATTTTAAAAAACTTTTATTTTCCTCTCTTTTGACGACGACAACTTTCACACAAATTTGCAAAGCTCTACAGGTTCTTGGATTTGATAATTTAGCAGGGACGAAACATTTTCTGGTTTATAGATCTAATGATTTTCCTGCGACGAGGCTCAGCTGCATACCCATACACGCCACGCTGTACCAAGCATATTACCGAGAATTAGGCTTAGCGCATATTGAGCGCAGCGCAAAAAATCGCATTAAAACCAATGTGATTCATTTTTGGAGGTTCCACCGAGATATGACTTCATTTTTACATTTTCTTCCGTGCGTGTGCGTCGATCAGTGCGTATTGGCATCTTTATTCCCATTCTTAATAGTGATCGTGTATTGCTTCGCTAAAATTTGCGCTTCAGTTTCTTAATAACATCATTTTTATTCGGTCGTAAGGAACATTATTTCCTAGATCGCAATCGTGTGTTCTTCAATTCGTGAAAACTTCTCGTCATCATTTTATTCGGTCGTAAGGAACATTATTTCCTAGATCGCAATCGAGTGTTCTTCAATACGTGAAAACTTCTCGTCTTCATTTTGTTCTGTTCTATGGAACATTTTTCCTAAGCCTTAAATTGCATAAACTGTTCGTCATTTTATCTGGTTTTTCGTTCGCAATTACAATTATTGGTTTCATCTAGGAAGTGTCTTATGAATTATTCATAATGGCAACTGGTTTTAAGCAACAGCGTGGGGTCATCAAAGGGCAGCTAACCAAAATAAAGGCCTTCATGGACACAAAAGCTCGTGATGCCAATATTTTTGATTTGGAGACAAAGTTGGGTATGTTGGAAAATTACTTAATAAATTTTAGCAAACTTCAATCCAGGGAAACCTTTGAAGACACAAACTGCGAAGTAAAATCAAAATTACTCGCTGCTTTCAGCCAGCTAACACCGAAAATGTCAATGATTGATCAGAGCACCACCAGTTTTTTTATCCTCGCAAAGCCCAACAACAAATTCATCCCCACTTAAATTGACCACTTTTTCTGCTGACCTCACAAAGTGGCTTGTTTTTTTGGGATCATTTTAATCAGCAGTGCATGACAACGACAAAATCAAGGATGTAGATAAGCTTCAGCATTTGAGGAGTTGCTTAGTTGGCAATCGTTTTTTTTTTCATTATCTTATTTTCGTTTATTTATTTCGACTATTAAATTTACTTGTGACAATCGTTAATTTAATTCCTTTATGAAAATCGACAACCTAATTAATTTGTGAAAATCGTCATCCAAATATATTTATTGAAAACCGTCAAGTATGTTTGTGGAGCAAACAAGCCGTGAGGTATAAAATAATAAAAAAAAAGTTTTCTAATTTATCAATTTATATCCATTTTAACTTATTTGTGTACTTTTAAAAGCTGATTTTTGTGTTTATCGTAACAGAAAAATAAAAAGAAAGAAAAAAAAAACAACAAAATGACGTCCCCCCTCCACCAGAGGGAGGGGAATCGTTAACAACGCTGGATTGTGTAAGCAAACAGCAATATGATCGATCTAGCATTGGAAGAGATCTTCAAATTGAGTAAAGAACTCGAAAGCTTACGAAATATGATAAAAAGTGATTCTCCACAGAGAAAACGAAAATATGACACAAAAACAAAAAACACAAGTGCTACGAATGAAACAAAAAAAAGTGCCGAATCCGAAAACAGTTTTGCTCTGCTTAGTGATAGTGTTGAAGAAGGCATAGAGACATGCAGTGATTTTCCCCCACTTTCAACAGAAGCAGAACATTTAATGAAAAACATGCAAAAGAAAAACAACAACAAACATAATGCGATATTCCATTTCAAGACTCAACAAAAACAACACAACAACAAGCAACAGTGGAACCCAAAATACAAGTGACGCAGATAAAACAGTTAAAAAAAATAGATCACCACCGATAAACATTTTCAAAGAGGACAGTAAAGAAATTAATAAAATATTTAACGAAACTATTGGTAAAGGACAGTTTTAATTAAAAAACGTAAACAAGAATAAAACAGTATTAAATGTTACAGACAATAAAAATAAAAATTTAGTTAAACACATATATTAAATAAGACAGGGACAGAATTTTATACGTACACTGAAAAAGATAAAAATTTAAATATGTACATTTATTATGAAAGGGTTAAGTGTTTGCCACACTCCGGATGAAATATTAGAAGAACTTAGAAGTAATACGGAAGACATACATTTCGTTAAAGCGTTCAGGTATGTCACACGCGCTCTAAGCGTGATAACATTGAGATGCCCCTTATAGTAGTTCAGCTATCTCCAGATAGCAGGGTAGATAATTTAAAGAACGTTAGGTATGTCGGTGGCCATCTAGTGACCTTCGAAAAAATTAGACGAAGTGATGTTCTACAATGTCATCGATGCCAGAGATTCGCACATACTTTGTCTAATTGTAACATGGGGTTTAGGTGCGTTAAGTGCCAAGCACTGCATAGTCCGGGAGAGTGCCCGGTAAAAAAAGATGCAAGCAGAGAGCAGCTGTTGTGCGTTCTTTGCGGAAAAGCAGGACACCCAGATTCTTGGCGGGGCTGTGAGGTTTATAAAAATCTCAATGACCGGCTTCAAGCCAAGTAGCGGGGTGGCTAAGCAAAATGCCACTCAAGAGACCAGTTATATAGAACATTTCGTGAAAACGGGAGTTTCATCTGCTCATATAGCTCAATTTAATACTGACACACATAAGGTTTCGAATTCTCCAAATGAAGGTTTCAGCTAAACACCATTTTGAATCTGCTACGAGGTCTTTTGAATGTCTGAGCTTAGATGCAGAACACTCAGAATAGCTGCTTTAAATGTCAAGGCCATAATCTCGGTCTCCAGACGGGGCGACTTGCTGCGCTTTGTGGAAGACCATAGACCTACTACGGACATACTCCTTCTAAACGAGACGAAGCTTAACGCAAGACATAAAATAGAATTGAACTATTCGTGGTGTGTTTTATTAGGTGTTTATTTGGATGCATTCTTGTATTACAATGAACACATAAATACCGCTGTAAAAAAGGGAAGAGCGGCTTTTATGGCTCTAAAAAATTTATTTTACTCACGTCATCTGTGATGGGAGTTGAAGGTCCTTTGACCAATTCGTAAGACCAATTTTAACGTATGCGTGTCTAATATGGTGGAACATCAGTCCCTCATGCATGGAAAAATCCGCGTCTTTGAGAGGAAATGCCTAAGAGCGTGTACGAGTATGTATAGAAGCGAACATTCCGATTATAGACGTTATGTGTCGAATAAAAAACTCTTAGACGCTTCCGGAGTATCCAGAATCGATAATGTTATTCTGGATCTTACTAGGAACCATTTCGCTCGGTTAGCCTCTGTCGCAAATGACTTTATATCGGGAGCCTTTTACCATAATCCTCAGTACTTCGAGAGAGCCCTGGAGAATGGATTGATACCACGAGAGGCATTCTAGTACCTAGATGCTCTGGGCTATCGGACACGTGCAATGTGCCCGTAATCTACCATGTTGCTAGAAGAGCAACGGACAAACGCATCCTACATGCTTCAATGACTTTGGGTAATCGGGATGCTAACTGGAGATACTGCAGTAACATACCTAAACGCGACAGTAATAAAAGTAATGCAAATCGATACTGGTGGCTCGATTGGGGTGTGGCTAAAATTCAACCCTAACGATAAACGGGGCAGCGTCTCGGGTAGTCGGTACGATGGGTATCATGGAGTTGTCATATTGGCAGCCCTATGATACTGGTTGTGCTAGGGGCTTGGAACGTTGCCAACGAAATATTAATATTTTTTATGTATTTGTTATTTTCTTGCTAACTAGTTTTAATTAGTTTTAAGTATTTTAAGTAAACAAAATAATATATAATGACTTAAAGGTTTTTTCTATCCATTTTTTCTTTAAAAATACATAACATACAAATTATATAAAAAAAAAATTATATAGCGATAAATAAAAAACTTAATTTAGATATAGAATACAATGAGAACCAATCTGGTCATTTATAAAAATAAACTTATATAGCTTGTAAGTTTCATTATTTACTTACTAACCCAAGTATTAGAATTTAAATGGAATTATAAATAATTTATTTAAAAAAAAACAAAAAAAAATTGAAAACCGTCAAATGATAAGGCATTACAAAATAAATATTGTTTAATATTACTGTTAAAGAAGTTGTTTTTATTGCTGCGACTTTGGTAGCGGGTGTTCTGTTGGGAGGTACACTCATACACGGATTGGCATCCAAATCATATATCCACATTATCCCCAAAAGTCGTTATTATAATAAGCGCTATATATTCCAAGCACACATTAATCAAATATTTCAATTACAAAGTTCATCCAAAGTACGGTTGAGCATTTGCATGAATTATCAGATAGTGTTAACGCTCACATGAACTCTTTGCTCACTATCGCCACTAAGGAGCAGATAGCAGATGGCTTTCTCATATATATTATGTTTTCAAAGAAATATATATAAATATATATATTTTTGCGAGAAATTAACATAATTTTTTAGTGCAAATAAATTTCATACAGTCCACTAGAGAAAGTGCGTTTTTTTTTCTTTAATATTTATTGAGCTTATTGAACATTTATGGTCCTTCGAGCCGGATTAAATAGTGCCAGCAAAAACATTTTAGTGCAAGTATTTTGGTGCAAACATATTTAAAATGTGCAGAATCTTCAGTGCGAAGAAAAACATTAAACACAGCATTTTTCTAACTTCAGTGCGAAGCAATCTGGTGTTATTATTTCGGGCAACAAGTGCATTTCCACTGAATTTTGATTGGAAAGGAAAACTATGTTGCATAATTGAAAAACCAAACACGTTCAAAAACCCAGTGCGAGTTCTATCGAATTCATTGCCGCTTGTCTCATCGATTCCATCCGACGGTTGCAGTAATTCCTGAAGGGTCAACCTGGGTTGCTGCAAAGCTTCGCTGGTCTTACGGGCAGAGGAGGCAAACGTGCAACAGTTGTGAAATAACGAACAGCTAGTGCAGCAAGAGCAGTTATAACTTGTCCGAAGACATTTTAAGCAAGTTAATCGTTAGTGCAGTGCATTAGAAAGCGCATAAAATGGGCGACGTAGCGCGCAGAAACGTTTACCGCTCATTCTTGGCTAGAGTTGCGGTTTTCTTAACCTCAGACGAGTTCGCCGCTGCAGACGCTACCCTATTGAAAACCAAAGCAGCAGCTGTGGAAACTGCTTTCTCAAAGATGATGGAGGAGCACCTCAAGCTAGACGAGCAGGCGGCCGACGAAGACAGCCTCGAGGTACGTGATGAGTACCTGAGCATGATTGAGAACGAGCATCATGTTCCATTAGCGAAGATACGGGCACGTATTTTTGAGCTCGAGCGAGATCACACAAATAGCGCATCAGGAGGAGCATCTCCACCAAATATAATTGAAGGGCGGCAAGAGCGACCCACCAAAATAATTACTTTTTCGGCGCGAATTTCGAGATCAGTTCGATACGGAAGTACATAACAACGAGGCCATGGCAGACGTCAGCAAGATGCGCAAGCTAAAGTTGGCATTGAACGGAGCCCCCGCCAGATTAATAAGCCGATGGCAGGTGACCGACGCCAACTATTCAGAAGCCTGGGGCAAATTAAACGACGTTTACGACAAAACATCGTTGACGCGAATTTGCATGCGTTCTGGGTCTAGCTGTTAGCTCGTGGAATCCGTTCATCGTAAATATGCTCAGAGCGAGACTAGACCCGGAAGAAATCATGCTTGGCAGATGAGCAGAGTTGATGTGCGACGGCTCACAACTTTGGAGTTCTTTGGAGTCATACGACGAACTAATCACGATATTTAATGCTAATTTCACAATTCCAACGATTTTGTATTGTGAAATACGAACTTTCTACGAGGCTGCAGCAAAAGAAAATTAAACTGCGCAAGATTATCTTATCAGGCAAAGATTTGTAAATTTGGTAGCTGGTTAGCAAGCATGCTCTTGGATAAATTTGTTATACTTATAATCCGACTGCTCCCAACAAATATTAAAAAAAAAATTAAAAACATTAAAATTTACAGAAAAACGATTTCCTTTTATTAAAAAGTAGTACCGAGAATATAATCGTTGAAGCCGAGAATGTAAATGTTGTCCCAAATTCGTCGATTCCGCGTCGATCTCAGAAATTGGGCACCTCAGTGAACAGTATGTGGCGAATTTGGCGCCAGGACTTACGCCTGCAAGATCATTTCGATCCAAATCCAAACTACAATCAGCTGCGACGTATTTTTTTTTTAAATATTTAAATAAGCAGAGTTAAAGACTGCTTCTAAAACAGAAAGGCTATTTAAGACGTTCTCATCAAACTCATTGAAACATACAAAAGTCCGCAACAATTCAACAGTTTCCAATGATATACAAGGAGTGAAGTTTTCTTCTTTAACTGCTTCACTTTCTTCATCATCTTGTTGGTTTAAATATACCTCCTGTACGATATCGCCGTCAGTTTCCATCAGCGATGTTAAATTTTTAATTTTTTTTTTTACGTATTGTTCCCATTCTTGGGTACCACTCCATTTATGATCGTCATTGCTAGATCGCTTAAAGGATTATTGTTTTTTAATGGTGGCCCACCTCTCGCGAATGGGTGACAAACGTTCCGAGAGTAATAACTTGTAACGGAAAGCTTCTCATAATTCGCCGTTCGGATCTGGCCTTAAATTGTAGTTGCCTTCCATTTGTGTCTAAAAATATACATCAAAATGGTAAGCAAACCATTTAATTTTTATAATTTGTAACCATATATATTCTTTATTTTATATTTATAGTTTCGGATTAATACGGAGGAAAAAATAATCTTAATAGATTTCGTGGAAACTCATTTTTAGTGCCTGTTTGGTTTCGGTACCTTTCGTGAAAACGAAAGACGAAACCAACTGTGGGAGGAAGTTGCCACTACTTTGAATAGTAGTATGGTGCAGCTGGAGCATCGTTCGGTTGAACAGTGGAAAAGGGTATTTATTTAAATTTTATAACATTTTCTTTATTATTAGTATATAATAATAAAAATGTAAATAGTCATGGCAGGACTTAAAGCAGCAGACCAAGAAAAAACTGGCGAAATTAAGAGCGTCAAGAAACCGCACTGGAGATGGGGTTGTGGCGGAACACTTGCTTCTTAATGAAGATGAAATAAGGGTTGTCAACCTGTGTCGGTTAGACATCCTTGATGGTAACCAAGAAGTTGAAGAGATTGGCCGCCAGAATACACAGGTAATTCCAAATGCATAGCTCTTTAAGGTATATTTTACTACACATTTTATTTATTTATTTCATAGGTCACAAGGCTCCAACAAAGTGGCAGTACACCCACTTCCATACCACCATCGCCGGCTTTTTCTCCGTTAACCCCACCTCTGTGTCCGGGGTTGACAACAAGTGTACTATCGACTACTCCACTGCCAGATAGTCTAGCTGCTCGCACACAACCACAATCTGTGATATCACCACCAGAACCTGGAGCTTCAGGACAGGCCACCTCCGGGAATGCCATCAGAGCCAGACAACGACGGCTCCGAGTGAGCGAAATTCTGCCACGCCGAACACACCGGCAAAGCGAACCGAGGAATGTAAGTATGGTATACATACGATGCGATTATATATTACTTAAATTATTTTTTATTTTACAGGAAGGCATAGCTTCTACATCGGTACAGCGCTCGATGGAGTACCAGCAGCAGACGTTAGACGTGGTACAGCGCTCGTTAGAAACCCAGATACAGACGTTAGATCTCTTGAAAGACTTGAAATCGTTACTAGTCAAAAATAACGATTTATTAAATCAAATATACTAAGAAAAAAATAAGTGATAATAAATAATAATGTATAGAATAAATATTGAATTTTGTAAACAATAAAAATTTTTAAATTCTCTATACTAACTTCGCGTGCACGTGGCTGGCCGGGTGGCTGGGTGGCGTGCTGGCTGGTCAGATTTTCTGATCAATTTTTAACCCCTTCCCATAGCCCGATTTTATTGAAATTTTGCACACATGTATATTTCCGGTGACAATACTCACACATGTGTATACCCAATAAACAATACTTTTTCTAAAATTTGGTAGTGATCGGGCTCCGAGTTCGGCCGCAAGGCCCTTATACATTTTTTTGGTACCCAGACACTTACTCGAAAAACATTTGCTCGAAAAACATTTTCTCGAAAAACATTTACTCGAAAAACATTTACTCGAAGAACATTTGCTAGAAAATGTATAAAACGACATTTGCTCGAAAAACATTTTCTCGAAAACTAAGTAGTCTCTGTTTTCAACCTTCAAACAACTTGCGCGAGTAATTGTTGTTCGTGCAAATGTTTTCGATCAAATGTAAAATTTTGAAAACTAAGTAGTCAATGTTTTCAACCAAAAAGGTGAAAAGTCATTCAACAAAAATAATTATTATTTCAAGATTCATTTTTACTATTTCAACATATAAATACATTTTGGTAAGGATAAATATACAAACTTTAAAATAAAATAACATTTCTAACCTTGTAGATAACCAGAATGGATAATTTAAAAACATCAAAAAATAAGCCTTGCTTTCTTGTAGATGGTTACGTATTTATTAAAAATAAACAACATAATGATGTCACGTACTGGATATGTACGAATAATCGGCAAAAACTTTGTAAGGCACGAATTAATACAAAAGATAATATAATTATAAAGAAAGTTGGAGAGCATAATCATGCTGGCAATGCAGCAAATGTGGGTGTAAGAGAAACCCTTACTGAAATTAAGAACATAGCACTATCGTCAAATATGAATACACAAAATATTATTGCTGAATCTACTGTTGCCATTAATAATCCAGTAAGAGTCCATATGCCGTCTATTCCGTCCATGCAGCGCACAATTCACAGACAAAGACAAGGAAATGCTGTTATTCCGAAATCGTTAATTGATTTAATTATACAAGAAAAATTTAATGTTACTCTTCAGGGTGATCCATTTTTGCTGTACGATTCAGGGCCTACTGAAACTCGAATTTTAATATTCTCAACCAAACGAAATCTTCACTTTTTGGCACAATCTGACATGTGGTTCGTTGACGGTACTTTTAAAACAGTACCGTTGATTTTTAATCAACTTTTTACCATATGGGGTAAAGGAAAAGCAATCTTTACCATTAGTGTATGTCTTATTACCGAACAAATTAACCGAATCATACAAAAGATCATTCGAACAGTTAAAACTGTTAAATGTTAATTTAAAACCATTGCATTTAATGTCAGATTTTGAACAAGCTATTATAAACGCAGGTTCCGTATCTTTTCCAGATGCTCAACAAAAATTTTGCTTCTTTCATTTAGGCCAGAGTTTATATCGTAAAATATGTCAGGTGGGGTTAAAAGCTCAATATGACCAGGATGCAGCTTTCGCTCATAAAATTAGTATGATTTTGTCAGTTGCATTTGTACCGCCAGCCGATGTTACTAACGCTTTCCAATCCTTAACTAAAATCAATGTTATCCCAGAAGAAGCTAATGAAATATTGGATTATTTTGAGGATAATTATATCGGCAGACTTGATGTGCGGTCTAAAAATGAAACTGGTAGGCGCAATCCCAGGTATTGTATTGAATCGTGGAATGTTTATACCGCAACACTAGAAGATTCCACTCGAACAAATAACTGCGTTGAAGGTTGGCATAATGGATTTTTTTTGAAAAACTTCAACTAGAACAATCGAAAAATGAAATAGTTCTCGAGCAAATTCTTGCTGGGACTCCAATGCCTCCAAAACACAAAAGATATCGAGATTTAAATGAAAGAATCAAAAATGTTGCTGAGAAATACTCAATTATGGAAATCACCGATTATTTAACTGCAATTGCATACAATACTGTATTATAAGTAACCAAAAAAATAAAATATTTAATAAAGAATCTAAAAAAAAATAATATTTTTTTTATTAATATTCAAAAATCATTTTCTGGTAAAATTAATAACCGAAAAATTCTTCAAAAAACTCGCGCGAAATGACGTTCGAGCAAATGTTTTTCGAGAAAATGTTTTCGAGCAAATGTTTTTCGAGTAAATGTTTTTCGAGCAAATGTTTTTCGAGCAAATGTTTTTCGAGTAAATGTCATGGAATCCATTTTTTTAAATATCATAAAGTGGCATCAGATACCGTCGTACTTTAATGACTGTGTGCGGTGTGTGCTGCGCAGTCGGCTGCGCTGCTTGGTTTTGTGGTGGAGAGAGAGAGAGAATTTTAACTCACGCACAAATGAACGTCCAGCAAATGAAACGAGACATAAATGTTTTATGCTCAATTCAACTTACTTACTTATTTACTGAATTGTATTTTTATTGATGTCGTTTTTTGTTGTCGATATCAACTTACAGATAGAACAACAAGTTTTCACAATATTCTGTCATTTGGCGTTTTCATAAATTAGTTCAGAGCAGTCAAAGAGTTCTTAAGAAAAATGCTCGTGTTTCTTATTTGCTCAGAGTATGAGCGTGCTCTAAGTGCTCAGAATAAAATAAAATGAGCATTTTCAAATTTGACATCTGATGTCTCTTTCGATTATTTTCTCCTACAATAAAAAGTTAAAAAAAATAAAAAATTACCCAGGATCGAGGGGCTCCCATATCAATTAGAGAATTTAGATGAAAAATTGATGAAATTTTTATGGGTTGTTTCCATACATTTCTGTAATGTTAATTGTTTTTCCTAAAAACTCTGCCCGAGAACGTGCTCGAGCGTATATAATTTTAAAAGGGAAATCGAACACGAAAGGCAAAAATCTTTTGTTTACATTTTTTTGTTACATGTGTTGTTGTTGTGTTAGTATAAAGAGGGGTAAATCTTCCAAAATGTACAGATCTGTTTTCACTCTACGGTAAAGTCGTTTTGAATGGGAAACGAACAATTTGACAGCCAAAAAACAACTCTGGGGCAGAGTTTTACTGAGAAAAAAAACGACATAAGTCTTAAGGCTCAAGTTTTTATTGTGAGAGCACGGGGTGTGAGTTTGAGTTTTTTTCTAATTGACTCAATTTTTAAATGTTTTTATTTACGGGGTGTTATGTCTATTTAATGTTATATCTATTTAATATTTTGAAATTTTCCTTCTGACGTTAAGAAAAAGTAATACAAACTTTTTAAGTATTATATATAACTTCAGGCAATATTTTTTCGTACATTAATTCCTATTTCCATTGTTAAGATTAAGTAAAACCTATATGTGACTTTTCGATCTTATCATTAACAATAATAATAATTAAATAAATATATAACATAAGAAAAGTTAGCATGCAAAATTTTTTAAAACTATAAATTATATGAAATAAAATATTCTCTTTAATCTGATTTTATTCCATAACTACATATAATGCATTATTTGCATAATGATTGTTTGATCGTTAGGTCTGTTTGGTGTAAGCAGACATCGCAGCGGATACGTGTTTTTTCTGCTATGACGTTTGGTGTGACTTTTCTGTGCAACTAATTACGAAAATTTCCAATTTTTTTTTTTGAATTTTGTTCTGGAGGGGAAGTTGCAGAGCTCGCAAATCCTTTTTAGCTTCTGTTTATATTTCGAATGGTCAATAATTCTTTTTTGCGGAGCTAATTTACGAAAATTTCCCCTTTTTTTTACTTTTCTTCTAGAGGGGAAGTTGCAGAGCTCGCAGCGCTACTCATTAGCTGCTGTATAGATTCTGAATGATTAATAATTCTGTACATCAAATAATCGTTTGACATGCAACCAAAAAAAAGGCGTTTGGTGTGTAATCTGCAACACCCAGTTTTCCGGTCAAAAAAAGTTAAGATTTAATCGCAATTGTTGTAATACGCTTCATGCAAACAAGAAGTATTTACTTCTCGATAACTCGATTCATAATAGTAATAAAAAAATTTCACTTTAATGAATACCTGTGATACGTTCTTTACAGTCTTCTAATGTCTAGAAGTATTTTTATTCTAGATAATTGTTGTCAGATTCGAAGAGATCCTTAATGTTGATATTATGTAAAAAAAAGATGTAGTGTAATTATCAGCATGATGATCTGCAACTAAAAATTTGTTTTTTTGTGTTTTGATGCATACTTGCTCTTCGTTATAAGGATACAGTTCACTGAAACATATGTTAAGTACTGTATTGTGTCTTGTGAGTAATTTTTATATTGATATTACCAGTTATTGTAAAATTATTTCGCTGTGAGTGTATATTGTAAGAAACCAGAACTTATTTTCATAATATCTCTTCATAGCAATATGTATTTTAATGTTCAATGCCATTTTATTATATGCTTTTTCCGGCGCCACTCTATAAAACCAAAAAATAATACAAAATTACAATGAAAAACTTGATTAGAAAATGGGCGCATTTAAATTTACTAACCTCAAATTGCATGGAAGGATCAGAAGCTGTCACCTGGTGGCTAATGCTTTCCATCAAAATTCTTAATTTACTTTAAATCTTAATATGCTTTTTAAATAAATCTTTTGGTCTTGGTGAGATTCCATCCCAATTATGTATATTAACTTATATTACCAAGCAAAAAAAAAACAGAATGCTCTGATATCTCCGCACTCCATAAATAATTGTTCCCCCTTATAACCTCGTAAGGAAACATGATTTAATCAAAAATGTAATCTCTATATTCAATATTGAATATGCGATCTTATGCCAAAATGTGTGTTTTGTCCACTGTATAGAGCAAACACGAAATCGAAAAATAAAGATGGCGCGCCAAAATTTTGCCGCTTTTTATCTGATTGGCGACATCAACTTCAAATCGAATTAATAAACTTCTAATAAAAGGGAAAATTTAGATAGCCATTCACTGTGTAAATTAAAGTTTAACTTACCAATATTTCCTTAGAATGAAAAGAGATTCCATCACAACTGAGCCACTGTTGACTCATAGTTGCAAGAAATTAAACCGGCATTCCAAATGAAGTTTTTGATTTAATTATGGTAATCGATTGTGATTACCTATGATTTGTTATCTCAATAAGTATTATTCAATACTCATCATTAAAATGCTCAGCTTAAAGTTTCATGTGCCATTCTACGCAACATTCTGTGATTGATTGATATCTGTATAGAACGTAATTTCAGATTTGACCAATTCAAAACTAGGAAGCGTCGAAAAATACTAACCTTAATTTACCTTGGAACTAAAGATGATCAGCATATTCTAAAAAATTTGCTTTTACATCGCAAAACTTGAAAAAGTAGTTTACAAGCTATCCAGTCTCTTGCAATTAATTCTGCAAATAAAACTCGATTTATCGACGAAAACTGCTGCTACCGTTTGCATCTCCATAATGCCGAATTGCCGGTACCGGCACCGGTACAAGAATAACAATTCTTTTCTTATTGTACTTTCCATTAATCTTCTTTGATGGATGTTGCGTAGTAATCTAGTAATTTATACTAAATAGCGATGGCACGATTAATCGAAAAATTATATAAATTAATCGATTATTTTCTTTCTGTTAACGATTTAATTGTATCGTATTTTCCCTTTAGATTAATCGACAAAATAAGCGATTAATTCTAAAATAATCGAAAGAAAACTGTGTAAAATGATGTGTCAATGTAGGGGTCGCTTTATATAAGATATGTATAAAATGATAAAATGATGAGTCAATGAAGGTTTCGCCTTATATATATAAGAATCTTAGTTGTTAACCACGGCGTCCCCGGGACCCGCCGAGCACCACCCACAAGACATACTTTAGACTCAGCAAAAGCTTAATTAACAGGCGTTGTCTGGTTGCCTCTCACACCCTACTGACTCAACCAAACTGACCGCTACATATATATATCTTTATATATATAATTCTACTGTTCGTGTGTATGTCACTGAACTCCTCCTAAACGGCTGGACCGATTTGAATGAATTTTTATGTGTATGTGTTTGGGTGACGCCGTGGATGGTTTAGATTCACAAATCAGCCCCGCAGATGCCGCTGGAACCTTTTGGATTGGTGAGTTGGTTAGTTAGTGGGGTGTAAGTGGGCGGAGTTAGTGGGATGGGGCAGCCGGGAAACGCGGGTGTAAGTGGGCGTGGCGTCAGTGGGTGGGTGGTCAGTTGGCGGGAGGTCAGTGGGCGGGGGTCAGTGGGATGGGACAGACGGGAAATGTTGTTAACCACGGCGTCCCCGGGACCCGCCGAGCACCACCCACAAGACATACTTTAGACTCAGCAAAAGCTTAATTAACAGGCGTTGTCTGGTTGCCCCATCCCACTGACCCCCGCCCACTTACACCCCACTAACTAACCAACTCACCAATCCATATTAGTTAGTGGGGTGTAAGTGGGCGGGGGTCAGTGGGATGGGGCAGCCGGGAAACGCGGGTGTAAGTGAGCGTGGCGTCAGTGGGTGGGTGGTCAGTTGGCGGGAGGTCAGTGGGCGGGGGTCGGTGGGATGGGACAGACGGGAAATGCCGGGTATTTCTGCGAATACTGATGTGGCTTATACTGTGACACGATATCGCAAAACAAATAGCTTTTCACAAGTTCACAAAACGATCTTAAACAAATTTATTGAAAGTGGGACAGGACAACGTCTGTCGGGTCAGCTAGTATATATATATATTTAAAAATAACTTGTTCGAATCGTGAGTTATGGTCGCGAGTTCACACATAAATCCCATGGAAAACGGCATTTTTTCAGTTTTTCCCAAATTTTCCAGTTTTCGAGGTTCCTATTATCATCCCCGGGCTTTATCGAACATTGTTTAAAAAATGAGCCAAATCGGTCCACTCGTTTAGCCGTGAAAAGGTAACAGACAGACAGACAGAGTTACTTTTATATTTATAATATTAGTAAGGATATATAAGAATGATAGCAATTAAAAATGCTCAGTTCGCATTTTCGCAATTTGCATTCTGAAGAGTTCGGTCATTGTTCACTGAGTCAGAGTTTCCTTTCTAAAGTGCTTGAATTTCCATCCAGGAATACGATAAAAGTACACAAGGAAAAAATTTACAACAAGGAAGCAGATAGTTTCAAAAAAATGTTGTCGCAAGTCTCCAATCTGTGTCTCACCACTGACATGTGGAACGATATTATTACGAACAGCTTGCTGGGTGTGACAGTTCATGGCTTATTCACAAATTTGTGGAACCATTAGCGTTTTTAGGTTGACTCAAGCCATACAGCTGCATACTTATCCAAAGTGCTTATTAGCAATAAACGACACTTTTGGAGAAAAAAAACGCACACACTGAAAAAGTTTCTGAAAATTCGTTAAATACGCCTGAAATGCAGAGAAATAGTAATCTTCTGCTGGTATATCTGACCAGATGGAATTCCATATATAATATGCTTCATAAAATTAATATCATACATCAGCCAAATTTTAATAGAGTATTCCGATGCACCACCCATAACAACAACAAAAAATAGAGAGGAAATTATAAAAATAATTACTTTATTTACAATACATTGGAAGCCATGACTACACAAATAAGTGGAGAAAAATACGCCACATTTAGCCAAGTTGCTCATTGTGGACGCCAAAAAATAACAAATATTTGTAAATTCTCTGGTAGCAAAAAAAAAAATTAAAATCAAACATTTTGAACCAGTTTGATCGTCTATTTGGAGAAATGGAACATTCAGTTCTACTCCATTTTCACGATACCATAGCTTTATCCACAGTTATGAAACACATAGGAAGCGTAATGGCTGAAATTGTACATGTAAAGGACAGCATTGGGAGTGAAAGTGAAATGTCTTCCACTGGTGATAACTGAAGTTTGATTTATGGGATCATAATAAGACTTTGGCCAAAAAATGAAGAAGAAAGGACACATCCTCAAGACTAACTTAGCTTTTCGGCAATGCTCCGGTCCTCGAGTTGAAATGTAATGTGGTTGAGGCTTTGAAAGAGATGAAATCCAGGTACCGTAAGCTATACACACTCTCCCAAAAATATTGTTTCTTAATTAGAACTTCCGTACCATTAGAATGCCTTTATTCCAAAGAAGGTGCAACTGCTATGGTAAAACGAAATTGGCTAACGACAAAACGTCTTTCAAAACTCTTTTTTTAATTCAGTTTTAAACAAAACATTTAATTTTTTTGTTTTTATGTATAATTTAATGAATTAAATATCTAACTTACATATTCAATAAATTATTTTCGTAATAGGTACTCAGTAAAAAATTTATATTTGTATTTATTTTCTTTTTCATGATAATTTACATTTTAGCTAAAAACAACAATTAATCGGTTAACTTTGATGCTATTCGATTCGATTAATCATATGATGAATTATTCGATTTATTTATTTTTTTTTGCCATCACTAATACTAATGGACATCGACAATTACAGAAATGATTGATGGACGCCAGCGTTGCCGAAGTGGCACAATCGTGCCATAATGGCACTTTTTTTCAAATGACAATGTGGCTCGTTAAAATTTTATATGGCACATTTTGATCATTTTCGACAACATTTTGAAAGAGCTTATTCCAAATATATATTTTTATTTTATGACAACCCTTTTCATATAATTTAATATCTCCTCAAATTTATAACCCTGTTTATATAATTTGAGATCTCTTCATATTGTCTTTTGTCATCAGTTACAGCCAGATGTATTAAGTTGAATGTCAGAACTATAACTAACTTTGACAGTTTTGCTTTCGATTAACTGTTCAGACTGCATTGTGTGCTGCAGTGTTAAAAGTGTCTGAAATGAAAAGTACGGACTAAATTTTTATAAAAATATTTGGTATTCTAAGTTGTATACTACTTTTTAGGTTCATTTTTGAAACAACAAAAAAATCAAATGATGACAATGACATTCTTCCTTCACCATCGGCGTCTTTTTATGTCCATTCTAAAAATGAAAGCCAACATGAAGAGGTAGAGGGAACCAGTGGAAATTTTTTACAAAAAAAGCGAGGTAAAAGTTTTTGATACCTATATTTTAGCACAAATACCTCTTAACGCACATATTCGTACAACTGCATTGCAGACTTACTACGTCCGGATCGGATTGGAGTTGGTTGAAATTTGAAAACGAAAAACAAGTTGAATTATGGTCTGTAAGAATAATCCTAAAATTGAAGAGACGTTCGCCAGAAAGTCTAATATTCGGCGCGACAGACCATTGTGGTCCAAGGCCTCTAGCTTCTTGCGACCATTTGGGTTGCGCATGTATATTTTTAAACACAAATGGAAGGGACCTACAATTTAAGGCCGGATCCGAACGGCTAATTGAGTAGCTTTCCGTTTCCGTGACAAGCTATTACTCTCGGAACGTTTGTCACCAATTCACGAGAGGTGGGACACCGTGAAAAATACTTTTCGTGCTACTGGGATTTAAACCACGAACGTCCTGCTCAGTAGCACTTAACTTGAATGCTTAGCATTTATTACCGAATACAACTTGCCGATGTCCATTATGGATCATTTACCCGGCTTGCTGAAATCAGTTTACACTGATTCCAAATTTGACCAATCTTTTGTGCTAGAACCAAAGACACAGAAGTTCTCGTGGAAAAATTAAAACAATATTGCGCAACGAAAGTACAGATGTACCACGCAGAAAGGGCTTGGTAGTTCTAGCAAGACTATTTGATAGGGAAGTTCGTTACAAATATGCACATGTTCAGTTCTTCCAAACGAAATTCAGGAATTGGCTAAAGATGTCTATTACTACCTAAAGAACAGTGCTAAACGTCAAAATAAAATGACTGTTTTTCAGGAATATTTCCAAAGAAAGCAAAATAAAATTAAAAGAATGGTCTGTCTCTACACGTTGGTTGTCTTTTGGCTCGGTTGTTAAGTGCCCATTAAAAAACTGGATAGAAAAATGCCGAAAGATTATTACTGTTACTCATAATCATCATCATCATATTTGACCCTACAACCGGGGTCCGGTCCTGGCCTCCCGCAAAAAGTCTCTGCACCGGTCCTGATTTTGAGCTGATTATCTCTAAACTCTGGGTGTTCTGGTCTACGCCATCTTTCCAGCATAGGCTTGGCCGGCCCTGCTGTCGTGTTCCATAAATCCTACCGCAAAGGGCTTTCCGAGCAGGATCCTCTTCGCTGATGCGAACAAGGTATCCTGTTCACCGGAGCCTACCGAGCTTAATTCTCTTCACGATGTTGACATCGCAGTAACGCTCGTAGATCTCATCATTAAAGAGTCTCCGGATTCCTCAAATACGGAACCAAGCCATTTCTCAAGGGATTCGTATTAAACTCGGAATGTAGGACTTTGTAATATGATTACTTTTACTAGATCTTATCTTGTGTTAAATTGATGTTATTTGTAAGACAACTAGCATGATGCTATTAGTCTTCACACTTTGGACCAATGTCCATGTGTAATGATCATAACGTTGCGGTATTAGGCGGCCGATGGTAGTTGCCACCTAAAAGAGGAGTGTTGCCTTTAGCGGGGTGCACGCCTAGCGTTGCGCTTGCCAGCTCGACGGTATAGGGGGGGTTCTTGCCTCGGGCCCCACTCGACCGCCATTACAAAAAAAAATTTTGCGTGCATCTAAAAAAAAAAGGGGAGGAAAGTGGAAGGGAATCAAAAAGGGGTAGGTTACCACATCGGTAGCCGACGGCCCCTCACGACTCTAGACTGGGGCGAAACTTCAAGGGTGATTTACTCGTTAAACATTTTCAAGTTTGAGGTAAACATTGTCTTAAGCGACTTGAGTTCTTTATTACAAATCAAATATAGGGGTTCTTGAATCCCTTAACAGATTGGTTTCTTAAAGTTATATTTCCAAGTTACTATAATTGGGAGTTTTTTTTTTCTCTTAACAAGAACAGTTATCAAATTTTCGGATATTCCCGAAATAATCAAAAAAGATAAAATTACTATATGTATATTTTCTAGTATCCAAACTTTCGAGTAATCAAAACTATCAAGTGATTCAAATTTCTAAGTATTCGAATTTTCGAATGACCAAATTTATAATTATTCCAATTTGCAATTCGCAATTATACAAATTTTACAAGTTACTCCCCTTTAAGGGTATACTACCGGAGGAATTACCGAAATATACGATTTATTTCCGTTCAGATAAAGCTCTGCGGTTTAACAACAAGGAGTCTTGTGCCAATAATACGGGCACAAGTGATTAATTTACTTATGTATAAATGTATGTATGTATGTATATATATATTAAAAATACAGGTCTTATGTTACTTTACCCGCAGATGGGTATGATTAAAACAGGTAGAAACAACTTAGATGTTATGCCGACTAACTTCATACTAAAATATAATGGTTTCGAATCAGGAGAAGATTATCGGAACTTCTTTTCTTTTCCTGCTCTAATCGGGTTCGCCGACTTGGAGAGTTGGCCGAGGGATAGGAAGACAAAAAAAAAGGAAATATTCCTGTCCTCATGAACAACAGAAGCTCTCACACTAGTGTGTAAGTATCTCGCGACATAGATTCTTTTAGCGATCAAGAAACCGTGTAATTCTCCTCCCCAAAATAAAACCAATACAGGAAGAGTTTCCAACTTTACAAAATTCACTTGGAACGAACAATTCTCCGTTTGCGCAAATCGCAAAAATCACATACATACATATGTACACATGTAATGGAAATATTTAATTCTAGTAAATTTTATGTGAAACGAATAAACCTTCACTTACATAAGTAGCAAAATCGTATATATGTATACGTATGTAAATGAACGATTTAGATTTATTAAACGAAAGATTTTTCGTCTATACAAATAAATAGCAAAATCGTATATATGTATACATATGTAAATGACAGATTTAAATTTATTAAACGAAAGATTTTTCGTCTATACAAATAAATAGCAACATTGTACATATGTATACCTATGTAAATGAAAGATTTAAATTTATTAACTTTATGTCAAGCGAACATAATTTCGCTTGCACAAATCACAAAAATCATATACAATGTATACACATGTAATGGAATGATTTAATTCGATTAAATTTATGAAAGGACACAAGTTTAAGAGCCAGAATTTCCATTAACCGCGGGCATCGCGACAATAACAAAAAAAAAGTAACAAGGAACTTACTTGTCCACATGTAGTCACACATGTGTCGTGTTGCATCCTCAGCATTCCCACCGGCAGCGCTGTCGACGAGTATACGGTGAGGTATTGCTAAACGACGAGAAGGTTAGTGCAAAAACAATGACTATAAAAAGATTTATTGGCAAGGAGAATTTGTACGATTTTGAAGGGGGTATTAATTCCCTCCTCGACACTTTAGAGTACCCTAAAAGGGACATTTGCAAGGGGAAAAAAAATAGCACAAAAAAAAAAAAATTCCGTTCCCTCTTTTTTTTTCCTTTTCTCTCTTTTTTTTTTTTTTTTTTTGATAATGGTAAGGCAACGCCTGCTGTTCCGCGGGTCCAGCGGTGCTCGATGATGTCGAAGAAGATCCCAATAACTCGTAGCAGCTTGCAGTTCGACTTCCAAACGCTGAGTTGCTTTATGGTTAGGTACCGTGTATACTGGCAAGGCAGTGAATTTCAACTTAGCAAGTAGTGCAATCGTCAAGCACTGAGCTACCTTATGGCTACAGTGCAAAATAACAAGGCAGTGAATTTCAAATTTAACACTGCGAATTTCGTCGATGTCCGACTTTCAAACACTAAGGAATTTCCTTCAATTTCACAAGCAGTTCGATTTTTAAGCACTAGGCTATTTAAACAAATTTACAATCGTCAAGCGCTGAGCACCTTGTGGCTACAGTGCAAAATAACAAAGCAGTGAATTTAAAATTTTAACACTGCGAATTTCGTCGATGTCCGACTTTCAAACACTGAGGAATTTCCTTCAATTTCACAAGCAGTTCGATTTTTAAGCACTAGGCTATTTAAACAAATTTACAATCGTCAAGCGCTGAGCACCTTGTGGCTACAGTGCAAAATAACAAAACAGTCGATTCCAAATTTAACACTGAACAATTTATTCGAATGTACAATCAAAAGAAAAAATGCTGATAAAGCTAAGTTGTGGCGCGCAAAAAAATTTTACAAATCAATCAAAGGAATTTATTTCTGCCGACTCTTGGCACACAAAAGCAAATCTTGCCGGGTACAGGTTCGCAAAAGAAATTTTTGAATCAGCTGTAAATTACGTCGGCTGGCCAATTCGTGACCGCTCCGTCCAAAAACCCAAACGCAACTCCTCGTTGCATTTTCATTCTTCAGACTCTTGCCCAAAATGAAATGCATACATACAAAATTTTTGTAGTTACAACAACATTAGATTCTCATACATCAGGTTTTTAGGCTGTATACCTGGAAGATAATGGAGAAATCGACATCGTATGATTTGGCGAGACAGTGCCAATGCGCAAAAATGGGATGGGGAGTGACGCCACCAACCCAAAGCGAAATCGAATATATATAAATATTTGACAATATAGCATTTTTATATATGCAGAAAGTAATGCAATTAATGTCGCCTGATTTCATGAAATAGACGATAATACGAGAAAGTGGGATGGGGAGTGACGCCACCAAACCAAAGCGAAGAGAAATATAATATGTATAATAATATGGTGCTATTATATACAAAAAAAAAATTAATATCGCCTGATTTCATGAAATAGATGATAATACGAGAAAGTGGGATGGGGAGTGACGCCACCAAACCAAAGCAAAAGAAATATATTTAATTTGCATGCGCAACAATATTATACAAAAATTATGATGATTTATACCATCCGAATAGGGTTGCCAGGGGTTTCCCAGAAAAAAAAAGCTACGACCAAAAGTGTCCGCTACACATGCGAAGAAGTGTAATTTAAAGAAAAGGAAGACGAGCGTCTTTAGTTCTGAATTACTTCTGATATTATTTCCTTAAAAATCTACTCTTTTATACTATTTCTTAACCTAGATTTTACTATATACAATCTTATGGTAAATAACTAAATATTTAAAATCGTGCATCGTCATTGATGCACTTGAAATATTGCTAGTAGTTCATTTGAGTAGAGCGCAATACAAGTGACCTACTTTACAAATGTAATTCACTATTGTCGCCTATGCATGCTTTGTGTCGTCATTGCCGAACACGTGCAGTTTGTTTACTTAGGCGACTAGTGTAATTTATTGTGTGTGACTTATAGGAATATATTTCCGTAATAAATTGTATTGTTTATGGGTTTTGGTTGTGTGTACGTAGTGTTACACTACAAGTAATATGCGACTATAAGACTTATTCCTATGGAAATTCTGGGATCTGGCCAATAGGGTCTGGAATTTTTGGAACTAAGACATTTCTCATCGTCATCTCATGCCAAATCTGTTTTAACCTTTGTAAGCGGGAAACCTGCTTAGACGGAAAATGTTCAGCAGTCCCGACCGATTCCGCCGTAGACAGTTTTTACTGTAGAAGCCTTTTTCATTACCGTAGACATCGTTGTGATTGTAAAAAGTGAAGTGTAAATTTAGTCTTATCTTTAGTTCTTTATCCCGCCCGCTATTTTGTGCGTCGGCTACAAGTATAGTGTATTTCTTCCCCATATGTACTCATATGTACGATGTTCCTATTCCATTTCATTTTATAACGTGCCCGTACCGAACCAAGTTGATAAATTGCAACCCCAAACCATTGCTACAACCGTAAAGATAAAGATAAAGATTTTTTCTCACAATTCGTTACAAAGATTTTGTTATATTTCAAAGAAAGTATAAAATAAAAACAAAAAAGTATTGGATATCTTCTTTTCTTTGTATATTCTTTGTTTCGCTTACAAACGAAAAAGGCAAAAGGTAACTTTATTTATTAAGTATTATTCTTATGTTTAAACCTCAAAGGATAAAGAATTGATTTTTCTTCAAATTTATTACAAAAACAAAAAGTAAAAGATAATATCTTTATTATGATTTTGCTTATGTATGCAAAAAAAAGGTAAAAGATAGAATTTCTGGTTTCACATCTTCACGGAGTAAAAGTGGAAGAGCTTTTTTGTTTTTTTTTATATATACATAGCTCCGTCTAATACATTAAAAAGAGATTGGAAAACCAAAGGAAAGGGCTTTTAGAATCCCCTATCCTATTCCCCGCAGTCAATTTCTTTAATATTTGAGTAATTGTAACGATTGTTCGATAATTTTATTGAGATCGTGTTTGCCCCAGAATTTTTGTAGTGAAAATATAAGTTAATTTAATTTTTTTGAGTAGCACTTTGTCGCGGTAACTGTTAATTTTCGCGCGTGGTTGTGTTGTTTCGCTCTTTTATTTTGTTTTTCTTCTAGGTTTAGATAATGATGCAGAAGACTCCTGACGTGCTGTGTACATCACATCAGCTGATCACCCGGTAAGTTGTGTATGTCTGTCTATATAATAAAACAAAGAAAAAAGAAAGATTAGCATCTTTCAATTCATGCTAGTTTCATAAAGGAAGAAGCGGTAGAGTAGAAAATTCGGTCTGGATCGTAATTCAAGTAGCGAATTTTGCTGCCTCAACTTGCAATTGAAGGATTCTAGGCCAATTCCACTACCACAATTCCACTGGTACAATTCCACTGGGCACAATTCCAGTTGGCACAATTTAACTTTTTCGCACGCGCGAATTACCACCCTAAATGCGTTTGATTATCAAAAAGTTAAATTGTGCAAGTTGAATTCGTTTAATTATAAAAAAAGTGAAACTTAAAAAGTTACCTAAAGAAAGAATACGAATGCTATATAAAAATTGGAAAATATTTGAAAAAAAAACCATAAACAACGATAAACAATACACGGTACAATTAAAACCATACCAACGCAAATAAAATATTAATGTGTGTATTTCTGTTTTCTGTCTAACTATACAAGTTAAATTGTGTTGAATTGTGCAAGTTCAATTGTTCCGCAGTGGAATTGTGCCAAGTGGAATTGTGACCGTTGCGGTCCACGGCGTAGCTCCTCGCAACCATTTGTGTTGTACAAGTATTATTTTGCTCACAAATGGAATAGACCTACCATTTAATGCCGTATCCGAATGGCATAGGAGAAGCTGTCGTGACAAGTTTTTACCCTCGGATGTTTGACAGACATTCGCGAGAGAGGGCGGACCGTAAAAATACATTTGGTCTTTTCTGGGATTCGAACAACGAACCCTCTGCTCAGAAATCCATGCACTAACCACTTTATATTTTATATTGTAACGAAGTCGACTGCGTCACAAACCCTATGTCTAAGCATATACAGAATATATGTAGTGTAACTACCGGTCCTATTTGGGGACAGTGTTTCCATTTAAACCGAATATCATAGAATCATAGAATCACGAAAACCATTGCATGCTTTCGGACGAAATTGCAGTATGAGAAATTTCGGTATGAGCAAATACCATTTAAGCCTGCAACGCTATTTGAATATCATAGAATGTTCACGAAACGCTTGCATACTTTCAGGCTAAATATTGAATCAAGCGTATATATTGCTCGGTTAGGCAATACACCGCATACACATCATTGGCATTATGGGAGGGGTCTCCACTCGGAAATCACATGGTACGTTGATCGAATTAAACTTTTTTAGGAGGATTTTCTCGTCTGATGTCTCAAAATTATTAAATTAGCATCCAATATACGAATTAAAAGTATATGGACAATTTGTTATTTCATGCTGGGGGGAAATAAAATTCCTACCAGCTTAAAATAACTAGATACATCTATAATAATAATAATAATATTCGGCGTGATAGACCATTGCGGCCTAACTTCTCGCGAGCATGTTACCATTTGGACACAAATGGAAGGGACCTACAATTTAAGGCCGGATCCGAACGGCGATTTGAGAAGCTTTCTGTGACAAGGTATTACTCTCGGAACGTTTGTCACCCATTCACGAGAGGTGGGACACCGTGAAAAATACTTTTGGTGTTGCTAGGATTCGAACCTGAACCTACTGCTCAACAGCCATGTGCACTTATACTGAGCCACGGCGCCCACCGATACATGTATAGGCCGAGAAAATCCAAAGTAAAGAGGGGAAGAATACTCTGCTACATACAGCAGTAAAATCTTCCGGGAAAAGCTCACGCTTACCGTTGAAAACGAAAACACTTTTGGAAAAACGAAAATAACCTGATAAACGCTTGAGTTTATTAGCGGAGCCGAACAATGCGACCACTGTCCAGCATATTCGTGAAACGAGTGTCTGTTATACAGCACTCATCCCCCCACCCCTTGTCGGTTCGGCAATATAACAACAACAAGGAGGAGAACGAACCCTGGGTTACCGGCGAGCGTTTACCGAGCAAACCCGGTTTGTTTAGCAGTAAAGTCAAACATTACGTTATGTTATATATCGTTTCATGCGATAAAATTTAATCGATCGTATTTACTATCTTCTTTAATTTCTCTTGTCATCTCTTATCATTGTTATCATGCACCCTCAATCACGCTGAAGAGGTATAACTTTTAACGCGCGTACACAATTGTACGCAAACACTTATTTTTTTTATAATTTACACACGCTCAAGAGATTTGCACCCTTATAATTTGCTCAGTACAGCGTGGGCGTTCGGGCGTTAAGAAACTAAGGAGAGGAAAAGATGAGATGTCTATCGCTATGGCGACATCGAGAAGATATTTAAGCTCGGTAGGCTACGATGGGCTCGGAAGTCCTTTTTGATAGGATTAATGGGACAGGACAGCGATGCCGGCCAAGATAACGCTGGAGTGATGGCGTATACCAGGACGCCCAGATTTTAGGGATATCAAACTGGATGATATCGGCTCAAAATCGGGACCGGTGAAGATTTTTTTTTTTTCGAGAGGCCAGGACCGAATACGATTACGATGAGCCTACGAGTGATATCTGTATTGTAATGATAAAATTAACTAAAATATTTGTAAGAATGTCAATTACTCGTACAATGCCGGGTACATTCCTACTGTCATAAGACTTTTGTGTTGTGGCGTGTCTAAAAGTTCACCTATACTCTATAGCACCACTCATCATCATCCTCACTTTGGAGTTCTTTCCCCTACCTTAATGAAGGCGCATTCTCCGCTGTTGATAATCCAAGAGCTAGGTGTTAATGCAGCCGCGGACTGGTCAATTGTGCTTTTTTTTCTGAATGTTGGCCAGCTTCTGTTTCGGAAGGTATTGGCAATCCACCGAATATTAACGATTGACATGATGTGATTGCATTTGATGATTACGTCATCATCAGAAAAATGAAAGTTTGCTTTAAAATAAAAATTAAAATTAAAAACTAACTAATTGCAAAATAAAAAACCTACATTTTGTAGCGAGGATGTTGGTGTTGCTTGTTCGCTTCTATGGTCAACTACGTCAGCTTCGGCAGATTCGTCTGTTTTTGCTTGGTATTGTTGATCGACATATGCTGCTGTTGCCGCTGATTATGGCGTTGATGCGATAGGCGGCGATTCAACCAAATTGCTACAACTTAAGCTTGAGGCGAATGGTTCAGCGATGTTGCCGGTCATTTTATCAGCTGCCGCCGGCTCAGATACAGCAGCAGCAATTAAAGCACCGCTAGTAGTACAGCTTGGCTGTGATTGTAGAACATCTCTTTTTTCTGCTTCATCTCCATTGACGTCGGTTGCTGCTGCTGCTGGGCGTGGTAGATGTGTTGCTTCAATTTTTGATTTCGTTGCAAGAAGTGACTGCTGTGATTCTTCTCGACTCTTTATGTTGTCTCTATCCGCTTCCTCCTCCTCCTCGTCAACTTCAGTTTTAGCATTTTCATCTGTGTCCATCATCATTGTGTCACCTTCGTTTGAGCTTGTGCATTCAGATACCTCGGCGACAGTTGTAGGAACAATGCCGCCACCTTGAAGGTGGTTCACTTTTACAAAACGCGGCCAAAATTTCTGTAGCTTGTGCTTTTGCTTAAATTCCGTTGTTTGCTTTACTTCAAACATGGATGATGGTGGCTTCTTTTTTACGTCCAAGTCTTTCTTTGCTTTGACTATTATGCTCCTATCACCAATATCCTCATCAGGATCTGGAAGTGCTCCATCCAGCTGTTCGATTTTATCATCCCTGGGATCAGCTTCGGCTACAAGCTCAAAATTTGCAGCCTGCTGTTGCAGTGGCATTTGTTGTTGATGTGGCTGTTGCTGCTGCTGACTTAGTTGAGTCTCTGTCGCAACTTGTTGTATTATAGCCGGCGTTGACGTCTTTTGCTGCTGATGTTGGCTAGAAACGACATTTGTCGGTGTCGCCGTCGTACTGAAAACGTTTACAAAGTTCTTCTCGTTCGTTGGCATCATTACCAATTTTCCTTGGACCAAACCGCCAGACAGATGTGGAGTACCAGCACCACAGTTGAGACCGCCGCCACCACCACCACTTACAGCGTTTGCCGATGACACGATCGTTACTGTTTTTGGTACACCAGCTGCATTTGACATTTGCACGGTCACTGTTTTGCCGCCAATGGTTATCGTCTTCTGTTGCGGAAATTGTTGGATAATCTGTCCAACTTGATTTTTCTGTTGATGCATAGTTGTCGGCAATGTTAGTGTGATCGGGCGAGCAGTTCCGGCTGGGACGCCACGAATCATTTTTATTCCCTGCGGTGTCGATACAAATGTCCGTGTTTCACCCGAAATTGATGTTGATGTTGATGGGCGGGCGGAGCAGCCCTGTGATGAGCCAACAGTCGATACTATATTACCACCGGCCGATGTTACAACTCCAGCTGGACGGACAGCCCGTATTGCTGATCCAGTTGTCACAATGATGATCTGTTTATTTGTCAATGGTTGGCCTTGCTTATTGGTGATAACAAATGCTGGTTGGCCAGACACATTTGTGCCCATTTTGCCCACCTGAACAATGTTGGAATTCTTCACGATTAAATTTCCGCCCCTGACTGTCGGCCCGACAAATTTGACAAGATCGCCAGAGACAACGCCCGTCTTATTAGTTGTTGGTGTCGATGAATCGGCATTGCCAGCGGCGGCATTTAAAGTTCTCTGACCAACTACCGAACCACCCATTGTTGTTGTATTGCCGCCGCCACCAACACTTACCGCATGACCATGATGATGCTGTTGATTTTGTGTATTGGGCGCCGCAGACAACGTGCTGGACGACGATACGGCTACTGGCGTGACATTTTTCGACAAATTAATGTTGACTTTTGGCAATGTGTGGACGGCAAAACCACCCGAACTTGTCTTCACCAGTTGGAATTGGACATTCTGGCCGAGTGGCTTTTGAATGAAATATTGTTTGCCTCCAATTGTTGTCGATGCAAGCGATGGGGAAGGAGATGCTTGGACAACACTAACATCTGTTGCTTGTTGTCTGATGTTAGCTGTATTCGCGGTGGTACTTCCAGCTTTCAGAATTGTCGTCGTCGTTCCGTCTGATGTCGCCAGGCGAACTGTTTGACCACCAGAGATTAAACGCATTGGTGTTTGACCGGCGACAACTCGAAGACCCGTTGTAGCTACGCTCGTGCAAGATGAAGCCGTCGACGACGAAGATGGAGCTGCGTCGATTACGGAAGAAACAGCTGCTGCTGTGGCAGGAGATGACGAGGCAACGGCAGCACATGACACAATTGTTGGTCGAAATTTTTGAAGAACAGTTGTTCCCGTTGAAGAGGAGGATGAAGAAAAGACACCGGCAACACCAGATAAGGATTGAGCTGATGTTTTGGTACCACCTGAAGTTGATGTTGGTTCAGTCGAAGTCATATGTTGATGTTGTTGTAAAATTGCGGAAGAATTCGCCGACGTATTTGATGAGCTGATAATTTTAGCGGTAGTTGTAACCACTGTACCCGGGAGAACTTGCCCGCATTGTTGCTGTGCAGACACTACTGCTATGGTTGCTGCTCCAGTTGCAGAACCACCAGTTAAAATAATTGTATTTGTCTCATTGGAAGTGTGTTTTTGCTGATGATACGTCTGTGGAGAGTGAATTGGCGATGAGGAAATATGTGATTGTTGTTGCTGCTGCTGCTCCTTGGTATGCAACGGCTGTTGTTGTGATTGAGACTGATACTGAGCCGTCGCTAGTTGTTGCTGCTGTTGCTGCTGTTGTGGCTGCTGTCCTTGATTACTGTAGCTTGTCGTTGCAGCGGCACCATTCGCCGATGATGACAATGACGACGATGACAAGGTTGTCGATGGCGTTACCGCTTTACTTAACATGTGCTTAGAACTTCCATTCATGTCAGTCGCCATCATTGCCTTCGCTGTATTTGACACTGCTGTTTGCGGCAGACTGTTCGCTGCTGACGGCGATGATAAAACCTTTGGAAGCGTTGCCGCCGGCACGACTACTTTTTGCATTTGCAATTCATAAGCGGATGCAAAGGTTGTTGGTGTCCAACACAGTTCTAAGGAATGTGTCGATGCACGTACAATGGCAGCTCTAAAAGCGTAAAATGGTTTATCAACCTCCAGATACCAGAGATCCTTGCAACAAACCTGCAGATGC
This sequence comes from Nephrocerus scutellatus, assembly GCA_947095585.1. Lineage (NCBI taxonomy): Eukaryota > Metazoa > Arthropoda > Insecta > Diptera > Pipunculidae > Nephrocerus > Nephrocerus scutellatus. The sequence goes on from OX352761.1 coordinate 11,826,718, forward strand.
ACACAAAAGCAGATAGAGAATTTGAAAAGATTATCGTTTCTAAATTCGGACAACAACAAGTAGGTACAAGTAATGCACCACCCATTGAAAACGCTTCTTATCTCATGCAAAGTTTGAAAAAAATCGGGTTGCTTTCTTAAAAAAATTATATGGGAGCATTTAGGCCGTGAACCCTTCTAAATTTTTACAGAAAGTCTTGTCATTGGAGATACACATGCGTATAAAATTTAAATAAAGTCGGGGTATATTTTAAAAATTTTCCAAATTTTTTACAAAAAGTGTTGTCCATCGGAACACACGTGAGATTAAATTTTGAAGAAAATCGGGTGAATTTTTTAAAAAATTTGTTTGGGGGTACATTTTTTGTTTGGGAGCCCCCTGACCCTGGGGCCCATCACTTCAAAATATTAACAAAAAGTGTTGTCACCGGAGATACACATCTGTAAAAAATATGAGGCAAATCGAACTCTGGGAAGTAGGTTAAAAATTTATCGCAAGATTCCACCACCAACGAACGAACGAACGACAGACAGAACCATGCCGACGTGAAGTTAATATTGAGAATTTAAAAAGCATGAGCTCACCCTGACCTGATTGTTCCAAGCTTTACGATACCCGTCCCTTCCAGACCACACATAAAGACGACTTTGTATTCCAACAGCACAATGGCCAGCCCGAGCACGTGGTACATTCTCTTCGATTGTATCCAGGTTAATGTCTTTCCAATTCATTGAATCTGTCAAAGTAATGGGCAATGTAGTGAATTTCAATATACACAGCAATTAGAGTAGGCGCATATTGAACGCAGCACAGCACAAAGCACAGCGTATTCTAGTATTTTATCCTCAATCGATGGACTTCTTGGGTTATCGTCGTCTGACTTAACGCGACTTATCACTTCACTCATGTTTTTTTGTTGTATTGTGACTTACAACTTTGAATAAAAGGAAATTTGCCTTTATTAATTAAAACTGTTGTTTGAAAAACTTTAAACTTTTCCGGCTATCCGGCTCGAAGGACCCATGTTCAGTTTGGTTTAACTGAATATGTCTAATACTTAATAACCTCCGCTTTCCGTGGCTTGTCAAGGTAAATAAGTAGCCGTTGATAGCTGGTTTTGAACTAATGGTAAAGTGGCATTTTACGACCATTTGATAGCAGTTACTTATCAAATTTGATTCTTTCGATCTTAATTACGAAATTTACTGCAAAAATTAGTGAACCGCCGATCTAACTGACAGATGCGAAGCAACTACACACAATGTAGGGCGGTGACTTGCAGAGGTAGAGTATTCGTCTGCTTTGCTATGCTGTGCTGCGTTAAATATGCGACTGGCCATACTGACGCCACTGTCGTCATTGTGTCATCAACATCATCATCGTCTTCGTTGCTTACCCAAATCCAAGACAGCCAATGTATCTGTGCATTTCCATTCACGTTCTGTTGTGGCCTTTGAATCGTTTACAACCAGAGGTACCCATCCACCAAAGACATACATTTTATTACAAATCATTGTCGCAGTGTGCAGCGAACGTGGCAATGGTGCTCGGCCAGTTGTTGTCGGTTTTGACCATGTCATCGAATCTATATGCAAGAGTGCAATTGAATGTTATCGAAATTGTTACTGTCAGTTCTCTCTTACCAATATCGAGTAGCCATAAATCGCCCAAACGACAACCGCTCATTCCACCATAAATCAGCAGGTATAATTTTCCGGTGCTCTTGCATGTAAACGACACTCCAGTATGAGATTCTCTTGGCGTTGGCCTTTCGCCATAGGTTTTTGGTATAATCCATTTAGCATTTTGGCTGAAAGCGCCACGCGTTTCCAAAATGTACAAATCATTTAAATATCTAAAATAAAGAGAAATTAAAAGAATAAGAAAAAATGTATTTGCATTGACTGTCAAACTAACATCTTATTAATACGAATTCGAACACAAGGTGCAATGTCAGCACAAGTGACATCAGTTCTAGCTGACATTCTGTACTTAGTACTCACTTTGGAACATTATTTTTTGGATCGTCGCTCCAATTGGCTAGGCCACCAAAAAGAAAGATACGATCGCCAACCATTGTGAAGCTATGCCCTAGCCTGGGGCATGGGGGCGAACCAATATCTGGCATCTCCGGTTGCATCTTGCGCCATTCCCATTTAGCCGCTTGCAGTTCATAGAGGTCATTTGAGTATTTACCATATTCAATCATGCCGCCAAATATGAATATCCGTGTACCTTCAGCTACAAACCCGTATGCAGCGCATCCAGGTGGTACTTCGCCTTTCATTGCTGGCACAAACCATTGATTAGTAACTGAAAAAAGGGAAGATTGAAGAAGGCGGTCATCAGTCAAGTGAATGGATGATTTATGCTTGTCAATTTACCAGCATTGTAAACATGCAGCTCGTCAACAATACCCTCGTTGCCACCACCAAATATAACCATTAACTCTTTGATATTTATAGCACGATGGCCGTGACGTGGCCGCGGTTGGGGTCCGGATGGATTTACAATTCGTTTCCATCGGAAAGCTGGCGCATTTGCTATTGTTTCACTGGAAATGAAATCACCAGCATTATTCTCATAATCTGCATCCATGTATTCAATCATCATCGCTTGCTGACTGTTGGTGTTCGAGTGCGTGGTGTTAGTATTGCTGCTGCTATTGTTATTATTGTTATTATTATTTGCGCAATTTTGGGAATATTGCTCTTCATTTTGGTCCTGCTGGTGACCGGATGATTCGACGGAATCAGCGGCACTATTAACCATTACAAAATCGGACGCGTCGCTCATGTCTGTCATTGTGGTTTGTGTCTTGGATGGGAATGGTTACTGAATATTCTCGGTATCACTCAACCCATACGCTGAAAAAACGAGAAAACAAGTTTGAAGTTCAGTTTATTGAAATTCAACATTTAATTATCGTCTCGACAACTGATCCCAATCAATAACCAGGTAAGTGAAAGAGAGAAAGATAAGGTGAGGGAGATATAGAGAGAGATAAAGAGATAGAAAGAGAGAGAAAGAGAGAGAGAGAGAGAGATAGAGAGAGAGAGAGAGAGAGATAAAGAGAGAGAAAGAAAAAGAATGAAAGAGAGAATAAGAAAGAGAAAAAAGAGAAAATAAAGAGCGAAAAAAAGAGAAAATAAAGAGCGAAAAAAAGATAAATAAGAGAGAAAAGATAAGAGAGAGAAATGGAAAGAGAGAAAATATAAGAGAGAAAAATGAAAAGAGAGAAAAAAGGAAAGAGAGAAAAAAGGTAAGAGAGAAGAGGTTAAGAGAGAGAAGAGGTTAAGAGAGAGAAGAGGTTAAGAGAGAGAAGAGGTTAAGAGAGAGAAGAGGTTAAGAGAGAGAAGAGGTTAAGAGAGAGAAAAGGTTAAGAAAGAGAAAAGGTTAAGAGAGAGAAAAGGTTAAGGTAGAGAAAAGGTTAAGGTAGAGAAAAGGTTAAGGTAGAGAAAAGGTTAAGAGAGAAAAAAGGTAAGAGAGAAAAAATGAAAAAGAGAAAAATGGAAAGAGAGAAAAAACATCCATAAAACCTAAAAATTTTCTCGTAAACTCTCTAACCGAAGAAAATCAGGTACTTTATAAAACTTGTATGGGTGCGATCGCGGGGCCCAATTACTTCCAAATTTTTACAAAAAGTGTTGTTGTCAATCGGATATACACAACTGTTGAAACTGTTAATATATTGACGGTCGTAAATGTTTAATTTGGCGTCCGTTTTCAAGTACTTTGTCATAGGCTTTGCTAGTGATGAATAGTCCTTTATAATTTTCCTATAATAACCGACGCATTGAACTTTATTAGGATTTGGTTTTATTTCTGTGGGTGTAACGATATCACCTAGGAATTCTGTTTCTTTTTTCAAGAATTTCGATTTATCTAACTGAACTTAAAGGTTTACATTTTTAAAACGTTGGAACATTATTGCCAGTGAGTCTATATGTTCTTGAAGTGAAGTTGAAAAATAATAATAATGTCGTCTACATAGACAAGACATATTTTGTTAAGTATGTTATTCATTAGTCGTGGAAAAGTGGCTGGGGTGGTTGTTAATCCGAAAGGCATTCGTGTAAATTCATAATGTCCAAAAGACTGCCAAATTTTGGCGTGCAAGAGATCGATTGTCAGTCGACTTGTATGGCATGTAACCCCATTTGTTGAAACCAAATGTCGTCCACATTCATGGCGTCGATTTGAGGCCATAAAAAGTTGGTCAGTTGACTCTGTAACGGACACCATGGGCGGTAACGGCGTTTCCAGCAGCGTTTTCGAAGAAAAATGGACCACCACTCCAAAATCCAAACAAAACTGTCGCTGTTGGTGGATCCATTAAATTCTCAATGATTACGTGTGGCTGTTCCGAACCCCAAATCTGGCAGTTCTGCTTGTTTACAAAGCCCGCGAGATGGAAATGCACTTCGTCTAAAAAGATGATTTTTCAACCAAAGTCGACGACATTATCATGACCATTGTTATAGAATTCGAGGTCTTTGTACAGTTTGCTACTCAGGCTGGTGCCACTAATGGCCAGTTGGTGGGGGTCGAGTTGAGATCGGTGGATTCTGTCCCATACTATGGGCTACAGCCGCAATATTCTCGGACGTGCGATCGGTCCGAGCTCAAGGACCACTTCTGTTATCCAATAGCTAGCCTTGATATCATGAACTTTCTTTATGAATTTCACCTCAGCGGTTCTGTTTGGCGTTCTTTCACGACGCATATTTATTTTCAAAATTCTCACGGTTTCGACTACATAATTGGAGTATTGGAGGTATTCTGTATTGGACCACTATCTTGTTGGTTCGTGCCGCGGACAAGCTGTCAAAATTTCAAGGAAATCGTTCAAAAAAAGATGCCATACCTATGATTTAAAAACAAATCTGCTGGTTTGCCTACCCTTTATTAAGATTACAATTTTAAATTTGAAAGTTTACCATCAAGGTACATTTTCTGGGAAGACTTTCTAATGTATCGATGTGATTCAACGACCGGTTATTTTTCAATATATCCTTTTATTCGTTAAATTAAAACGTTTGTATTAGCTCGCTTTCGTGTATGTCTGTCTGTTCGGGTGGAATTTTTTAATTAATTGTAAACTAACGTCTCGTTGAGCTATAGACTTGAAACTTTTAACATAGCTCAGAACTGGATGAACATTGACAAATCACAACAAAGAATACTAAAAGTTTTCAATTAAAAATGTATTTTAGTTAACAGGTTTTCTGTGAAGACGCGTTTTATTTTCTAAGTTAATGGTCCATTGACGAGATAAATAGCTCTGTAAACTCTTGTCTCTGCTTAAACTTTAAAGGATGACTTGTTCCACATTAGGTATTTTCCCCTCTTCCTTTTCTTGATACTCGGCGTTTGAGTGAAAAAGACTTGCTTTGACTTTTAATAAAAAGTCGCTACGCCCCTTGTAATTATCCCTGACCCTTTTGTATCTGTTATTTAAGCTTTATTTACCTGTTCAAGGTAATAATATTTGGCGCGACGGACCATTGCGGTCCAAGGCCTAACTTCTCGAGACCATTTGTGCTGCACATGTTAATTTTTGGACACAAATGGAAGGGACCTACAATTTAAGGCCGGATCCGAACGGCGAATTGCGAAGCTTTCCGTGACAAGGTAATTATTCTCGGAACGTTTGTGACCCATTCGCGAGAGGTGGGACACCGTAAAAAATAATTTTGGTGTTGCTGGGAACCTGAACCTCCTACGCAGCAGCCATGTGCATTACCACTGAGCCACGGCGCCCATACATACATAAGTAACCTGGTCTATAAGACAATGGTCATACCATTTGTATTGTATTGTACCCGGACTAAGATTAGTTTCTAGAATTTAAGGACGTTCTTTGACTCAGGGAGTGAAGGACCGAAAAATGTCAGATTTCTTCAACTGGAACGTGAGTTTCTTCGACATACTGGTAGTGATTGAAGTAAGATGGTTCGACTCGGGGGAGAGTACCAAACCCAACGTGTAACACTGTGGTACTATACTCCGGCAGTCCCCGTGAATCTGGAGTGGGTCTGCTGCTAACGCCAACAGCACGCAGAGGCCTAATTTCCAGGCACCCACGTGGTGATAAGATCTTATCGGCCAGATTTTGGACTAGAGTAGGGCGCATCACGATCATACAGTTTTACGCCCAGCGAATCCTTCGACCATGTTTGAGCATAAGATCTGCCACGGAGTCAGCTGGGTGTAGCTGTCTTTTAGACGTCCAAAACAAACGAGGAGCCGATATGGGTATTGGACGGGATCATCACCTTATGGTAGCTACTGTCCAGTTACGTACATAGATCAGCTAAAGATCCGCTCGGTACGCCAACAATTAAGGGATCATTTATCGCAAGGAGTGGAGGCAATCACCAGCTCACTGCCGACAACCAGTCAAGAACATTGGAAAGATGTGAAAAATGTTTTCACATCTGGAGCGGAAAGTATTGTAGGTAGAAGCCAGGCAAGGCACAGCACGTGGATTGCCGAGGATACCTGGAGGCGGTTTAAAGAACGTAAGAAAGGATCGAGCTAAAGTCCCTGTATCGAAGAAAAATGAGAGAAGTGCAGCGTAGTTTGAGACGTGACAAACGTAATTATATTAACAACCTGGCCTCAGAAGCAGAGGAAGCAGCGAGCAGGTGCATTAGCAGAACCGATTACAGAATCACAAAAGAACTGACAGGTGGTAATCGCTATAGCCAACATCCGGTGAAAAGCCTTGATTGTGCCGTAATCGTTTCAGATAAGGCTCGGCTCAAGCGATGGAAGGAGCATTTTTATATGGCTCGCCTTGCGCAGGAGAGGTATTCCCGAAAAACTAATAGCTATTATTAAAGCAACCTATGATGGCTCTAAATGTCATGTGCTGCATAGAGGAAAGCTGTCAAAGGAATTCGAGATCCTAAGTGGGGTACGACAAGGTTGCATTCTATAACCGATACTTTTTTTGTTGGTGATTAGCAATATACTTCGAGCAGCTTTATCTACTGGAAACGGAGGAATTAGTTTGACTCTTACATTTCAACTCAAACATCCGGACTACGCTGATGACGTTTGTTTACTCTCACACAGGATTATGAAGCTGACAACAAATGTGGAAAGAGAGGCAAATGTTGCGGGTTTGAAGATTAATACTGCCAAAACCAAAATCATCAACCTCGGCACTAACTCAGTAACTTAAGTTAACATTGCTGTACAACGGTAGAGAGAGTGGAGAGTTTTGAGTATCTTGGGAGTATTGTCTCGACCGAAGGTGGAACCCGAACAGGACATTGTCAACCAAATCGGCAAAGCAAAATCAGTGTTTGGATATGACCATATCATGGTCCATGATATGGCGAAGCAATGCGATTATCTTAAACACCAAACTGCGACAGTTCCGTTCAAATGTTGAATCTGTGCTGTTGTATGGCTGCATCACTTGGAAGGTGACCGCTCCTATCACAAAAAGATTACAAATGTTCGTAAATAGGTGCCTACGGAACATCTTCAGGGTTTTCTGGCCTAACCATATCTTTAACGAATATCTTTAGCAGAGAACGGGTCAGGAATCAATAGGCACAAACATCCAACGACGGAAGTTCCAGTGGATTGGTCATACACTCCGAAAATGCGACAGTTCCATAGCAAACTACGCAATGCAATGGAATCCGTTATCTTAGGATGGTTATCTCAGGGTCGCCCGAGAAATACTTGGCGCAGAACATTTGAGGAGAAGTCACGGCAATTGGGGAAGAGTTGGAGAGAGCTGAAACTCATTTCCAGGAACCGTACGCGATGGCGCGTAGGCGTAGTAGAGGCCCTAGAACCCACAAGGGGATATAGAACGTAATTGAAAAATTGATTGATGTATGTAACAACAATTATGTATAGCACGTAAAATTTATTTTTCGCATTTTTTTACAATTATAGGTCCAAACTTTTTTAAAAATTAAAAAGATTCATCGCTTTTTTAAATTCTCTATATTAACTTCACTTGCCCGTGGCTGGCTGGCTGGCCAAATCTTGTGATCAATTTTTAACCCACTTCCTACAGCCCGATTTTATTGAAATTTTGCACACATGTATATCTCCCAAGACAACACTTTCTATTAAAATTTGAGGCTCCTCGGGCCCGATTTTCTTTAAATTTTGTACACATGTGTGTCTTCGATGGAAAACACTTTTTGTAAAAATTTGGAGCGATCGGCCCCTTGGGGACCCCAATATACAATTTTTAAATATCGCTATATCGCATCAGATCACGGCAAAGTCTGAGCTCTGTGCTTTGTGAGCAGCGCTGTTCGCTGCAGCTGCGTTATTTGTGAATGATTTTGCCACAAAACGAGCACGCAGTGTGTGTGTGTGTGTGTAAGTGTGTGTATCCCCGATTAGAGAATTTACAAGAAAAATTTTAATTTTTATGGGTTGTTTTTTTCATTCATTTATTAAGTTAAAGACTGGCTATTCCCAATTAACTATGAGTTCATTGAAGCTTTATTAAGAACCATAAATTAGTACTTCAATTTTATTTTTGCTCAAATAAATTGGTTTAGCTAATTTTAAATAACTTGCGAAATATTTATTATTATTATGTGTAAGCAAATTGTAAACTAGTTTTTAAGATAGAAATGAATAAAAGATTTATTATATAAATAAAAAAATTGCAACGCCCTTGTCATATGAAATTAAATTCCGAATTGGAATATTGGCTGAATTGATGCAAAAGTTTAAACGCATCATCAGTACGGACATAAATGCGAGACCACGTCGATGCAAAAATAATGGAACCAATTTATAACCAGGAGTCTTTAATTTCCAGTTATCGGAATTGCAAAATAACTGAGTGTCACTTAAGGCCAAAATTGATGGGCTGTGGGTAACATGTTCGTACACAGCGAAAAAAATCGATCTCAACCCACGTGTATTGCTGGAATCCACTCTGAAACTACCTACACCTCATAACAAAAACACAAACAAATGTTGATGTTGATATTGGATATTGGAATTGGTGCATTGCATTGCCAGAAACACGAATTTTTCAGAAATGAATGGAATGAGAATATTATTAAAATCGATGAAGTGTGGTAATTGAAACGACTTACCAGAATGATTCTTGATGATTCAATGATTACTGAAAATGAAAACAACGTTGCCGTTAACACAGCGGCTACAGATAATCTGTTCCCTGTCGACCTTGGCTTATTCAGCGTGAGCACATATATAGTTGGTAAGTTTTTTTTTCCCAGATTTGAAATAAATATTAAGATATCGTGTGCTCAAAAGCATTTTTGATTCAGATATTCATTAGAACCAGAATGTCCAACAAGTCGATAGCACAATTTACGTATTCCAATTATTATGATCGATGAAACTTTCTTCTCAATGCACTTTTTGTCTTTACAATGCAAACTTTAATGCGACTTATTTTCGTGGTTAACATGCAATTCACCAGAAAATTTCCAGGCGAAATTTTGAAATTTTTTTATGAATACATACCTTATCATAATATATCCGACACCTATTTTCCAAGGAGAACAACGATCTTCTAAGCAAATCTAGTCGAATGTCGATTCAATGAATGAACAGTAGAACAACAGTACATGAAGTATTTTGCAGTAAAAACAGCGGCAATTGTTAACGAGAAGATTTTGATTTATTTATCGTGAGCCAGGAAGTTGTGTATCCTATAAAAAAGGCGAACATAACAATTGCGCGTTTGAAAATACGATAGACGACAATCAAAAAGATGCAATGCCGGCTAAACAAACGGAAACAAACAACAAACCACTGTCAAAAGTCAAATCAATCAAATAAATAGTTAAGGGTGCTCTCACATTGAAAAAATTCTGTCGTTTTTTTTTAAATCTGACGTAGATTGATTTTTAATTCAATTTTTCTTGTAAATTTTCAACTAAGAACACAGGTTTGAATAGATATGGGTTAGTTTTTAAAAAAATTATATTGGAGTCCCGGGCCAGATCACTTCCAAATTTTTTCAAAAAGTTTTGTCCATCATACATTTGTTTATAAAAATTTGAAGAAAATCGGGGTTTTTATTATAAAATTTGTATGGGTGCCCCCGGAGCCCGATCACTTACAAATTTATACAAAAAAAATTTGTAATGGGAAATACACATGGTTAAAAAAATTGAAGAAAATCGGGTAAATTTTGTAAAATATTTATATGGGAGCCCCCAGAGGCCCGAGGGGCCCCAAAAAATAAAGTGTTGTCTTCGGAGATACACATGTATGCAAATTTTGAATAAAATCGGGCTTTAGGAAGTGGATCAAAAATTGGTCACAAGATTTGGTTCGCCAGCCAGCCAGCCATAAACACATTGGCACGCGAAGTTATTATACAGAATTTAAAAAGCAATATGGCGTGGGAAACAGTGAAAAAGAAGTTAATAATTCTTGTTAATTTTATTGGAAATACTAAATCCTATTTCTGTTCAAATGTATGTAGGTCGCTTCCATATCTGTCCAAAAATACACATGCATAACACAAATGGTCGCGAGAAGCTAGGCCTTGGGCCGCAACGGTCTGTTGCGCCGAATATTATTATTATTATGAATGTCAATAAATACCGTGTTCAATTGGACTGAATTACCAGAAGTAGTTGCTGTAAATTATTTTATTGTAGCATTATAGGTATTTGAAATGGAAACTAACAAGTCGTTTGCATGACCTATGGCGTGTTCCATTGACTGAATTAAAAAAGAAATTAGCTGTATTTGAAGTAAAAGTAGGGAAGAGACTGTTGACAACTATTTACTTCAGTTAAAAATTGATTAACAGTAATTGTGAAGAATACCAATCGAATAGTCCCCATATTATCAGTTTTAACTGACAGTCAAAGCATTGTTTTTCATAATTTTTTCTGTTTTTTTGTATGTCGGAGTAATCGAAGAGGTAACTAAGCTGTTAGAATTCAGATCTGCGTTTTTTTTTTAATTCTCGGAGAATTTTTTTTCTCTGAGTCGTTTTCTTTACGCTCCGATAATTCTTGGATCTTTTTGACAGCCGTAGTTGTTTGTTTCTTTAAACATGAGACATGTCGACTACTATGGGGCATTTAGGTGAAAAATAAAACTTTTCATTGAAACTAAAAAAAACAGCAGCTAATTTTATTGTCTGACAGATCTGATCATAGAACGAAATTATCGGATTTATCGGATATCTCGAAAAACAAATTTCTCTGATTTCTTCGACATAAAATTGATAAAAAGTCAGACGCGGATTGATTTATAGGTTAACAACCTTGTTCCTTCGTTCTTTTTCCCTTATGGATTTATCGATTTGCTGGCTTTAGTTTTAAATCCTAAAATTTTTTTGGATTTATTATGCTTATGCGATTGTTGTTGTAAGCCAAGCTGGATTAGCCAAAGCAACGCAGCAAGTTTGTTTTTGATATTATGATTGGTTCTTCTTTGGCGTTCAGCATTCATCAGGAAAACTACCAAAACTCTGTTACTTTGATCACTTGAACAAACCCATGGAATATGTTTCGTGTACTGTTTGAGCAAATCGAAAGAAGCATTAGAATTTCAATAGATGGAACCTATTACTTGATCGGATATGGCCCTAGATCTGCATTTTTTAGGATATTTAGGGTTTCCTCCTCTTTTTACAACTTTTCTATTGTAAAAGCACGCTCAGGGCTCACTTCACAAAACATTTGATATTTGCCTGCCGTCACCATCGTTCTCCTTCTCCGCCTTAAGCGTAATACACCGGTACCAATAAAGGGCACGTGCTTGATTATTTGGATTGGAATTGGGAAAAACTTACTTTTTAATAACAGTCGATGTAAATATTAATCAAATTATTAAATTTAAAGGTTGCAGCATCTCAATTTTATTATATTTTCAGCTTTTTCTGGTGTTTTTGTACTGTTATTTCAATTATAATGTTCTTCCCAAGTGATTTTTTTTCTAGGAGGCCTCGGATCTCTATTTATAATGCTTCGAAAAATTTGAACGATGTTCGAAATATTGTCAAAAAAGGTAAAAAGGTATATAGATCGGAGTCTGAAATCCACCCAAGCTATAACCTTCTTGTTTATGAAGTTAATAAATGTGACGGAAACGTTGGACAGTGATTGGAAAACTTACGATATCTTATTTAGACGAGCTAACCAAAAGATCTTCCCTCTTCTTTTATTGAGTGTTGAATTTTTTCAGGATGATAAATTATTCCCAGACGGAATTCAAGGGGAAGCCACTGAGAATGATGACAAATGGATGTGCGTATATATATGTGCGATCTATAGGTTGATAAATGCTTCGTCGAATGCATATCGTGCCGTCTTGATTAAGAAAATTAAAAAAGTTTTGGAAGAAGCTGGGTGTAGGGACCAAGGTGTCTCTCTTGAACCGATTTTTGGTTGTTACTCGTCTTGGGCTAGAGATCCAATTTACCTGAAGATCGTGGCTGCGATAGATATGTTTTTTATCGATTTTCTAAAAACGAATGGAGTATCCTCAGGGTTGGAACCATAGGCTCCAGATATCGTGAGTGTGCCGCCTTGACTTCGCTTCAACGTCTGATTAAATTAACGGGCATGTCAAAAAATGATGAGCTTTTAGAATGGGCTTATACATCCCGTATACGCAGTGATTTGAAACTTATGTTAAAACCTGGACAGGAGATTGATGAAGAATATTCTTACTTTCCATATCAAATCGATCTTGGGCTCGTTGAAAGCGACCGATCGGCATACTCAGCAACGAGAAACGAATGCTTTTATTTCTTTTCAAATGCAGTGGCTGTGCTTTTGTCTGATGAGCAAGCAAAGAACGCCAGAATGCTACTGAAAACAGATCTTCCAGGTACGCTTAATAATGCCTTAATAATGGGTTATGTTTTTGGAAGAAAAGACTCTGAAGACGTTGACCCCGAGGGTACACCACGTCACAAAAATGCCAATGACTGGCTAACCTTCATGAGAGCAAGAAACTTTACATACACACAAAAGATGAACGATTACTATAAACACATAAAAAGTTCTATTGTTGCGCCAAGAGAGGGCACAATTGGTGCATACCTGAAAGCCGTCCTCTGATAATCGCGTTGCGATAATGATTTTTTTTTTTAAAATATCATCTGATTTTTAGAGAATCGAAAATTTGAAGAAAAAAATTAAAAGCTGCAACTGATATAAAGTTTTTCCTGTTACTAAAATTACAGCTGACATTGCAATTAAATTTACATTATGAAATTGTTAAGTTTTAATATGTAATATTCAATTTATGAGTCAATAAAATTTAAGTTTGCCACACCTTTTGAGAATCTCAAGGGGACAGTAAACATTTTTTTTATCATTTCGAATTTATTTTATTACAAAGGAGTTTTCTTATGCCCTGTACCCTGATCCGTGTTAACAGAAATTGCTCTGTTAATACTAATGGTAGAGTCTTCGTTTAGGACATTTTTTTTACAAGAAATACTAGCCTTTGTAACTGCGTTTGAATAAAAGATTAGGCTATGAAACAAGAAGACCGGTCGATGTGGTAGGAAGCTGCCAGGCACTCGAGGATTTCCATTCACAAAAAGATATGCCGGGCAGCTCGAGAAGCTATCCCAGAATATATATGTTCAAAAAACAGTCTCCAGCTTCAACCTAGGTAGGTTAGCATGTAAGCAGATAAGTGAGATGAGTTAAGAAAATTCGTAATATACATAAAGTTTTACTTATTTTTAATAAATTCTCTATAATGTTACGAAATTCAGGCATCGCTTGGCCGTAGATGTTTCTGGTCTCTTCATTGCGAAGGGCAGCCGTTTTGACTCGAATCTGATTCGCGGATGCAGTCTTTCGTGATGATGCAATCCGCGCTCGGAGCACCATACCAACAAGATAGTGGTCTGATTCGACGTTGGCACCTCGGTACGTTCGTACCGTCATCAGGTTCGGGTTGTGGCGGCGGTCTCACAACACGTGGTCTATCTGGTTGTGAGTGGTTCCATCGGCAGATACCCAGGTGGTTTTGTGGATATTTTTACGCACAAACCTTGTACTCGCAAAATTATTATTGCTTGCTGCCATCTCTATGACTCGTTGTCCATTGTCATTAGTGTTCGCGTGTAAGCTATGGGTGCCAATGTACTGCCTGAATACTGGCTACATACCTACTTTAGCCTTCATATCCCCCAGAATAATTTTTACATCATACTGAGGGCAGGTATGGAGTTCCCATTCGACTGATTCAAAGAATTCTTCTTTTTCATCATCTGGAGAATCCTCTGTAGGTGCGTGAACGTTTATGAGGCTTATGTTTTTAAATTTGCCCCGCACGCGAAGGATGCATAGCCGTTCTTTTATTGCTTTAAAGCCGATAACGGTGGGTTTCATTCTTTTGCTGACTAGAAACCCCACCCCGAGCACATGATGTCTTGCATGACCGCTGTAATATATGTCATAGGGAAAATTACCGTCGGCCAGCACGTGAAGGGTTGAACGCACTTCCACCAGTCAGAGATAGTTACGGCCACCTGCAATTCTAGAGCATTCTGTGCTATTACCCCTATTCTGTTGATGGCTGACCGCCAAGCCTGAATTTCGTAACAATATTATATAGTAATAATAAAGAAAATATAAATACTTCACGTTTTATGAGGTAGGAGCTATATCAAAACAAATCCAATACTTAACTTACCTCACAGTTAGTTACTTCGATATGAGGCACCGAACGTAAAACTAGTCTCTTTCCCTTGTCATGTGAATTCGTGTAAAGCCGGTAGCACTTAAGGTAGACTTTTTTGAAACAAACTGAAAAATTCGTTGTCGTTTTTGGACAGCAAGAATTGATGAAAGGTTTGCTGTGACGTTTTAAATAATTTAACAATGCAATTAAAAGAGTAATTTTAAAAGTTGGTTTTTTTTATTTAAATTTATTTTTTCGTTTCACCCGACGACCAATTATAATTTTTTTTTTAATTAATTCATAAGTGGCCAAGTGCCAATAATACAAAAAAAAAACAACGAATTTGCGGAAAACTGTACTTAGGCCATTATAATATTTCCATGTCAAAGATATTTGATAAAATCATTATTAATAATTTTACTTCATCATCATATATGGCTCTACAAGCGGTGTCCGGTGCTGCCCTGCCGATTATTTAACTTCAAGCGTTAAATATTATCAAATATGTTTGACATGTAAAATAATATTGTTATTAATAAACGAAATGGCAATAGAAATATAATAATGTCATTAAGGCCTAAATACTAATCCCAACAATATCTGCCTCTAAATCGGTTTTTTTAATACGGCTTACGCTTGTAAAGTCCTCATTACTCTCGAGCATATTGAAAGTGCATTTTGACACTTAAACCCTTAAATAATATATTTATGTTATCTTTAATATATCACTAATATATGGTAACCGGCCGATTCCACTAGCACAATTCAACTAGACACAATTCCACTGGACACAATTTCACTGGCACAATTCCACTTGGAACAATTTACCACCATAATTACGTTTAATAATTTTTTTGCGTAGGCGTGGTTTTAATTGTACCGTCTATGGTTTTTTTCTTCAAATATTTTGCAATTTTTATATAACATTCGTATTCTTTCTTTAGGTAACTTTTTAAGTTTAACTTTTTTTATAATTAAACGAATTCAACTTGCACTATGCGTTTGATTATTAAAAAGTTAAATTGTGCCAAGTGGAATTGTGCCCAGTCGAATTGTGTCCAGTGGAATTGTGTCTAGTAGTGAAATTGTGTCTAGAGGAATTGGCCTAGAATCCTACTGATTGAATTGACGTTATTACAAAATTCTGCATTAAAACTATGGTTAATCTCACTAAATACAATGAATTAATAAAAAATCTTAACAAAATAACATAGAAAATTGAACACAGCAGGAGGTAATAGCATATTTTTTCTTTGTTAACGCATCAAAAGAAGTATCTTATAAGTTTACAATTATTATTAGTATTAAACAATAGCACAGCAGGGGATTGATATGCATTTCAGTCGTCTTTTCAGTCTTGTCAAACGTTATACATCCTCTCTATGTTTGTTACTTGATTGTTCCTCTTCTTCTCGTTCTCTCTGCATTCTTTTTTTAAATAATGTTTTTTACTTTTATTGTTGATTTAATTTTTAAGCTTGATTGCACACTAATGATATTTTGGCAGGTTTTAGTCGCGACTCTTTTCTTGTCTGTCTTGTGTTCTTCTTCGGTACACTCATTTCATTTTACTTGCAATTCTTATTTCCATTAGGAACTAATGCGTTTCCAAAAAATCTATATAGGGTTTTTTTTATTCATGTTTACACGATTCATTCAGATGCTTAAACAGGATTAACAGTGTCCGTGTCCATGTCGCCGCCTTCATCCTTTGAAGGGAATATTTAAAGTCAATTCCGGTCTCCATTGTGACGGAAAATGCTGTTTTGTTTGCATTGTTGCATACGATCGTACATTTCGTTGTCAAAATATTTTATTTTCGGAATATAAAAATAAACTTTATCCTTTCCAAGGAAGTATAAATCAGAAGTCTTTTCTCCAGGCTTTTTCAATATGGCAGAAATGTGTTTTTAAATTTGTGTTTAAAAATTGCTTAGATAAATGCCTTGATGATGATCTCCTCGCTGAATGATTATGATCTCCTCCCTGAATTCTTTGTGAACTTAGCTTCATAAATAAACATGTTTGTGGGTTTTTGAATGCTGACGTCCATCCATTTGCTTTTTGTCCTTAGGTTCTATTTTCTTGCAGCACAGACGTGGAGCCTCTGCATCAGTTTATTCGTCTCGTCTTGCCTTTTCAATTGAATGCAAAGTTCAGTTGAAATTTATGAAAGATTCGATATTTTTCAAACAGTTTTTAATTTCCTTATTGTAGTTATCTTGTTGACAGCTTTTTTTTTTTTATATTGATGATGAGCATGTGTTCATGTGGTCGTTTGATCAACTTTTGTGGAAAATAGGATACAAAAATTCAGCATCTCGAAGGAAACGTTTTTAGCTATTTCCAAAAATTGCAAATTTCTGAGTTTTTAATTACGAAGCATTCGTTATTTCATAATTAATTATTATCCGTCTCACACCGCTAACATTTTAATTGACTCGCGTCCTTTAATTGTCCCCTCTTTTGCCTGTACAAATAGAACTTTTACTAGTCAGACAAGTATTTTTGTGAGGTGAATTGTTCATCCATTGATTTCTAATTTGCTTGATTGAAGTTGTGCATCATCTAGTCAATTTACTCGCCTCAGATTATCGTATGTATATTAAATTATGTTGGAAAGGGGATGTACAACAACTCCGTCCAGTAAAGTTATGTGAACTTTTTCCTCCATTTCCTCCATTGATTTCTCATTTGCATGATTGAAAGGGGATGTACAGCGCCGTCCAGTATAGTTCTGTGCACTTTTTCCTCCATTCCTCCATTGATTTCTCATTTGATTGATTGAAGTTTTCATTATTCAGTCAATTTACTGGCCTCAGATATCATATGTATATTAAACTACGTTGCAAAGGGGATGTACAACGCCGTTCAGTACAGTTTGTCTCAACTAATTGTATCATGGGCATTTTAATGTCGCCTCTTTTCTTTCCCTAAATTGTTCCTGTTGGAATCTTTATGTTGGCCAACAAGAGGCTTCTTTTTCAGTCCAATGTCGGTCGTCTGTTTACTTTTTTTTCATCCCTTTGAGTGTTTTAACATTAAAAAATAAAATAAAGAAATCCTAATCGGTCGGGTGTACTAAGACTATCTTACAAATCTATTTAGGTCGGATGGACTAAGACTATCTTACAAATCTATTAAACGTTTTTTTTCTTCAAATTAGTAATAGGTAACATAATATACAAATAGTATTCGAACTATATAACAAATATGTATATAAAATAGTTAAAAGAATTATACGTACATACACAATATATTTTTTAATATTAATATAAAACGTATTTTGTGCATGGGTTTTTTAACGTTTTAGTAACCTCTATATAACGGTATTGCTTTTTATAATTGTTTTACTTTTATTTTGTTTTAAATCCTTTAAGAATTCCTTAGGAAGAGTATAGTAAAAGTTTTTATCCTTCAATTTTAGTACAGCATTGTAGAAAATATCTTAATGGTGTACTCGCTTTTCGAAGCTCCGGCTCAGTAGTCTTACACATAAACCACTGAACAACGGCGCCAACTGGTCAACTGGAAACTATAAACTCGAATATCTCGGTCTTACACCACCACTGGAACATTTTATATCTACTTTGCACTTTGAAGATGAAGATGAATGTCTGCTGCTTCATTAACAGCAGCTTAAACATCACTCGTTTCTTACATCTTCAAGGCTTCTGGCGTCATTGACAGCAGCTTAAACATCACTCGTTTATTACGTCTGCAAGGGTTATGGCGTCATTAACAGCAGCTTAAACATCACTCGTTTCTTACGTCTGCAAGGCTTCTGGCGTCATTAACAGCAGCTTAAACATCACTCGTTTCTTACGTCTTCAAGGCTTCTGGCGTCATTAACAGCAGCTTAAACATCACTCGTTTCTTACGTCTTCAAGGCTTCTGGCGTCATTAACAGCAGCTTAAACATCACTCGTTTATTACGTCTGCAAGGCTTATGGCGTCATTAACAGCAGCTTAAACATCACTCGTTTCTTACGTCTTCAAGGCTTCTGGCGTCATTAACAGCAGCTTAAACATCACTCGTTTCTCATGTTTGGAAGGCTTCTGGCGTCATTTACAGCAGCTTAAACATCACTCGTTTCTTACGTCTGCAAGGCTTCTGGCGTCATTAACAGCAGCTTAAACATCACTCGTTTCTTACGTCTTCAAGGCTTCTGGCGTCATTAACAGCAGCTTAAACATCACTCGTTTATTACGTCTGCAAGGCTTATGGCGTCATTAACAGCAGCTTAAACATCACTTGTTTCTCATGTCTGGAAGGCTTCTGGCGTCATTAACAGCAGCTTAAACATCACTGTTTCTTACGTCTGCAAGGCTTATGGCGTCATTTACAGCAGCTTAAACATCACTGTTTCTTGCGTCTGCAATGCTTCTGGCGTCATTTACAGCAGCTTAAACATCACTCGTTTCTTACGTCTGCAAGGCTTATGGCGTCATTAACAGCAGCTTAAACATCACTCGTTTCTCATGTCTGGAAGGCTTCTGGCGTCATTAACAGCAGCTTAAACATCACTGTTTCTTACGTCTGCAAGGCTTCTGGCGTCATTAACAGCAGCTTAAACATCACTCGTTTATTACGTCTGCAAGGCTTATGTCGTCATTAACAGCAGCTTAAACATCACTCGTTTCTCATGTCTGGAAGGCTTCTGGCGTCATTAACAGCAGCTTGAACATCATTCGTTTCTTTTTGGGTTTTACTTATTTGTTCTATTCTCTTTAGTTATCTGAAAAATAAGAAATTTGGAAAATGTTGTTAATTTTTACATTAATTTGTACAATCGTTGCTCTCTTACCTATTTTGGATCTCGGGGACCAACAATTAAATCAGAACATAACCAAATATGATCCTTTATGTATTTTTGATGATCAATCTTTAATCCTGATGTCTTGATCAATCTCACTGAGATTCAGTTAGTACTCTATTACTGCACTGCCATCGCCTCCCAGTATTGATTTCATGTGCAGTTTGTGCAGGAAAAATATCACTGTACGAGTAATTACCTAATGCTCTGCTTGGCATCTTATCTGAAACGAAAGCTCAAATGGTTGCCTGTCTTTTCGACCGGATTAAATAACTATTCTTGACCATATTATTATTGAAATTAAAACAAATAACCTTTTAATTCATCTAGTGAAATTTTGTAATAAACATAATAAAAAATGTCAAAAAGAGAAATGAAGTAAAGCCACAAATATGGTGTTAAAAACTGAAATTTCATTGTCTCTTGAACTTTATTTTACTCGACAAAATATGGGGGAAAAGGAATTGAAAACGGAAGTCTTGTTATTTTCCCAGCAAATCGGATATCCTTAATTTAAGTGTACACGATTGGTAGATATTTTCGTATTTTTAGTTTGTTTTTTCTCGACAAAACGAACACGAAAGCCAAGAACCTTTTGGTTACATTGTTTTGTTGCATGTGTTGTTGTTGGAGTTAAGGAAAATAGGGGTAAATCTCCCAAAATATCAATATCTGTTAGAGGGGAAATCCAATCTACCGTAGATTGGTTTTTTGGAAAAAACGAACAACTTGACAGCCAATCAATCAAATCAATCAATCAAAAATATTCAGTGTGTACACTGGGTAACTTAACTCGCTCTTACTCTGCCTTACGCTGATATTCATTTCAGATTAAAAAAAACAACCCATAAAAATTAAAATATGTATTTCATGTAAATTCTCTAATAACCAAAAGTATACTGAATTTCACTATAAATGCTGAAATGTAAAAACACTTAATTTGTTTAAATCATTGGAAATTAAAAGATTGTTAAGTCAACTCCTACCGACAGTAGTTAAACATCATGCCTGGAGAATGTTACACACTCTCTCGGAAATTTTTTTTTACCAACGGCCTCATATTCCGACACATCACCGGATGCAGCGGCTATCACACTTATGTTAAATTTTTTTAAGATTTTTTTTTGGCTGTCAAGTTGTTCGTTTCCCCTTCAAAACGACTCTACCGTAGAGCTAAAACAGCTCTTGATATTTTGGGAGATTTAGCCCTCTTTATACTAGCACAACAACAACACATGCAACAAAAAATGTAAACAAAAGATTTTCGCCTTTCGTGTTCGATTTCCTTTTTGAAAAGTTCTGCGGTCGAGCGCGATTCTGGGGTAGAGTTTTACGAATAAAAATTAACACCCTCCCTTGCATCTGGATCGCAGACACTCAAAATGCAACGTACGTGTGTTTGGAATCAACCTGCCTTGTAAAAAAATTACGCATCAACACTGATGTCGTCGCCAAAATAACTTGTGCACCAACGCTGCCTTTGTTACTCTCTCTTGCAACACCGCTTCGATGGCAGACATTCATTTACAAGCATCACCGACAAGTGGCTAACACCACCGTAGAAGAAGGAAATAAGAAAAGAGAGGCGAGAGAGTACATTTTTGCCAACACGAATACGAGTCTGATGGTCGAAGTACACGTACACCACGCCGTGGAAGAGCTGAGAAGAGGAGTTCGGAAAACTTAACAAGTCAGTTGGTAATAGGGATCGTTGAGTGTCGAGTCGAGGAATTGCGTGACCAACTAGCGCCCGGTTCTTTGGTTTTGGTTGAAATTACGGTTTCCAAATTGGAAGATAATAAAATTTATTTGGTGCATCAGCATTGTTAATTTTGTTTGCAAAATTTCATCGGCTTTAAATGCCACTACAAGTTAAGAAATTACCGGTTGATTTATACCAACATTTCCTGGATCTCTGAAAAATAAAAGAAATTTATACTTACGGTAAAAAGTTATAGTTACTGTAAAAATGAGAATTTTTAAAAATGGTGGCCCTGCAAGTGCGCGTCGCGTCATTAAAAGTTCCAAATATGGAAATCATTTGTTTGCAACAGCATTTTTAATTTTGTTTGCAAAATTTCATCGGCTTTAAATGCCACTACGATTTAAGAAATTACCGGGTAATTTATAATAAGATTTCCTGGATTACTGAAAATTAAAAAGAATTTATACTTACCGTACGGGTTTTAACTACTGTCGTCGTCGTCGAACCCACGCCACGATAAATTCTCGAAAGATCTGAACCAAAAACAAAATATCTGTGAATTCATGAAGACTAAAGGAAAGGAGAATGGAGTGTTCAACTATCGTCGACGCATCAATCACCCTAAAAATTTGTCTACGCCTGTATTCTTGGCAGCGATATTTAACCCTAATAATTTAATTTCTTTATATTGATACCTTTAACATTTAACAGTCAATTTAACTAGAGCCAGGTTATTATTACCTGTTGCGTTGAACTTCTTATATTTTTTTATTATTCCTAAAAAAAAATTTTCCGGTTACATAAGTTTTTTTTTTTATATATAATTCTTTTATTTAGATAACTTAAATTTAATGTAGCTAACTTGAATTTGTGTTTTTTGATATCGGTGAAAGAAAGCCCCTGTGCTTTTCAGTCAGTCCTTAGATAATATTAAACCTAACCATTGCTTCGACAGCTTCGTACCTCGGCCTCGACAGCGCTGGCGACAACGACGTAGAACTACGTGGAATAAGAAGGTAATTTTTGGAAAAATACATTGATATATTAAAATAAATTTTTATGCCCTTATAAATCCCTTCCTGCTCCTCTAGAGTATGCTGGGATATATCCGTAGAATTTCAATTTTTCTTGTATATTTATTATTAGTGACTTTTATTGTTTGTGCATCAGCTTTAATAAGATGGAGTAACCAGATAGACCACGTGTTGATAGACCGCCGCCGCAACCCGAACCTGATGACGGTACGAACGTACCGAGGTGCCAACGTAAACTCGGACGACTATCTTGTTGGTGTAGTGCTCCGAGCGCGGATTGCATCATGACGAAAGACAGCATCCGCGAATAAGATTCGAATCAAGGAATTCGAGGCTCCACCAATGACTGAAGACCACACTATGCTGCCGACACCAAGCATATACGAAGTTAACAGAGCGATACATAATAAGGACCCAGGAACTGATAGTATCGAAGCGAAGCTGACAACTGATCAGGTGATGGAAAAATGTCTAGAGTTTCAGTGTATATCCACAATTGATACACACCACCCAAGTAAACACAATAAAGAATACCAATTTATGACGACATCAATGCACAAACCAAATGTCAATACAAACACCGCACACAATCAGTAACATTCACAAAGCAATAAATTACATTACAAAATAAACAAAGCACACGTGTTCGGCAAACACCGACACGGCGCCCTATGAATCATACACAACAAGTAGAGCATTTGCATCGTGCCCTACTATAGCATAAGCATTTCAAGTGCATCAATAATGAGCACACCATTGTATGTAACGAAAACTATTTCAAGTGCATCGATGTCGATGCACTACGATATTAAATACATATTTTCTATTAGTAGATAAGAAATTTACATTGTTAGAATTACTATAAAAGAAGCAGATTTTACAAAATAAAATCAGAGTTAAACATACACCAAAAAGAAATGTATCTTTTTCTTTAAACACGCCTTGCTAAGGATTCTGATCCTGGTTGCAAAGCCGCTGGTTGCAGCTTACTGCTTAGCAAAACTACACCACCATAATTAGTTCAACTACACTTATACAGTATTTTTCTCTAAATAAGTAGTACGACATGCACTACCGTACATTCACATTACAGACAATTAGTACATACGATAAATAATATCATTACAACACCATCTTTTTATAGACTTTAAAGCCGCCTATGATAGCATACCCAGAGTAGAACTTTAAAAAGCCATGAGAGAATTCGGCAATCCAAATAAACTGACATGACTATGTAGGTTGACCATATGACCAATGTTATAAGCCAAGTAAAAATATCCGGATCACTATCAAGCCCATTAAACATCTATAACGGGCTCCGACAAGGGGGTGGACTGGCCTGCGTCCTCTTCAACCTGGCTTTGGAGAAAGTGATCCGAGACTCTGACGTAACGGCGAGAGGAACAATCCTCTATAAGTCCATTCAGATACTGGCTCACGCAGACGATATTGACATCGTTGGTAGAAACGGAAGAGCTGTACAGAAACTTTTCATCCAGATCGAGCAGGCGGCACGAAATCTAGGGCTACACATAAATGAGAGCAAAACAAAGAACATGGTGGCCATGTCTGCGAGTAGAAGATCCAACATTCAAACATTCAAATAGTGAATTTGAAGTAGTGCAATCCTTTAACTATCCTTTATAGCCGATAGCTGCATGAAACCAGAAATACGCACACGGTTGCTTAAACCCAAGAAAGCCTACGATAGTCGCAAGCAGCGCGTCGGAGTACTCGGGGTTGTGCCAACTCTTTGGCTAGGAGTATACCCTCAAAGCAGTGAACTAATCTATTCCTATTAGAATGAGTAATTATAGTTTAATCGAGTGCATTGTCTTTTGGTCTGTAAGCCGCGAAAGTTTCATTTAGAATGCAGAAAGGCATTCAAAAGGAAAAATTGCATTTCCTTGTGTCTGAAACACGTGGGCTAGGTGTCGATTTGGTCCATATGGTAAAAAAAAAAGCATTTTGTTCTTTTGTTTAAATATCGTTCACACAGCACCAGGAGGAATGCTAGCATGCCTTCAAGTTCTAGAATTACGGAGTAAGTAGCTTAAACATATTATAATTGTATGGGTGTCGAGGAGACTACACCAAGTTCGACTTGTAATGAATGTACAGTTTTTTTTGCGCATGCGATGCGTTGCCGAAGAAATAAATGAAATTTTTTATTTATTTAATTTTTATGATACTAAGGACAATGAAATTTTCGTTATGTTTCCAATACTATAGTATTGACTGAAAGAACAGCGATATTAATCTCTGAATCACACGGAGTTTAATGCGATTTTTGTAAAATAAAAGAACAGTTTTTAATGCTTATAATAAAAGTATTAATTTTAATAATTTTTATAGAGAAAATGAATCAGATTGGGTTTAATGCGATTTTTGTAAAATAACTGCTAGAAATTCATAGTGATTGCTCCACCGTGCCGGAGTCACATTTCGCCCCATGGTGCACAGAGAAAGAGAAAGAGCAACAATCAAGACAAATTTCAGTGCGCAACAACGAGCGATGAAAATGTACCAGCCACACGGCTGAACATCACGCCATGCTAGTACAGCTAGCCATTCCTGTTTGTATGCATTCCCATATTACGGTGCTACGCTGCCAGCACGTAATATGCGTCACAGATGCATGCTTAGTTTCACCCAAAACGTATTTGTATTAGTAATCAACTAAAGAGCAAAATCCATATAAAATTTTTCTGTTTCCCACTACCACATCTTAAGTTTCTCGCTCTTTGCGACTATGTACTTATTTTTTGTACACTGTATTCACATCCCACAAACACAGATGCGTTTTGGATGGGTTTCTCTATAGAGTTGGGCTTTCTATGGAGAAGGTTTTGTATACACCAGACAATGACTATCAAGCCGATCACGCAAAACCTTCTCTATAGAAAACCCAACTCTATAGAGAAACCCATCCAAAACGCATCTGTGTTTGTGGGCACCCAAACAGCGCATCAGGAGGAGCATCTCCACCAAATATTATTCAGGTGCGGCAAGAGCGACCCACAAAAATAATTACCTTTTCGGGGGATTTCACGAGATGACGCGCATTTCGCGATCAGTTCGTAACGGAAGCCCACAATAACGAGGCCATGGCAGACGTCAGCAAGATGCGCGAGCTAAAGTTGGCATTGGATGGAGCCCCCGCCAAATTAATAAGCCGATGGCAGGTGACCGACGCCAACTATTTGGAAGCCTGGGGCAAATTAAACGGAGTTTACGATAACATACAAAGCATCGTTGACGCGCATCTTCACACGCTCCACGCAATGCCAAAGCTCTCGGCTCATGACACAGGCGCACGCGGCATCCAAGACCTCATTAACGAGGCAAACGCGCACTTGGGTTCGATGCGCGTCCTGGGTCTGGATGTTAGCTCGTAGAATCCGTTCATCGTTAACATGCTCAGAGCGAGACTAGACGCCAAAACAAACCACGCTTGGCAGATGAGCAGAGTCGATGTGCGACGGCTCACAACATTGGAGGAGTTCTTCCTGTTTTTGGAGCGACGCGCAAGAGCATCGGTGGAGTCGTCTCTCTTCGAAGTTGAGCGCCAGGGGAAGAGCGTCCCAAGATCAAGGAAAGTACCCACCGTCAAGGGACGAGCGAACACGAGCGAGGGCTATCGCACATCAACGACGCCATCACCGAAGTGCCCAGCTTGCAGCGGCCCCCACCCTTTGTACCGCTGCAGTGATTTTTCGCTGCTATCAGTGCAAAGCAGGATCAACAGAGTCCGAGTATGGGAACTCTGCATGAACTTTCTCCGCACGGGGCAAAATGGCATGACCAACACAACTCAAAGGAGTTACCAACTTGGCAAAAATTCTCTAAATTCTTGGAAGAGCGTGCTACTTCGTCAGCGCCAAATCCGCTCGCAATGCAGTTCAAGCGCTACAGCGAAAACCTAGAAATCTTTTGCATCTTTGCAGCGAATGGGCAGAACTACATGATGGACACTCCCCAGTTTTTGGAGAGTAGTTTTGTTTCTAATAATTTTAATGGCCGAGGGACCGTGGCGAGGGTATGCCTGAAAATGCAGGAGAGGAGGTGCCTTATGCTCCGTCCAATGGAAATGATCACCCACTCATTATGCTTGACGCGCTTAATTCTATCATTAGCGCGGTGGTAAAAAACAGAATGCCATTCCACCGAATTTGTTGGATTTCCAGCCTTCTATCCCGGCCATTCACTCGTACATATAGCCCAGTGGTGCCAGGATGTGGATACTAGAGTCGATAGGGACAACTTAATGGATTTTGAAGTCCTCCCTTGAGTTCAGATGACACTTATCGGTAGAGCTAAGTCCTGGTATCAAAAGTATGGATACCAGCACTACGCCTGGAGTGGTCTACGTGCTTCACTTATTCACACTTTTGCATGTGGGTCGGATATTGTTGGACAATTAAGACAGGTAGCAAATATAGAGAGTAGCGATTACGATACCTATACATACTTTGTAATGACGAAATTCTTTCAGATTAGCCGCTTACCTTTTGAAATACCAGAGGACAAAGTAATTCGAATGGTCATAGGGTGCATTGCAAACGTTGGCTTACGAAATTTCCTTACATTCGTTATGCCACCTAGTGTGTAAATTCTTATTGATCATTTGTCTTTTATAATTGAATCTCCTCGGTACAAACGTGGATTTAACAATTTAAACCATAATGACAGAGTTGCTATGAGTGTTAAAGATCCTTCGACTTCGACAAGCGTTCTGATGGTGCAATGTTTGCCCCCAAGCATCCACGCAAAGCTGCAAATAAGAAGTGCTTTGGTTGCAGTAAAGTACGACACTTAAAAGCGAATTGTTCGCAGTCATCCACATCCGCAAAATAACTCAAAAAGTAACTTCGAACAACTGTACTTTCTGTGGCAAAGCGGTACACGAAGATAAAACCTGTTGGGACAAATCAACGGGCGGATAGTAGGAAAGTCCGCTTATGCAGTGGTACTACAACGTCTGGCGGGGATACTATCGCCGTTGTTGACGGCATTGTTTGTCATTGCCTTCTTGATACTGGCTCCGATTGCTCGTTGATCAGGACTGCTATTTAAAAAAAAAACTTGCAAACGTGCAAAAACATCGACTCATTTCTTAACCGCACGGTAAGTCAATCCTAAGTTAATGTTGTGAGAATAACATTAGACCTTAACATCCCTGATGAATACAAACAGAACAGGTCCACCATGTTGTTGACAAATACGGTGATTTTGTTGTTATTGGATCACCATCGGCAAGCGTAACGTCAGGGGAACTTAACATCAAACTGCGAACTGATTCTATACCAATAATTATAGGCCGTACCGTTTGTCAATATCAGAGCGTCAGGTCGTTAATGAAATCATAGGCGATTTGAAGACGCATAACAGCATACAAGAGAGTCACTCACCTTTCGCTACTCCTATCGTTTTCGTCAGAAAGAAGAATGGGCAAAATCGTTTGTGTGTCGATTTCAGGGTTCTTAATCGCGTCACATTCCAGGAACATCAAAAGTATACACACTTGTTAGGTCACTGCCCAGAAAAACGTGAGCTACAGGGCTACAAAGCCCTGTGAAACCAGGAGCTAGAGACGTTAGCTGTTGTCAGCGCCGTTAAACATGTTCGTACCTATCTGCTTGGGATTAAGTTCATTATAGTTACGGACTGTAACGCTCTAAAATCGACAAAATAAATGAAGGATATTTTACCTAGAGTTGCAAGTTGGTGGTGGTATAGATAACCGAACAGACAACAGAGAGAGAGAGAGAGTTAGCAAAAGCGTGAAGAAATTCAAGTAAGCGCGGATAAACGGCGGGAGTAACTATGACTCTCTTTCGGTCCTCGTGGGTTACCAGCCCCCGAACTTAAATATAATTGGTATGAACGAACAAAATGAGTCTCGGATAACACGGTAACGTGCCACTGCTCTTGATCACCAATTCAACCCTAACAGAACGATTCTAACTTCACCTGTCTTAAGCTTTTCCTGCGATATATGCAGCAGTTTGAAGTTGATATAATTTTAATTAATTAATGTATCTAATTTAAAACTAAAAGTTAGAGAGCTCACCATTAATTATATTATTGATCCAAACTGTCTCATAAAATAAAATTGTCAAACATAAATGTATATTTACCTAGATTGTTAAAGAATAGTATAAACGCAACCTTTGCTATTGTGAATAAAATTATTGTAATATGATATTGGCACTATAGGTCTGCATGAATACATTCATTTGCTCTCTGCAATGGGGTACAGTACTTCAGTGTACTCTATTCATTGCAATAATACGAACTAGTGTGCACTGAAATCGAGTACCCATTTCTATGAAACAAACACTGTACAACATTCGATCACCACAAACCAAAACGAGTACACCATTTGATTTCTCTTTTGCATTTGAATACTCTATCCAAACAAAACGTGTGCAGTAATAAATGCTAAAAATGCACAAAACAACCGTTTCATTCATTCTGATACAGTTGCAGCAAAACTTGCAATGGCTCTAGCTAACATTACAACGATAATCTTTATTTTTGTTTCTTTTATTATTAATATATTGATTACAGCCAGTTTTCTTCAGTAGAACCCTGCTGAATAATTGCCAAAGCCTATAAATGAATGAATCATTCATTCATAAGTGAGTACTCGGTGTACTCAGTGCACTGAACCCATTCTTTATGAGTACACTGCACTAAACATTTTGTTGAGAATGGGTGAACTACCCATTTGACAAACTACATCCAGTCAAGCATTTGCTTTTTTGATCGACAACGATGAGTTTAATTATTTGCTGTGTTCCGTGCAATCTAATTGCAAAGACATAAAGTGCAGTTTTTATAGTTAATCAATAATAGTATTAATTTAGTAAGTTGGAAAACATTATCCAGTTGTTTTTTTTTTTTAGAAAACAACATTCGCCACGAAAACTGGCCTGGGAATGTACAAACGATGGGCTCATCCCGATGAGTTCGATCTGAAAAGGGTACTTACAATTGTGTTAATGCGCGATGGTCTAAAGAGGAAATATCCTTATTAGCCCTAAAGGAGGCTCAACTCTCTTTAGAAGGCCAAGATCGCATGAATATACGTCTCAACGAGTTGTTCCCTCAAAGGACAATATATTACGAAAATCAGCGATCAAGCTACCACTAGTTCCGTAGCAGCCCAAAGTAATCATAGAAGGTTCTACACACTTACATCCTAGCAAGAATGTAATGGAACCGTTCTGGATGGCTATTAAGGAGACGAGAATGGACACATCGCCCATTGATGAGACTCTATTCAATAGCAATGATCTTAAGACGTGTGGTATCCTATCACTACAGACGAGATCATTAACAACTTTCCATCGATCTCAACGTCACCTGGTCCAGATCAAATAACACCCAAGTATCTGAGACCATACCGCCAGACACACTCATGATTATCTTCAATATAATCATGTGGTGTAAACAAAGCCCGATTAGCCTTCTACAGGCAAAAACCATCTTCTTGCCAAAAAAGGACCAAGCAATCGCGGCTGGCGACTTTCGACCCATAACCATTCCTTCAGTGCTTCTATGATATTTCCACAGCATTATCTCCAAGAGAATCAACAGCAAATTCGACTTTGATTCTCGACAACTGCGCAGATAATGCTACACTGTTGGACATGATTCTACGCGACAATCACCAACGCCATACACCTTGCTATCTAGCATCAATTGATATCAGCAAGGCTTTCGACTCGGTGTCCCATAGAGCAATCTTTGAAACCCTGAATTCCTACGGAATGCCCAACGGATTTGTCTCTTACCTAGAGAATACGTATAGGGATTCCAGTACTAGGCTGTTCGACGATAATTGGGTCAGTAGTGATATCCATCCAATGCGAGGTGTTAAACAAGGAGATCCCTTATCTGCAGTCATATTGAAAATAATTAAAATTCCCTACTTCTAATCGTGTGAGAGCTATAAAGCTACCCAAACAAATAAGTACCCTCTCGTTGTTATATAACAGCGTTATAGAGAGAGCGAGGCCACTGAGCTGGAGGTTTGATGAGCTGACCTAAATTAGTCTGTCTTTGATCACCAAAGGGTACAGTCACTGGTTGTCTCGCCGGTATGCGATAATGTATTAATAAAATAGTTTACATATTTCAGAAGTGGGATTCAACTCTGTCGCCATAAATTTTTGAACAGTGATAAAAAAAACAACAGAAACGATCCTGTGTTTACTTTTGTTTTTCGCGTTCGGTGTTATCTGTGTACTTTTTTGTATCTGCTGTATCTGTTGTGTCTTCGAAATCGTATATTCACGCAGCTGTGTTAAGCATTGTCCTTTATCGAAACTAGTGCGCTTGAAAAACTATAAGAAAAAAAAAAACAACGCATGTGTGTATATTTTCGGCGCTCGGTTCGGTTCGGTGTTATCTGTGTGTTACTGGTATCGGTTGCATTTGTTGACCCTTACGTATTACCCTAATGGAGGCACGTACCTTTAATTACCATATTTGAACCAGGAAAACATTCGACACCTGTATATGACTGGGTAAGTAATGTGAATAATTTACAGTTATTTTCGGTTGGAATGACTTGGTGACGATGTTTTATGCTGGAAGCCGGCGGGAGTAACTATGACTCTCCTAAAATTGATCTTGCTCAGTGATAAGTCTATGCATCAATGGGGGCGAAGTATCTCCCCCATTCTAGCCTATCTACTATATATATACCTATGTATATATTCCTCCTCGTGGTTCCTGCTGGAAACGTGATATGAACTGTATACGTATTAATATATATCTCTGTATAATCGTGCGTGTATCAGTGTCTTTCACGGCTGAAGTAGAAGGTTTTCGCGGTCCTGTGGGTTACCAGCCCCCTCGACTTTAATAATTGGTGCAAACGACAACAATAAGCCTCGGATATTACGGTCATGTGCCACTGCTCGTGACCATCAATTACTCAACCTACCACCCGATGTGACAATCGCATTCTTTTACGCTTCAGTGAAACACGGAGGGCTTGGCTTGCCATCCCTTCGTTGGTTAGCTCCCATGCTAAGATTGCACTGCCTTCAGAATCTCAAGTTACCTAACTTAGAGAATTCTCTGGCCGCTAACACCATCCTGGCCAAAGAAATGGATGTCGCGAAGATGAGATTGATGGTTAATGGACGGAACCTCTATACAAAAATAGATGTTGAATCTTTCTGGGCCGACAGACTGTATTCGTCAGTCGATGGGTCGGGTCTTAAGGAAGCATCTGATGCTCCTTTCGCGCATAGATGGATTCGTGAGCCATCCAGATTGCTATCAAGACGTGACTTTCTTAACTGTATAAGAATTCACATAAACGCTCTTCCCTCAAGCTCCCGCACCAGTCGAGCTGGAAGTCGCGAAGACAGGAATTGTCGCGCCTGATGCGGAGTTCCTGAGACAACGAATCATATTCTTCAAGGTTGTCACAGGACTCATGGTAGCAGAGTCTCACGCCACAACAGCATCATCAAATTCATCAAGCGCGACCTCGATAATAAAGGTTGGACGACCAACCTTGAATATCGCCTACATACATCCTTAGGCCTGAGGAAGCCTGACTTAATCTCGATTTATGACGATAAAGCAGTACTCATTGATGCCCAAATCGTTACCGACGGGTATAGCCTCAATGCTATGCACTCCACCAAGGTCAGGAAATAAGACACAGATGAGATTAGGGCCCAAATCAAGAACATATTCAAGGTCCACCAAGTTACAACAACATCAGTAACACTCAATTGGCGGGGAATTTGGTCCAAAGATTCCATCGAAAGTCTCCTGGAATTGGAAGTTATAAGTAAATCTTCTGCTGCTCTCATTAGCACGCGTGCGGCGATAGGCGGCCTTAGAAGTTTTAGAATATTCAACGCCACAACATCAGTCGCACGCCGCGCTGGTTAAGTCAAACTGCTATATATAACTAGCGTGCTGCCTGCGCTTCCATCTTTCAGTCATAATAGTACGGAGTTTTAGTGAGTAAGAGTCTCACACTACCACAAGGATGACGGATTTCTCCTCTCTATTCCTATTTTTTTATTTTTTCGTTTTCTTTATTATTTTTTATTATTTCGTTTTCTTTATTATTTTTTATTATTTCGTTTCTTCTTTATTATTTTATTATCTTTTTATTTTATTATTTTACGATCCTATCTATTTATCCAACCATGTGTTGCTTAAAATTTCGTTTGTTTCGGCTAGGATAATTGCAGAAGTTCCGTTCACACAATCCTTAACCTGCCAACCGAAATGTTATCCTTTATGCATTTCGATTGGTTGGGGGGTTTTGTGAACATATAGGTCTTCTGTAGGATGGATAACCGTCGATGCGGGTATACGGGTTTCCTTACTGGAAATGCATTTACTTTCCGCAACACACATCCAGGACCCAACCTCGTACTACGTTTATAAAAAAACTCCTTCATTGACTGCATGCTGTTTGAACAACGGCAAGGACATAGAAGTCATGGATGCGCCTATCTACTATATATGTATATACCTATGTATATATTCCTCCTCGTGGTTCCTGCTGGAAACGTGATATGAACTGTATACGTATTAATATATATCTCTGTATAATCGTGCGTGTATCAGTGTCTTTCACGGCTGAAGTAGAAGGTTTTCGCGGTCCTGTGGGTTACCAGCCCCTTCGACTTTAATAATTGGTGCAAACCACAACAATCAGCCTCGGATATTACGGTCATGTGCCACTGCTCGTGACCATCAATTACCTAACAGTTCGTCTTCAATTTCAACTACACCTGAAATTACCTTTTCTTGCGATTTTGCAACAGAAATTTCTCCACGAAAATTGGCTTGGGAGTGCACAAGCGAAGAGCTCACCCCAATGACGTCGACCTCGAAAGAGAAAACTTAAACAGCAATGTTAAAGCGCGATGGTCAAAAGAGGAACTTTCCTTATTAGCCCTAAAGGAGGCACAACTTTCTTTAGAAGGCCAAGATCGAATGAACATACGCCTCACCAACATGTTCCCACAAAGAACCCTGGAGGCGATTAAAAAGGCTAGGCAAAAAGCGGACTGTAGAAACATGGTCCGACAATATGTTACCGACATCGGCAATAGAGCTAACACCAATTCGTTAGCAACTCCCATGTTTGCCGACGTCATTTTGGAGCAATTACGTTCCTCAGCCCTCCCGCGTAACACCAGCCTCCGTTCTGACATACTAAACTCCATTGCCCTAGACGCCTCAAGGATAAGCAAAGATGAAACCCTCATTAAATTAACCGCTTACCTTTTCGACATCCTTCCTAGTCAAAGTCTACCGACTACACACGTCAAAGCTTAAGTGCTATCTGAGTAGTAGACAAAAAAGGAGGATGGATTATGCACGAACCCAAAGGAACTTTCGGCAACACCAGGGTCGTTGTACAAAGTCTATATTAGAAGGCTCCACTTGCTCGGCTCTCCCCTCCAGAGCTATCTATAATGGAGCCCTTTTGGAAGGCCGTCATGGAGATCAGGACGGATAATTCGCCCCCCCCTGATGAGTTACTGTTCAACGTCGATCTTAAGGAAGTGTGGCTTCCCGTCACAATTGATGAGATCAGAAATAACTTTCCTACGATCTCGACCTCGCCTGGTCCAGATAACATAACTTCAAAATATCTGAGATCTATACCGCCCGACACACTAACGAACATATAAAATATAATTATGTGATGTTAACGGAGCCCGATTGACCTTCTTAAAGCTTCAAAACTATCTTATTGTCCAAGAAGGACGAGGCTATTGCGGCTGGCGATTTTAGACCCATAACCATTCCTTCAATCTTTCTTAGACATATACATAGCATTTTATTGAAATGAATCAATAACATCTTTGACTTTGATTCTCGGCCATGTGCCTTCAGACACACGAACGGTTGCGCAGATCATGCTACATTGTTGGATATGGTTCTACGTAACAATCACCAAAGCCACACCCCTTGCTATATGGCATAAGCTTTCGACTCAGTATCCCATAGAGCAATCTTTGGAACACTGACTGGTGCGGAAAGACCCACTTAAGCCACTGCAACGACTACATGCGCTGATGTCCTACCTGATACCTCAACTCTACCACCGTATGACCCTTGGGAACATCACAATCGGTGGACTTCGCAAAACTGACACCGTCATCCGAAGTGCAGTAAGAGATTGGCTCAACCTACCACCCGATGTGACAATCGCATTCCTTCACGCTTCAGTGAAACACGGAGGGCTTGGCTTGCCATCCCTTCGTTGGTTAGCTCACATGCTAAGATTGCACTGCCTTCAGAATCTCAAGTTACCTAACTTAGAGAATTCTCTGGCCGATAACACCATCCTGGCCAAAGAAATGGATGTCGCGAAGATGAAATTGATGGTTAATGGACGAAACCTCTATACAAAAATAGATGTTGAATCTTTCTGGGCCGACAGACTGTATTCGTCAGTCGATGGTTCGGGTCTTAAGGAAGCATCTGATGCTCCTTTCGCGCATAGATGGATTCGTGAGCCATCCAGATTGCTATCAAGACGTGACTTTCTTAACTGTATAAGAATTCACATAAACGCTCTTCCCTCAAGCTCCCGCAC
The DNA here is from genome assembly GCA_947095585.1 of Nephrocerus scutellatus. Taxonomy (NCBI): domain Eukaryota; kingdom Metazoa; phylum Arthropoda; class Insecta; order Diptera; family Pipunculidae; genus Nephrocerus; species Nephrocerus scutellatus. The sequence goes on from OX352761.1 coordinate 11,861,518, forward strand.
CAGTCGAGGTGGAAGTCGCGAAGACAGGAATTGTCGCGCCTGATGCGGAGTTCCTGAGACAACGAATCATATTCTTCAAGGTTGTCACAGGACTCATGGTAGCAGAGTCTCACGCCACAACAGCATCATCAAATTCATCAAGCGCGGTCTCGATAATAAAGGTTGGACGACCAACCTTGAATATCGCCTACATACATCCTTAGGCCTGAGGAAGCCTGACTTAATCTCGATTTATGACGATAAAGCAGTACTCATTGATGCCCAAATCGTTACCGACGGGTATAGCCTCAATGCTATGCACTCCACCAAGGTCAGGAAATAAGACACAGATGAGATTAGGGCCCAAATCAAGAACATATTCAAGGTCCACCAAGTTACAATAACATCGGTAACACTCAATTGGCGGGGAATTTGGTCCAAAGATTCCATCGAAAGTCTCCTTGAATTGGAAGTTATAAGTAAATCTTCTGCTGCTCTCATTAGCACGCGTGCTGCGATAGGCGGCCTTAGAAGTTTTAGAATATTCAACGCCACAACATCAGTCGCACGCCGCGCTGGTTAAGTCAAACTGCTATATATAACCAGCGTGCTGCCTGCGCTTCCATCTTTCAGTCATAATAGTACGGAGTTTTAGTGAGTAAGAGTCTCACACTACCACAAGGATGACGGATTTCTCCTCTCTATTCCTATTTTTTTATTTTTTCGTTTTCTTTATTATTTTTTATTATTTCGTTTCTTCTTTATTATTTTATTATCTTTTTATTTTATTATTTTACGATCCTATCTATTTATCCAACCATGTGTTGCTTAAAATTTCGTTTGTTTCGGCTAGGATAATTGCAGAAGTTCCGTTCACACAATCCTTAACCTGCCAACCGAAATGTTATCCTTTATGAATTTCGATTGGTTGGGGGGTTTTGTGAACATATAAGTCTTCTGTAGGATGGATAACCGTCGATGCGGGTATATGGGTTTCCCTACTGCAAATTCATTTACTTTCCGCAACACACATCCAGGACCCAACCTCGTACTACGTTTATAAAAAAACTCCTTCATTGACTGCATGCTGTTGGAACAACGGCAAGGACATAGAAGTCATGGATGCGCCTATCTACTATATATATACCTATGTATATATTCCTCCTCGTGGTTCCTGCTGGAAACGTGATATGAACTGTATACGTATTAATATATATCTCTGTATAATCGTGCGTGTAGCAGTGTCTTTCACGGCTGAAGTAGAAGGTTTTCGCGGTCCTGTGGGTTACCAGCCCCCTCGACTTTAATAATTGGTGCAAACGACAACAATCAGCCTCGGATATTACGGTCATGTGCCACTGCTCGTGACCATCAATTACCTAACAGTTCGTCTTCAATTTCAACTACACCTGAAATTACCTTTTCTTGCGATTTTGCAACAGAAATTTCGCCACGAAAATTGGCTTGAGAGTGCACAAGCGAAGAGCTCACCCCAATGACGTCGATCTCGAAAGAGAAAACTTAAACAGCAATGTTAAAGCGCGATGGTCAAAAGAGGAACTTTCCTTATTAGCCCTAAAGGAGGCACAACTTTCTTTAGAAGGCCAAGATCGAATGAACATACGCCTCACCAACATGTTCCCACAAAGAACCCTGGAGGCGATTAAAAAGGCTAGGCAAAAAGCGGACTGTAGAAACATGGTCCGACAATATGTTACTGACATCGGCAATAGAGCTAATGGAGCCCTTTTGGAAGGCCGTCATGGAGATCAGGACGGATAATTCGCCCCCCCTGATGAGTTACTGTTCAACGTCGATCTTAAGGAAGTGTGGCTTCCCGTCACAATTGATGAGATCAGAAATAACTTTCCTACGATCTCGACCTCGCCTGGTCCAGATAACATAACTTCAAAATATCTGAGATCTATACCGCCCGACACACTAACGAACATATAAAATATAATTATGTGATGTTAACGGAGCCCGATTGGCCTTCTTAAAGCTTCAAAACTATCTTATTGTCCAAGAAGGACGAGGCTATTGCGGCTGGCGATTTTAGACCCATAACCATTCCTTCAATCTTTCTTAGACATATACATAGCATTTTATTGAAATGAATCAATAACATCTTTGACTTTGATTCTCGGCCATGTGCCTTCAGACACACGAACGGTTGCGCAGATCATGCTACATTGTTGGATATGGTTCTACGTAACAATCACCAAAGCCACACCCCTTGCTATATGGCATAAGCTTTCGACTCAGTATCCCATAGAGCAATCTTTGGAACAGTGACTGGTGCGGAAAGACCCACTTAAGCCACTGCAACGACTGCATGCGCTGATGTCCTACCTGATACCTCAACTCTACCACCGTATGACCCTTGGGAACATCACAATCGGTGGACTTCGCAAAACTGACACCGTCATCCGAAGTGCAGTAAGAGATTGGCTCAACCTACCACCCGATGTGACAATCGCATTCCTTCACGCTTCAGTGAAACACGGAGGGCTTGGCTTGCCATCCCTTCGTTGGTTAGCTCCCATGCTAAGATTGCACTGCCTTCAGAATCTCAAGTTACCTAACTTAGAGAATTCTCTTGCCGATAACACCATCCTGGCCAAAGAAATGGATGTCGCGAAGATGAGATTGATGGTTAATGGACGAAACCTCTATACAAAAATAGATGTTGAATCTTTCTGGGCCGACAGACTGTATTCGTCAGTCGATGGGTCGGGTCTTAAGGAAGCATCTGATGCTCCTTTCGCGCATAGATGGATTCGTGAGCCATCCAGATTGCTATCAAGACGTGACTTTCTTAACTGTATAAGAATTCACATAAACGCTCTTCCCTCAAGCTCCCGCACCAGTCGAGGTGGAAGTCGCGAAGACAGGAATTGTCGCGCCTGATGCGGAGTTCCTGAGACAACGAATCATATTCTTCAAGGTTGTCACAGGACTCATGGTAGCAGAGACTCACGCCACAACAGCATCATCAAATTCATCAAGCGCGACCTCGATAATAAAGGTTGGACGACCAACCTTGAATATCGCCTACATACATCCTTAGGCCTGAGGAAGCCTTACTTAATCTCGATTTATGACGATAAAGCTGTACTCATTGATGCCCAAAACGTTACCGACGGGTACAGCCTCAATGCTATGCAGTCCACCAAGGTCAGGAAATACGACACAGATGAGATTAGGGCCCAAATCAAGAACATATTCAAGGTCCACCAAGTTACAACAACATCAATAACACTCAATTGGCGGGGAATTTGGTCCAAAGATTCCATCGAAAGTCTCCTGGAATTGGAAGTTATAAGTAAATCTTCTGCTGCTCTCATTAGCACGCGTGCGGCGATAGGCGGTCTTAGAAGTTTTAGAATATTCAACGCCACAACATCAGTCGCACGCCGCGCTGGTTAAGTCAAACTGCTATATATAACCAGCGTGCTGCCTGCGCTTCCATCTTTCAGTCATAATAGTACGGAGTTTTAGTGAGTAAGAGTCTCACACTACCACAAGGATGACGGATTTCTCCTCTCTATTCCTATTTTTTTATTTTTTCGTTTTCTTTATTATTTTTTATTATTTCGTTTCTTCTTTATTATTTTATTATCTTTTTATTTTATTATTTTACGATCCTATCTATTTATCCAACCATGTGTTGCTTAAAATTTCGTTTGTTTCGGCTAGGATAATTGCAGAAGTTCCGTTCACACAATCCTTAACCTGCCAACCGAAATGTTATCCTTTATGCATTTCGATTGGTTGGGGGGTTTTGTGAACATATAGGTCTTCTGTAGGATGGATAACCGTCGATGCGGGTATACGGGTTTCCTTACTGGAAATGCATTTACTTTCCGCAACACACATCCAGGACCCAACCTCGTACTACGTTTATAAAAAAAAACTCCTTCATTGACTGCATGCTGTTTGAACAACGGCAAGGACATAGAAGTCATGGATGCGCCTATCTACTATATATGTATATACCTATGTATATATTCCTCCTCGTGGTTCCTGCTGGAAACGTGATATGAACTGTATACGTATTAATATATATCTCTGTATAATCGTGCGTGTATCAGTGTCTTTCACGGCTGAAGTAGAAGGTTTTCGCGGTCCTGTGGGTTACCAGCCCCCTCGACTTTAATAATTGGTGCAAACGACAACAATCAGCCTCGGATATTACGGTCATGTGCCACTGCTCGTGACCATCAATTACCTAACAGTTCGTCTTCAATTTCAACTACACCTGAAATTACCTTTTCTTGCGATTTTGCAACAGAAATTTCGCCACGAAAATTGGCTTGGGAGTGCACAAGCGAAGAGCTCACCCCAATGACGTCGACCTCGAAAGAGAAAACTTAAACAGCAATGTTAAAGCGCGATGGTCAAAAGAGGAACTTTCCTTATTAGCCCTAAAGGAGGCACAACTTTCTTTAGAAGGCCAAGATCGAATGAACATACGCCTCACCAACATGTTCCCACAAAGAACCCTGGAGGCGATTAAAAAGGCTAGGCAAAAAGCGGACTGTAGAAACATGGTCCGACAATATGTTACCGACATCGGCAATAGAGCTAACACCAATTCGTTAGCAACTCCCATGTTTGCCGACGTCATTTTGGAGCAATTACGTTCCTCAGCCCTCCCGCGTAACACCAGCCTCCGTTCTGACATACTAAACTCCATTGCCCTAGACGCCTCAAGGATAAGCAAAGATGAAACCCTCATTAAATTAACCGCTTACCTTTTCGACATCCTTCCTAGTCAAAGTCTACCGACTACACACGTCAAAGCTTAAGTGCTATCTGAGTAGTAGACAAAAAAGGAGGATGGATTATGCACGAACCCAAAGGAACTTTCGGCAACACCAGGGTCGTTGTACAAAGTCTATATTAGAAGGCTCCACTTGCTCGGCTCTCCCCTCCAGAGCTATCTATAATGGAGCCCTTTTGGAAGGCCGTCATGGAGATCAGGACGGATAATTCGCCCCCCCTGATGAGTTACTGTTCAACGTCGATCTTAGGCTTCCCGTCACAATTGATGAGATCAGAAATAACTTTCCTACGATCTCGACCTCGCCTGGTCCAGATAACATAACTTCAAAATATCTGAGATCTATACCGCCCGACACACTAACGAACATATAAAATATAATTATGTGATGTTAACGGAGCCCGATTGGCCTTCTTAAAGCTTCAAAACTATCTTATTGTCCAAGAAGGACGAGGCTATTGCGGCTGGCGATTTTAGACCCATAACCATTCCTTCAATCTTTCTTAGACATATACATAGCATTTTATTGAAATGAATCAATAACATCTTTGACTTTGATTCTCGGCCATGTGCCTTCAGACACACGAACGGTTGCGCAGATCATGCTACATTGTTGGATATGGTTCTACGTAACAATCACCAAAGCCACACCCCTTGCTATATGGCATAAGCTTTCGACTCAGTATCCCATAGAGCAATCTTTGGAACAGTGACTGGTGCGGAAAGACCCACTTAAGCCACTGCAACGACTGCATGCGCTGATGTCCTACCTGATACCTCAACTCTACCACCGTATGACCCTTGGGAACATCACAATCGGTGGACTTCGCAAAACTGACACCGTCATCCGAAGTGCAGTAAGAGATTGGCTCAACCTACCACCCGATGTGACAATCGCATCCTTCACGCTTCAGTGAAACACGGAGGGCTTGGCTTGCCATCCCTTCGTTGGTACGCTCCCATGCTAAGATTGCACTGCCTTCAGAATCTCAAGTTACCTAACTTAGAGAATTCTCTGGCCGATAACACCATCCTGGCCAAAGAAATGGATGTCGCGAAGATGAGATTGATGGTTAATGGACGTAACCTCTATACAAAAATAGATGTTGAATCTTTCTGGGCCGACAGACTGTATTCGTCAGTCGATGGGTCGGGTCTTAAGGAAGCATCTGATGCTCCTTTCGCGCATAGATGGATTCGTGAGCCATCCAGATTGCTATCAAGACGTGACTTTCTTAACTGTATAAGAATTCACATAAACGCTCTTCCCTCAAGCTCCCGCACCAGTCGAGGTGGAAGTCGCGAAGACAGGAATTGTCGCGCCTGATGCGGAGTTCCTGAGACAACGAATCATATTCTTCAAGGTTGTCACAGGACTCATGGTAGCAGAGTCTCACGCCACAACAGCATCATCAAATTCATCAAGCGCGACCTCGATAATAAAGGTTGGACGACCAACCTTGAATATCGCCTACATACATCCTTAGGCCTGAGGAAGCCTGACTTAATCTCGATTTATGACGATAAAGCAGTACTCATTGATGCCCAAAACGTTACCGACGGGTATAGCCTCAATGCTATGCAGTCCACCAAGGTCAGGAAATACGACACAGATGAGATTAGGGCCCAAATCAAGAACATATTCAAGGTCCACCAAGTTACAACAACATCAGTAACACTCAATTGGCGGGGAATTTGGTCCAAAGATTCCATCGAAAGTCTCCTGGAATTGGAAGTTATAAGTAAATCTTCTGCTGCTCTCATTAGCACGCGTGCGGCGATAGGCGGCCTTAGAAGTTTTAGAATATTCAACGCCACAACATCAGTCGCACGCCGCGCTGGTTAAGTCAAACTGCTATATATAACCAGCGTGCTGCCTGCGCTTCCATCTTTCAGTCATAATAGTACGGAGTTTTAGTGAGTAAGAGTCTCACACTACCACAAGGATGACGGATTTCCCCTCTCTATTCCAAAAAAAAAAAAAAAGTTGATATTGCCACGCAACGACTCTGTGCATCGGTGGTCAAGAGTATTTACGTTTAACCGCATGCCTTTCACCGTCAACGACAATGACATAGAGACCATAGATGCGCCTATCTACTTCCTCCACGTAGTTCCCGCTGGGCAACGTGATATGTGTTGTACACGTATTAATATATTTCTTTATATAATTGTGCGTGTATGTACCTTGTATATCACGGCTGTGGTAGAAGGTTTTTGTTTCGGTCCACGTGGGTTACCAGCCCCCGTGTCTTAAATTTAAATTGGCATGATCAATCTCGGATATTACGGTCACGTGCCACTGCTCGTGATCACCAATTCACCCCTAATAGAACGATTCTAACATCATCTGTCTTGAGCCTTTCCTGCGATATATGCAACAGAACATTCGCCACTAAAACTGGCCTTGGAGTGCACAAACGACGGGCTCATCCCTATGAATTCGATCTGGAGAGAGTTAATACTAACAATCGTGTTAAAGCGCGATGGTCTAAGGAAGAAATTTCCCTATTAGCCCTAAAGGAGGCTCAACTCTCTTTAGAAGGCCAAGATCGCTTGAATATACGTCTCAACGAATTATTCCCCCAAAGGACAATCGAAGCGATCAAAAAGGCCAGGCAAAAGCTAGACTACAGGAATATGGTTCGCCAATATATGACGGACATCAGCGATCGAACTACCACTAGTTCTGTAGCAGCCCCCCCGAACATTTCCCATTTTTTCCTATTTCCGGTGTTAATTTATCCATAATGTAACAATACCAATTTTACCAATAACCCAAATCTATTATCCTAAATCCGACGACCAAATCTATCAATCTTCAATCTATTATTTTAACTCAAATCCTAAATCGGACACCGACGACCCACCGCGGCGTCTACATTTTTAATTGTCCATATTATTCTCGCATTCGCTTGTTCGTACAACGACTGCGAGAATTGTGATGCGGACACACGCAGGTCAACAGAACGGTTCAGCTTGACCTGCATTAAAAAATTCAAGTAACGAAGGCATGGAGGTAGAAATGGAACGATCGATGAACCAGTCAATTCAAAACATCCGAATAGTACAGTCGTCCTAAACTCTGAAACAAAATAAGATTAAATAAAGATAAAATTATGTTTTAAAAGTGCTGTGTATTAGTTTTTATTTTTCGTACTACCACGACTCAACATTTTGTGGCAGCGGTGGGATTACTAGGTAAAGCATCTGCCTAGTATCTCGATTTTTTTTTATTTAAAAAAAAACTCAGTGAAAGTAGTGTTCAAAGTTCTGCTACTATTATAAAATACAATCTTTTTAGACGAATAAATGCAAAAAAAAAACAACAAAAACAAAAACAAACTGTTTATTTTAAAGTGATAAAAAAAGGGAAACAGTAATAGCAGGTTTTGTGCCCAAACAACTCTAGAGAGCCAAGAGTTAGTAAATTTTATTGTGATCAACAGAGCAGCACTGGCAAAAGTGATATTAGTATTTCTAAATTCAAAGCAACAACAATGAACTAAATCCTAGAATTCAAGCACCTCACCGACATCATCAATCATCATCACAAGCATCTACAGCACTAACATCATCATTTCATCATCAACATAATCACCAGAATCGAACCACCAGCATCCAGCACATCAGAGAGGAACCTTTCACATCAATATTTCGACGTCCTTCACCTGCAATCACTTGAATTCGCCAAACAGCAACATCCATGAACAAAATGAACTCGTAAGCGTTTACATTTTTTTTTCTCTCTCTCTATTGCTAATATATTGTAGATATTGCTTTAAGCCAACACAAAAAAAATTTTTTTAACATCTAACAAAAACAACAGAAATATATTTTTTTTATTAAATGTGATATGATATGTGATTAATTTAAAAAAAAAAACAAAAAAAAAATATAACAAATATTCACGAGGCAAAGAAAACAAAAGACCCGCGATTCAATAACCCATACAATATAAGTCCTTTTCTGCAATTTTTTCCCGTTTTATTTCCTCCTATTTCCATATTATACCTTTATGTCAACCCTCAATCTTATCATATCGTTAAGAAACCAGGGTTTTCCGAGGCAAGACTCAGAGTTAGTTGACGAAACTATAAATATTAAAGTTCCCCAAGTAGCATTAAAAGATTCAAAGTTAGTTGACAATCCGATAGTTATTAAAGCTCCCCAAGTATCATTAGATAAAAAATTAAAAATGACTACAAGCCGTTTTATCCCCTCACACGCCATCAAGCTAATTCCTGAGTTTGATGGATTAGCCAAAAGTTTAGATAGATTCATACAACTAGTTGACTAGTTGCAGTAAAAAAAAACGACTGGCGATGCCGGCAAACTAGAATTAGTTGACAAAGTGAAATATTGAAGTTCCCCAAGTAGCATTAAAAGATTCAAAGTTAGTTGACAATCCGATAGTTATTAAAGTTCCCCAATTATCATTAGATAAAAAATTAAAAATGACTACAAGCCGTTTTAACCCCTCACACGCCATCAAGCTAATTCCTGAGTTTGATAGATTACCCAAAAGTTTAGATAGATTCATACAACTAGTTGACTAGTTGCAGTCAAAAAAAAAACGACTGGCGATGCCGGCAAACTAGAATTAGTTGACAAAGTGAAGTCAAAGTTAACTGGCAGAGCCTACAATGTTGTAATAAAATACACCCAGGGTTCTTCTCCTCTGATTCGGTGTTACAAATTGTGTTTTTTTGTTGCTTAAATAATAACTCGGTTGTTTCAGGTACTTGTTTTTGTTTTATTGTATCTTTTTTTGTTTTCTTATTTTCTCGGTACTAATACTAGTTTACATTTTTCTGGTACTTAAAGCTAAAAATAACTACCTACTTATATATATGGGTGTTCCGACGCAGGGGTGTTGGCGCATCCAATACCCTTTAGCAAAGTCGTACCTCTCGGTCGACGACTGGAACGTCTATAGCTCGTGCAAAAGGATTTTTGAAGGAAAACGTCGCTATTTTCTTCGACCTTTTAGAAGCAGAAATGAACACATACAACTTCTCTACAAACAACATATAAAATGTCGATGAAACAGGAATTTCTGTTGTCCCAGAAAAAATGCCAAAGGTCTTAGCTGTGAAAGGTCGAAATCAGATAGGAGCACTTACTTCAGATGAAAGAGGATCTCTAATAACTTCAATTTTATGTATGAGCGCAGGTGGATCGTTCGTACCACCGATGCTCATCTTTCCTAGGAAGAGGGACAATCCTCTTCTTATGAAAGGTGCACCGCCTGGATCAATTTATGCCAATCATCCCTCTGGATGGATTCAAACTAATTTGTTTACAAAATGGTTCAAGCACTTTCTTGCAGCGGTGAAACCTTCTACGTTGTCTCCAGTATTGCTCATAATGGACGGACATGCCAGCCACACAATGAACATCGAACTCATTGACCTAGCTAGAAATAATCATGTTCGTATTCTTTCCATTCCCCCACACTCTAGTCATAAACTCCAACCACTCGACAAAACATTCATGGGACCGTTAAAAAAAAATATTTGACAGAGGAAATCAGGCGATGGGTCGTAAATAAATACATAATTGAGGTATTTGGACGATCATATTTGAAAACTCATACTGGAGAAATAGCAGTAAAAGGGTTTGCATCAACTGGAATATGCCCTTTTGATAGGCATATCTTCAAGGATCGCGATTTTCTTGCAGCAGAGGAAGTCGATGACACTCTTATAACAGTAAACAATCAATGTTCACTTAATGAAATTACTGATTCACCTGAAAGGCCTACGATAGTGCAACGAAATGCAGTTGGACCTGAATTGGACTTCTCAGTACCTTGCAGTATGGTGTTGGTGTACTTGCTTAGGTAGAAATTTTTAAATGAAGTAGACCGTACTTTGTAGCAAAGCGCAATTGAATTGATGCCCAGAATTATTTATTTCTTTTTTAAATTCTCTATATTAACTTCGCGTGTCCGTGGCTGGCTGGCTGGTGGGCAGAATCTTGTAATCAATTTTTAACACACTTCCAAAAGACCGATTTTATTGAAATTTTGCACACATGTATATTTCCGGTGACAATACTTTTTATTTAAATTTGAGTGTGATCGGGCCGCGGGGTCTGGGGGCTCCCAAACAAATTTGTTTCCCCGACATCAGATCATTTCTTTGTGTTCTGTGTGCGTTGTGTTCTGTGCGCTGTGGACAGCGCTGCTTGCTTTACAATTGGGGTTATTTTGTGGTTGGATTGTAGTGCTTCATATGTGTTTTTATATTTCAGCATTTATAGTGATATTCAGTATACTTCCTTCAATTTGCCTTCAATTGCGTGCCTCAGCTCCAGTTGTTCTTGGTCGAGCCACTTCGCATCGTGTACAACAGGCTACCGGGGATCAAGGTGAGTTTTGGCATTTACATATAGAAACACAATTTACCGAATTTTCGCTATAAATCGTCCATGCCATTATATTTTTTCTATAGTTGGTGGTAAACGGGTACTTACGGAAATAGTCCATTCACGTCCCAAAGAATGTGCGAAAAAGATGGGCACAATTGGACGCCCTGTAAACGTACAGACGAATTTCTTTCTATGCTGAAAAAATCAAACTGGTCCATACATCACTACAATATTGATTTTACACCTGACCATAGAAGAGTTTAGAGCTCGCCGGTAATTCATAGCTCAACACAAAGATCTATTTGGCGGTTATCTTTTCGATGGCACCCAAATGTTCTCGAGTAATTTGATCGAAAATCTTGTCGTGTTGCACCATCAAAATCGAGAAGGCGAAAAAATAAAAATCACCGTGAAGCATGTCGGCATTGTCGAGGTGCATGACATACAACAGTTGCAAGTGCTGAACTTGATTTTGAGTCGTGCAATGTCGAAATTAGATCTTAAGCTGGTCGGAAGAGACTTTTTCGATCCTGTCGCAAAGGTAATTGTTGTTGTTAACGATTGTCATCAATCCCAAATGTAAAATCAGTCATCATAAGTCGAATTGATGTTTGGCTGTCAACTTTACGCACTTGACGTAACTTGTTGTTCGCTTGTTTTGGATGACATATAATTTTTGTTCTTAGAAGTGAAGCTACATACTTTTTGTTTTTATGCGTGCTTAACGCCATTACTTTTTTTGGAATTTATAAAGTAAAAGTGGAATATAAATAACTCCAAAATCAAACCGTTTTGTTTTGATTCTATAATCGGTGTATTACAGTACACTAGCAATTATAAAGCGTAGTATCGCTCTCATTAAGAAAAAATATTCTACGCAACAGAGCGTGTTCTTCTTTTTGTAGAATTTTGTAAATTCCATTTAGTATTAAATTTAAATTTGATAAAATACACTTATTAAATCATACTGGTGTAAAGTTTTTTTCATTTGCGTTAACTTAAAATCATCTTCATGTGCACATATAGAGTTCCGCATACAACAACGTATAACACATGGATATAAATTCAATACAGCAATAAGCGAATTAATCACTGGAAGGATTGACCATTTTTTCATCAAATAATTCTGCAGAGTTTTCTTAATTATAAAGAATTAACTTTATGTAATCTATTACTTTTTTATTTGTACTTCAGCAACTGTATCGCTGTCACTGTCATTGTCAATTTTGACGTGATGGACGAATATTGTATTTTTTCATTTTAGTCAGTCGTAATAAAAGGTTCTTGTGGTGCGCATCAGACGAAAAAAAAACAAATAATTTCGAGTTTTATTTTAATAAAAAAAAACTATACAGTCCTCCTTTTTAAATCGAAGAAATAATTCCTTGATGTCGCTATAGAACGCAGTCGCCATCATCATCTCATCTAATCATCCCATATTATATTTTTTTTGTTTTGTTTTTAGTTTTGTGAGAATTTTTCCATTAAATTTTTGAAGGATTTTAATGAAACACTGGAAAATCCACTGCCTACAACTTCAACAACAACTCTTACTATTGGAGGAAATCAATTTTCCGGACGACAGTGTCTCGTCATGCCATAGCTTACAAGAAACTCACTGTAGTTCTTCCAGTAAGACAAGGAAAAAAGATTTTAGTGCACGATGAACTATTAAATAAGGCCGCCGAAAAGAACTGGGAGTGGCGAATGAAATAGCCAGAGAAAGTCTTTTGGTACAACGCGAAATGTTTGAGTTTTTTTTAAAATAAAAAAAAATTGAATTATAATTTTATTAACCCGTTAATCCTCGATTTCTTGAAGCGATTTTGATAAAACTTCATACAGACGCTATTATTGGTCCTATTAGAGGTTAGGTTTTTTTCCCCTGTCATTACCTGAGACTACGGTATGGGTATTGTTATACGTCGTAATATTTTAACTGGTGCTGGATTGCAAGCAGAGATCGATTCTCGGACATCTGACGAAGAAGATAACGACAATGGTCATAATGCTGATAAAATAAATATCATAATAACTCCACCAAATTTAGTGATGATATTAGTGAGGACGAAGAGATAGACGACAATGTTCAATTACTTTACGATCAAAATCAATTGCCTAATGAAATGCCTGGACAGTTTGAAGTAGAATACGTTTATGAAGATGACAATGAAAATCTTCCAGCAGTTGATAGGACAGAAATCGAGCAAGAGGAAATGGAAGTCGAAGAGGAGCCGTCAACTTCAAATAGTCGTGCTCGTTCTCGTCGTCGTGCTTTGAAAAACACAGGTGCTATATTAAGCCACGCGAAAGGTTACAGTTTTGCCAACCAGCCAAACAATACTGAAAAGGAAGACCAGAAGTCATTGTTTGAGAAGATTGGTAAGTTTGCTTCACATATTGTCTTGTTTTAATGAAATCTTATACACATGGTTCTATTTTGATAGATTCATATTCTCCATTGCAATTATGGGAATGTTTCTTCGAGTCAGAAGTTTTGAAAATGATTGTCGTTGGTACGAACGAATATGCTGGGCAGAACAATGTTGCTGGTTTCCCAACCACAAAATGAGAACATTTCTTAGAATCTTATACGTAAGAGGATATCATACATTGCCCACCATCGAGTCGTATTGGTCCAATAAAGCAACATAGGGATGTCAATTCATCAAAGATGCAATGAGTAGAGACAGATTTAGACGTATCAAGCAAAAATACACGTTTACGATAATTTGAACCTCAACAAAGATGACAAATTCGCAAAGGTTACTCCATTGAATGATGCCTTAAATAAAAGATTCATGCAATTTGGTGTCTTTGTTCATAACCTCTCAATCGATGAGCAAATGATTGCATATTATGATCGACATAGTTTGAAAATGTTCATCAGAGGCAAGCCAATCAGATTTGGATACAAATATTGGGTGATTGCTTCAGCTGGTGGATACTGCTTCTCTTTTATAACGTATGCTGGTGCCTCGGCCAACAATGATCTTCATTATGGACTTGGAGAGAATGTAGTTCTGCGGTTGTTGGGGGTAATAGCAGATCCATCCAGACATAATCTCACTTTCGGTAATTTTTTCACCAGCCAAAGTTGTTATGTACATTGACCAAAAAGGGATATTTTGCTACTGGTACTGTACTGTACGCGACAATCGCACAAATCATGTGCCTCTGATTGATGTGAAATCTATGAAAAAAAAAGCTCGAGGATCCTCAGACTTTCGTTTTGACAAAAACAACAACATTATCGCAGTTCGTTGGAACGACAATTCTGTCCATGATGTCAAATTTCTTGGGCATTGAGCCAATGTGTTGAGCAAAACGATTTGATATCGCAAACAGCGTAAGATGGCATTGATTGATCCACCACACCTCATTCATCAATACAATCAGCGCATGGGTGGCGTGGATTTATTTGATAATGCGATGAATAATTATCGTTTTCGAGTCCGTGGCAAAAAATGGTATCGGCCGCTACTTACAAATGTTTTAGACGCTACTATGGTAAACAAGTGGAAGCTACATTTTATCTGTCGGAAAACTGCTGGCGAACCAACAATGGGCCAATCCGTTCCCAACGCTCAACATATGGCAAAGCGAATGGATCGAACGGATCATTTGCTCGAAAAACCCGAGAGACGAGCCCGATATATATTAAGAAACAACTTATGAATACTTTATCCATCATCCTTCAAGAAGTTGTTAACGGCTAATTTGAACGCCTGCAGATTATAAGATTCGGGAAACACGTGCTCGACCAATTGATTCCACATCGAAGAGACTCTCGGAGGATTGAAAGTGTTGGGTTCTACATGAAAAAAGTTTTAAGGGAAATCTATGCTGAGTGGACCTTAAGCGAGTGTTTACGTTACTGAGAAAAGGTCCTGGAACTAGAGAACTGGTTTCTAAAGAACATTTACCGTTGTCAAATTTGTAGAAAACAGATAAAGCTCCTACATTTCGTCTGTGCTCCAAAGTATCAATGTGTCGTTAAAACTGAGTACGGATGCGTCAAATGTGATATGACCCTTCACCCAAAAAGATGATTTGAAGAGTTTCATGTTGACACCCCAAAAGAAGTGACTAAAGTCAAAAAAGCTCAATAAACCATGATATTGGATACTATTTTTCATAATGTTGGTTAAAAAAACCTTTTGTTTTCATTTTTGCATTTTTGATATTAAAACTGCGTTTTTTTTATTAAAAAAAAATCCCAAAATCATGTATTTCTAGAATCAAAAATACCCAAGCGGTAAAATCACACCTGCGCGCCAAGTCAGTTATCTAACCTGGACCTTTAGACCTTTATAATTTTATTAGATAGATCAGGTTTTCCTGATTTTTCACTTCCCCAATTTTCCAGGGGCTCTCAAAGGTCAATTTTCTGTTTTTGAAATTTTGTGCAACTTTGATCCCCCCTATAGCTTGAAGATACACCACACACCACTCCCAATTTTTTCTAATGTAGCCTCCTTCCTCTATTTAATACACCAAACCAATTTGCTCCACCTATTACCTGGTACCTAGTAGAATTTTTTGAAAAGTACAGAAAGGGCCATTCTTGAAGACGTCAACGAAATAAATAATCAAATACTTGCCACCAGGCGTAGTCACTGAATACAAGTGTATCGATACTGTAGTAGATGCCGATGAGGTCGTTAGTTTCCCACCTGAATTCCTTAATTCACTTGATTTGGCTGGATTGCCACCACATCGTCTTTTACTTAAAGTGGGATCTTTAAATTATTTTACTACGCAATCTTGATTCGCCAAAACTATGCGACGGAACAAGGTTGTGTATAAACAAGATGCTGGACAATCTAATTGAAGCTACTATAATAACAGGAAAGGGAGAGGGTGAAACAGATTTTATCCCTATACCACTCGTTTGTGAAATATTGTCAGAGTAAGCAACAGCTATTTTGAATTGCTCCATTTTTTTTATGATAAAATATAATTTTAGTGTGTTGTTTTCCTGGCTTTGCTATTTTACCCAATTTAATTAAATTGACGTTGTGTTCTAGTCCACCAGTTATATTTCTAAATATTAAATGATGATGATGATGAGTCTCAGCCCGGTTAATACACGTAAAACTCCGCTGGCCGCAACAACTTTTGTCAAGAAAATGACGCTACACGAGCTAGCCAGACTTATTAAAACCACCGAAAAGACACTTACAGATGCGTTTGAGAAAAAGCTTTCCAAGTTAGAAAAAAGTATTACCAGTAAGTTTATGGACCGAATTGATGCACTGCAGAAGCGCTGCGCGGACCTGGAACTTACAGTACTAAATAATGGCATCAAGTCGCAGGGGAAAGAAGGATTCTTCGTGGTGTTCCAATTAGAGATGATGAAGATCTACTTTCTATTTTCTCCAGCATTTCTAAAGTTGTCAGTTGCGAAAATGTCAAGCCGCTAAACATCTTTCGTGCACCCGCCAAAGTTAATGTGGAAAGTAAAACAGCAAACAAGAGAAACTCTGCTGACCGGCGTGGAGGAGGAGAGTGTATTTATTGCAAAGTGAATTTAATTATTAAATTAATTGACTTCACTTGAAGAACAGGAGGTAGAGTTCCTTTTTGTTGAAGTAAGTGATAATTTTACCTCTTGTTTTGTGGCTTGTGTGTACAACCCATGCCGTACATTTCCCCTTGATACTATTTTTGATCGTTTAATGTAATGTAGTCAAACATATAATGACGTAATAGTTTGCGGAGACTTCAATATTAATTATTATGTCGAGTGACACTGTGTTTGCTGATTTCTTTGGTAAAATTTGCAGGTCACGGTTGTCCGTGGTAAATAATACTCACCCTACTCATTTTTCCATACATAATTCTACTTTAATTGATATATTTCTTGTCTCTGGTAGACGGAAAGTTCTATTGAATGATCAGATCTCCATATCAGGCATTTCTGACCATGATTTAACATATCTTTCCTATGATTTGCAGTTGAACTCTACCAAATCTATCAAATGAATCTTTTTTTGATTATCGGGATTTCAACAATTTAATTTTACAAGCACTACATAATGAAGCTTAACTCATTTCATGGCAGCCCTGCTTTTTTTTTTTTTTTTTTTTATATTCAAACTTATTGCCAAGGGCTCCCTGAATGACTTGCGCCACGGCAATAAGGTTAGCTAAGCCCTTTATTAAAATTAAGAATTAAATCGGAGAAATGTGATTTACAATATATCACAGTTCTCACGTTTGTAGCCGGTTTCAAATTATTTTCTCGGAATTCTCCCTGATTCATTGAAAAAAGCATGACTTTCCTTCAAAACACAGTCAATTATTTATTTGATCTGTTTGTACCTGTGTTGTAGTAAAAGATGTTAGATGTCCTTGGTTGACTAACAACATTCGCTCGTAGTAAACGCTATAAAAGGTGGAAACGTTCTCCATCAGACTGTAACAGACGTGCTTTCTGCATAATAAAGTTGTGTCGGAAATCAATAAGTCTAAAATCAATTTCTTCTCTGAAAAGCCTGATTGCAGGCTTCCAGCTAAAGATCTTTGGAGAAATATTAGGAATCTACGCGTCTGTGTTGGAAATTCTACTGGGATGTGCAATATTGATTTTTATGATCTTAATATGTATTTCGTCAGATCTGGTTCTGGCTCACCGCCCCTATTACTCCACTAAACTGGATTTACAAGAAGAAATTCATTTGCCAACTATTATTTTCTTTCTCTTCTTTTAGAACTTTTACCTGTTTGAGATAAATTAAAAACATACTTCGGCTTTAGTAACTTCGCTGGTAAATTTGTTCTTGATTACCTTACTGGTAGCAAGTATTTCTAAATGATAATTACTCCTCAACACTCGAACTGAAGACTGGAGTACCGCAGGTATCTGTGCTTGGTCCACTTCTATTTGCCTTATAAATTAATGACCCCCGAACCTTTGCAAATCCGTTTCTGTGCATATGTACGCTGATGATGTAATGTATGATGTATTTCTTACGCCCTAGAGGGCTTATGGAGGATTGTGTTACCCGCTTTAATGATGATCTTGGTAGCATTCACGAGTGGGCTCGTAGAAATTCCCTGCGACTTAATTAAGCAAAAACACAATGCCTGTTAGATGTTAATCGCCCGGAACATGCCACTGGACAGTGACCTTCCTAGCATAATGCTTGATGGCATTGCAATCCCATATTGCACTAACGTTAAAAATCTTGGAGTCATTATCAACAGTAGTCTGTCAGCTAATGATTATATAAACTAACTCTGTTGTTGGTAGAATATATGATACCCTTCGCTACCTGTGGAAAAGTGCTGTCTGCGGACCCCAGGTAGTTAGATTAAAGCTGGTTCAAATGCTCCTTAAACCACTCCTAACATACTCTGAGAATATTTACCCCTCGTTGGACACAATTTCTTTTTGCAGACAAGTTGCTCATAGCGCCATATGATACGTTTTCATGCTTCCTATATATAGCCATGTTTCTAGTTATAACACCGCGATCCTCAATTGTACTTCATCATTAGAAACTGTATCTTCGTTCATAATTTATTATATATCGAAGCCTAGCTATCTTATAGATAAGATTCAACTTTTGCAGTTCACTCATAGTCAATAAATAGTCAACGCATGTTCTTCATTCACGCTGTCAGATTGTGGAACTATCTTCCCGTTTTCTTGAGGGTAATACGTAAGTCTTGGAGCTTTATGCAGGCAATATAAGTTGTCTCTTATACGCCGCAGTGCACGGGTGTACTGCGCATCAGCACTTGCGCAAGTGTAAAACAAAAATCAGCACAAAGAACAAATACCATTATTTCGCGTGTGCGTGTTGTACCAGTGCAAAATGCAGTGTGTGGTGTCCGTTAATTTCGTCCTCAAACAAACAAATTCAAACAACTACGTATGTTAAACACGTTAAAATCTGACCTTGAAAGCATAATAAAATGGGGAGAAATCAATCGAGTAGAATTTAACGCTTCCAAAACCCAATGCTGTCTCCTGTCGTATAAGCGAATCCTAAATTCCATGCCATTATCCATGAATGGCACTTGCATCGAGGAAACTGAAAATCTCGCAATTCTCGGTAACGACAAGCTTCGTTAGAATGACCACATATTTACCGTCGCCAAAAATGCTGCGAAATGTTAAGGTTTTCTAGCCCGGTGCAAGAAATATTTCACTCCCTCTGATCTGGTTACTATCTACAAGGCGTTTATTCGCCCTAAACTTGAGTACAATTGCCATATCTAAAACTTCTTTGAATCAGCTAGATAGAATACTAAACTGCGCGCTAAAACTTATCGGTGACGAAAATAAAGCGAAATCAATAGATTCGCTTGAACACCGCAGGAAGATTTCCTGCTTGTCACTGTTTTATCGGTTCTTCTACCAGCGGTGCTCAAGAGAAATAGCCAGCTGCATGCCACCTCTCCTTGAATTCAACCGCAATACTCGTGGTGCACTAAATGCTCATCAGTTTACCCTCAAGCCCATCTTCGGACGTACAGTTAAATTCAGGAATTCGTTCTTCAGCCGTACAACACTTATGTGGAATGCTCAGCCAAGCTCTGTCTTCCCACATTACTATGTTCCGCAGGCATTCAAAACACAAGCTCATAGACATCTCCTCATTTCCCCTCCTTTTCCTTAACGCCCACACTGTGCAAAGCATATAAGGGTGCCGAGCATTATAAGGGTGCGAACCCTTTGAAGCGAAAAGAAATCTTCAAACACAAACCAGGCGCAATATCAGGAACTTGTTGAGTTCCTAGAAGAAAATAAAGATATGGCTAGAGGAATTCTAAATTCACGGGATGCAAAAAAGAAAGTCGAAGCTCTATGGAGTGAAGCAATTAAAAAATTAAATTTATGTAGGCCGCTAATATATCAAGTGTTGGGATGGAAACGTGTAAGAACCTTTTAGTTTTAAGTTATTTTAATACGTCGTAGTATTAAAGAGATATTGTAATATTTTAATTTTTAGGTTTGGAAAGACTCGAAATCCTGCGAGTCTTAAATCTTAAGTTTTGCATTCTGAGAGGACCATAACCTTAAACTTCAATATTTGACAGTGATAAGTCAGTGAAAAGTCATTGCAGTGATAAATCAGTTCGTTTATAGCTTTGCGTTGTTTGTGGTGTGATACTAATAGGCGAAGCGGAAATTAATAAACGAATAAGAAAGAACGCCGGCGGAGTTTGTGGTAAGCCCCAAGGTCTATTCCAAGCGTCGGAAAGTGTTGTTGCGAAGCTATTTCAAGGAATGGGAAAAAGATTTTAAGTGGTTACAGCAAGACCCAAAAACCCAGCTCCCGTTTTGTTGCCTTTGTCGGCGATTGTTAGCTTCGAACCAAATAAAAATCACTTAAAGAGACATTCCCGTACTAAAAGAGCATCAAAAAAATTTTAAGTTCGGCCAAGAAAACGAAAAAATGAAAATGGACGATATTTTTTGTTCTTGTGTCTTATTTTCATAAAATCTCAATTTCAGATTATATGCGGCAACACCAAGTCCAAGCTTGTTGCAAATTTTCTAGGAAATGAAGCAAGGACCATGTTAACAAATAAAATGAAAGAAAACGTTTCTAGCTTTACAATTTGTTCGCGCGATCTCGTGGTGAATTAATCATACTAGATGATTTATTACCGGGATGATGCGAGCAAGCCGCATCCTACTTCACTTGTCTTTGCTATCATCTGCAACCACCGACAGCGAAGTTCATGCTGTCGGTCACTTCCTTTTTGAGCTTCGGCACGTTCGCACGTTTTGTCTTTTTAGTGTTATAGAAGTTTCGTTGTATTCTTTAGAATTTTTGGTATTAAAATTATCTGAGATAAATATCAGACTTGTAAAAATAACATCAGTTTTTTTTTGTGTTGGAAGTTTAAAAAGTCTTTTCATTGCCATCCGAGCATCACACACAAACACAATTGATGAGACAAAACAGATATTTCAACTGAGATATGTCTCGTTATGATTGCAAGACAACCATAAGGTAAGACTAGTGAAAGTTTTTTTTCCGTTTAGTGGACTCCACAAGTGGAACCGGAGAATAAAAAAAAAAAAAACGAGGGCTATACTTTTATAAATCTTGTCTATTGTGTTTCATAACGAAAAATATATGGGTTAACACCAAAATCAATAACGAAAATTCCGTAACACGAATAGCGTTCTGAAATAAACTCTCAAATACGCCAAGGCGGTAAAATCTCGTCACCATCGTCATCACATCATCATCGTCAGCTTCGGCAGCATCGTCATCACATCATCATCGTCAGCTTCGACAGCACCGTCATCACTTCATCATCATCATCAACAACAAATATTTTTTTTAGTCAAGTAGTATTTTTTGACCTGACAACGTCTCACTCCAAGGTTTAAGGGGTACATGTTCAAAAACTCAAATGTTAAATGTCACTATTTAACAGATGTTAAGTTACTTTTTTAACAGATGTTAGGGAAGTTACTTTTTTTTATATATATTGTACACATACGTATTAATTAATTAATTTCATTAATCAATTTTGGCTTGGTGCACGAACACCCCCCCCC
The DNA here is from genome assembly GCA_947095585.1 of Nephrocerus scutellatus. Taxonomy (NCBI): domain Eukaryota; kingdom Metazoa; phylum Arthropoda; class Insecta; order Diptera; family Pipunculidae; genus Nephrocerus; species Nephrocerus scutellatus. Next base: position 11,883,192 of record OX352761.1, read on the forward strand.
GTTATATACCCTCTTGTAACTTTTTCATATTATATTACATTATATTATAATAACGATTATACCTATATACGGAATAAACCAAGGATACCGACATCCAACAATAAAAAAAAGGAAAAAAACACAAGGCTTAAATTTTCCATTAGTTTATTCGATGTTGTCGTAAGACGGGAGTGATGTCCGTTTAGGCGGAGACCTTTGGGATGAGGCGGGGTCGGTAGCGGGGTCGGACGACAGGTGGGCACGGCATCTCCTTTCCTAATGCGGTTACTCTTGGCACTTTTGTACCCGTCAACACCTACTCCCATAACCTGACGCCTAGCCGGCAACGACCGCGACGGGTCCGTAAATAGCCTTATCTGTTAACCACCCCCCCCCCCCCTTGATCAGTCAAATGACAAATAAAAATATATGTTACAATTTATAGTATATTATATAACGAGCAAGGAAAGTGGACTTTATCGTGCGAGTTCGAAGCTTGAAGCACGAGTTCGGCAATCTAACGAGCACGATGAGCACTTTTCTGCGAGTAATGTACGCTATTTCTCACACGACCAAACCGCTTTTTCTGCTAAATCGATTATGCGCACTGCTAAATTACTCTGAGAGTCTAGGCTACGGCCGCCGATATTTTGTGAATAAAAGCCATAATATTTAACAAAAAATATTGAGAATAACAAGACTAATTCTTTTCTATGCAACTGCCTTATTCACATTAAAATTTTCTAATCATGACTGCATAGAAATTAATTATTAATTAAATTAATTGAGCGACCGTTACGGTCAACGGAATCAACTACAACCACATGTTAACATCTTTTTTGTGGCCATCTCTTGAGGATATTGGTTTGAACGACCTTTGGTTCCAGCAAGATGGTGCGCCATGCCACACATCGGGCGTTACAATAGCGGAAGTGCGTCAAAAATTCGATGGCCGCATTATCAGTCGAAATGGTGACGTGAATTGGCCGGCAAAGAGCTGTGATTTGTCGTCTTTGGATTTTTATTTATGGGGTGCCGTGAAGGACAAGTGTTGTACGGACAATCCACAAACAATTGAGCATTTGAAAGCCAACATTGAAGCAACCAACCATTGCCGAATAGAGCCGGACACAATACAAAATGTGCTCAGAAATTGGACCGATCGAATGGAATACGCTAAGGCCAGCCGCGCGGCTTTCATTTGAATGCAAACACCCATAAATAACAAGGAAAATTGTACTTTCAAACAAAAATATTAAGCCGTTTTTTTTTATTAAATTTTTAAATCTTCTTATTTGGACACCCTTTACTTACATGAAACTTTATTTCATTTTTTGCTACGGCACACTATATATAAAATTACTTTAACTACTTCAGAACGTTTTTTTTTTGTATTGGCAACGGCACACTATATATACTTACCTTAAGTTCATCTTGAAGGCTTGCAGGCACTTGAAGATGTTGAATAAATGAAAAAAGTGTAACACAAATGATATACAGTATGAACTCGATTTACGCAACCCTCGATTCGTGCAACTCCTCGATTCACGCAACACTAAATTTGTAGCACGTCTTGACTCTGTCAGTGCAACTTTACAAAAATGCTGCCTCGATTTGTGCAACTTCTTGTGTTTATTCATCTGTTTTCTATTTACATGCTCTCCTTTTGATTCTGTATTCCTGCCGTTAATTTACAGCTAGTTTGTCTGGACGAATTTCCTTGTAAAAATAATACACAAACACATAAAATGCATCTGTGTTTATTTGAATGGGTTTCGATATGGTTTTGTATATCTTACAAAATCAATCTGCTCGAACACGGAATGTAGGTTCTGCATGGAGGAGAACGAAACATCCGGGCACATTCTCTGTGACTGTCCAGGTTTGATGTGGTTAAGAGACATATTTTCCACAAGGCATTATGTTCTTCGGCGGATATGCGTAATTCTGCCACTAAGGACATACTATCCTTCATTAGGAAGGTAGTAAGTCTCTTAGATTAGTTTCACACTAAGATACAATAGAATTTTTTAGGTCGCAGTGTCAGCCAACTGGGCTAGGGTTTTTATTATAAATAAATAAAGTAAAAAGATTTTTGAAAGTCGAACAGGAACAAAGTTGCCACTCCATAGAACTACCAAGCAGTTTGCGAATAGGCCGAACAAAAACACCGCTAAGTTCATTTTGGGAATATCCAGAAGAAACTGTCGGAGCATGGTCGGTTTACTTGCAAGACATTACCCTACCGGAAGTAATATGTTCAAGTTGGGACTTACATTGGATCCAATATGCAAGTCTTGCTGGAGGAAAGAGAAACAACTACGCACATTTCCTTTGTAACTGTCCTGCTATCTCCAGGCTGAACGTTTTTGGAAGAGATATACAAACGAGCGACGAACTTTGCACTCTTAAACTATTGCTATCTTAAAGTAACGAAGAGATTTGATTAGTGAACTCACTGGGCACGAGTACAATGGACCGACGGTCTGAGTGCGGTTTTTCTCAGATTATCACACCAACCCACTACAACTATATACATATATACATATAGAACACTAACTTGCTGAGTTGGCAATTAATGTAGCCAACTCCGCAATTTGCTCATCATAATCTAATGCTTCAAATAAGCTTTTTTCAATCGATATTATGGCCAAGCCTACTAATCTATCTTCGGCAATTGTTGTTCTCAAATAGTTTTTAATCTCGTTTAACTTTGAAAAGCTACTCTCTCCTAATGCTGTTATTGGTAATGTATTTAAAATTCTTATCGCAATCACTGTGTTCGGAAAAACTAGCTCCAAGTTAGAAGAATATATAAAATTCAAAACATCTAAGCTTGAACGTTCGGTTCTTATCAGTGGACACAGTGTTAACAACTCTTGATATAACTCACTGCCATACAAGTCTTTCGATTTGTTGTTAGTTAATGCTAACTCTAAGTTGGAACACAAGGTTTTCAAATTTTCAACTTTAGCAGCTTCACTGATATTGTACAAAAAGGAAAATAAATTGTTATGCATTTTGATCTGTTCCATCCTTTCTGTTACACAGCTTATTGCTTGATTTAAAATTTTACAATAGAAGTTTACTTTAAAGTTATGTTTGGGATCTAAAATTGTTTCGTTTAGATTTCTTCTTCGCGTCCAAAAGGATGATTTAACTGGAAATGTAGTTGGTATTTCTAAATCAGAAGCCATACGTTCTGCTAAATTGATATACTCATCAAATTTCTCATCTGTTCGCATTTCAATTAAAAACTGTTTTGAGTTTTCGAGAATTGTTACACATACATTTAAGCTGACTGCTTTAGATTGTAAACATTTGCTAACTACATTTATTTTGCCCAATATATCAAACCAAACAAGCAAACAACAGATAAATTTAAAGTCCAGTATTTGATCTGCTAAGGACTCGGCAGTAACTTTAACTTCGACGTTCCCAAGTTCCGCAATTTCAATTAAAGCTTTACAAATGTCATGCAAGTTATTTTTCAATGGTCTCAGCGCATCTATTCTACTCTCCCATCGTGTATCCGATGGCGACATAAGCATTAAATTGGGGAATTTCCTTTTGTAAATATCCCATCTATTTGGAAAACTTGACACAAAAATGTACAGACTTTGAAGAATATCGAAAAACTTAACAGCATCCAAAGAACAACGAACCGAGTCACTGACTACCACATTGAGAGAATGATAGCAGCATGGAACGAGAAATGCTCTTCGTTCAAGATCTTGAATCCCTTTTTGCAAGCCGTCTTTTTCCCCCTTCATGTTCGAATTGTAATCATATCCCTGACCTCTGCAGCTAGATATTGAAATATTCAATGTCTCGAATTCCCTTAAAATTACATTTTGCAAACCTTCCTCGCCCTCCATAATCGCCACAAAATGTTCCTTTACTAAAAACGTATTATTTTCCCGATAAACAAACCTAATCATAATCGTCACTTGTTCTGTATGATTTTTGTCGGGGGTTGAGTCTAAAATAATGGAGAAATACTTTCCCTCCTTAACCATAGAAGATATTTTATTCTTTATCGAATTGGAAACGAGACCAATAATTGCGTTTAGAAGCTTTTTACCAAGATACTTATTTTGGGTTTCCTCACTGTTAATTCGTCTCAAGTGTTCTCCTAATATTGGATCAAATGTGACAATGGATTCAACCAACTTCAAAAAATTGCCATTATTCAACTCATATAGCGTGTCCGATGAACCACAAAAAGATAAGCATTGCCCTCCAAGGTATTTAACAAAAGTCACAAGTCTTCGCAGTACCTCCTGCCAGTGTTTCGTTTCACAACGCAAAAGCTTTTGCATTGGAAAATCAATTGTCGGAGCATTCTTTTTTACACCTACTTCTAAGGCTTTCCAAGTTCTAAAATGGTTCATATGAGGCAAACTATTTTCATGAGATTTCACTATCGCGTAAATATGATGCCAATCGGAGCATCCTGTACTGGACAAGGCTTGGGCGGATCTATTTTTTGAAAATAAAAAACAACAAAAGCAAAACAAGGCATTTTTCGACGTAGAATAGATTAGCCACGACCGAGATATTTGATCGCCGTTGGCCAAGGTGCGTTTGTAAAGGCTAACCGAAAATTTCCTATTGTTCGTTTTTGGGAAAGCAAAATCACAAACCTGCACTGGCCCTTTGGTAATTAACTTCCTAATTATTTCGTTAGTCAATAAGCTAACATCCCACTCATTTGGATCATTTGAATTGAAATCTGTTCCGTTGAAATTATTTAGTTGATCAAGACTATCTGAAACAGTTAGTTGTTCATTAATTGCCTCCACATCTTGTTCCACCTTAACCAATTCAAAAACAGGTTGAACATTCCACTTATTTGGATCATTTGAACTGAAAACTGTTTCATCACAGCTCTGTATGTGATAGTGATCATCTGAACTGCTATGAAACGCAACAATCGATGAAGTCGACGGTTGGGCGGCAAACTTTTCCTCAATTGCTTCTTCCGTTACTGATTCTAATTCTGGCTTCAATTCATTTGATTCATCCAAATTATTAAGATCGAATGTCGGTGTCGAATATTGGGGGGCAACATTTTCATTAATTGCTTCTACATCTTTTTCGACCTTTACTGATTCTAATACAGGTTTAATTTCCCACATATTTTGATCATCATCCAAATACTTCAGATGATCATCAATATCTGATTTTTTAGGGCACGCAACAATCGATGTCGATGCTTGTTGCGGGGCAACATTTTCAATAAATGCGACGACATCTTGTTCTACCTTTACCGATGATTCTGTTTTAACTAAATACTTTGGCAACTTACCTGATTTTTGTTTGTTGTCGGCACCGACGATGCTGTGTCGTTTTTTATTTTGTGACTGCTTTTTCTTATCCATTATTTCTTTTTATATCACAAATATAGTTGCACTACAAATTAAATTAAATTCCTCCTTTACTTCACTTTTAAGACAGCGCACTGAAATCTCTGTTTTCCAAACATTAGTTACAAGGTTAATACTAACAAAACTCGACCAAAGTTTGAAACATTAAGTGAGTGCACCATTTCACTGTAAAACCTGGACTCGACGACTCACTCGATGAAATCAGTATTTCCTATGAACTCTACCAGCAAGGTTTTACAAACGGACAGCCAATCAGGAGAATACAGAAGTGGAACCATCCTGTAACAGAGGATTATTATTTAGTTAAAATTAAAGATACGTGTATATAATATAATATTTGCTAAAAAGTTTCGATTTGGATTTAACTTTGCGTCAACGCGAGCAATATAAGCATAAATATAGAATAGTTTTTGGCCATCAGCAGAATAGGGGGAATAACACAGACAGCAGCATAGGAGGAATAACTCTGACTGGTGGAAGTGCGATCTCCACGTGGTGGCCGCGTTTCCTCCTATGCAGGAAAAGCTGAATGATCGGGCTAGTCCCTTCAAAGTAAGGTTGGCGATAGGCCAATAACCTCGCCCGTAAAAAACCATATTACGGAATCCAAAATCAGCCTCGTATACACTGATGAATGACGACGACGACCACGACAACGAAAACAGCTAAACGATTTAAGAATTTTCTCATGGAACGAACGCTCACTGTATAGAGCTCGAGCTGCACAGCAGCTGGCCGATACCCTGTCCAGATATAATGCTGACATAACAGCAATTCAGAAGATGCGCTGGACGGGGAATGGTGTCTTACAAAAATCAAAATATGACATATATTACAGCTATCATGCAAGACATCATGTGCTCGGGGTTGGGTTTCTAGTCAGCAAAAGAATGAAACCCATCGTTATCGGCTCTCAAGCAGTAAATGAACGGCTATGCACATTTCGCGTGCGGGGCAGATTTAAAAACATAAGCCTCATTACCGTTCACTCACCTACAGAGGATTTCCCAGAAGAATTCTTTGAATCAGTCGAACGGAAACTCCATGCCTGTCCTAAGTATGACTAAAAATTATTCTGGGGGATATGAATGCTAAAATAGATAAAGAGCCGAGAACACTAATGACAATGAACGAGTCATAGAGATGGCAGCAAGCAATAATATGGTCGTTGCGAGTACAAGTTTTGCGCGTAAAAATATCCACAAAGTATTTCCTGGGTATCTCCTGATGGAGCCATTCACAACCAGATAGACCACGTGTTGATAGACCGCCGCTACAACCCGGACCTGATGACGGTACGACGGAACGTACCGAGGTGCCAACCTCGACTCGGACTACTATCTTGTGTGGTATGGTGCTCCGAGCGCGGATTGCATCATCAAGAAAGACAGCGAATCAGATTCGAGTCAACACGGCTGCCCTTTGCAAAGACGAGACCAAAAATAACTACGGTCAAGCGATAGGACTCGCCCTAAATGCAGGAAGAGTAAGTCCTGGGTCTGAGATGCCGGGCGTAGAAGAGAAATGGACACGCCTTAAGAATACTGTCATTAGTACTGCTGACGCCATCTTAGGCAGAAGTTGTTGAGATCGAAACGAGTGGTTAGATGACGAATATAAGCTAGCGACTGAACGTAAGAATGTTGCGTACCGAGTAATGCAACAATCTCATAGAACGCGGGCACGCGAAGATGAATATGAAGAGCTCAGAAGATATGAACAAACAGTTCACCAGTGAAAGAAAGCAGCCTGTGAGCAGAATCTCGTCCGTGAGCTAGAACACTACAGAGAGCAAGTACCGCACCAGGCGCGGAAGTTCTACCAAAGAGTCCGCAAGAGTATGACGCAATATACACAGCGTTGCACATACTGTAAGGACAAAGAGGTTAATCTGATCACCGATCTTAAAGGCATCTTAGAGCGATGGGAAGAGCACTGTCATGACTTGCTAAATGGGCAGTTAACTGAGGAATTTAAGGCTCCATCAAGACCGAAGATCATACTATGCTGCCGCCACCAAGCATAGACGAAGTTAGCAGAGCGACAAATCGGCTCAAAAATAATAAGGCGCCGGGATCTGATGGGATCCCAGCGGAACTGATAAAAATAAAAAAAGATGTTCTCCTCTATCCTTCAAGACAGGATAGCCCAATACGTAAAATCATCATTGGTCCATACCAGTGTGGCTTCATCCCAGAAAAATCAACAGCTGATCAGAATTACACCCTTAGGCAGGTGATGGAAAAATATCTAGAGTTTCAAAACTCACTACACCATCTTTTTATAGACTTTAAAGCCGCCTATGATAGCATAGCCAGAGTAGAACATTATAAAGCCATGAGAGAATTCGGCATCTGACAAGACTATGTTGGTTACCATGACCAATCTTATATACCAAGTAAAAATATGCTGCGTCCTCTTCAACCTGGCGTTGGAGAAAGCGATTCGGATCACTCTGACTCTGACGTAACGGCCAGAGGAACAATCCTCTATAAGTCCATTCAGATACTGGCAACGCAAACGATATTGACATCGTTGTTAGAAGCCGAAGAGCTGTACTGGAAGTTTTCATCCAGATCGAGCGGGCGGCACGAAATGAGAGCAAAACAAAGAACATGGTGGCCACGTCTGCGAGTAGAAGATCCAATATTTAACTATCTCGGGTCAACTGTAGCAGCCGATAACAGCATGGAACCAGAAAGAAAGAGGATCCTGCTGCCAAATATGATGAAGAAATAAAATATGAAATTTGTCCATTACTATGTCTCGGTATTATTTACCATTATGGACAGTTGATGCTTAAAAGCAAGTTCCTGTATGACCTCGTAAAAAGGACATGGGGTTCTCAAACTTTGTAAGCTGCTTATTTTTAGCACCAACGGGCTAAGAGCTGTCCCGAAAGGGTTAAACAAGCAGATATTTGGTTACCTACTGGATTACTACCCCAGATCTTTGCTTAACTATCGAATTATTACATAATATTCCATATAAAAGAATGTAATAAAATCACAAAAGATGATAGGTTTGACATTGTATCCATGTGAATTAACTTAACCTTAACTCTTTTCTTGCACGAGGAATTCACTGGAATAGTTTTTTGCCCACCCGGACTCTGTTTTTTTGCTACTAAAACTCTATTCTCCTAGACATTTTCCATTTTTTTTCTTTCAAAATTGCATACTTTGCTTAACTGACGCCAGCTACATACATGAAACAGTGGAATGATGACCAATACAAAATTTATTGATAGGCCGCGAATTTTTCAATCCATCCTCGTATATACACACGTAGATATTTGTATACAAAATATAAGGAAATGCTCTTAGGTAAATAGAATTAGAATTATATAGAATATAATTATTATTTGCAAGAACTTTGCAAAACCTGTTAACTTGCTTACTGTTCGTCATACCTGTTAATGGTGTACATACGTTGGTTGCGTTTCGTAGGGAATCCTCCGCGCAAATCAAACTTTCAAAACTTAATCTTATTGCCGAACGTATTGCTTATTTCTACTTTATTATATTCATCATCTTCCTATATAATGGCTTTTAATCATCTTTGATGTCTATTGTTCGCCAAATCCTTCTTACTTTCTTGACGCCATTAGATTAAAAATCAAATGCCTGCACTTTATCGTATTAAGGAATAGTGCAACTACCTATAAAAAAATATGGTTGTATCGTTATTTTTACGTAAATACAAAATTTCTAGTGAATAATAAGAATTTCCGAGAAGGACAAATATCTCAACTAAAAACTCTAGACTTACAACTTACCACAAGTCGTTGTAGCAGCCGGCAATCTGGCATCGGTACACAGTACCAATTTCCAAATACTAACCTAACCGGGACCAATTTCCATCGGTAATTGTTTATTTAGATTATTAAACAGTAAATTTAACATTAACAGTAATACGCACTCTTCGAATTCATTGGTTTACCACTATTCAAATACCAAACAAAAACGCGGTACGCAATAGTCCGATCCGATGATATTTTAATGCGCTATTTGCCAGATTTGCATCAACCTTAACATATGACATATGAATATGAAACCAATAGCGAATACCGAATAGCCATTGTTAGCCGCGTTCGAATGGAATTAAGAAGAGTATACTTTTTATTTGTAGTATTGCTTTGTCAAAGACAGCTTGGATTTACAAAGCAACAGCTTTCGGATTTAAATTTTCGATGCATTTTAATGTGTATGTGTTAAAAAAAACACCGCCTTACGGTGAGCTCTATAACTAAAAAATGGCTTTAGTTATAAATCCTAAAAACTTTTTGGATTTATTTTCGGCTTTATGCTTATGCGATTGTTGTTGTAAGCCAAGCTGGATTATCCAAAGCAATACAGCAATTATTTAATGGATTTTTTCTCAAATTGAGCTAAAGTAGTAAAGAGACTGTTCGATTAGTTTTCTTCACTACAGATACATGACAGAGTTCTCAACTGTAGTAATTACACGAGCATAACAGCCGTATTTTATTGCCGATGAACAACAACAATTGCACTGTCGAATTCACTCTTTGGAATTGTGAAAACCTGCTGTTTGGCTGGTTTTGACATTCGAATTCCGAACTCGCTCGGCAAATAAAATGCAGCTAACATCTCTTCACCTACATCAGTTGCACAATTTCGCCAATTTTTTTAAATGAAAATAATAGATTTCAATCGAAAAGTATCTGCAATTATTTTTCATTAGAAGTAGTTATTTAATAATATAGCTATATTTTATTTGCCGAGGAACAAGGAATTACAACAACAATTGCCTACTTCTTTGGAATAAAATAAAATTTTTTAATGTTTCATACACAAATTTCTTATTCTCTGGCAAATATAAAAAACTATTTATTACAATCTTATCGAACGCAGTTGTTGTATGTTCACATTACTATTTACTTTTAAAAGTCACTATTTCATGTTATTACAGCGGCTTTTTTTTATACGGATTTGATGTGTAAGCTGTTGCTGCGTTGCTTTGGCAAAGCCGGCTTAGCTTAATAAAGCAACAGCTTTTGGCTTTAAATTTTCGATGTGTTTTAATTGTTATGTGTGTTAAACAAAACACCGTCTTACGGTGAGCGCTATAACTAAAAAATGGCTTTAGTTATATATACTAAAAACTTTTTGGATTTATTTTCGGCTTTATGCTTATGCGATTGTTGATGTAAGCAAAGCTGGCTTAGCCAAAGCAATACAGCATATATTTTAATTGGAATCCGAATCTGAATTCGAATGTCAAAACCAACCAAACAGCTGGTTTTCAAATTCCCAAGAAGGAATTCGACAGTGCAATTGTTGTTGTAATTCCCAATACGAATTCAATAAAATACAGCTGTAGAACGATTAATGTCGAAGAAATCTGAGAGAATATATAAATGTCAAAATTTCAAAATTTGAAAATTTAATTTTCAATCAAATGAGGCAAATATGGTCTGCCATATTTTGGCAGTTTTAAAATAAAAGTCTACCAAAATATGCTACTTTTAAATTACAAATATTACTTTTACTCATTTGACATATTATTGCGACTAGTTTTATTATTTCCTACACAAAAAAGTTTGACAGACCTCTGTAAATGATAGCATTGTTTAAAAGTACAATTCTTCACTAATCTTTTGAAGAGAGAAGAGACTGTTTGATTGTGATTCTTCACAACAGATAAATGCCAAAATTAAAAAAAGGTCATGTAAAGTCTCCAATATTCAAAAGTTTGCTGAATTCCACTATAAATGCTGAAAAATAAAAACACATGCGAGACACTGCAATTAAACAGAAACAGCCCCAAACGTAAATCACATACACAGAACACAGCTATCATAGTATGAGAAGGCCTAATGACGCTATATGGCCAAAAATTTGTATGGGAGCCTCCCGAACCCGCAGCCCTATCAGTCACAAATAGAAAGTAGTCACCGGAAATACACATATGTGCAAAGTTTCAATAAAATCGGGCTTTAGGAAGTAGGTTAAAAATTTATCACAAGATCTGAAGAGCCAGCCAGTCAGCCAGCCAGCCAGCCACGGACACGCGAAGTTAATATAGAGAATTTAAAAAATAACAAACAGCTCACCTCTTTAGCTAATTCTGTTGCAAAATGTTTTTTTGAAGTGAATAGTTGTAAATCCTTAGTTCTGTTACTTCAGATACAGCTACTTATTCAGTTATTTCAGTCGTGTTGTTTCGGTCCCGATTTCGAACCCGTGTCATTCAGTTTAGCTTATTGTACTTATTTTGTACTATTAAAAAATTAAATTGAAATTGATGAGCAATTTTTGATGTTCGAAAAGTGCGGATAGTGAAACGGGCGGCTATTTAAAAAAAAAACTCTGTGCCAAGCTCCTTAGTTGTCACTGGCTTTGCGGTAGTTAAACTGCAACCAGCTCAAACTAGTTGTTAGTGTCAATAGATGGCGACCTAAATTCAGTGACTTACGAATTCGGGCGCAATTCGAAGATTGACCATAAAACTGTGGAAAAAAAAAAACAAAATGTTATTTATAGTTAAATAATTTATTTGTAATGTTCTTTCTTTTATTTTATTGTTTTTTCGTAAAAAAAATGTACAACACAAAGATATACTGAACAGAAGATTTTCACTTAGATATAGTATAAACGTTATTTACACTTTACTTTTTTTTTTAAACGTGCTCTATAGGAAAACCGTGACAATTTGATTTTTTATCAACAATAAAATTTATATTCGTTTAGTTTGATAAATCCTCACTCAAACACTACACAGCTTTATGGACAGAAAACGAAGATTTATTTTTTATTCTACTACAAATCGGTTGTTTTATAAATCCTAAAGCAACAACAGCAGCAAGAATGTACATAAAGTTCGATTGATTATGCATTTATCTTTTAGCTAATAGAGATTCAATTGAACACTTTTTTTTACTACTTAATTTAAGTAAGAACAGTTTTTATTTTAATCCTAATTCATATTTATTTACAATATATTTTGTTAAGAGAGCCTTTTTTATATCTTTAAAAGTATAGTTTTATTTTAAAACTATATTCTACGTTCTTAAGAACTAGGGAAATAAATATTAGCCGGTCACTTATATATATATAACTTTTTCTTTTGTGAAATATATGCTGCGCTGCTTTGGCAAAGCCGGCTTAGCTTTACAAAGCAACAGCTTCTGGCTTTAAATTTTCGATGCATTTTAATTGTTATGTGTGTTAAACAAAACACCGCCTTACGGTGAGCGCTATAACTAAAAAATGGCTTTAGTTATGAATCATAAAAACTTTTTGGATTTATTTTCGGCTTTATGCTTATGCGATTGTTGTTGTAAGCTAAGCTGTATTAGCCAAAGCAATACAGCAATAGAGATACAAAAATATTTAAAATTAAATTAAATTTCTTATACATTTACACTAATCAGTCTAAAGTAAAATAAAAAAGTGTACACAATATAAATTTAATTTTTCTTAATGGTAAATTTTGCTATTAAATCGATTGTTTTTTTTAATAGTATATCGTTTGGTATTTCTCTACAAAATTTTAAAATTAAAGCTTATACAAATACCGGAATGTGACCTTTTGCAATGAAATTATATACAATACTGTTGCAGAACGGCAACTCTACCAGAAAAGTCCTAATGTAATTGGTGTTGCAGAACGGCAACTCTGCCAGAAAAGTCTTAATGTAAATGGGTTTGCTGCTCAACTCGTTGTCGTTAAAAGAAGCGAATGCACCACGTTTTGATACTAGCGTGAACTAAGCATGCTTACGCTCTACGAATTTTCGGCCGGACATTTTATTAGAAATCGCAGCATTCAACGGGTTGGACAGCAAAACCACGGTAAGAGCTAAATTGTAAATTCTAAATATTATATATTATAAATGAAATTCATCTTTAGAAATAAATTCCGAATAACATTCGAAAGGGATTAAATTTCGTCAGCCCAACGAATTGCTTGCGTTTTTTAACAAATACAAAAAAACCAATATATTTTATCTGTATTGCTGTTAGTTAAAAACTTTTGTTTTTTTTTCATCTTCTGCTTGTAACGATAGAGAGATACATAATTATTTGCTATAGAGCTGTTTGTCTTTAATAATAATACTTTTATACTTTAATGCTACCTGAGAAAAAAGGAATACCATATATATTATAACATTTATAAATACACTTAACAAAGAAATTACGCGCCTGTCAGAAAACTGTCAAAAAACTACAAACATCGAATTTTGTTGAGCACAATTGTCATTAATATAAAATTGACATCTTGTGGTTTTTAATGACATTTGCTTATTCCATTACCATAATTTTCTAAAGAGCAAGATACATTTTAATGTGATAACTTTACACAGAATAAAAAAGTATGTAAACTTTACATGCACTGTCAATTAATAAGTTTTTTTTTCTTGACAGAACGTTAGAGAATGCGAAAATGACTTACGATATCTTCCTGCTTAAAAAATTTGTCCGATTATTTTCGATAGATCTTCTATCTGACATTTGTAATTAAATGATACTTTATATATATTTTTCGATAAGTTTGAGTAATGATACGAGTAAACCCATATAAATATGATTAGGTAGATTTTTACGGAAACTTTGACAAGTATTCCAATAACAGAGATTCGTCACCTGAACCTGAAGATCTTTCAGAGTGTGACGATCAACACAGCCTTCACGCATTCATTCTTCAACAAACTGTGACGTCGGCCTAGCGGTGGAATCAGGAATTAAAAAAAAAACCTCTATAAACCTAAAGGATGGCGTAAATGGAGGTCGTCTAACTTCAGCACAGTAAGCGCTGTGATGTTTTTGTTCCTTTCCGTAAGAAAGCTTAGGCTCTAAAATGTCGAAATTTTTTTTGGTTGCGAGGACGGTTTCCGGTTTGACAAAAAGTTTTCTGGTTTTGATTCTCACGAGGAAGGGACGCTCCCGGCTAGCCGTGTTCCAAAAAAATTAATTTTTTGTTAAAATAAAGAAAAAAAAAATCAGAATACGGGCCGTCGAAAATCGTGGGCATAAATTAAATCATCATTTTGGCATTTTTTCATCAAATTAAAGTTACAAATTTAATCTCTACTTACTACTACTTACTTTACATAAGATTCAAACCAAGCTTAATTTTCTACATTTACTAACTATGTATATTTAAGGGAAACCACACTAAATGAAAAGAAAATATAATTTAAAGGAAATGTGTTCCAAATCAAATTTAATTTTCGTCATTTACTTACTATAATACATAAGGGAAAGCTCACTAAAGAAAAAGGGAAGTTTATTCATTCTAGTTTTGAGAAAGGTGCGGGCGTGTGTGCTTTGTCCTAATGGTTCAAATAATGACCATTTTCAAACTACCTAAAGAATGCTGCTAAGGCAGTAAGATTGGGTATCGGCGACGTCGCGTGAACAAATTTACTTAGCCACGAAATAATGGCATCGTGGCAATCAAATGTTTTCCTCAACCAACTTCCATCAGACAAGTGAAGCGTTTTGTTGGTATGATTAATTACTACCATCGTTTTATCCCCAATTTAGCAAAATACTTAGCTCCAATACATGGCCACCTCAGTACATTAGGAAAAGTAAGCAAGAAAAACCCATTTTCATGGCCACCTGATTGTGAAGCGGCTTTAAATAATGTTAAAGTTGCCCTCGCTCAGGCTACTCTTCTTACACATCCAATGGATAACGGACAGTTACGTATTAGTACGGATGCTTCAGGTATCGCCGTAGGAGCAGTATTGGAGCAGCTTCATGGCAGAAGTTGGAAACCTTTTTCCTTCTTCTCTAAAAAGCTTACCACTCCGGAACAGAAGTATTCTGCTTTCGACAGGGAACTACTGGCTATTTATTGTGCCATCAAGCATTTCCGGTGTTTTGTGGAAGGTAGACTATTTTTTATTAGTACCGACCATAAACGGCTGACTACCGCAGTCTCATCTAAGTCGGAGCGTAGTCCTCGCCAAAGTCGTCAACTCGACTATATCTCCCAATTTACAACAGACATAAGATACGTTAAAGGTGACAGCAATGGTGTAGCTGATACTTTATCACGACCACATAATACTCATATTTCTGCCATTTGTCATACAGCACTTGATCTAGACAAACTTGTCACACTTCAAAAGTCAGACGAGGAGCTTAAGTCACTTATAGAAAAAAGTAAAAACTTGAACAAACCAAAACGCAAACTAGAGCTCTTACCTGATTTTGGTTCAGGCCTAGATATCTGGTGTGAAACGTCAACCAAGGTAAATCGCACTTACATTCCTAACGAATTGCGGCGAACTATTTTCTTTCTCACCCAGTCCCAGTTTCTCAAGCAGTCAATTCGAGAGCAAATTTTTTAAAGAACTTACAAAATTTTTAGGTTCTCATAAAATACGTACGACGACATATCACCCACAGGCAAACGGTATGGTAGAACGTTTGCATCGCCACTTGAAAGCGTCCTTATATGCTCGATCCAATACTCGCAACTGGATCGAAGATCTTCCGTTCGTCCTTCTCGGAATAAGAACAGCGATCAAGACTGATCTCGGATGCACTCCTGCTGATCTTGTCTACGGACAAACGCTTAAGGTCCCAGGAGAGCTCGTAATGCATAAGAACCCAACAATATCGACAGACCCATCTTCATTGGTCGAACAATTACGAGAGTCAATGCGTAACGTCGTTCCAAAAGATACACGCAATATTCCACAAGACAATATCTACATTCCTAAAGACTTAACGAACTGCGATCATGTATTTGTTCGAGTAGACAAGGTCAAGACAGGATTGACACCACCTTACGAAGGTCCATTTTTAGTTAAACGAAAATTCCGTAAATATTTCATTATTGACTATAAAGGTAAAAATGTATCAATCGCCATCGACCGACTAAAACCGGCATATGTTACGGACGAACTTAAATCCATGACGCTATCAGCAACAACAAAAGAAAAAAGACCTCAGATTCTTAAAGAAAATTTGTATTTATGTCAACTCATCATCATTCATTTTCTTTACAACACCTCTATATCTGCAGGGTGGGTGTTATGGTGTCTGCACTAATAACAAATTTAATGTTATTAGTGTACCCCACCAATACCCTATATATATTTATTTAAAATGATTTCTGCTATCATTAATTAATTAATAATTGAAGCATTAATTGGAAAGCACAAGGAAGGAGTGAGATGGCACCCAACACAATTCACATGAGTATGCTACCTCGATTTACCAATAAGTTATTGATTACAGTAAAATTAAATTTAATAACAGCGGTGTTTGGACATGATAAAGCGTAATCCTGTTGATTTTTGGCGTCGATTAATTACTGTTGATGAAACGTGGGTCCACCACTACACACCTGAAACCAAAAATCAATCGAAACAATGGGTGGAAGCTGGTGGAAGTGCTCCGAAGAAGGCGAAGGCAGTGAAATCGGCTGGCAAGGTTATGGCCACTATATTTTGGGATGCACACGACATATTGCTCATCGATTATCTTGAAAAAGGATCCACAATCACAGGAAAGTATTATCGTGCATTATTGGATCAATTGGAAGAAGAAGAAAAAAGTGTTCTTTCTTCAAGTCAACGCACCGGTTTACACAGCATTAGATCATCATCATAATCATATTTGGCTCTACAACCGGGGTCCGGTCCTGGCCTCCCGTAAAAAGTCTCTCCACCGGTCCCGATTTCGAGCCGATGTCATCCAGTTTGGCATCCCTAAACTCTGAGCGTCCTGGTCTACGCCATCCTTCCAGCGTAAGCTTGGCCGGCCTCGCTGTCGTGTTCCATAAATCCTACGAGCAGGATCCTCTTCGCTCATGCGAGCTAGGTGTCCTGCCCACCGGAGCCTACCGAGCTTAATTTTCTTCACGATGTCGACATCGCGGTAACGCTCATAGATCTCATCATTATAGAGTCTCCGGAATCGTCCTTCCTCACATACGGGGCCAACAATTCTCCGTAAGACTTTTCTCTCGAACGCGGCTAAGAGGTCAGAATGCTTTTTGCTAAGCACCCAAGTCTCGGATCCATATGTAAGTACTGGTATGACCATTGTCTTATATATCAGCAGCTTGGATGTTATGGTTAAGTTCCTGGATTTAAAGAGTCTTGACAGGCTATAGTAGGCTTTGTTGGCTTTAAGCAACCGTGCGCGTATTTCTGGTTCCATGCTGTTATCGGCTGCTATAGTTGACCCGAGATAGTTAAAGGATTGCACTACTTCAAATTCGCGCTCCACTATCTGAATGTTGGATCTTCTACTCGCATTAGATACGATGCTAAAATTACGTGAAATACATTTCGAATTGGTTGATCATCCACCTTATAGACCAGATTTAGCTCCTAGTGACTTTTTCCTGTTTCCAAACTTGAAAAAATGGCTCGCAGGACAAAGATTCATCTCAAACGAAGAAGTGATTACCGAAACTAACGCGTATTTTGAGGGGTTCCCGAAATCGTATTATTTAGATGGTATAAAAAAGTTGGAATAACGTCTTACTAAGTGTGTCGAAGTAAAAGGAGACTATGTTGAGAAATAAATTGTTTTTGGAAAAAAAAATTTTTGTTTTCCTACTTGGGTAGCTTCATTTTCAATCCGCCCTCGTATATCATAATTTCTGAAGTAGATTGTTTAAGGATGTATGTATGTATCTATGTTTCTCAGCATAAGAAATGTATTGTGGAGCAGAGTAAAAATTGTGACTTTAGTCAATAAAGACGTTCTCCCGAGTAGAACGAAAAAACTATTTCTTTCTTGTATTTTATTTTTACAAATACAAAACTCGCGCGCTGTGTAGCTGTTGCCTTCGGAGCCGTTATACAATACGCATGATTCTTTACCAATCGAGGTATCATTATTAAGAAAATAGAATTGTGAGATATCGATTTAGTCCAACCATCATTGAATAAAGTTCACTTCTTTTCGCTGGTGTAAAAGATTTGTTTCTTTTTTTTATATTCTAAGTCTCACTCTGGCCAGTTGGCCAGAATGAGATTTAAAAAGGGTAGTATATAGTTAGTTTCTAAGTTTTCAGTTCTTAAATAAAGACATCAGAGCTGATCAATTCCAATCACAGTTTTCGTTCGGCTGATTGCGCTTCCAAAATCATTCGGAGTTGTTGTCTCAATGGTCAAATTCACTTGTGCGAGAACGAAATGCGAAGCCATCGCAACCGTTCGTATTGCGAGAGCTGCAAAATTACTTAAACGACTGCCATTTCTTCACCATATTGACGGACACGTCTAATCATGGAAGCACGAAAATGTTTCCCGTATTAGTTCGATTTTTTTCGGAAAAGGAAGGTTGAAAATGGTTGATTTGATTGATGAGCGTGAAGAAACTTCCGAAATAATCGTGAATTGGTTGAATGCCGCAATGAGCAAATTCAACATAAACAAGAAACTGGTAGCTTTCTGTGGAGATAACGCTGCGTGTAATTTTGGCAACTTTAAGCGAAGCGGCAAAAATAATGTACATATTCTAGAAACTGAAGCAGCATTTACCCTGGATTGATTGGCGTCGGATGTGCAGCGCATTCACTTTAAAGAAAGCGTTCGACAAAATTTCTTTCGATGTGGAGATGATTGTCGTCAAAAATTATTCGCACTTCTATTTGTTTATCGTCTGTGTCGCGAAATTGGAAGACTTTTGTAAATCGGTGGATGTGTGGATGGGAAAAAAATTGCTGGGTTACAGCAAATCTCGTTTCCTGGGCTTGTTGTCGTCATCAGTCGAATCAATTTTGCGGATTTTTGATGGCCTCAGAGTATTTTCTGGGAGACCCTAACTCTCCAAATGCTTTGATAACATTTTTCGAGGATCCAAAGGCTAAGATGTGGCTGCTTTTCCTTTGTGATCAAGTATGTCTCGGTTAATAGAAATGACATTTATGAAGCACCCAAAAATATTTATTTGTTTTTGATTTCTTATCCAGGCATCTCTTTTCAACCGAACAGTCAAAGCAGTCGAAGGCGACAACATCAAGCAATGGAAGTCGGTAACGCACTCAATATTTTTGACGAATCGCTCAAATCTCGGAAAAATCAGCTTTTTTATCCGCCAATTCAATCCGCCGTCAATTCTACGGTTCGTATATGAATTTCGATTCATTTTAAATTCTAAAGATTTTATTAATTTGTTTTTGACTACATTGAAAAGTGGATTGAACAATTCGACCTATCATGATTTTCGCTTGGTGTGCACTTGATCAACCACCGGAATGGAAGTTTGTCGAAGTACATTGCAACGAACAATCATTTTGACTTGAAATCATCTGATACTGATTTATTCGATCAGTTCACGTATTTGGAAAAAAAAAACGTTACCGCAGAGACAAGATCCAATCGTGGGAAGAAAATAGCACTGCCAACGATCAACGCTGGGTCGAATGTTTTCTACATTTCGACCAAAAGAAGGTCCCGTACAACCACATGGTGACAATCGTTTCGTAC
The DNA here is from genome assembly GCA_947095585.1 of Nephrocerus scutellatus. Classification (NCBI taxonomy): domain Eukaryota; kingdom Metazoa; phylum Arthropoda; class Insecta; order Diptera; family Pipunculidae; genus Nephrocerus; species Nephrocerus scutellatus. Next base: position 11,902,995 of record OX352761.1, read on the forward strand.
GTTCTCTCCTTGCCAGGCACATCAGCCACCGTTGAACGCGTATTTTCCCGAATCAACCAGATTTGGAGCGATGAAAAATCGCATTTGAAAATTAAAACCTTGCAAGATATTTTATATGTTCGGTACAATATTAAAATGACTTGCACGGAGTTTTTTGATTTTACAAAGAAGCAGCCTCAAATTTTGAATGCGATATCATCAGATGGAAAATACGCGTTCAAGAAAACCAATCAAGATCAATGAATTGATTGCACAGGCCGACACTTTTTCAAAATTTGTTAGAAAATCGACTAATAAACTGCATTATTTTTTTTTTCCAAATTTGCGTTTAAAATTTTTTAGTGAATGATAATGAAAACTTGTGTACGCGTATGAGCTCTTGGAAAGGTGGTCACACTAAGTGTAGTGTACAAATGCATGCAACAAGTCGATACATGAATCACTACATTTTCCATAGTGTACAGATGCACGTACCACTTCAATGTATGCATACGTATAACTACAATATCTCATAAACAATAGAATTTATGACATCACCGAATGCGATAAACCTATGCATGCAGTAACAACATAAGAATGCCCAATGTACACAAAAACAATTAAGTGTTATGCACTATGTATGCACACACATATTCCAATAATGCGAGTGCACAACTTGAGTCACTCATTAAATGTAAATATAAAATTGATAATTTACGAGTCAGTGCGCTACATAAAAAAAAGGAATCAAGCGCTCTGATAAAAGTAGATCATTAAGTAATTTCCTATATATTTTTCTTTTCTTTGTTAGATATTAAGAAAATTTTGTTAGCTAATAAGTATAAATAAGGAAGAAAATTTAAATAAAGGGCACAGTCAGAACTCGACGTCTTTTCTCTTCGGATCGTCTGCTTTTGTCTAGGCAAATACAGCGATAGAAGATAGTTTTCTGCTTTTACTCCTCGGCAAAGATATACGATAGAAGATAGGACTGGGCGCAACTATGCGAGTCCAAATTTCACTACATGGCTGATTTCACTCTGTATAGTCGCACCTTAGACAAATTCCATACAGTAACACACTATGCGACAATTCTACCATTAATTCCAAATAAACACAGTAAAATAAATTAACAACAAAACAAATAAAAAGGCAACCCAGTGTTACGAAATTGAATTTGAAGAAAACTCAACAAGACCACTTCGTACATGGAAACCGATTACTACATCTGAATTTGAAGTTTATTTTGGAATTCTTTTGTTAGCTGGTGTGACACATTCTAACTACGTACATACAACTGATCCCTGGAAAACTAACTCACATCCATTGTATCGTGCTGCAATGGGTCTTCAACGTTTTTGGTCTATCAGTCGTTTTATCAGATTTGATAACGGGAATACGCGCCAGCAACGTTAACAAACCGACAAAGCAGCAGCCATATCTGACATTTTCCTTATGTTGAATAGAGACCTTCAGGACCACTATATAGAAGGACCCAACGTCACTGTTGATGAACAGTTTTATCCTTATCGTGGTGGCACTGGATTTACTCAGTACATACCTTCAAAACCGGCGAAGTATATATATATATATATATATATATATATATATATATATGTATAAAGAATACAAGAATAGATTAGAATTATTAGGGTTAAATTTGTATTAATATATATAAGAATAATAAGAATAAGAAAAAATGTAGCGCGCCATAACCATAAATCTTTTTTTTTGTTTTTTTTTTTTGAAGAAAAAAAAACTAGAATATCCTTAATTTTAAAGAATAATATTTGTTTTCTCTTTCTTACTGTATAATAAACAATATGAATTGGGCACGAACACCCCACACGAGAAAATATGTTTACTTTAAAACGGAATCAGCATGTCATGAGTGAGATAGTCTGACGTGGTAGCGTCGTTTGGTCCTATTTATTATATTATTTTTTCTTAAGCACGCATTGATTTTTTTTGTAGTAATTTCGTCTTCGAGGCTCGTAGGTAAAACTAGGCCTGCATCAATTAGGAGCGATGAAAAATCGCATTTGAAAATTGAAACCATGCGAGATATTTTATATGTTCGGTACAGCATTAAAATGACTTGTACGGAGTTTTTTAATTTTACAAAGAGGCAGCCTCAAATTTTGAATGCGATATCATCAGAAGAAAATACGCGTTCAAGAAAATAAAGATCAATGAATTGATTACACAGTCCGACACTTTTTCGACATTTGTTAGAAAATCGACTAATAAGCTGCATTAATCTTTTTTCCAAATTTGCGTTTAAAATTTTGTAGTGAATGATAATGAAAACTTGTGTACGTGTATGAGCTCTTGAAAAGGTGGTCACACTAGGTATGCAATTAGAAAAATTAAACCATAACAAGGTATAAATGAATTTCATAAATTAAATGCTTTGTAGTATCCATCTAAAGACACAGAAGCACCTTTTCTGGATTCGAACGTTTTAAATTGGTTGAACAAAAAACTTAAAACAAATTCACCGATACCAGATCGAGAATCGACAAGTTCACCTGCACCAGTTTCTTACAAGCCAAAATTAATTCATCTCTAATTCATGGTTCCTCTAAAGGAAGGTTATTGATTGCATTTTATGAAAAGAACGGATATCTCCAAAATATGCACAGAGATGAACTCATAAAAATCATTGTGGAAGAAGCTAACTGCAATGACATCGTTATAAGGCCCCCGGACTACTCTGGCTTAATTGAGGAAATCGTTTCAGTTTTTCCTTCTGAAAGTGAAGTCAAGGTATGTACATGATATATTATAAATCAATTTGAAAAAGAGCTTATATGTACATATGTATGTTTTTAATTTGTTTTTTTTTGTCTTTTTTTTTTTAAACAAAAAGGAATATTACTTCATACCGAGGCACGACAAAAAGAACCCTTCGGGAAAGCTCTATTCCAAATACACAAATGCAAGAGTACAACGTTCCAAATCAGAAGATATCATAAGCGAAAGTTTTTGTGATAAGCCTAACTATCAAAGTAGTAGACCCTCCACACTACAAACATTTCAAATAATATAAATATGTATTCATAATATAACAAATGCGTAGTCCAACTGGACAATATAAGAGTGACGCATTTTAAATCCATATCTTTAATTCTGATCTAAGAAGTAAACAAGTTTACATTTTGATCTAAATTCAAGGACAACCAAATTCCAATAATAAATGGTATGCATGAATAAACTATTATCTTAAATTGCGATCTAAGAGATCAACATGTTTACATCTTTCCAAACCCAAGGACACGATCAAGGTCCGTCAGATGTCCAATTGCGCATGTTCTAATATGAACGCATTCTTATCTCAAAATCCAATCTAAGAAATCAACATGTTTACTTCCTAAATTTAAGGACAAGATCAAAGTCCAAAAGCTAACACAGAAGTTGGACAGCACACACAAATAGTATATAAGCCGTATGCAAATCATACGAAACAATTCAGTTCAATCTAGAATTCATCGAATTCAGTTTAATCTAGAATTCACAGGGTGTGGTTCAGTTCTATTGTCAGTTAATAAATTCATTCAAGTATAGTTGAGTCCAACATAAAGTGTAGTTTAGTAATTAAATAATTAAATTCAGTTGTAAGGGATCGCACCAGCGACGACATAAATAACATGCCTAAAAGCATACAACGTTTTTGACCCTACATCGACTCTAGTGCCTCTCAAAGTAAAAGCATACACAAATCAGTACTACGTATTAATTAATAGCACACTTGGTGCATGAAAACAAAAGTAAACAAAAATAACCCATACGTATTCTTTAATGGCACACTCGGTGCATGGGAACAAAAAAGAAATATAAAACATCTCCAATAGCATAATTTATGACCGGCGGTCGTTCGCCTATGAAAATAAATATGCAATCTAAGCATCATGGGCAAACGAGCGCCGGCCGCTTAGAACGTTAATTACCCTTTCCATGCATTGCACTGGCTAAGCGGCGCATGGAAATGGTAATGAAATAATAAGGTATGGAAATGGTAATGAAATAATAAGGTCGTTCGCTTGTGGAAACAAATATGTCAACGCAGCAGCATAGGCGAACGAACCCAAAAACGCTTGACGCGGTCGGTCATATATTACATACGTTCATACATACACTATGCTGATAAAGCGATATTATGTAAAATATGAATATCGATGAGTAGGCATTCCAGAGTCGATGCATGGTCGAAAATCGATCAGCACTGAATAAAATCATCTTCACACCTAACGTTGAACAATAATCATCGAGTTTTCATTTATTAAAGCATCATACCAATTCGGTATTCTGACTCCCTAGAGAGCTCCGGCTTTTGGGTTTACGTTGACACGGCAACACGCCTAACGAGTCAGATATCGAGCTTGGTATCTAAATCCTTCAAAAAAATAAACAGCAAAGTTGTTCCAACAAATTAGGACAACTTTACACAGTGAAGTGAAATCAAGTCAAGTCAAGAAGTTCAGATATATAATTAATACACAGTCCAGTCCGGATTTATAAAATAAGATAAGTTGAATAAAACAAGATAAGTTGAATTAAATAAGTCGAATAATTACCTTTGTAAAAAATCATTTTTAAGTAAATATATTTAATTTTTAAAATATATTTCTAATAAATAAAAATATAATTCCTAACCTTGGTTCAACTGAAATCGATGAATCTGTTGCAACTGCCTTAAAAACAGCACTTAGCGATAAATGGCAGAAGACATTCAGTATTCGCCAAAGAGACTTAAAAACTTTTGTCAACAGAGGATTTTCTAAAAGCTTGGCCGAAGCTATCAGATGCCAGGGGATCGCTGATTTGGTAAGAAAAAACATAAACTCAACTTTTTTGTTTCTTAAATTTACTGTTTTTGAGATTAACCTGGATTTCAAAATAATTTTCCCTGCAAAAGACTATTTGCTATATAGTAAATGGAACTCATTTAAGCAAACTATTTCCAAATATTATGAATCAAATAGTCATAATGACAGCTGAAAGGAAATGTTATCACTTTTTAAAGCTCAAATTGTTATAAAATTTATCAAAATTCTTCTTTAGATTCCCAGGATTACATTCTTGCGACATTGCTTAATTCAGTTCTTCCTCCTGTATCTAGGCTCAAGGATGGGGTGTGACGATTCTGCAGAAGCGGTATTGAGCAATGCTGTTCCGTTAGTTAGTTAAGTAGTAGTGTTTTGCAATATCTAACTTTATTTTCTTTCTTGAATAAGATTATTTTTTTCCCCTTTAGAGATAAATTGAGTATCGAAAAGTATATATATGTTGTAGAAGAATATATAAGGATTTTCTTGTGTAAAGTGGTAATACTCCGTAATACAGTGGCCGCGAATCAGCCCCTGGCTATAATTAAAGATGTTTAATGAATTTTACAGACAAGCTCAGCAATTCATCGACAGCGCTGCCGGCGAACCTGTGGAGCAGAAGTTTGGGGAAAGTCAAGATAATTTCTTTTCCTTTATACATGTAATTACGGTCCAGATGTTCTTGCCATTTAGACCTATTACCGTATTGGGAGTATTTCTTTTTCTTCTCTGCTCGGAGTAGAGCGTTTGAATTTATTACAAATAGGAAGGCATTGTTGTGAGTTTCAGTAATTCGATAATTTTATCGTATTACTTAATACGAATTAATTTTAATTTTTGCTAAGCCTTGACTAATATGCCGTCGGTAACCTGATTTGTATTTTTTTTCCCCTTATTTTATAACGTAAATAAAGCCTTATTATATCGAATTTTTTCGGTTTCGGTTTACTTTCCTTATGATAAGTGTATATTACTTTATATATATATATATATGTATAGACATATATATACAAATTATAATGAATTTGCATTATAAATATATATGTTTTTTTATGTGGCTAGACCTTCTACAGGGGGTTTCAGCAATATAGCTCCTGAGTAACTTTTTTTTTGTAGTATTTCTAACTGAAGTATAGACTTTCCAATGTGGAAAGATTGATGGTTTGTTGTTATATTGCAACATAATCGGCATATTTGATATATTGAATAAATTAAATTATAATTGTTTGAAATTGAGAAAATTATTGTTTAACTTGGATGGTTTCTTCAGTGGAATGTACAGCCGCGATGGTATTATACATAGAAATTTACCGTAGCGTAAGTAGTCACACCCTATAGGAGAGTCATGATGTAATTCCCAGACCATGGTCGATGAACCATGGGACGAAATTCTGCTAATGGTAGACGGATTTTCTCTTTTCCTGTTTTGGGTTTCCTCACCTATGAGGGAATCCGTGAATATGACCGGGTGGATCCGATAAGCGTAATGACCTCACCTTTTTCGAGGATATCTCTTGGTTTTCCAGGTGGCCTTCTCTAACCTCGGCCCTAATTCCTTCCCTCCTTTCCTTAGTTTTTTGTCCTTTTAATCAGAACTTTAATTTGCACGCTAACAAAAAGTATTGCTATTAATGGACGGTGAGTTGGTCCGATAACAAGACCTCCCCCCTATGCCGACAAGCTTCACCAACGTGGTAACCACTGCGAGCACCCGTTTGAATGCCAACTCCAAGGTGGGCCTTAAACGCAGCACCCTTTAAGCCTTGCTTAGGGTAAGAAGGGAGGCAAAATGATGGCCTGGTCCGCTTCTTGTAAATACCAGTATTGGGTGCAATATCAACACACATGGCCCAATCCGGTTTTAGCCCATTACGGAGAGTATTATTTCGATCAACGATTATAAGAAAAAGGTAGACGAACTTATTGATAAGTACTTTAGCATTAGCCAAGCTATCCAGCCATTTATAATAGCTGAACGTATAAGTGATGAAAATTTGATAGGTAAAATCTTGTATAAATTTCCATCATTTATCGAAGCATTAGATGTGTGTTTCAAGATATTCCAAGTCCTTTCACTTCATTACCCTGTAACATGCCAAGCTTCTTGGCTTTTCATTACGAAATTCAAACTTCTTATGATTTTAAATCCGTTAATGTGACATCTCTTATTGATTTTAAAAAAAAAACTCTTTACATCACACACACAATTTGAAAGTAAAGTTTAACTGTCGAGTGATTTATTTTGATTCCAAAGAGGATTTTAAAGTCGACATAAGCCTCCAATTATTTGGCGTTAGCCCAAATCCAATAGCCCACAATTCTACTATTAGTAATTATAACAATTTATGTATTAAAGAAATATAAGACAACCTAAGAAATTACATAGACAAACAAGTGAATAAAACCCAAAATGTTTATTAAACATTGTGCAGTCTGCACATGCCTAAGTTACGTATCACGTACATCAGCATTTCCCACGCGACGTTATCAGCATACAACGCATTACACTGCATGAGAGTGTAATGCGTTCGTTATCTGTCGAGTTCAGGATTTGCCTTGAGGAGCACAACACATCACAGCCTTATCTTCATCAACCTCTATGATAGAAGAAACACCAAACCAGATAAGTGATAAGCAAATACCCTTCATGATTTATGTTATGCGTATGGTCTTATCACCAAAATGTAACATACAAACACCATAGAGATAAGACTTGTGTTATGCGTATTGTCTTATCACCAATCAGACCAATGTAATATACGAGCGCCGTCTCCCACATAAAGATTTATATGACTGGAATGTATATTTAGTTTTAGATTTTAGTACAAATAAGAGGAATTGAAATAAAATTGTACACTTCACAAAAGTCAGTCTTTTAATTAACTACTGATTCCCCCTACCCAAGGTAAGGGTCAATAGTTAAAACCACAAATACGAAGCTGCATTGAATATCGATTCCCCCCACCAGTGGGTAAGGGTCAGTATTTCAAAGCAACTCCAACAAACATTAATAAGTAAAATAAGCACAAAAAAACCTATATTTAAATGAATTTCCATAGGTAATGGACAGAGCAAGAGAAATAACACAGAAATAGACAGATTATTTATCAACGCACCAAAAATTTTCAAACAAAGAAAGACACAATACAAAATAAATTATAAGAATTAGAGACACTTAAGAATAGGTTCAAAGAAATAGTTTTAATCTGAAACATACAGAAATAAACGTATTAACGATACAATTTAAAGAGAAATATTAATAACACTTCAACAATCTAAATATATAAAAATTAAACTTTGTATGTATGTCTTGTTTTCCCCGCAAGGCCAGCAATACAAGGCCAGCCATAAAAAAAATTTAAGATCTCGGATTGCATTACAAATTACATCGTACTCAAAAGCAAACACAATGAAATGACATTTGTAATAGACACTGGCGCTGACATACCAATTTTCAAAATTTCACACAAGATCAAAAATTAATAATACAGAGCGTAGAGCTTGGAGCTTAGCTGTTGCAATGGAAAAGATAATGTGAAGCCAAGAAGAAGAAGGACTTCTATGGAAAGATTATGTTACTTCAGTAAATTTTCAAGCACTCAGCGATATGATTGAATTTCGCACCCTGACCAATCATAATTGTTGGAACCACAAGAAATTTCAATTAAATTAGACATAAAAAACAAACATTAGTTCAGTATTGAAAGGGTGCATGTAACACCAACAAAAACCTGTATAAGTTTTTTGCTTTTCGTTTGACAACTGTCACTTGCTTTTCTTTGTTAAATTTTCTGCCTTGTTATTATCTTGTCAATTAAAAATCTGAACCTAATTGATGTAAAATAGTTCTTGTGTTTTGTTTTCTTATTAAAATCTTTTGAATTGACCAGAAACCTTGAATCTGGAAGACCTGAAGAGAGTTATCTTCGAAATTTCAGTCGAAAGTTGTGCTACAAATTATTGATGCCTAAGATTACTTTGGCTTACCTCAACGAAGCCACCACAAACCAACCACGCTAGTTGCAACATCAAATTCTTGCCAAGCCTACGTATTGTCTCTTGGAAACAAAGGTTTGGCAAGAATCAAGAATGTCCTGCGGTATTTCAAAAATGCGCGATTCCATTTGTTTATGTCTGTTGTTGGATCTAAGGAATTGACCAAGGTTCTTGTGAAGGTATAAAATAACCATTTCCAATGAAGGTAATCAATTTTATCTTATTTCAACAGACACCTCAAACAGTATAGCAAATGATTTCAATTTATTTTGGGACTTTCCACATAACGGGTGTTTTTTTAAGAGGTTGCCGATTTTTTTTTTGAATAAAACACATATAAAATTATGAAATGACCAAAATTTTTTTTTATTTGGTAGATAATTTTTTGGCATTTAACATTTAAACACAATTTCTGGCATATGGCTACCACGACTATTTTTCACAAATGTCATTCTGGAGGTCCAATTTTCCAGCACTTTTTCAAGCATTTGAGGGCGTATGTCAGCAATGACACGTTGAATATTGGTTTCCAAAGCGTCAATCGATTGAGGTTTATCCACATAAACCAATGACTTCACGTATCCCCACAAAAAGTAATCGAGTGGCGTCAAATCGCACGAACGCGGAGGCCAATTCACCGGACCATTTCTCGAAATAATGTTGTCGTTGAAAGTTTCTTTCAATAAGTCGATTGTTTCACGTGCTGTATGGCAAGTGGCACCATCTTGTTGAAACCACATTTCATCCATATCCATATCTTCAAGATTTGACAACAAAAACTCATTTAACATGGTTCTGTATCGATTTCCATTCACGGTAACGCGTCGTCCTTCCTCATTTTTAAAGAAATATGGACCGATGATCCCACCAGCCCATAGACCGCACCAAACAGTACATTTATCAGGATGCATTGGTAATTCTTGAACGGCGTGTGGATTATCTTTGCTCCAAATGCGACAATTTTGTTTGTTGACGTATCCATTTAACAAAAAATGCGCCTCATCACTGAAGAGAATTTTACGGTAAAAAAATGGATCTTCGTTCAATTGATTTAACGACCAATCACTGAATTCACGGCGCAAACGATGGTCGTGTGGCTTTAATTCTTGCACCAATTGAATTTTGTATGGCACCAAACCCAAATCTTTACGTAAAATTTTCCATAAAGTCGATGGACAAAGTCCAATTTGCTGAGCACGACGACGAATCGATAAATTGTCGTTTTCTTCGACACTGGCCTCAACGACAGCAATATTTTCTTCTGTACGAACTCTTCTCATTCTTGTCGGTGGCTTGGCATCCAAAAGAGTGAATGTAGACCGAAATTTGGTAATTACGTTCTTTATGGTGGTCTCTGACGGACGATTATGTGCACCATAAAATTCACGAAGTGCTCTATAAACATTTTTAATTGAACACTGATTTTGAAAATAAATTTCCACGATTTGAAAACGTTGTTCTGGAGTTAACCTATTCATAATGATTTGCCAAACAATACTGAGTAGAAATGCCACTTTGAGCTGTCAAAACAACTGTCATAAAATAAAACGACATCTATCGGAAAAACAAACCTCCTAAAAAAACACCCTTTACTATCGCTGTACAAGGCGGAAAGCACATTCGCATAACTTCACCACCACATTCCGGATCCGATTTCTATAATTACAAAGGATTTTTTTAGTGTTGTCTTGCTAGCTGTCGTAGATGCTTACAGCAAGTTTATCTATGTAAATGTTGGTGGAAATGGAAGGGCGTCAGATGTAATAATTTACAAAAACAGTAGTCTTTACCAAGTGCGAAGGATTAAACCTTCCTTCTGTCATCCTACTCAGAGGGCAAACAGTAACCACGCCATACTTTTTTATAGGTGACGACTTATTTGGCCTCGACGAACATCTCATGAAAGGCTTGTTGTGCCGTACACAAGGCACACACACACGTTTGATGAATGCCCAATCACTCATCGGTGAATGCACTGTCTTTGTTGGGCTTCACTACGTTCTTTTACTCTATATGAACAACAAAGACATAGTGCACCGAATGCACTAATTGCCACAGACTAATATGACACTACGATTGAGCGAGGGTCACCGGAACAACGTAATGTTTATATGCTGTTGCGAATTCTCATGTGGGACACCGAAGTGACGCCACATGTTGTTATACAACACATATAAGTGGGTTAGGAAAACAGCTCCACCTTGAGTGGATAAGTGGGTCGCCAAATAGTAACAACGTAGGGAATGACAACCAGGGAACCAAGGAAGCCACGGGGTACGTGTTTCCCCCACAAGGCCAGCAATAAAAAATCTTACGATCTCGGATTGCATTACAAATTACATCGTACTCAAAAGCAAACACAATGAAATGACATTTCTGGCGCCGACATCCCAATATTCAAAATTTCACACAAGATCAAAAATTAATAATACAGAGTGAAGTAAGAGCAGCACGAAAAGAAATTCATTTTGGATTCCAATTGTTAAAAAGTTATTTGTAATTTATTTAAAAAGTTTATTAAATCAAAGTCTTCACAATTTCTTAATAAAAAGTTTTTCATTTCATTGTTAAGCTAGTGGCAAAGGTGTATTTACTGAAACACTTCGTTCACGTCACTTGACGCCAAGTAAAAGTTCAGGCAAACTCCTGTGGTGACTATTGTTGCTTTTTTCAATTTAATAAAATTATTTAAAATTATTACAGTCACTTTGGTGCCAGCAAAGTCGAAATGGGGTACACTCGCCCTTCTTGGGGAATTGCAACTTGGCAGTGTGCTCCTCGCTTAATGTCGAGTTGCAATTTCCCAAGAAAAATAACTACGCCTATCTTCACTTTCATTATTAATTATTGACAAGCCTCGCTCTTCCGGCATCTTCAAATCTTTACTTTGCTTTGGTTCTGTTAGACGTTTGTGTGAAGACATTTTTGCGCGTTGCTATTGTGTAAATAAATTTATTATTTTAAACTTGCATATTAAATATTACATTATAACTCCTAAGTTTGTAATCTTTAAAGAGAGAATTAAATTATTAATTTGAATAAAACATAAAACCAGTTTTATGATCTTTTTACATATTTTGCATAAAAGCATGTACTTAATTGTCAACATATATACATATGGGAACTACTAGTAACCATACTCCTATCGCTAAAGACAACTAAAGAAACTACTAAAGCTAAAGAAACCAAAATGGTCTATTCATCAATACCAAGTTGGTTTTGCACCTGACGTAGATGAGTTTAGAGCTCGCCGTTACTACATAGCTCAACACAAAGTGTTATTTGATGGTTGCATTTTCGATGGCACCCAACTTTTTTATAACCAATTAAATCGAAGGAAAAATAGAAAATCCTCTTGTAGAGTTTCTCTATAAAAGTAGAGAATGCCAGACAATTCATTTCAATGCGAAGCATGTCGGTATTGTCGAGGTTCATGCCATTCAACAATTAAAAAATCTAAATTTAATTTTACGTCGCGCAATGTGTGGACTAGATCTTAAGCTAAGCTGGTCGGAATAAACTTTTTTGATCCTGTCGCAAAGGTACTGTTTTTTGCTACTTATTTCACGCTTAGAAAGTTTCAATATAGAAATTTGGCCTGGATATGTGACGTCAATCAGACACCAGGAGGAGTTGAGTGCGATAGTCAAGGCGACTAGACGTGCTAGCACAAGTGTAGGAAAAAAGTAAAATTAAAAACAATATAAAAAAAACAGTCACTGTTTATCAAAAAATGGACAAAGATTTTCTTCGTGCCTTTTACCTTCCGGACAGCTATTATGTTGTTCCGAAACAAGAAGAGAATGTTGTTGCTCAAGCTAATGCTGTTAAGCATCATCATTCAATGAGATAAACGAGGATGGATTTATAAACGTTACATTGGAACACAATTATGCCGTTCCTGCAGATGCAGACAATGCCGTTCATGCAGATGTAGATGATGCCGTTGATGTGTAGCGTAATTAATTATTACATCTACATAATATATTTACACACATATACACTTACATATTAAAATAACATTACATACATTTCATATCATATTTATAATTACATAAAAATTAGACATATATCTCTTCGTGTTGTTAACTGCTGCCTTCTCTTCGCGCTTTTGCCGCGTGTTGTTGTCGCGATCAATTGAATCTTCTCGAATAAAACTACTTCCCTTCTGGCCAAATAATCCGACAGTTTGGTTCGCGGTAATTGATTTAATCATAAATCCGCCAAAAACCGAAAAATATAGAACACAATTGAAATCCGCTCTAACAGCTCGACATGCTCTTTCCACTGAGCGATGCCTCGAAAAAATACTAGAAAAGGCGGAAATTGGAGATCGGAAACCCAGCGAAACCCATTTATTACGCTCCCATGCGACACGCATAGGATGCTATAAGCCGACCCAGAAGTTAAATAGTCAAACAATCTATGTATGGTACTGCGAAGGAGTACATGAAGTTCCCGCTCCGAAGACGATAGAGAAGCCTGCGGATCGCTCTTACACTAGCGCCGCAAAAAATAGACCTCAAAGGAAAAGGAAATTTATATTTTTATTTCTCGAGGCATATTTCCGTTTGAGTGGAATTTTCTTCTTTTTTTGTTCTTTTTTTTTGGATTGGTGACAAAGGGCTAAAGCTTGAATTTCAAATTTGATTCCAAAAAAATTTTTTTTGTTTTCATTCACCAATAAGGACTGAAGTTGTTAGTGAATGAAAAAAAAAAGAAAGGGGGAAGCAGAGAAGGAAGCAAGATCTTTCCTTCTAATGGCCCGTGGGCCAACCTTAATTGATCCATTAATTAACTTTGTTTCAGTAACCGTCGGCGTCGTCGTCGTCAGCGCTGTCGAGGAGGGTACTTAAATAACGCAGTAAGTTGATTATATTCTCTTTTTTTTTCTCTCTTCTTCTCCTTTTATTTTTTTTACCACCCTAATCAAATTCCAGTCAAATTACGAAATACCTCGTTTCGCTTCTCTGGTAGGCGGTACCCGGGAGCAGGTGCTGATGACGGGTTGAGCAAATTATCCATTTCTCTCCTTCCCTTCTTTCAGTGCACGTATGATTTTTTATGGTAAAGTAAGCAGTGGATGGTGGTGCAAGAACCCACCCATTTCGGCGGGCTAGGTCTGAGCAATTCGCCAGGCGTGCACCCCGCACCTCTCCATCCGCTACGGAACATCCGGATCGCAATATTATGCTATAACTTAATATTTCATTACATAAAATGGCGCCCAACGTGGGGCAGTAAGGCTTTATGCCAAGCTGCAATAGGGTGGTGTCATTATGTGATGGGGATTGGCCTAAGGTTTCTGTCAATCGACTCGCAAAGATAAATACTTCATTACATTTGACAATAAACTGGTTCGAACATTGTGGTTTCGCAAACGTCCACAAGTAATCTATGCCGCTCTTACTGCAATGTGAGATAAACTCATTCAAGAGCTGATACGCAAAAATCTGACGAGGCACTTACACATTGATATAGTAGGACCATATATCAACGACCGAAGATTACGTTTATGTACTCACGATCATCGATCGTTTCACTCGCTGGCCAGAGGCTTACCCTATCAAAGACAGCACAGTCGCCACAATTGCCAAGACATTTGTCGAGCAGTACGTGTCAAGATTTGGGATACCGCTCGAAATAACCGCAGACCAAGGCAGTCCGTTTGAATCCAAGCTTTTTTCCGAACTCACGTGTTTATTAGGCACTCATAGAATTCGTACCACTGCCTATCACCCGCAGGCAAACGGCATGGTCGAACGATTTCACAGACAGCTAAAAGCTTCTCTCAAAGCTCGAGGAAACACAATTAAGTGGAGTACAGAGCTCTCGATTGAGAAATGGCTTAGTTCCAAGTTCCAGACCCTATTGGCCAGATCCCAGAATTTCCATAGGAACAAATCTTATAGTCGCATCTTAGTCATGCATAGCAATATAAATTAATTTAAAATGGATTTGCATATCGTACCGCTTTAGCCGATTGTGGTTACAAATCCAAACAATGCAAACAACGGGAACAAAAGCAGTATAAGCCAAGATCATTTGGTGACGATACAATTTTTAAGCAGCTGTATCGTTTCAAACGTCGAAATGTGGATTCATTGGAAGAGCAATTTCTACCTGAAAATTCCGAAACCCGCGGTGGCGCTCTCTGAAGTCTGCAAAAAATTAAATCTTTTTTTACGTTATATTGGACATCCGGGCTTTCAGGTATGTAACATTGTATAAGTTAACGCCAGCCACTCCGGATGAGCGACAACTGGTGCAATCAGCATAGAGTGACGACGTTACGAATCGTAGAGAATCGCCAGATATTCCAACTACGCGATAGAACCGTCGATACTGGCTACGCAGTATCACAATTGAAGATAGCAGCTTCAATGCGCAGTATCAGTTTAGATATACGATTTTTAAAATTGTACGTTTAGTTCTTAAGTTAGACCCAGTGAATAAAGTCATCAATTTAATTTATATATCACATCTATTTAGACAGTTGAGTTGTGAAACTCATGGTGGGCAGACGTGCTTCTTTAGAAGAAAAGCGCAACTTTTATAATTTCATTTGAATAAATAGCATTTTTTAGCAACTTTATAAAACTTGCGACAGTTGCTATATGCAATTTTAGAGATTATGATGCATTTATTACTTGGTACTATGTAAGTACATACATACATAGTTATTACTATTATTTATATACCAGCAGCATTGTTTTTACCGTCTTCTGAGCGCATAAGAAGCGAACAAAATAAAGTTAAAATTATTTCTGTTGAATCGGTAATTTTTATTAGCAACAGTGAGAAAATTTAGTAATTTTTATTACTAATAAAGTGTGAAGTCAGTTTTATTGCGCGATAATAAAACTGTAGAACGAGAAATTGCAGCTGCAAAATTAGTTTTTATTACTTGTGCGCATAAGCGTAATTTTAATAATTGTAATGGATTAATAACCGTGTGCGCGAGTGTTTTTTTTAATGGCTGTGCCAAAAGATGGGAATCTTCCTAGATACTAAAAAAAGAGCCCTCCACCCTGAGTGTTCGTGTCAGGAATTACGCCTACGTACTAAACCCACCTAACACACTTCAACCACTCTCCCCGCGGGACTGCCGTTATGCATTACATTGCGGGGATGGTTATTTTGGCAAAGGTGGGACATAAGTCCCAAATTTTCGGAGAAATAATAAATAAAAAAAAATGTGTGGACTTTCATTACATAATTGAAATGGCTCCTTTTAAAGGGAGCATGAACATTTGTCCCAACGGACGGTATCACGGAATAGACGAATAAAGTTCTTACTTTGCAATAGAAATTAAGTTTTGAAATTATAAATAAAGTTCTTACTTTGAAATAAGTTTTTTAATTTATACACCGAAACACGCCACGCCATGCCAAATATCTGTTTTTGAGGTGGGGACTATTTCAAAGTATTTTCTTTTTTCAACGCTTCACATGCACTCACAACACGTCTCAAACGTGGGATATCAAAATTGGCGCCTAACATTGAGCCGTTCACAAAATTTCAGTCCTATAGGTCGTGCGAAAGATGGTTAAAAAAGACCTAAAATGGCGCGATTTAAAGTCATCACACGCGAGACGCGTCATACGCGGAACATAAAAAGTGCTATTTTGAACTAAGCTCTCTAGCTCCAAGTGAATTATTTAGTTAAATGGATTCAATTGCATTATTTTATGCATAATGAGCGTCAGTGTGAGGAGAGTACAAAAAGCATACGGATTATCAAAAGAAATACTCCGCCGTGTGCGACTGAAGTGAGCTTTGAATGATCTATATTCACTATGCTCACTCAGTTTCTTTGCACCGTTGAACAAGCTTTGACTGATTGATATTCACTCTGCTTTGTGAAGCGGTGCTGCACCATTCGCACCGAAGTCCGAATACTCCCGGCCTAGGTGACTGAGTAAGCAGAGTGCTCACTTCAGGTTCGCCACAATTTCGTACACTCGTCGAGGCACTGACTGATCTCATATTCACTCTGCCTCGACGACCCCGTACACCGTCTGTACCGACGTACAAACGCCCGGACAGCTCTGATCCGCACAAACGCATACCCAGCCAGGCACTGGCTGATAATATTCACTTTGCCTTGGTAGTGGTGCTGCGCCGTTCGTATCAGAATACGAACCCCATTGAGCGAGTACTACACTCACTCAATACTCCGCAGTGTTAGCGCACAAGCGGTCCGACTAACACTCCGTTGAACCCTCTTCCCCCCCCTCCTGTATTTTTATCATTATATTATTAGTATTAGATTTTATTATTACATTGTTATATTAGTCTTAGTATTAGAGCGTAAGGAAAAATAATGAATAAACCAGATGGAAACAATGAAGTAAATAAAGTTCTCTTTTTTTTAATTTGTAACACTCCGCTATACGAACCCTGGGTGACCGGCGAGCGTCACCCGAGCAAACTCGTTACAAGGTACATTACATGTAAATACAATTGCATGCAGTACAACAACTAGTAAACGTAAAAAACTTCGTCTTTCCGGTACAAACAAACGCGTCATGCGTGGCCTCGGGGATGTTGTTACCTTAGGTCTTTACCAACTTGGACACCGGGGTCCAATAGGGGCGAAAAACGGCCGATGTAGCAGAGAGCTGCCAGGCAGCTGTTAAAATAAGTTAGTTAAGTCTTTTTAATAAAGACTGAATTTGAATCGTGTTCTATATTTATTTAAAATTTGTTAAAGACATTTTTTTTGGAACTAGTTAACATTTTTTATGTACATATTGAGAACCTCAATTAGCCCGGTTTCAATAGTACGGACCGGGAACCGATTAACCGGACTATTCAAGGTATTCCTGTACTCACCATACAAATTGTACAAAGAAGAGCAGAAAAAAGTGGGACCAACCACAACAGCAGCAGAAGCTTCACTTCTCACTCAGCACCAACAACAAGCTTTCAACTATCAGCCAGCGAATTGATGAAGGAAGCAACAGGTAAAAAGAATATAGAGGGACAGGACAATATGATCTTTCGTCTTTAATACGAGAAGTCAAGATGATCTTGCCTCTATTCCAGGAGAACCTGTGGCGTTTGGAATTGCCTGACAGCAATTGCGATATGTTGTATTTTTTATTTTGATTGGACACGACGAACACGCCTGAACGAGACTCGAGCGCGCCTGAAATTGAAAAGTTGTTTGTTGGGAGTAAATGAAAACCCACTTTAGAAAAAACGATTCAAGTGGTAGAGTCGCAGAACTTTTTCTTCATTAACTTTGGCTTTTCATCATGTATACCAGTTAATTGAATTTTATTAAGAAATATTTTGTGACTAGTTATTAAAATTTAATTTGAATTAAAAGTAATCTTTGTTAAAATAATTAAAAATAGCATTTGATTTTTTTTTGGGTGCTACGACATCCATTATTGGATCATTGATTTTGGCTTATTTATGATGTGCCAGCTTTACCGCGATATATAAGCGGTTGCAGTCTGTACACGCATTGGCTGTGGGGATTTCATATTAAAATATCGGCCTTATCCCCAAATATTTGTGACCCCGACGTGATCTCGGGGTATAAAGGAATTTTTTCAAGCAACTATATATCAGCAGCTAATATCAGCAGTACAAAAATTAAGTGCAGTTCTTTTTGGGAGGAGCGTGAACATCTATATTTACCACATGCATAACCTCACACTTTGGTTATCCATCTATACAGAACGAACTCGGACATAAATTTCAAGCAAATCTATCATCATCATCATCATCGAAGCTTTGGGAGTAGTAACAGCATCCTTCGGGTCCTTCAGTGACAACCATTAACACTCGTATCGACTCCTCGGAGGGTAATGTCATGAAAAATAACTTTAATTAATTTGTAAAATTAGGCTGTTTTTATTATTAAAGTGATTCTTCAATCGCAGATGGTGGAATTATATCTAACGAAGTAGATACAGACAACATCCCGTCGACAAGCAAAAAAGGAAAAGTTGCCAGAGGATATGGTGGCTGCTCGTTTCGAAAAGTTAACAAAAAAAATTATGAACGATGACTTTTTCGAAAAGCATAAGAAACTCGACGCGTATACATGTAAGTTGTTTGACAAGCAGAAGCAAGAACTCTAGGATAAGTTCAGAGAACTGATCGACACATAAGCTTTTAGAGGCCTTAGGAGCTAAAAAAGTAAGAATAACGAATCAAATGAATACGAAAAAGAAAATTCAGCAAGCAGTGGAAATCTTAGTTCTTACTTTAGCTCTTTTAACTTTAACGACCTCAATTAAAATTTTAGTTTATTATAGAAAAAGTTAAATAATATGATCGTAACAAGCCAATTAAATGAGATGAAGTTTTTTTTTTTTTTTTTTTTTTTTTTAAAACCACGAAGTATATTTGTGGTGACTTTTATTTTGTGACATTAGCTATTTGCTAAAATTTTTTGAAATCGCTTTGGTGTTATTTATTGGAAAATTTCAGACTAAGCGAGAAAGAGAGTAGAATGGGGATCGAATGGAGAAAGTAATGTTGCGGCAGTTAATAGAACAGCATTTGCAAATAATCGAAGACAAGGGCAACGATTAACAAAAAGAAGGGTGCCTGGGAGGAAATCAGGCATGATTGCTGCTGGATACATCAGAAGCGCTAATAAAATAAGTCAGCAATGGACCATAATGAAGATATCTGCAAAAAAAAGCGATAACAGCTACTAATAAGGCTATCCAATTGACGGAAAACATGGTGCCTGTTCCATTTTGCCGACGCTACGGACATTCTAGTACAGGCAATGATTCGAGATCAACTGGAAGACGACACCATATTAATTGATGCGATAGCCTGGACCAGTCAATTTCCTTTGCTGCCGCAAACTACCCAACCACCCCCACCAGCATTCCTGTGTTAAATTCAACAGGCACAATCGCAGCAAATACCACTAGCTCAAGCGGAACTGAATTGATATGAAATCACAGGGAGCCAGGTCCTGCGAGTAAGGTGGGTGCGGCAGTAATTCTTAGCTCAATTAATGCAATTTGGCGACGACAATTCAAAATAAATTGTCTCAGCTCTCAAAATTATATTAATATGGGTTTGGCATATGTAGCTGAATCTTCGAAAACGTCGCCAAGCTCCAACTACATCATCACCATCAGCCTGCACATCGTTGTCGTTTGCGGGAGGCGGCGGGGATAGTGGATTGTCTACAGATCGAAAATCTCTTTTTGAGTGCCCAGTGTGCTTTGATTATGTACTGCCACCGAACTGTTGCAGATACCGATCCATCTACTCCCACACTACCTCCGGCAAAAGATGTCCTGCAGAGGTTAAGACAATTGCCGAATAAACCTATAACAAAGTACCAGGTAATGTCGGCACGTGAAATGCAAATTCAAGAAGCCACTTCCCAAGCAGGTGAACTTCACATGTTGCAAGTGCGTCACGCAGAAGATGTGATTTTAAAAGCCAAGGAAGATACTGAACGTGCAAGAGAAATTCATACGCTGGACATTGCACAGCGAAAGGAGTTCCACAACATGAGACTGAAGGCTTTGAAATCTAAGGAGCAAAGTTCCTACAACTGCAACAAAGAGCCTTTTTAATTAATTTATATGTTCCTCTCCAAAATGATATGTGTTCCTATGCCTATTAAAATTTTTGTTAATTGAAAGTACTGGTTTATGAAAGTGCTTCGGAATGCTATTCCAATGGCTTCTGCAAGTTCGTTAGTTCGTTGATGTTATCTAATGGCACCGGAAGATTCGATGGAGCTATTTCTTCTGCAACAAATTGAATATTTCTCTCCTTGGCTATGTCGTGCACCACGGCAACAATAACGAGAGACCAAGTACAGCAATCCTATGTCGCCACTCGCTCAACATTTACTCTCTAAATCAATTCATTTCCAGAGACCTAACCGCGGTCTCCCTAGAGACGACCACAAACAACGGAAGCAAGACCCCCATCAATTTTGCCACTGCTTACTTCCCGGGAGAAGAAGAAGACCCCCCTCCGGAAACAACATAGTGCTTCACAGAATACTACATAGCTCATAGACAAAGTTTCGTGATCGGATGTGATGCAAATTCTCACCACACAGTCTGGGGAAGCACCGACACAAACACAAGAGGTGAGCAACTTTTGAATTACTGCTTATCCAAAAATATTATTATAAATAATGTTGGGAATGATGCAACCTTCATAAACGCCATTAGGAAAGAGGTACTGAACCTTACCTTGCCAGATGCAGGAACGGCCAGTGCAATACAGAACTGGCTCGCGATTAAGGAGGCATCATTCTCCAATCACATGTACATCAATTTCAACATTGAAACCCCCAACAGGGTTCAATCTCAAATAAGAACCCCTAAACATATTAAATGGCAAGTCTTAGACCAGGACATACAAGCATCATCACCAAAATCAACTTGAAAAGCGGAATTGTCCTCCAATCAGACTCAATGATAAAAACAACTAATTTTCAAAGGAACTTCTCAGTAAGAGTACCGGACCGTAATCAAGTTGAAAATATCATAATCCCCAATCATGCATCTATCCGGTACACAGATGGATCTAAAACAAACTCAGGAACAGGGGCAGGAGTATTCGGACCCAGAATCACATTAAGGATACCCCGAGGAAAATCCCCAACCATTTAACAGGCAGAAACAATAGCATTAGAAGCCTGCACATTAGAATGCATTAAGAGAAAATATACAAGAACCGAGATCTATATGATCTCCGATAGCCAGGCCGCTCTGCTAGCGCTAAAAGACCCAGTTTTCAGTTCAAGAACAATGTGGAGCTGCTACTACCAGGCCATTCAGTCATTAAAGGGAACGAGGCAGCAGACCTCTGCGCAAGAGGAGGCGCGGCAGAGACCTTTACTGGTCCCGAGCCAAGCATTGGCTACAGGAAGAGCCACCTCAAAAACAAGATAAAAGAGTGGGCAAATAACGCCATCGAGGCTGAATGGGAATCATCAACTACGATGAAATAAAACAAAAAGCTTCTCAAATACAACATTAAAAACACAAACAAAGCAATCAAGTTAAACCAATATACACTCAGATCCCTTGTCTGGTACATGACGGGACATGGCCCATTTAATGGCCACTTAAGAAAAATGGGGAAATCCCAAACAGTTCGCCGCCTCTTTTTCGGCGTGGCAGAGATGACGCCAGAACACATGCTTTTTATATGTGGTGCCCTCACCCGAAAAAAACTTCAATACCTCAAGGCTCACACAGTTCTATGGCAGAATGCCAGACCAATTGACCTGACAGATATATTAGCATTCATAAAAGAACTAAGCCATCACATAATGTGGTAGACATCTGGAATGCACAGTAAACCTTAAGGTCGCAGTGCGCAAGCATACCAGCCCACCAACAATAACATAACATATATGTACTTTAGAAGTCGTACTGATGAAATATCATTCCTGGAGACAACTGATGGAAAGCCATTTGTAAAACCGTTTCTAGCTCTGCGCACATAATTTCTGCCGACAAAATTATTCCCAAGCAATGGCTAGAGAATCATATGAGCAAACATTTTGAATGCATTCTCGTCTTGGAACATTAACCAGAGTATGGGTGAGCAAAATGGGTGGATAAAATAAATGATAAGGGAAAATAATTTTGAATTACGGCGTTGTCCGATCGGTTTCAATGAAAAAAGTGCAATAAAATCAAAAAAAAAAAAAATGTTTTGCAGATCTCAAAACCTAGAAGAAGATGTCTTCCTGAAGAACTGTATGCGTTGGGGCTGCAAACGACAGGATAGTTGGGGTCAGCAGTGGTACTTGAAGGGTTTTGATTTTGGCTTGGGCCATGTTCTTCAAGGAGACTCGCAACTTCTTAGTATACGCAGATCGGATAAATGGAGCTTGATTAGTATGCAGGAAAAGCGACAGTTTATGATAAGGTGAGTCTCTATCTTTAGCGACCTGAGTAAAGTTCATTACTTTAACATCCCATTGCAGAGTTTCAGTATTGTCCACCATCAAGGCGCAGCCGGCAACGATTATTTACACAAAAATCCAAAATTTTATCGCTGTCGCTGATGAAAGGTCAAACTGTCGATCTTATGACAATCCTTTCAATAACCAAAATCAAAATGTAACACAAACTACGCGGTTATTAAAAAAAAATAGAAAACAGTAATAAGTTTAAATGAAGTCAATTTATGGTATAAATAGACAGCAAATAAAGGAGAATGTTGAGCCAGTTTAACAAATCAAAAAAAACGGTCTTCTTACTAAAAAAAAACCGACAACTATCCCCCCACCAGTGGTAAGGTAGTTGTCCGTTAAAAAAAAAAACTTATTCTGATGATTCGTATTGGATGTTTCCAGAGGTACATGAATGTGATACCATAACCTCACTTCAATGTATCAGCAAGCTTGGCCATTTCTTTTCACCTTTTGGAAATCCTGAAACACTCATTTCTGATAATGGAACACAGTTTATCAGCCATGAGTTCAAGACTCTAAGCAAGCAACGAGGCATCAATCACAATAAGAGTCCGCCATATCACCCAATGTCTAACGGGCGCGCCGAAAGAATCGTAGACACAATGCAAACAGCTCTTAAGAAATTTGAAGAGGATCGGACGTCAAATGAAAATAATCTCTCAAAATTTCTTAAGTCATCAGCGACCAAGGTTTTAACGCTTCTTTGCTTTTTCTTTTTTTTAATAACCGCGTAGTTTGTGTTACATTTTGATTATGGTTATTGAAAGAATTGCCATAAGATCGACAGTTTGACCTTTCATCAGCGACAGCGATAAAATTTTGGATTTTTGTGTAAATAATCGTTGCCGGCTGCGCCTTGATGGTGGACAATACTGAAACTCTGCAATGGGATGTTAAAGTAATGAACTTAACTCAGGTCGCTAAAGATAGAGACTCACCTTATCATAAACTTTCGCTTTTCCTGTATAATAATCAAGCTCCATTTATCCGATCCGCGTATACTGAGAAGTTGCGAGTCTCCTTGAAGAACAAGGCCCAAGCCAAAATCAAAACCCTTCAAGTACCACTGCTGACCCCAACTATCCTGTCGTTTGCAGCCCTAACGCATACAGTTCTTCAGGAAGACATCTTCTTCTAGGTTTTGAGGTCTGCAAAATATTTTTTTTTTGACTTTATTACACTTTTTTATTAAAACCAATCGAACAACGCCGTAATTCAAAATATCTACACCATCTCTGACATAAGGGACGGGCTAACAAGCTTAGACCTTGAGGACAGAAGGAAAAAAAGACCACACTTAAGTGGAGTCGCAAGGAAACGTCTGAATTTCCTTAAACTGACGAGATTCTCCCATGACGTGGCACTAGCCCAGTGCCAGATAAAAAAAAAAGACAGGAAGGTCAGATCCACCATAAAGCGGAGCCGATCCAACGACTCCAGTCCTAAGAACCCGCCAAAAAGGGACAGACAAGCTTACCCCCTCAAATCAGCCGAAAAACCTATAAGGGCAGAAGGAACTGGTTCATGCGAAGCGGTGGCAGCGGGCGGATCAAACATAGCGTTACGCTACAGTGGCCATCAGGTTGGCAATCACTGACCAAAGCTTTCCTAATGTCAAACTGAAGGCGGCGCAAATGGCAACGATCCAGAACAATATCATGGACGCGGTAGCGGATCTTCCCACCGATGGCATTAGCCCTAATTTTCTGGGCTGCAGGACCAAAAGTGGGTGGCTATCCGTTCACTGCGCAGATGATGAAACGGCAGCATGGCTTACCAAATAAACCCTACGGTCCCAACCCTGAAACCATGGCCAGACTGTCAGACTGAAAATAGTCGTGGCGGACGAAATACCTCACAACCAGATTTTCTACGTCTATGTATCTTCCGCACTGCTGGAATGAGACAAATGAGAAAATCAGCAGGCGCCTAGTAGTACAAAACAAGGAGCTACGCAACACGGCTTAGTGGCAGATAGACTAAAAAAGCCTCCCACAAATGTAACAAATCAGGGCCCACAGGTTGAACCAAAAAAGAAAGACCAAATACTACACAAAGAGATAAGATGTGTGCACAAATAAATTTGCATATATCGAAGGCAGCTACTGTCAATCTTTGCCACCTATTCGCTAACCAAAAACTGGGACACTGCTCTTATTCAAGAGCCCTGGACCAAGAACGAAAAAATTTTGGGATTCCCAAGTAAACTAGGTAAGTTGATTTATAACAAAGAAAATGGGAGACCAAGGTCCATAAATCAATTTAGTTTCAGAGAATTAGTCGCGATCTGCTTAGAGACGATCTCACCACAAGAAAGCAAGAGCACAACAAACTTTGCTGCTGCCTACTTCCCAGGCGAGGAAGAAGACCATCCTCCAGAGAAAACACAGAGCTTCATCAACTTCTGTACAGCTCAAGGCCAAAAATATGTAATCGGATGCGATGCAAACGCAAACCACTTAGTCTGGAGAAGCACCAACACTAACATCAGAGTTGAGCAACTCTTTAACGATTGTTCATCTAAAAATATTGTGATAAACAACGTGAGGAACGACGAAACCTTCATAAACGCCATACGGAGTGAGGTACTGGACCTTCCCCTATCAGATACAAGGACAGCCAGCACAATCCATAAATGGCACGTAATGAAGGAGGCATCATTCTCCGACGACATGTATATTAGATTCAATATTGAAACTCCAAACAGGGCTCAATCCCTTATAAGAACCCCTTAACACACTAATTAAGAAGTCTTCTTAGACCAACCTAAAATGTAACCTAACTGGTATATGTACCCCCATTAATTCTATTGCTTATCTTGACAGCTCAGCAAATTACCTTACCGAGGCAATCACAAACGCCTACCACACAATTTCCCATATAATTCGCATCAGGTGCACCATGGTGGAATCACGACCTCGAGGCTAAGCGAAGGGAAGTTCGTAAACTCATCAACAAAGCCAAGCGTACAAAAACCTGAACGGTCTATAAAACTGCCCTAACTAGATACAACGTGGCCTTAATGGACAGCAAAACGAAAAGCTAGAGAGAGTTTTGCGAAAGCATCGACAAACTGCCAACAGCTTGTCGACTACACATAGCTCTCTCCCTTGACCACAACAATCTACTTGGTTACAAGAAACTCTTGAATGTCTGGTTACAAGTCATTTTTCTAAATGCATCATACTAGACAATCAAGACGCGTACGAGGATATAAATATGCACCCATACCTTATTTCGACCGAGGCCTAAATACGCTCAGCCAGAATCTTCTCACCAGAAAGCATTCGATGGACAATAAACTCATTCGGCCCATACCCCATACAAGTCTCCAGGTGGAGATGGGCTGTATCCAATCCTCCTCCCCCGGCGGTGAGGGGTATAGAAAACACCGCGGTACGGAATGCCTGGGGTAAGAGTCCTCTAAAATTCCAATCCGTGTTGGGGTCCAGCAGCATCTTTATCCTTTGGTTTATGGTGCATGGCTCTTCCACGGAAGATAAATTAAAAGGTCGCGGATACTTAGAGCATGCTCTTCATACTTGGCGTACTTAGAGATGCTTACAGTCGGTCAAACTCTTCGTATTTAAGTGGTCAAGTCTAACATATGTGAGAAGGGCCCAGGATAGCTTGCTGTTTTGCCTTGTCAAATGCCCAGGCACTCATACCTGAATGAATGGGTGATTCTTGATGCCAGATCTGACCAAGGTCGCGTTTGGAAAACTCGGGATAGCTCGCTATCCTGATGGCAATTGAGATGGCTGAGGACAATTTTGATGTGGACCCAGCTCGTTCTGGGGATGCAACGCGGCGGCTGCGGTTTACTCTCGAAGAGAGGACTGCTAATATAGTAATGAATGAGTATGCTTAATGGCGCAAGCTAGACAAGCGCGGGGCTCACCCTCCAAATCTACACTACTGTATCCAATCCTCCTGCAGCAAGGTATAAAACTAATTGACACAGTACTCGTAAAACTCTACAAGGCCAGCCACAGCCTAGAATACGTTCCAAGGTGCTGGAGAGATGTGCGGGTTTTGTTCTTACCAAATGGAGGAAAGAAATTCCCCCGAGGACACTAGGTCGTATAGACCTAACAGCCTCACATCTTTCATTCCAACGTCCATTGACAAAATAATAGGCCATTACATAAGGTCTAACGCGCTCCAACGAATTCCCTTAAATACCGGTCAACACGCATACCAGGCAAATCCCAATCGGGACCGCTACCGATTCTGTAACGAGGCAAAGGAAACGTCAGAGCACATACTCTTCGTAGCCCTCGGGCAGAAAAGAATAAAACATTTAAAGGCTCATACAGTTCCCTGGCCGAATGCCAGACCAATCGCATTGTCAGATGTGGTGGCATTCACGAAGGAACTGAGCAATCACATAATGTGGTAAACATCAGGGACGCTCTTTAGCCCCATCTGTTATAATAATAAAAAAAATAATAATCTACACCTAAAAAATACAGCCAGCGAATACACATCTAAATCTGAAAAAGAAGAAGAAACTAACCATCAAGATGATCAATTGCCGCAGCGATCCTCAGGTGAAGAGCCTCTACAGAACACCAGTCTTCCACAGCGGAACCGTCGTACACCAAGATACTTAGAAGACTTTGATGTAGAGTTTTGAACTTCATCCTGACAGTCCTGGTATAAACGTGAGCCCAACACCCACCATATATTAGGTTTGATTTTGGTAGATCAGATCGACTTAAAAAAAGCTACTCCCCAACTCACATAAGGTTCAAAAGTGCAATTCAATTCAATAAATCGCGTTCGCGTGTAAAGTTTATATAAAGAAAATGCAGCTATATAGTAAATAAAAAATGTAAGACTATGGTAAATAAATAAATAAAACCCTTTTCACATAAAAACTAATAATACTTAATGATCACAACTGAATAATTCCATTGCAAAAAATCGTCGATTCCTCTTATACGTAATGTAGGTATATGTATGTTATCCATACATTACATCACGAGTCATGATTTCATTGCTATGCGTTCCTACTTAAAAGCTAATTTATTCTTATTCTAAATTCGAAAAGTTAAATTAAATGTTTTTATTTCCATCGGCCGCAAATGGATATCGGCAAAGCTTTTTAATTTGTCATCGGTTTTGCTCATACCTGTTAGTGATGTACTCTCCAGTCGTTCAATGTTCAATTTATTGAAACGCACATTTCTCAGGCCGTCGCCGGTGGTACACGTAGAGATCTGCTGCGACGACTTACCCACACTACAGTCGAATCCCTGCCGATGGAATATTATCAGTGCCGAACGCGATGGAAACAATGGCAATTGCTCCTCGGACAAGGTGCGGAAATTCAGTAAATGCACATCGCACGGCAACGCTCGATCGAGCAGTACGATCTTTGTTTTGAGATTTGCTGGCACTTTTACTTCCAGATTTTCAATGAAATACAAATTCGGTGGGTAACGTAGACCATTGGCTAAATATGTTGCATGTAAACTTGGCACTTGATAGGTATTCCGTAGTGATGTTGGCATCTCTTCAATAAGCATCCAGAATTTATGCCTCGTCAGACGACTGTCGACAATGCCTTCGCCCATGCCGCGATAATCATCGTAGAGTGTTCGCCGATCAAGCATAACTTCGAGTTGGCCCGGTTGGTAGCTGGCAGCACCTTGGGCATGTGTTGTCAGCAGTGTTAGGCGTACATTTGCATCCTGTATGAAGGCACCCGATGTGATGGGAAAGTAATTACCCTCGATACCGATGGCTGGCGTTTTCACACGTTTATGATATTGGAAACCATTCTGATCACTATAGAATTCTGGCATCTCGCCAGATCCATTTTCGATGTCGGTTAGTAGCCGCATAAACAGTTCGGTTTCACGATTCTTTGGCGGTGGCTCAAAGTCAATGTCGTTCTCTATGTAAATGCCATTGTCAATGTGTGTCGTATGGGTGTTAAATATGCGAACAGTGTGCGCCAGGAATGGACCATAGATGACGGTCACGTCACTAGCAATCGGGCCAGAAGTTATAATTATTCGCACATCTTCATATTGTTCGAGAACATCCTTTTCAGCTTCATTCTGTTCGGGATCGGTTTTAAATAGATACGCTCCTGAATGAAATTGAGCACTGCGATAGGCGGCAAACTTCACGGCGCACTGCATAGCTCGCCCAGACCTTTTGCGTGTAATCGTCTTGAGAAAGCCCGTTTTTTCATCGAAAAGCAAACGCATTTGATTGTTCTCCAGCTGGACATCACCTGCTGGCTTTGATTTCACATCGAATTCATTGATCGCATTGGCGTCATTACATTCATCACAGTAAATTGTAGCCATTTGCCGTTTGTAATGCTCATCGACAACCACTTTGAAAGTGGTCAGGGAGAGTGGCTGCAATGTTGCCATAAAGAGAACTTCGTATTGCTTTGTGGAAACTCGTATCCTTTCGTTGTGCATAACACCACCTCCTGCTGCGGCTGCACCAATACCCGATGGATTATCATAGCTGTCGGTTATATTCCAAACTGGATTTATTTGAAGCTGTCCTATTGAAATGCCATCTTCATTAAGAATTTTCACATTCGGTATTGATGTACGAACGGTTATTACTTCAACACGTTTCTGTGTAAGTGAATTGAGGACGACAAATGAGGCAGCCTCATATGTCTCACTGGCACCAGCAAATGAGATTGGTGTTTTCCTTGGCAATTTATTATAGTTGTCACGTTCCAATTCACTCAGAAGGAAATTATGATTCGATGTACCATTCTGCAGCAGTAACTCAATGGTAGATTCTTGCATTTTCACAACATCTTGAATACTCTCGAACAAACGCAGTCCATAGTCTCGCATAACAGCTGATTTCGAGGTGCCCGTAATGGCGTCATGGTGTTGGAACAGCCCCAAGTTGCGGCGAGCTAAAATCATTTTTTCGTAATTTTTTTCAAAAACTTTCACCGCATTTTCATGCCGGTATTGGCGGGCCGTATTATAAGCGATTGTAAACAGAATCTCACTAGCTCGCAAATTATGCTCTAAATCGGTACTCAGAATCTTATAGAATGGCCGTGTTGTAAAATAGCCCGACCAATATGCCGGTCGTCCTTCGGAAAAAATATCCGAATAGACGAAAAAGTCACCCTTGAACGTTGGAAATGATGCAGAACGTTTTCGTATTTCTCGAAAGTAATCTTTGGGCGTTCCAAAGGCTATATCGACATTGTACACTTTTTTGTTGGCATTAATGTGATCAATAAGTTTCTTATAGTTAACGTATTGCTGATCAACTTCACGCTCCTTGTTGTAACGGAAGTCATCACCAACTGGAATGAGGGCAACATTATGCGGGAACAGAGATGCCGTTCGCGAATACTGTTCGATAAGCAATTGAGCTTTCTCCTCGACATTGTCATCGGTGATGAATTGTGCCTTGATGGAATATTCTGTATATTCGCCGGGTATTTTGCGGAAATCAAAATTTAAACAGATGAACGGATGTGGACCACACGAATGTTTAATTGAGTAGATATCAAATGGCATATTATGGGTGAGTAATGTATGACGATTATTTTTAGTATTGTCGTTGTCTTGCGTCCAATATGGAGTCCATAGAAAATCACCACTTTGATGCTTAGCAAACCATTGCTTCCATGCATAATGTATTCGTTGTATAATTGTGCCTTCGAAATTACTGCCGGCTAACAGATAGGGCACTGTACTGCCATGCCCAAATGGATCAATTGACCAACCCACTTGTGGTGTAACATTAAGATTTGTGCGAAGCCATTGATGACCTAAACGAAGGGAGGAGCAAGCAATAATAAATAAAATCATAAAAAACAGACTATAGAGATATACATGCCTTCAATTAATTGATCCAACATTGGATATAAATGTACATTGGCTTCATCTGTCATAACCCAGCCGCCGGTGGTAATTTCAAATCGTCCTGATTGTACCAGTCGTTTGAGGGCCTAAAAAGGTAAGAACATATTCGAAATTGGTATTTTTATTAGCTTGCTTGCTTATATTGCTGTTGTACTTACTCGTTGTTTTGTCGGATGTGCCTGATCCCACCATAATTGAAGGAAACTTATTTCCGACCATATAAATGTCATGTCGGTGTACTCTTGCATTTTGGTTACAATTAAATTCAGAATTTGCCTCGAATCCGATTGAAAGTAATTGACAAAAGTTTTCAACCAACCAGGGTCGTTATGCGAGTGTGGTACGACAATCACCTAAAAAGGGAATGAAGATGGAATGTTTGTAAAATCAGCTTATTATTGTTTAGCACAAAATTTGTTGCTCTTTTTTATTTATTTGAAAGACCTTAACACCATATCTATCAAGTATGTTGCAACGTGCAGTGCAGTATGACTCAGAGAATCTGGGTGGTTTGTTACTAGACCATACGGGCACTGTAATACACTGCAGACAGTACCTGAAGGCAGGTTACCATCTTCTACTGACTACTACAACCCTAAACTTAGCTTTAACTCCTCATTTAGCGTCGAGTTTCCTAACAGGGGATGGGAAGGATGGGACAGTAACAAGGCAATTTGACGCAACAATATTCACTGACGTAACCAAGATGAAGGATGGAGTCGAGGCATGTATCTTCTCGGATGATCCTTATCTGTCAAGCTATCTTTCAGGAAGAGATCCTTGCAATTAGGGAGGCCTGCAGGGCCCTAAGGCTCAGTAACGCACAAATCGTAGAGTTGGCATATGTGTTGATAGTCAATCTGCCATAAGGGCGATTCATGCGACCACCATAGACGCGAAACTCATACAACAGTGCCAAGAAGAATCGGCTTCGATAAACCAATTCCTAGACATCACCATAGTATGGGTGCCGGGGCGCACTAATATAGAGGGAAATGATATGGCGGACGAATTGGCTAAGGGTGTCGCTAAGGAAACCGGCTCTATGGAGAAGGTTAGCTGTCAAATGAGCTCAGTCAAGAACAAATACTCTTCTTTTTTAATATTAGGTCACAGCTCAGGTGGAGCAGTCTGTCGAACTGGGCCATAATAAGATTAATGTGGCCATCCTATAGCAAAAGGAAAACCAACGAGTTGTTATCTAGAACCCAGAAGGATATTTCCAGAGTTATGACTATCTGCATGGGCCACTGGCCAGTGGGCAGCCAAGCACCGCACAGCGACTACAGAAATTGCAATGATGAAAATGAGAAAGAAACTCTCATACACTTCCTTCGCAGTTGTCCGGCCCTAGCAGTGTCAAGACACCGCATTTTAGGTTAACCCATTTTTCCTGACCCGAAAGAACTCTCAGATAACAGGATCATCGAGTTGATCTCGTATCTGATCGCTACAGGTTGGATTTTAAACAACTTAAATATCCATGCATGACAAAAATCCATAGGAGTAGAATGATAAGAGGAAATTAAGGGAGATAGTAAACACGATTGATGAAATTGTATCGCACGACACCATATATAAGACAGCACAAAAGTTGAGTTTACTCCGCAACAATATGTCACAACTGGATAATTAGGAATGTTCTAAATAAAAATACTAGCTGTTCTCGGGGGCTTTACTACCCGCGTACATGAACACTGAACTTCCTCTTACCACCGCGGGTTGGGGGGTGTACTACAGGGAGACTGACACGAAGTGTTACCAAAACAAAACGCCACAGAATTTTTATTTCTTGATGAATTTCATTGAATTAAAGTAAAACATTTCACAAATATTTAAATTTTCGAATTGCATTAGTAGTTTTCGATTTGGCCACCCTTAGCTGCGATTATGGCCTTCAAACGGCCGACAAAGTTATTGCATGCAGCACGAAAATGGCTCTGCGGTATTTTGGCCCATTCGCAGCGAAGCGCTTGCTTGAGATGATCGACACTTTGGTTTTTTTTTGTCCCAACCTTGCTCTTCAAAATACCCCAAACCGAGAAATCTAACGGATTTGCATCCGGTGAATTTGGTGGCCATTGGGCAGTGGAAATAAACCGCGGAACGTTGTTTCTTAGCCAATATTGATTGACGCCGAGTCCTGTTGAAATGTCCTGGCTCTGCGGTCGAAATGTTTTTGTGCCCAAGGCTTCAACGCTCCCTCCAACACATGATCCCGAAAAATTTGAGCATTTATCTTGATGCCACGGTCCAAAAAACGAGCGGTGAACGGCTTTCGGCCGTTACCATCCAAAACCATCACCATCGGCGGCGCTTAGTTTCGAGTGGCACTTCGTTGGTCCAAATTTTCAGTAGAACGGCCGGGCAAGTAAATCCGGTCGTTTTGCTTTTCACATATTGCTTAATAACGAACGGTGACTCATCGGAGAAAACCAACTGGGCTGCCGCCACAGCGCTGATTAACAAATGGGAAAACAAACTTCGTCTGTCCACAAGGCTGAGATAAACCAAACGATTAATCAGACCCTTTTCCTACAAGGACATACTAAATCTAGACAAGGATATCATCAGAGGTCACTGTGGCTTGCGATGTCACCATAGCTGAATTAATCCGGGCTCAGACACTGAATGTAGGTTCTGCTCGGAGGATGATGAATCATCCGTGCACATTCTCTGTGATTGTCCAGCATTGATCTGGTTAATGAAACGTATTTTACATAAGGCAATATGTTCGTCGGCGTATATGCGAAGCTCTGCCACTAAGGGAATACTGTCCTTCAGTAGGGGTTGTTTTAAAATAAATACTACTTTGTTTTCGTAATTCAGATTGATCGGGGTATTTATAGGGACTATGGAAAGATGGTAAAATTGTACTATAGGTACAAAGGAAAAGGTTCATACTGGAGTATAGCAGTGTATAGAAGAGATTGGAAAATTTTCCACCCATGAAGATCAACTCTTCCAATTAGTTGGGGAAAACCATCTGACCTTGCGGATTTCTGAGTGTAATTTTAGAAATATGTACTACAATATAAGATACCTGAAAAATTAATAAATTTTTACCTTTAACGGTGGTCGTGAACCATCAGTTTTTTGATTTTCAAAACGATCTTCGAACGATCGATCCCAATACTCTTTCGTTCGTATCCATTCAGGCTATAAAAGTACAAGAAATGTTAAAACAAACTCAAATTAAATAAACAATCCTGAGAGTAAATCACCTGAAAATCAAATTTCGAATACTCCTTAATAGCTGTGATATTGGTGTCTCGTTCGTCAAGCACGTAGCATTTGTCTGTCCAATCGGCAGAATTACCATTGCCCACCAAAGATTCAGCTGCATCCAATTGGAGTTGTTGTTGTTGTTCAGCGGAGTTTGGCAACAAGTTGTCTTGCTGGTCGCTTCCACCAGTGTGTCTTTGACGCTGTATGGATTTACCATTGCTTCGATTTTGCAACTGTCCCCCCGAAGGTGTTGAGTCTTTTTGCTGTATCGATGGTTGACCCATCGAAATGTAGTACAGGCATAATAAAATTGTTACAAATGCTGACAGCAGGCCAATGCAACGGGCCGATCCACGTCGAAAAAATTTAAATGTCATGGCTAGGAAGTTCTTTATAAAAATATTTCTCGATTGATAAATGAGATCGTCGTTGTTTGGTTTCTGATTCCTTATTCGGAGAAGAGCTGCTCTATTGCATTGACTCTCTATTCCAGAGTGATATTTTGTTGCTTTGGTACGAGTCTTTCTCTGCTCTTTCTGCTCTCGTCGACAGCTATGACATTTTTGCAAAATCAAATCTGCAAATGAATATAAATGAAAATAATAGATATGTGGTACAAAAAAGACATCGTTATTTGTGAAGGAGGTTAATTTTTTCGTTACGTCTTTTTGTCATTTTTTATAACGACCACATGCATTTCGCGATTTTAGTTCATTTTACCATGAAATTAAATTGTATTTTTGGTCAATAGTCACAGATTAATTGGACAAAACATAAATAAATGTAATTTAACACGCACCACGGAAACTTTTAATTGACCGTGACTGATTGGTTATATTGAAAGTAGATACTTAACATGTGAATATCGCGCTGCTGCCTTAATGGTGGTGGTAGCACTACACGTACATAAGCTAATAACTGCCATTACAAATCAGATTTTAAGATAAGTACTACAGCCATATTATAATTATTCTTTATTTCAAAATTCATGTTAATGTTCTTTTATAATTGAACTATTATCTTCCCATTAATTAATCATCATATATTTCTATAAATTTTATATCAGCTTCAGGTATTTCATAGTTTTACATGAATAAGTGAACTATGATAAAGTTAAGGGTAGAGATAAGAAATCTGAGTCTTAATAGCTACAATTTATGTTGTTATTGGTTAGATGGACTTGCAGATAATGCGGGATAATGGACCAAATATCCAAAGATGTTTTTGGGAAAAAAAGCAACACCAATCATACTGTAATGGATGTGGATGGCACACTTTTGGTATCAATTGAGGATTAGCTACGCGGAGGGAAGGCTAATTTTTGTACCCTGCTAAATGAGGATTCCTTTGAGCAGAGTGCTGAAGTGTCCCAACTTAACGAGATGCGCAGGTCCTATAGGGGTATCGACAGCGAACCCCCTTCAGAATCGGAAATCCAAAATTCAATAAATCTCCTCAAAACTAACAAAGTAGCTGGACTTGATGGAATACCAGCTGAATTCCTGAATGCCGATCCCGTAACAACGGCAGTATTCTACATCCGTTGATACAAATTATTTGGGAAAACGAAAGCTATCCAAAGGACTGGAAGGATGGTGTAATTGTTAATTTTTCAAAGAAAGGTGACCTTAAGAATTTCAACAATTGGAGTGGTATCACCGTTTTGTGGTCTGTTTTCCCAAAACTAATGGCAACCGTCATTCTCGTGCGGATAAAGGAAAGAATCGAGTCTACACTCAAGAGGCATCAAGCTGGCTTCCGCAGTGGTCGATCATGTGTCGACCATATCAACACCCTGCGTATCGTCCTTGAGCAGTCGATGGAATTTCAATCACCGCTTTACTTCATGTTCGTGGATTTTGAGAAGGCCTTCGATCGAGTTAGCCGAGAATGTATATGGAGATCGGTGCTTGGTAGAGGAATTCCCCCAAAAATTGTTGCCATTATTAGAGAGTCCTACAACAACGCAAGGTGTTTTGTTTTACACAATCGGCAGCTATCCGACTCCTTCGTAGTGCAACAGGGTGTTGGCGATGTACGACGTATTGACGGTTAGTGTTGGTACAGCGGAGCGACAGGGCATGGGCAATGGAGACCGTTTGATGGGCTCAGTCATTTAGACTATGCCGATGACATATGCCTCCTGGCTAATAACATCAGTGGGCTGAACGGGATGTGCCAAACACTGAAAGTGAAGGGAGAGTCGATTGGTCTTAGAATAAACAGCAAAAAGACAAAAATAATGCTCACAGGCCGCTCCTCACAGCAGCGTATTATTATACAGGAGACGCCAGTGGAAGAAGTCGAACAGTTCAACTACCTTGGCGGTATTGTTTCTGCAAATGGTGATACGGATCTGGACGTTAAAAGTAGAATTAATAAAGCTCGTGCTGCCTTTGGTACTATGACCCCAATTTGGAAATCCAGTCTAATCTCCTACTACGCACTAAGTTCAGATTCTTCGAATCCAATGTCAAAGCCGTGCCGTGCAGAAAGATTCGCTGGCCACAAATTGTATCAAACGAGGAATTGTAGCGCAGGACAAGTGAAGAGCGGCTGGACGTCGATATAAGAAAGCGTAAATGGCAATGGATTGGTCACACACTGAGGAAACCAAACGACGAAATTACAAAGCAGTCCTTTGAATGGGTGCACGGCGGGTTGGAAGACCAAGAAAAACATGGAAATCAACTGTCTTAGCAGAAGCAGAATCCCAGAGAAGGACGTGGCCAAAGCTAAAATACCTTGCTGGAGACCGTGAATGATGGAGACGTTTTGTTGACGCCCTATGCCCCAACCGGGGTTACAGGACACGATGATGATGATGTTGTTATTGATGTAGAAATAAATTTCCCACCTTTTTTAGTGAAATAAAAGACATTTTTTTAGTCTAGAAAATCAGATCATTCCTTATTTATAGTATAGCTCCATCGGAAGCAAAAACCTTCACCCATCGTTCAGGCAATAAGTGGATTCCCCTACCAAGGAGTACTAACAGTTTGCTCATAATAGATGACGACTTTTTGATCCCAAAATATATGCACAACAATCAGCTCGAATCATGGATGTTCGGATTGTAATAATGGATCTAACTTTCAACTCCAGTGAAGATTTCATACAAAAACTCCTTTCTTCCTCTGATGTAATTAAAGAAACAATTCGCACAAAGTTCTCCAACGTTTGATGTACCGTTCTTTCAATTCGTCTGGTAGCCGATTTCCCAGCTTATGAACTGCTGCTGAACCGTATTAACATATTTGATAACCATGCTTCGAATAGTGTTTGCCAATTCCACTATTGTGCGGCTAAAGGAGTAATCTTTGAATTGGTTAGTACGTCCGAAGATAGGCCTAATGGTAGACCCGTGGGCTCGAGTTGACGCACGGGTATTACGAATGAGTTCAAGAATGGGCGGGATGCATCTGTATATTTTTTTTTTGAACACCGCTTGTGGAAACAGCGATAAAAAAAAGCAGGAAACATTCCTACGATGTTCAAGCCATTCGTGTGTTTTCGCGATATTGACGTCACAAATAAATTTTATCGCGCGGTTTTGAATTATGTCTGTAGTCTTGGGGACTTGTGACTAAAAATGGAGCCCTGGGGAACACCCAAGGTTGTTTCAACACAGCTGGATATCACTCCATTGAATTTGGTTTTTTGCATTCGTCCGCCGAGGAAAGACCTAAACCAGGCCAATTCTTGGTCTTTAACACCATATCCATGCAGTATGTCCAGTAGTGTTGTTCTATCGACGGTCTCAAAAGCGCTTTTTAGGTCTAAAAACACCGCAACAACACAATTTACCACTGCTATCTCTTCTTTCCAGCTGATCAGCACATTATTCAAAGCTGATTCACACGAGTGCTTCCTTCTGAACCCTGATTGGCTTTCTAAGAACAGGCTGTTGGTCTCAAAGTAATCTTCCAGTTGGTTTTGTACTATACTTTTCAAATACCTTTTCATAAACAGGCAGAGCATAGATTGGTCGAAAATCCTCGCATTTGGTAGAGCCTTTGATTTTTTTAACTGGAGTGACAACTGATATTTTCCATGAGTCAGGGAAAGATCCAATTCTCATTGAAAGATTTATCAGCCTTTCAAGCACTGGACCAATTAGCGATATAGCATCGAGTAGCATTCTGGCATTAATGTAGTTATAGTCCCTTTTTTGGCTAATCGATCTTAATACTTTTGATATGTCTTCTACGGTAATCGGTCTAAATTTGAAGGTCGTGCGAACGGGTTTGCGTGTTTGTCGGTGTTGAACAACTGGTATCGATCTATTAATGTCTGAGATACTTTGGATGAACAACTTGTTAAATTCATTAGCTATATCGGCATTATTCTTTACACATTTGTCGCCAAAATATAAAACATACGATTTAATCGTTCTCCACATAGATTTTTGTTCACGAGCATTTGCAATTCGTTGTTTAATGCTGTTGTTCTTTGCTCTGACTATTTCATCTTTGTATTGATTCCTGGATACACAATATCTACCCCAGGTGACTTCACTACTAGGTGCTAGGAAAGCTTGGTATCTAGCTATTTTTTCCCGTTTCATCCAGAGAAGTCTTCCAGTGTACCACTTCCTGTCGTGCTTATAGGCTGCTTTTTTGCCGATCGTATGGTTTGTTATTCGCAGCAACTCATTTCCACTACTGTACCGATGGCGCTTGGATCCTCACTATTTGTGAAAATATCGCTGTTTCTTAGCAGTCTTATAAATGACAACCTGTTGTATTTAATAAACTGCGCTTTATATTCTTCTGATTTTTCTTCAATTCTTCCGTTCCTATTAGTTAATTAATTCTCACTTATATATATATATATACTTCACTTATTAAGTTTGAATTCAAAGCGATTGAAAAAAACACGACCGCACCTCACAACATCAATTGCTCCTGCAATGAAGAGAGGTGTGCTGAAAGTGTGAAATCATATGATAAACTAAGAGTGCTTAATTCCAATTCATTCAGCACTCTTAGTTTATAGTTATAGCTTAGTTTATAAAGTTTAGTTAGTTTATAAAGTAGCAGATAGGAGATAATAAAAGAAAATGAGAAAGAGTGTCGGGCACAAAATAGAGCCTTGTGGAACACCGGCGTTTATGCGGTAAACATTGGATTTGAAACCGTCTAATACGGCCTGGACTGAACGGCCAGCAAGTTACTAGTTACTACCAGTCCAATCAAGCTAATTCCATAGGCATTCATTTTCAACAAAAGTGTTTAATGCCAGACTCTGTCAAATGCCTTGGAAATATCGAGTGCACCAACTTTGCTTTCACCAAATTTGTAAATAGACGGATTCCACTTTTTAGCCAGATATGCCATCAGATCACCAGTAGAACGTTGTCTTTAAAAACCATACTGCTGGTCACTAATGATTTCCTAAGATTCAAGGTTTCGCATAAGCTTACGATTGATTAGCGTTTCCAGTACATAAGATGTTAGCGCAATTGGTCGGTATGAGCCACTTTTTGAAACAGGCTGGATAAAGGCTGTTTTCCTACCCTTGAGAAGACTTCAAAGGAATTAGTAAAATGGGAAAAGCCTACGCAGAGCTAATGCCAGCGTTAAAAAACACATATTTAAAAAAATTGCGGATATACCATCAGCCAGAAGATTTATGAATATTGCTTCACCTAACGATATCTTTATATTTACGAGTATGTATGGGACATTTGATACACTTTTTACAATCTTCTTTTTATGTATGGGATATACTCGTAGTATGCACTTTCATTCTGCTGTCTTTTTTCAATTTAATTAAAAAAAAATTACTATCTCCGTTCCAAATATAACGCTGCTCACAGCATACGATTAATTTGTCTAGATATTAGTTTCCTACCGTATCAGTCGACCCCATCCCACAACTTGAGTGAACAAAATTACCATTCTGATTCACCACTGACATGTAATTGGTTCAAGTTCAGTAGTCTCCAAGTGTACTGGTACTTTTACATAATTTTTATTCTTGTTAACATGTCTGTCGTGTGTGCATTACAAAGTACAGAAGTGAACAGTTTTGCCGTCTCGCACCGATCCACCAGCCATTGTTTTACTACAACAGTATTTTTACTGTTTTGTGTGTAATTTAAGTACTATGTGTACCCTTCATGGGAGAATAACATCATGATGTTGGAGAGTTTATTGTTACGAATAAATTCAGCGTTTAATGGCAATAGCGGATCGCGTTTGCATGCTTTTCCTTTTTTGCGTTTAGCCAACTAAGAAACAAAGTAGGCATGAACTGTAACTTGAAGACTTTGATGTAAGAGCGTGCGAAAAATCTAGAGATACAAGAAAAATGAAGACGAACAAAATCATACATATTATGATAATAAGAAGAAAAGAAAACCATTTGTATTCGGATATGTTACACAACTTTTAGAAAATCTTCGCCAGGCTCCGATTACTGGTATAGATTGCTGTACAAATATTGCGGTTCGTCTGTTTTTCATGACGTGGCGCATATTGCAGGGAATTTTTTCTCAATTTTTTTAATTTAGTGTTCTCGTGTAAGCTATGGGCTCCATTTCTAATGTATTGCCTCAATACGGGATCCCTTCCTATTTTTGCATTCATATCCCCAGAATGATTTTTACATCATACCGAGGTCAGGCATGGAGTTTCCGTGCGACTGATTCAAAGTTCTTCTTTTCATCATCTGGGAAATCCTCTGTAGGTGCGTAAACGTTAATGAGGTTTATATTTTTAAATCTGCCCCGCACGTGAAGGGTGCATAGCCGTTCATTTATTGCTTTAAAGCCGATAACGGTAGGGTTTTCAATCTTTTGCGGACTAGAAACCCCACCCCGAGCACATGATGTCTTGCATGACAGCTGTAATATATGTCATATTTTGATTTTTGTAAGACACCATTCCCCGTCCACCAGATCTCCTTCTTCCTCTTTTTAAATCCTTTACCCCTCGAGGGGCATAGGGCGTCAACAACACCTACGCGCCATGTTGTTCTGTTTTCTGCAACGCATTTGAGCTGTCTCCAACTCATTCCCAAGGAACCTGCTTCCTGCTCGAATGCCCTGCGCCACGTCCTCCTAGGGCTGTTCTACCTAATATGCATGGCATATTTCGCAATGGAGTCGTAGTGTGTGTCCAATCCAATGCCACTTTCTCCTTCGCACAATAACGTCTATAGATTCTTGGCGCGTTCTCCGATGTAGTTCGTCGTTGAATATAGGATTGGTTCAGAAGATCCTCAAGATGATACGTAGGCATTTGTTTTCGAAAGATTGCACCTTGCGCGTGGTAGTGGGTATCCACCTTCCAATTACTGCTCCCATACAACAGTACTGATTCGAAGTTAAAGCGAAACAGTCGAAGCTTAGTTCTTAAGCTGAAAACATTGCTTCTCCAGACTTTCGATAGCATTCCGAACGAAGCCCTTGCTTTCCCGATTTTTCTGCATACATCCAGTTCGGTGCCACCGCGTTCAGCCGAGACCACACTTCCGAGGTATAGAAAGTTGTCAACTTTTTCGACTACCTGTTTAGAAATGTTGAGTTGAGAGCGGATGTTAGAAGTGTTCAGGGCTTTTGTTTTGGCACTTTGCTTGCTTAGGTTTCTAGATTTTGTGTTAATATATAAAGGTCCATTATCCGATGTGAGAGCAGGCAAACATCGTCAGCGTAGTCCAGGTGTTTACGGTAAGTTGTCATAGTCCATTGAATTTCATTGTTCCCTACCGTCAGTGCTGCACGGAGTACATCACTGATGACCACCAGAAATAACAGCGGTGATATTAGGCACCCCTGACGTACTCCACTTTGGACTTCAAATTCTTCGGACACCATACCGTTGTGTAGGACGTGACATTTACTTCCCTCGTATGTAACTTTGATAATAGCTCTAAGTTTTT
The DNA here is from genome assembly GCA_947095585.1 of Nephrocerus scutellatus. Lineage (NCBI taxonomy): Eukaryota > Metazoa > Arthropoda > Insecta > Diptera > Pipunculidae > Nephrocerus > Nephrocerus scutellatus. The sequence continues at coordinate 11,944,737 of OX352761.1, forward strand.
CTGGGGCCAACCAGATAGCATCTCGACTTAAGCTGTCAAAAGCCTTCTCGAAGTCGATGAACAGTAGATGTAGCGTAGATCTGTACTCGACGCATTGTTCTATTATGATCCGCAAGAGATTTATGTGATCGATGCAAGAAGATCCAGAGCGAAAGCCTGCCGGTTCGACGTCGAGAGTTGACTCTAAATGCTCCTTTACGCGTTCTAAGATGATTCTAGCTATTATCTCTGCAACGGCCAGTAAAACGCGAATACCTCTCCAGTTTCCACAGTCGATCAGATTTCCGCTTTTTGGAAGGTTGACGAGCATCCTTTTTTTCCACTCTTGGGGATATTGATAATTTTGCCACGCTCACCGTATGAGCGGGTGCAGAAGTTCATCCGACGTGCTTGGCGCCGATGTGATTGGCGCCGTTTGAAATCTCTCAGCAGGGATGCCGTCAATACCCACCGCTATATTATTCTTTTTCACGCGATATTGGGCTTTTAGCTTTGTACTCTCTACTGCTGAGGGCTCTGAGAGTCAAGCACTGATTGCTTTACGCTCATCGATCCGTCTCCAGGTGTCTGCCGATAACCATGTGTGGTGATTTTTCTGCATTTTACCGAGGTAGGTGCGTGCCCCAGTTACAAAAACCTTTTTCACAGCATTCCAGTGGTCGTCAACGTTATGTAGCAGTATGCTGTTGATTCTTTCTGCTTCTAAAGCAAGGTTGTCCCTGTATTGTTGAGGCACTTCGGGTTCCATAAACCTATCAGTATTGAACCTGGTAATGTTGAGCAAGTTTGAGCGGTTGCTTTTGACGGATGCAGTGCGAAGGCGTATAAACGCTAACATAAGGTGGTGATCTCGCTCTTTTCCACGTCGGTTACGGACGTCGGAAAGGCAATTTCTGAAGCGGCGGATGATTGCAATGTGATCAATCTGGTTCGATGTTCGCTGCCTGTCAGTTGAGACCCAACTATAATTTTGTGGCTTAAACAGCGTACCTCCAATGACTAGGCGATTGGTATTACAGAGGTCCACATAACGCTCTCCGTTATCGTTTCTGTCACCAAGACCGTGAACTACCATCACTTGCTTAAACATAGCATTGTTGCTTCATACCTTGGCGTTGAAGTTACTAATCACCATTAGGCGTTTGGTTACACTAAAAAAATTGTCCTTTTCATCCTCAGTCGGCTCTTCGATAAAAGCATAGCACTGTATGATAGTAATTTTTCTTACTCTACTTTTGAATCTAGCCGTGAGTATCCGGTCACTGTGAGGTTTCCAGGAGAAGAATGGTATTCTTCAGCATCATACCATCTTATTTCACTCAACCCCAAGATGTCTACATTATATGGCCTAAACTCACGCTCTGATTGAAGGAATCTGGCGTTTTGAGGTCCTTCCTGGAGTGAGTCGAAGAGGGCCTTAACGTCCCAGAAACAGATCGTTGCCTGTGTACGTTAGCTAAATGTTGTCTACATCCGAGGCATTGTATTACGTTTCGGAGCAATTGGGTTTTTTACAGTTGAGGCTCGCTGGGTCACAGACCGATCGTTGCCCGTGTACGTTAGCTAAATGTTGTCTACATCCGAGGCATTGTATTACGTTTCGGAGCAATTGGGTTTTTTACGGTTGCGGCTCGCTGGGTCACAGACCAAGCGACACATCTCCTGGATTGCTGTTATGTCAGCATTATATTTGGACAGGTATCGGCTAGCTGCTAGTGGGCGCCGTGGCTTAGTGGAAATGCACATAGCTACTGAGCAGGAGGTTCGTTGTTCGAATGAGTTCCATGAGAAAATTCTTAAATCGTTTAGCCGTTTTCGTTGCCGTGGTCGTTGTCGTTTATCAGTGTATCCCATGTTGATTTGCTGTTCCGTAATGAAGTTTTTTTACGGGTAAGGTTATTGGCCTTGCGCCAAACTTACTTTGAAGGGACTAGCCCGATCATTCAGCTTTTCCTGCATTGGAGGAAAATTGCCGGCGGCCACCACGTAGATCTGCTGAACTGCAGATAATATGTAACTTAAGTTTTTAGCTGTTTTGAGAAATTTTTTCCGTTAATTCTACTGATAATCTACAGTAATTTAAAAGTTTATTACCTTCGCAAATGTAATCAATATATGGATTTTTTTTTAAAAACATCAGAATATGAACTATCACTGCATCAGGCGCGAGAGGGGAGGCTGGTTGGTTGGGTTACTGTTTTAATAGTAATAATAGTAATTTATAAGTTTATTAACTTCGCAACTAACGCAATTAATGTCACAATTTTTTAAAACACATCAGAATATGAAAACGAATAGAACAAGCACGGCAGAAGGCACAAACAGCACGCGAACTATGCAAATACAATAAATTTATTTAATAGACACGACATTCGGGAATCGAGACTGCCGGTGAGGCAAACGCACATGTGATGAATTTTTCACTTGACACAATAATTGCCACTTTGCCACTCACTACTTTCCAAAGTCAAATCATTCAATTGACGGCGAGAAAATAAGAACTAGTCGCATGAGCTGTTCATTGTTTTGGAGAATGTTGTTGTCTTTTTCCGATAGGCGTATGCGCTTCAATTATTGTTATTATGACAAAAAGCAAAAAACGTACCACATGTGCACAAAGTGACATTTTTTTTAAAATAAAACATTTTACTTAGTTTAGATAAATAGATAGACAACGAATCCCCTATGCGGCTTGTGCTGTTCATTTTATTCACCATCATTGCCGCTTGCTGACACTGCCCTTGATTATGGTGAAGATGATGATGATAAATGGGGTGTATACTAGTAGCACTGTGACCCATGTGGATCTATTACGCTCCAACCCGTACGTCATCTAGAGCACACGGGTGTACCATTAGGCCTATCTTCGGACGTACTTACCAATTCAGAGATTCCTTTCTTTAACCGCACTATAGTTATGTGGAATGAATTGCCAGATTCTGTGTTTACCCATTTATATGATCTGTGTGTGTACATTATAAAAAAAAACCCATAAAATTTTAAATTTTTCCTGTAAATTCTCTAATAGGAGATACAAAGTTTGAACCGGGTTAATTTGAAAAAAAAATTAATATTAGAGCCCCTTCACTTCAAACCGAACCTGGGTCCGATCACTTCCAACTTTCAATAGTAGGTGTTGTCATCGAAGATACAGATGTGTTTAAAATGTGAAGAAAATCGGGCTAATTTTTAGAAAATTTATATGGGCAGCCCTCGGGCCTCAGGGCCCGTTCACTCCAAAAATTTACAAAAAGTTTTGTCCATCGGTTATAAAAATTTAAGAAAATCGGGTTCCTTTTTTTTTTTTTAAATTTGTATCGGTCCTCACGACATCGGGGCCTGGGGTGTCCAAAATTTTAAGAAAAAGTGTTGTCCATTTAAAGAAAAGCGGGTTAATTTTTTTAAAAAAATTGTATTGGGCCCCACAACCCCGGGCCCGGAGTCTCTAAAATTTATACAAAAAGTATTGTCCGTCGGAGATGACATGTATATAAAATTCGAAGAAAATCGGGGTAATTTTTTTTTTAATTTGTATGGGGCGTCACGACCCCGTTGCCCATGGTCTCTAAAATTTATACAAAAAGTGTTGTCCATCGGAGATGACCTGTATATAAAATTCCAAGAAAATCGGCGTATTTTTTTAAAAAAATTTGTATGGGGCGTTGCCTATGGTCTCCAAAATTTTTACAAAAAGTGTTGTCCATCGGAAGTGCACTGGTATACAAAATTTGAAGAAAATCAGGTAAATTTTGACAAATATTTGTATGGGAGCCCCCCGATCACGAGGCACAGGGTTCTAAAAAGAGTATAGAAAAGAAAGTGTTGTCATCGGAGATATGCATGTGTGCAAAGTTTCAATGAAATCGGACTTTGGGAAGTTGGTTAAAAATTTATCGCAAAATTCCACGACAAAAAAACAAACGAAGTCTCTTCTGCTTCTTCACACAGCCTGCCTGACCGAGCGAAATTATTCAATGATTCTTAGTAAGATCAAGAATGACATTATCAATTCTTGATACTCCGGAAGCCTCCAGGAGTTTTTTTTCGACACATAATGCTTTTATTCAGAATGTTCGCTCTACATATGCATACATGCCCTAAAACATTTTGTCTAAAAGGGACGAAGTTTATCCATACACGATGGGCCACCATATTGGACACGCGTACGTAAGAATTGGTCAAATTAATGCTTGGTAGCAAACAACCTTCACGTGACTTCTCAAATATCGTGAAAGGAAAAGCTTTTTGAGTGACATAAATGCAGCCCTTGTTTTTTCTAAAGCGACAGATGAACACCCAAAGAACGCACGATATTCTTCGATGGGACCTGAACATTATTTGCACACGTTATCCGAAAATTCTTCTAATTATGTCGTAGATAGTGATTTCCTCGCCTAAGAGGGGGGCGAAACAGTATAACTTTGCATTTTGAATAGGTTATACATATTAGTTTTGCAGTATTGCCGAAAATTGTCGAATTTTCTTTGTAGCTCTCTTTGAATCTCTTCAATTTTCGAGCCGTGTGCATATCGTCAGCATAAGCAAGGGACGGATCCATGTCACTAAGTACTCACTAAGTACTTAGTACTTCGAAAATATATATGTTGAACAGGATTGGTGCCATTACTGTACCTTGTGGCAGACCTTTAGCGATATTGACTATTCGTTGTATTTTCTCTACCCGTTGCGACATATATCATATCCTTTCATATATCATTGATATGATCAAACAAACCTCGTATCACAAGGCATGCTCGCTAAAGAAATTAACTTGGCAAGTGAATCAACTCATCTTGCCCTACTCTACGTGAAGCAGCCTACCTTGTATAAACGTACCTTGGCGTCCTTGCTTTGCTCTCTACCACTATGTGTATTGGGAGCGACACTGACCTCGCGGTCATGTCTCTGGAGAAAACGAAAAATGTGATAACTAGTTATATACATGTATCGGCAAATAAATGCGTTGGTGCCCAAAAGAGAAGTCAAAACTGAGCCCCGGGGTAAAACAATACCCGTATACCGTGTTGAGTTTAAAGTACTAAGGACTGGTAAATGCGTTTGCATTAAGAGTTCTGTTCTTTTGAATAAATTTCCTCTCAATGTGACACAATCCGCCTAAATGCACGATTTTATTAAATTAAATTAAATGAACAAAGAGCAACGTAATTGTGTTTTCTATTTCATACAGGAATTTAGTATCCACTTAAGAAAGTAGACGTTGGTAGGTAGGAAAGGCAAAAAACGAGGACATGAGCATAAACTAGGCCACAGCCAACCTACCAACAACACAATGACGAGGAATGTTCTTGTTTATTTTAGTCTTCGAGAATGAACTGGCGAAGGGCTATAATAATATGCTTATTCCTATTTATGTACATACTTGTGTATAAGCTTATGATGTATGATTAATTGAGTAGTTATGATGACGAAAAAATACAAATATGTTTACAACAATTTCCACTACAATTTTATGTACTGGGATCGTCTGACCCATTTACATATACAGGGTGTTCTGATTTGATGACAAATACTTACCAGGGTTATTCCTAAGTTATTTATGAGTTGGTGTCTTTTTTCACCCCTCCGGTGTTCGTTGTTGTATTAAATATTATTATTATTAATATTAAAACTTTTTCAAAATATTTATATTTTTACAATTTTAAAAACAATAATCGATATGCAGGTCCTAAAAGCCATATTACTTTATATATATGCCTATTAAATACTTTAGAAGAGAGTAAGTTAAAAAATGAATATGCTACATGGAAGTACCAATAAACAAACATGTAGGGATGGATCGATAAAAGTGAATACAAGTACCATTACATACTGATGAAGATGATAATGAAATAAAGGGGTATCTACCAATAGCACTGCGACCCATAAGGATCGATTGCGCTCCCCCTAACTATTGCTACGGAGACAGTGCATGCCCGTCCCTATAGCGCACCCTCCATACCAATAGCTCTTATAAATCAAATGATGTGGTGTGGGTTCAGTGAATGCCGTGCTGACTTTGAGATCACGTAAGTTCCCAAGTGTTCCCTCCTCTGTCGGATCGTTGCTCCGCATTCATTGAGAAGGTGCCACGGGGTTTCCTCCGCTTCCCAAAAAAAGCCTGCAGCTGCCATCCTCTTCTAGTTTTATTTTCTTTAGGTGTCCATTCAGTCTACAATGTCCTGTTAGGAAACCCGTAACATTACTCCTACCAAGTCCCAATATCGAGAGAGACCCCTTTGGGACATAGTTCACCATCATTGCCTTTGCTTGTCGTAGACCTGGGAGATTTTCCCATCTTACGAAAGCAGTTTATTTACCTATTCTGGGTATCTCCTCCCGCATTATGCGGTACCCATATGCCACATAATGGTTCTAGCCATCCAAGCGGAGTTTCTGCTCCTTTGTTAGCGAGCATATCCGCTGCTTCATTGCCTTTTATGCCAGTGCGTCCGGGAACCCAGTACAAATGTTGCTTTTTTACTTCGCCAAGTTTGTTCAGCTTCGCCTTACACTCCTCCACAAGTTTTAACGTAATGTGAAATGCATCTAGGGCTTTTAGCGCAGCTTGGCTATCTGTCATGATGGCTATTTCCTGCCTCACGTAGTTTATCTCCAGATTAAAGTTGAGCACATCTTTCGATGGCATGTACTTCTCCCTGGAATATGCTCGGGTACTGCCCAATTCCTTCAGAGTATTTGGTTCTTGGCCCATGGACTCCCGAACCCGTGCCTTCTGCTTTCTTTGATCCATCCGTATACCACTTTATGGCTCCCGGATGTATCTGGTATTCAGTTTCAGATCTGAATTCCTTCTTGGTGCTCATTATGATTTGAAAGTTTTTCTTGAATTCAAGATTTGCACCATGTTGTCACAAGGCATGCTGGCAACGGAACCGGTTTGGTTAGACATTCCACTAATGCCCTTGCCCTAACGTCCGTAAAGAAGCCTACCTTGCTTAAACGTAACTTGGTTTCTGCGGATTTGTTCTCTACCACTATATGTAGTGGGAGTAACCCAAGAATCACCTCCATACACGCCGTGGGGCAGATGGTTCTCATAGCCCCTGTAATTTAAATACATGCCAGCCTCTGCACTTTTTCCAATTCCCTTCTCCTGGTACTTAGCTTGGTTCTATTCGCCCATGTACATGGTGTACATCCAGAGCATTATCCTGGTACTATCTTCACAGGATTTTCCTGCTACCCTTCTACACACCATGAGTGAGAAACGTAGGAAGACAAACAAAGTGGTAACGATGTCTATTTATTTGTCTTCTCTGTTTCTAATTTTGGGATTGGGAAGAAATGAAAGTAATGTTTCCTCTTTAAATTCGCTATTATAACTTTACGTGCCCGTGCCCGTGGTGGTTGGTTAATTCCAACGCACGCACGCAACAAAAAGAATACCGACCAATTCCCAAAAAAGCATTTGAGACAAATTATGACGTTTTTGGAAACGCATAGCCTGATAACACCGACGCAATCTGGTTTCAGACCATAACACAGCTGCACAACTGCGATTCTTAAAATACCTGATGATAATTCATGACACAGGGCAGCAAATTGACAATAATTTAGTAACAACTCTGGTTTTACTGGATTTCTCTAAAGCGTTTGACACTGTTTCGCATAATATACTTCTGGAAAATCTAAAGAATTTTTTCTTTTTCGAAAACTAAACTTTAGTTCTAATTAGACAGTACCTTAGCCAGAGAACTCAAGGAGTTAATGCGAACTCCAGACTATCTGATTTTCTCTCCACCTCTACTGGTGTGCCACAGGGATCAATATCAGGACCACTCTTGTTCACGCTATTCAATAACGACCTTCTCTCTATACTCAAGTATTGTAATATTCACCATGTACGCAAACGATGTAAAAATTCACTTAAGCTACCGAATCGGTATGGTTGAAGATGCAACGGCCAGAATAAATGAGGATCTGATGAGTATAGGACAGTGGTCCAGAGAAAATCACCTTAAACTTAATACTAATTAATGTCAGGCAACTGTTATAAGTAATACTGCTATTGATATGTCATACCAGCCAAGTATAGAACTCGAACTCGAACTCGAACTCGTTTTTAATATGCCTCCAAGACAAAGTGAGCGGGCCGACTATAGTTAAATTGAAGTTCTGGTTAGCCAGAAGAGATTGACACTACACGAATGTTATAGTTATTTTATAGTAACATGGCAAATGTTATCTATAGCATTATGGTCACATTGAAAAATATACTACTCCTCTCGTCTGGCTAACCACAATTGCTATTTAACAGCCGTCCTGCTAATTTTTTCTCGCACGCCACAAATGTATATGAAGAGCAAAACGTATTTTTTTCCTTTGAAAATTTCAACGTAAAGCTACGAGAACACAAAAGTGAAAAAGTAAACTGCATAGGACAAAAGAATAAGGTTGCAGTAGTTTATCGATTCGCGGAAAGCTATCTGTGTTCCGTTTTGCTGTCCTCGATTTAAGTTTGAAGCAAAACAAAATACCTTTGACGCATCTTGTATTATATTTATACTTTGTTTTTATTTTAACAAAATAATGTTGTTGTACATTATGTGCATAATACATTCGCTGCTGACGATGGACGAGAAAAGAAAACATAAAATATTAAAGCTACAGTCGGGTAGTATGTTTCGCAATTATCATCAAATGATTTCGTTTTGTTTAGGTTTGACTCTGTAACTAAATACTTTTGCTTTTTATTTCAAATGTGCGACTATCAAGATTAACATATTCGTCTGGAATTTAAAGCAAAAAGAAAAAAGATGAAAAGTTTTAAGATTTCACAATTGTTATCTTCTCGCTTCAAATTGCATTTTAAAGGCTCACATCATTAAAACTAAAAACAAGCGTTGTGCATGGCTAATTTAATTAAGAAAAACATTAACCCTATTTTCATTGGTAAAGCGAAAAAAGCGTCCATAATCGCAAATCAAATTGCATTTGGTAGGTATATAACGCCTAAAGAACAAAAATGAAGTCTCTATGGTAGTGAAAGGAGATTCAGAAAGTTGGTATATGCTTTTTACTTCCGCAAATGCAGGTGCTGAAAATGTGTCCACGAAATTTTGCTGTAGCTGAAACCAGTAAACCGTCGAATTCTTTTACGGCTTTTTTGTTTGCTTGAATGGATTTAATGTGGTATATATGGACTTAATAAATATATAAATATGTATTTATATATTCCAACAAAAATTTGTTATTTCCGTTCATGTTCGCCAGAGAGCATGCATGTCCCTTATAGCAATGAATAGAAATGTGGTGTTTTTGGAGGAAAAAACTTCAATCTTGACGGGCCCAAAAGTTACAACATCCATTTCCACGATTTACAAAGAACAACATATTTGGCAAGACATCACAGCTATACATAAAGTATTATAGTGTGAAGAGCAATCATCAGCTACTATGGCACAATCGAATTTGAGTTTCTAACTACTACACTAAACGGAAGTAGCAATAAAAATTTCCTGGAATAGGAATTTCCAAACGTAAACAATATTTGTGAACCTCTACCATGGATTTTCCAACAAGACAACACATCCATCCACAATTCCATGGCAGTTAGATGATGAATCAATGTCCTACAAGCGTCCTGACTCCGGTAGCATCTTTCAAGCTGAGTTCCTGCCGATTAGGTAGGCATGCAGGGCACTTGCTAACAGTACCGCTATAAATGGGAAAGTTTGAATATGCGTAGACAGCCCATCCGCAATCAAAGCCATTATTGCTACTAGCAACGAGTCAAAACTTGTCAGGCAGTGCCAAGCTGAATTGGTTTCAGTAAGCCAAAGGTTGGACCTAATCTTATGTACTGACGAAGAAGGGCGTAACATTGTACATCGACCACATGAAAAAAGTGTGCTGTCATTGAGCTCCATCAGAGAACGCGTACTCACTTTTCACACCACCAAGGTGGAATGACGACCAACTGCTCTACTTCGAGGGCGATGTGGCCTTTCTACAATAAAAACAAACCCACCAAGCTGATCTCAAGATCACGGAAAGATATTTCCAGAGCCTTGGCTGTTATCACTGGCCACTGGCCGGTGGGCCAATTCCTCAGTTAGCTAGCCATTTAGAAACTCATGTAAGTGCTCTACCCATCGCTCTAACATGATTTTGATTGATTTTGATTGATTTTGATGATCAGATTACCCTCTTTGTCATTACAGTATGTGCAACGCGGTGTATATTGCGTCATACCGCGGACTTTTTGGTAGAACTTCCGCGCCTGGTGCTTTCCTCGCTCTCTGTACTGTTCTCTAGTTCACGGACGAGATTCTTCCCCTGGCTGCTTTCTTTCGCCGGTGAACTGTTTTTTCATACCTTCTGAGCTACGTAACATTCTTACGTTCAGTCACTAGCTTACATTCGTTATCGAATCAGTCGTTTCGATCTCTACAACTACAGCCTAAGATGGAGTCAGCAGTGCTAATGACAGTATTCTTAAGGCGTGTCCATTTCTCTTCTACGCCCGGCATCTCAGCCCCAGGACTTATTTTTCCTGCATTTAGGGCGAGGCCTATCGCTTGACCGTATGATTCGAATCTGATTCCCGGATGAATTCAATCCGCGCTCGAAGCACCATACCAACAAGATAGTAGTCCGAGTCGACGTTGGCACCTCGGTAAAAGCCTACGCTTAAAGGATGGCGTAGACCAGGACGCCCAGAGTTTAGAGATGCAAAACTGGATGACATCGGCTCGAAATCGGGAACGGTGGAGAGTTTTTTTTATGACCGGACACCGGTTATAGAGCGAAATATGATGATGATGATGCGTTCCCGTACTTTTTTGTGTGCTTGCTCTCTCTCAATATGTCAATTTTCTCTTTTGCTAATTTTTACTACAAAAAGTACGGCAACAGACCTAACATATACTTTTTTCTTAGTCGTCTGGTTCTTTTTCGCCATTGCGCTGTCTGGATCACACCTCGTTAAGTGCTAGTCAAATTAATCTAAATACAACATTTGCTTTACATTTCGCTCCCGGCGTCGTCCCCTGCATTCGTTTCTATCCTTGTCGTCGTACAACGTAACCGCAGGTTGTTACGATGGTACATCTCAGCATATCGTTGCCGGCGTCGTCCACTGCATTCATTACTATCCTCGCCGTCGCACGACCTTTTCAGATTTACGTTTGTCTCAGGCTTACGCCCACGCATCGCTCAGGATTCACGCTCGTCTCAGGCTTACGCACACATCACACTCAAAGGCGCACTCAAGCTCTCGTCAAGTCTCGGCAGGCTCAAGACAAAGGTGTACAAAGGATCACGATCGTCTCAGGCTCAGGCCCACGCATCGTTCATATTAAGCTAACGCACTCAAGCTCTCTTCAAGGCTCGTCGGGCTCACATGAAAGACTCAAACGCAAAGGCTCCAGAAATAAGGCAAATAAAGAAGTTAAGTCGAAGTCAACAAACTAGATATTTTATTGTAACGACCCCTTTTCTCTGAACCCTGGTCACGCTGAGTTTACTCCGGCTGGATAAACACCGTTACAAACAGGCAGTAGGATGCATCTCAGTAAAGGGCAGGCAGTCTGTCAAGACTTTTCTAGCTCTTTCGATTTGCCGGATAGAGTTAGGATTTCTCTCTTATTGTTTTGGTTTGACGTTTGATTTTGCCTTTTATTTGTAAAGTTTTATAACCGACCCTGTACATTTGCTACCCGTCTGTTTTTTTAGCAATCTGCGGTCGAGCGTAGATTTTTTCTCGAAAAAACGAACACGAAAGCCGAGAATCTTTTGTTTACATTGTTTAGTTGCATGTGTTGTTGTTGCAGTTAATGAAAAGAGGGGTAAATCTTCCAAAATATCAAGATCTGTTTGAGGGGAAATCCAATCTATCGTAGATTGGTTTTTTGGAATAAACGAACAACTTGACAGCCAAAAAGCACTCTACGGCAGATTTTTAAAAAAAAAACTCGTTCGAGAGAAAAGTCACAGAGAAATTGTTGGTTCCGTATCTGAGGACGATTCCGGAGACTCTATAATGATGAGATCCAATGAGCGTTATCGCAATGTCGACAACGTGATGAGAATTAAGGTAAAGATCACAAAAAATGTTTGCAAAAAATGTGGCCTCTGATTTCTTTTGAAATAAGCCCGACCTCATAAAAAGGAAAAAGTATAATTTCTCTATTTTTTGTGTATAAATGAACTTTTCTTTTTTCTTTTTACCAAGGAAAGTTAATGCAGCCTTTTCATTTTCTTTCTTTTACTTAGTAGTAAAAGTATAGTAATCATTAAAATTTATTTCGGCTGAACTCCTGTAGGAGGGCGCTTCCTGACTATTTCAAGAGTACGCAAATGCACAAACTGCTTACTGGTAAAATATGAGATTTTTCAGAGTACGTAACTTCATATTCATGAGATTTAAATTTTACACACACAATTCCAAGCTTTATTTAATTTACTTCGAAATGTAATTAGATTTAAATAATAACAAAACACAATTTAAACGACACTTACCACATGTGTTGACTGATATTGCTGCTGCTGGTGTTTAATGATAATGCTTTGTCCTTTATTGTGCAGATTCACAGCTGTTTCGCACTACTACCACTTTGTGTTATACATTCCCTTAGCAAATTCAATTTCGTTGTAACAAAGGTATAGTTATTTATTGTTCACCCAAAATCGTGGCTTGTCTTCAACACCATAACCCAGACGCGCTACCGTCGACAAAATACGTAATGCGTTGACGATTGGATCGAAGAAATTAACTAAAAATAAGTCTCCATCTTTCTTTTGCGATGCGGCAAAGGCAAAACTTTTCGGCAATTAGTGTCCTTATTGATTGCTCTAACTGGTTTTTATCTTTTTGGGATCACCTTAATCTTTAACCACAGAAAATACAATAAAAACTAAGTTAAATGCAAGAGTAAACATTCAGAAAAATTACCAATCATAAGATTTGCTCAATAGTTTGTAATTAGGCCGGTCCTTGTAAATACTTTTTATTTATATGCTTTGCCGTTGCGTTGGGACTGAACACTGAACTGAGCGAAAGTAAAAATTTCACTATTTTCAAGGTTTTAAGGATTAGTTATTTCTTAACAAAAACATGGAGATGGACGTTAAAAGCAAACGAAACCCACGCAGCCGCATTCAACAATACGAATTTACGAATACACAACAAAGCCCGGACCTTATCGCAAACGCAAGAGCAACGCGGTACGCGGTACTAGAGCTGAGTCGTTCGTGACTGATCCGTTCGTACTGAACGGAACAGTACAGTGAACCAAAAGAGCGGTACACTTCATACGAAATGAACGGAACAGTAGTGATCCAAAATGTCAACCGTTCAGTTCAGTCTTCAGTGGCTCAGTCGTTCAATGGTTCAGTCGTTCAGTCTTCAGTTCATTCACTCACTCTGGTTCTTCGAATCTATTCTATAGTGAATCAAAAGAGCGGTACAGTTCGTTCGTATTGAAGATTGAACGGAACAGTATTGTTTTTATTATTTGTGGCAAACAGAACAGACGATGATGAGCGAAACATTGAGGATTGGGCCATTGGGTATCTATGGCTGATGGCTCACTCTCACCCATACGGAAAACAAATTGGTTTTTGTTTCATTTATTACTTTTTAATGAAATATTCTAAAATACCGGGTGATTTTTTAAGCTGAAATTCAAATATCTCGGGAAATAAACTCTACGAAAAAAATCTCCAAGATAAAAATTTAATCATTCCGCGGGTGAAATATATTAGTGTTAAAAATAGTACCCCCAACCATTTTTAATTCTTCTACTAAGAACCTATGTATACGATTCAGCATTATGTTTGCAATGTATATAATTGTAATTGGTCGTCAATAAAATTTTCATTTTGCTTCTTAATAAACCAGAACCATTTCAATTTTCTCTTGTATAGTTAAATACACCATTCTAAAGTAGTATAAATAGCCTAACACAGATATTGTTGTTTTCGAAATAATCTTCCAGCTGAATCGGTATTTTTGAAACAAAATAGAAAAACATTCATTAATTTAAAAGCAGATTTAATCGCCTGATCCTGAAAAACGTTGTATTTTTATTGCAAACGTATTGCAGAATTATTCATAGGTTCTCAGTAGGAGTAATCGAAAAATTGAGTATCATCTATCATGAATCGAAAAAAATGTTTCAGACTTTTAGCCGTAGAATACAAATTTGCAATAAAAAATAGGGGTTCAAATTTAAATTTCAAAAGGTAGCCCCACCCCACCTAAAAGGGAGTACCAATTTTAGCACTAATTTATTTCCCCCGCGGAGCCATAGTTACGATCTTGGATATTTTTTCCGTAGAGTGCTTATTATCCAAAATATTTTAAAGTTTCAGCTTTAAATAATCACCCGGTATAAGGGATGATTGTTTTGCTGTTAGCTTTTTATTTCGCAAATTTTTGAACTTAAGGTTTTCTTTACTGCGTTGTACCGTTTCTTTCATCGCCTGACAAAGTCGTTGTGTTTTATCTCGTTTGTATACGTATGCTCTAAGTGTACTTTATCAAAAATTTTCTGCAATAGAGCACTCAGACAGTAAAAAGAACCAAAAGAACCAAATGAACGAAACGAACGAAATGAACGGATCTTTTGAATGGCTCTTCGTCGTGACTGAACCAAATGATTCAGTACACTCAAGAGATCCATTTTTCCCACCTCTACGCGGTACGACGTACGAGGTACTGAAAAGCAAAACTGAAACGAACCACTGTTGACGAGAACGAGGAACAACGAATGAACAGAACGAGCAACGAGAACTGTGAGAATACAGACTGAATCACTGAGCGCTGACTGAAGCCGGAACTATAATGCAATTTCGTCTCTTTAAGCTAGTGTCAAAACCCGACGATGAAATGAGCGAATACAATGAAAATGTATGCTGCGCCAATAATAGCGTTCGCAATAAATTCGTTACTTTGGCAATCGATTAGATGTGCGCTGGCGAGCGCATTTTCTTAAGAAAACTTGACAGTTGGCATATGTTATTTCATTGTCATTGACAAAATTACATTATGGTCGGATGAGAAACTTTGGAAAGCACATCGTCGGATTTTGACTTTAACGTAAGGGGGCGAAATTGCATTATAGTTGAGCCTTGAGCCTACATTAGCCTTTTCTCTGAACCCTGGTCACGCTGAGTTTACTCCGGCTGGATAAACACCGTTACAAACAGGCAGTAGGATGCATCTCAGTAAAGGGCAGGCAGTCTGTCAAGACTTTTCTAGCTCTTTCGATTTGCCGGATAGAGTTAGGATTTCTCTCTTATTGTTTTGGTTTGACGTTTGATTTTGCCTTTTATTTGTAAAGTTTTATAACCGACCCTGTACATTTGCTACCCGTCTGTTTTTTTAGCAATGAAAATGTATGCTGCGCCAATAATAGCGTTCGCAATAAATTCGTTACTTTGGCAATCGATTAGATGTGCGCTGGCGAGCGCATTTTCTTAAGAAAACTTGACAGTTGGCATATGTTATTTCATTGTCATTGACAAAATTACATTATGGTCGGATGAGAAACTTTGGAAAGCACATCGTCGGATTTTGACTTTAACGTAAGGGGGCGAAATTGCATTATAGTTGAGCCTTGAGCCTACATTAGCCTACAAAAAACGCGAACACGATATAATATAACTAGTAATTCCCAATCCACATGATGAAACTAGCGACCGTGTAACTCAATATTTTATAAATGCAAGAGAAATGGACACAAAAAGGGAACCAAAAGGAAGATATTTTTCCCATTTAGTAGCATGTGAATTTGTACATGAATTTATTCGATGTTTCTATTTTTCCTCATTCGTAATTTATGTTGAACTCTTCACTTTTTTCGCAAATCGCAAGTCGCATCTGAAGTACGATTTTGATCGCAAAAAGCGAGTCGGAAAGTGAAAATGAAAAGTGAGTTCCCATACGTACGAGGTACAGTATACAATTTTGTTGTTGTGTGATGCGTTTTCTTTCTTTGGATTAGTGTAACTTAAATGACAGAATCTAGTACAAAAATTATCGCTTTTTGCTAATCGGTTCGTTCTTTCCCCAAACCCGACTCACAACTCGACTACTCGTGACTACGCTAGAAGTCTTTAAATATCAGACAGCTTCTTAATTTTATTGTTGTGTGATGCGTTTTCTTTCTTCGGGTTATTGTAACTTAAATGACAGAATCTAGTACAAAAATTGACGCTTTTTGCGAATCGGTTCGTTCTTTCCCCAAACCCGACTCACAACTTGACTACTCGTGACATTGGTGTCCCGATTTGCGTCGTTTCTAAAAATTGTGGACGCAAAACGAAACAACGCAAACCGAAACACATTTTCTCGTATATTCCTATACAATTGGTTGTAGATTGGTTTCAAAGTTTATAAAAAATATATTTTGTGACGCCAATCGAAACTAATTTTCCTGCTCTCACAATGAAAAACTCAAGAGTTAAAAATTACAGAAATGTATGGATTTTGGTTTTGACAAGAAAAAAATCTGCTCGTTATGTTGGTAGATCTTAGTTCTTAGTTTCCAAACATTTGAAGAAATACGGAATGAAGTTCGCAACATTTTGAAACGGTTGTGAAATATTTTTTTTGTTGTTGTTATGTCTTCAATATAATAACAATGAAGCTTGTAATAATTTGAAACTTTGTTGTCACGACCTAAAAGTTTATGTATTAATTGTGCGACCTCTTCTAAGGATTAAGTTTTAAGTCTGAAGTCTTAAATCTTGAGTTTTTCATTGTGAGAGCAGGGTAACCAATTTATTTGCCGTATTCATGGCAGCTTCGTTCATTGGCATGACACTTTCATTGTCATGCTTGTAGCGACTCAAATCGAGGCAACAACAAAAACCGAATTTTTTGTTTCAGGAGGCAAATCGAAACAACGCAAAACAAGTCGACGCAAATCGGGAATCGAGTGTATTTCGTTTGGTATGCTTTAAAAACCTAGTAAAACATTTGCCGTCTTCAATTAAGCTGACAAATCTAAATGTTACATCTTGTTCTTCTACAAAGAAGTAACTAACCTGCAACGCATAATAGAAAACAGTAATTATAAATATTTAAAGGAAACTACTCTGCCATCTGCCTACTAAAAATCTTTCTTTTCTTTGTCAACACGGAAAAATTCTGAACCCAAATTGAAAAAAGAAGATAAATAACAATGGCAAAAATAGAAGAAGACTTTGACCACAACTTGAATGATAGATAGAAACTATCCGCTATATACATTTGTATTTTTGTACAGTTTATTAAACAAGTAAATGTAAAAGAAAACTTCGTTTTTCGGGTACAATTTGCAAACTAATGGTATAGATCGACACACGCTATACCGTCGTTTTATTTCTACATTATTTGGTAATAACCGCAAATAGCCAGTTGTCACTGTTGCCTGACAGAGACAGATTGAATTAGTGACAACTGACAGGTATTGCGTGTTGGCAAAAGCTCAATATCAAAGTAAAATAAGTTAATCTAATTTAGGTTTAGCCATCCGATATATCGAATGAAAAACAACGATACATCGAATGTATCGAAGCGTTCAAAATAAATTGGTTAAATTCGATGCATCGGTACTATACATCGATGGTTTTTTTTACATCGATGTATATCGTGCATCCCTAACACTGGCTAGATTGCTAGATCACATCACAAACAATCGGACCGCAACCACCATCGATTTTCTGGTGCAGCCGGGCAGCACAACGATCAACGACACTCTAATAAAGAAGACCAAGAGTACTAGTAGACTAGTACTGTTTACTGCCTTGGCCTTCTACGATCTACGTGCTGGACTGCTACTTTATTTGGATTTTGGAAGGGTGCTCGCACTGCGCTAAGTAAGAATTTTTTTTGCTTTTTTCTTTTCTTTTTCTTTTTAATACCATCGATATAAATATTATTCAAATCACTTAAAGGTTGTAGCTTTTCTCTTCTATTCTGTTTTCAGCAATGCAGGAAATGTTGGACGTAAATACTGGCGAACATCTCTTGGTTGAAACTTGCTGTAAAAAAACCGTTGAATATAGATATCCCAATGATTTTTTTGTTTTAAAAAAACCCAAAGAATATAAATATGCCAATGATTTTTTTGCTGGGCTAGAGCCAATGAAACCTTTGATACATATTTATGGTGCCTCGAAAAATTTGAACGATATTCGAAATATGGTCAAAAAAGGTATATTAGATCAGAGTCTGAAATCCGTCCACGCTATAACCTTCATGTATATGAAGTTGAAAAACGTGAGGGAAAAGTTGCATAGTGATTGGAAGTCTTACAATATATTAATTGGAGCAGCTGGCGCAGAGATCACCCCTCTTTCTTTATTGAAAGTTCAGGAGGAACAAGAAGGATTCCCAGATGGAATTCAATGGAGAGCTACTGAGAATGATGACAAATGGATGTGCGTATATATATGTGCGATCTATAGGTTAATAAATGCTCCGTCGAATGCATATCGTGCCGTCTTGATCAATAGAATCAAACAAGTTTTAAAAGAAGCTGGGTATAGGGACCGAGGTGTCACACTTGAACCTATTTTTGATAGTTACTCGTCTTGGGCTGAAGATCCAAATTACCTGAAGATCGTAGCTGCGGTAGATATGTTCTTTTATCGTTTTTCCAGAAACGAATGGCGTATCCTCAGGGCTGGAACCACAGGCTCCAGATATCGTGATTGTGCCGCCCTCACTTCGCTTCATCATCTAGTTTTTATAACGGGCATTTCAAAAAATGATGAGATTTTAGAATGGGCTTATACATCCCGTATACGCAATGATTTGAAACGTATATTAAAACCTGGAGAGGAGATTAATGACGTATATTCTTACTTACCATATCAAGTCGATCTTGGGCTCGTACCAGAATCGCCATACTCAGCTGAGATTAACGTATGCTTTTATTTCTTCTCAAATGCAGTGGCTGCGCTTTTGTGTGATGAGCAGTCGATAAACGCCAGAATGATAGTGCAAGCAGATCGAGATACGGTTTATAATGCTTTAATAATGGGTTATGTTTGTGGAAAAGAAGACTTTGAAGATATTGACCCCGAGAACACACCATGTCACAAAAATGCAAAGGACTGGCTAATCTTCATGAGAGGAAGACACTTCACATTCACACAAAAGATGAACGATTACTTTGATCGCGTAAAAAGTTATATTGTTGCACCGAAAGGGGGCACAATTGGTGCATACCTGAAAGCTTTCCTATGATAAAAACCGGTTTACGATAATGCTTTTTTTTTAATTCCAACTAAAAAACGAAAATTTGAAGAAACAAACTAAAAATCAAAAATAAAAAGATGCAACAGTAACAACGTTTCGTACTGTTACTATAATTACAGCTGATATTACAATTTAATGTACATTTTGTAATTGTTAATTTTTAATATGTTATATTCGATTTATGAGTCAATAAAATTTCCAATGAATCTTAGCCTTAATTTATTCAATTGTCGGAGTGTAAGTTCACGGAAGGAGCTGGCAGCTGGTGGAACAATTGTTAGCAAAAACCCTCAATAGATTATGGTGTGGAGATATAGTATGTTGGTAATATAACGAGCGAGGAAAGTGGAGTGAAAGTGACATCTGTTTCTTTTAAGTTAAATTGTCGGTCGTTGTAGGTGATTCCTTTTTAAAATTCAATTTTTATTTTATTAATTTAAATCTCAAAATTTAAAACCGAAAGAACCAAATGGAAAATTTTATTCAAAAACCTGTTTTTTTTATATTTAAACTTATTGCCAAGAGAATACTCCCTGAATGACTTGCGCCACGGCAATAAGGTGGGCTAAGCCCTTTATTAAAATTAAGAATTAAATCGGAGAAATGTGATTTACAATATATTACATTTCTCACGTTGCCGGTTTATCAGAATTCTCCACGATTCATTGAAAAAAGCAATACGGAAAAAACGTTCACGAAACTAAAACGACGCGAGTCCAAATGCTTTAATGAATGGATCATGGTCAAGGAAAACTACAAAACTTCAAAATTCTTGGAGCCTCTATTAAAAAATTCGGTCTTTCAGGAACTAGCTGACTTCTTTCTTGAATGGCCACAACTCGACAGTTAATTGTGCGTGCCTTTTTCGTTTGTAAGGCCTGGTACTAAAAACGAATCCGGCACGTTTTACTGTTGAGTTGTTGGCCTTCAAGAAAGACGTCAAGTTGCAGAACAGATTTGTACTACAGTCTAGAGGGGTTCCAAGCAATTTGAAGGCTCAATTTAGTTTATTTGTAATGTTTTCTTGGTTAGGGTTTTTTGCAGTTTAAGATTTAGAATATGAAAAATGATTAAACAAAATTGAATTCTTGACAATGTGTATTACGTTCGTAAATGTTCAACATGCCCGCCATTTTCAAAACCATTTTCTACTCGTCTCATCTTACAAAAATAAAATGCGACGCTTCTAAAAAAATGATAATGTGGCCACTATACGACTTTCTTTTACTGACGAGCCGGGAATCTTTAGTAAATGTATAATATATTAGCAGGTTATAACATCATGTGGGGCATTAAAATGAATCATCTCTCTCCTAAAGAGACGATTATAAATAAATGTTTCTATCCCCCATGTATTTATTTATTTTTTGTAATTTCTTTTTGCATTTTCTCATAGTAGTTTACTACTACGACTACCACTTCCGTTTGACCGATTTCCGCCAAAATCAACTGGGCCCACCCAATTTATGTAAAAAGCTTATATATGAATTTTCGTCTCAATCAATTCAGCCGTCTGGGCTGAGGAGTGGACACAGACACACAGACAGACAGAGATTTTTTTTCTCAGGATACGGTAATGGGTAAATCTGCAAAAATCCCGAGTTCGAAAATTTTCATGATTACTATACTTACTTTTACTACTAGTAAGAGAAAGTAAAATATTGTATGTATAAGATAGTAAAGAGCTTCTCAGCTACAGCTAGCCATGCTGTATGGGATGGATGGATAGTTGTAATTCTGTCTACAGACTGAATTAGCTTAAAAGGATTTTAGTTTTATGAAAAAACACTTTTTATACTTTTCCTCCTATAAATAAAAATAATCTTAAAATTGCGCCATCGAAGTCGAGCACTGAACAATTGTTTTAAAACAAATCCTATCAATTCGAGATATATGTACAAGTGGACAGACTAACAAACTGAAAAACACACACACGTACGCTGAAATAAAACTTCTTTTCTTATTATTATCATCGCCCCTCGGACACGCAATAAGAACGAAGAAACATACCATAAACAAATTCCATTCCCAAGAAAAATAAACTGCTGACGCTATGTCTACTGATCAGCGCGTGTAGTGATTAGTAAACAAATGCAACATTACGCGCTGTTTCCTCGTCAATAAAATTATGGAGTTATCACTGAAAAAAAAACCCATGGTCAAAATTTAGTAAAAAATTTAGAAAATATGTTATCGTATATGTTTTTGTTGCATCTTAAGGTTCTAAATATTGAGTATGGTATAGCAAATTTAAAATCACTGGTTCAATTCAAACGTTTCCTTTATTATTTTATTTTATTTTATTAATTAATCCCTTAATAATTGTATAGTTAAAATTAGTCAACTTATAGAATTATTGATGTTTCTTATTATTTTATTTATTAGTCACTTAATATCTGTACTGCGACTCTTTCTCAATAATAATTTTCCTTAAATCTAAACCTAACATAAAAGTATCAGCCAAAGATGACGTGCCTTAACTTGCATTAGGTGTGGTTTCGTTAATAATTTCGGTGATCACAGCTACCAATTTTAACGCCCACACATATATATGTTCTAAATTTTCCCATCCATCTCCATCTCGGTGTTTGCAGAGTAACCCTTCTCTTGAATTTCAAATTTCGCCACTTTGATTTGAGCTGACCTTGAAAATAGCTTAAAATAATCCAACAACATTTTCCTTTCAATTCGGCTCTCATTTATTGTAGCATTATTTGAAGCCCGTATACGTGTACACACACACAATCAAATTATTTTATTGTAGCATTATTGCTATTTGAGGTGGAAGCAACGATTAATGGGCTGCATTGGACTTATTCTCACGACAAAGCCGAACGAAAAGCTTAGCTAATTTCTTTCATTATTTATTTTACCCATAATAAACTTTAGCAACTACTTGCATTTCACACAGTTTCTCTCAGTTGTCAAATTTCTGCACCGAATGTCTCACTTCACTGACACCTTGCCTAATCCCACGTAAGCTAACGAACATTTGACACAACCGACCAAAAGCACATTATGCATGAAACACAAACACGCTTCAGCTTCGGCTTCGCCTGACGTTTACGAGTTCAGCCATACGATTTCAATGCTTCCTATCACAATAGCTGTATTTTATTTGCCGAGGAATAAGGAATTACAACAACAATTAAACTATCTTATTCCTTCTTTGGAATAAGAAAATCTACTTTTTGGTTGGTTTTGACATTCGAATTCATTATTCCTCGGCAAATAAAATACGCCTAATGTCGCTTCGGCTTCAAAGTTTCGTTTGGCAATCGTAAAGAAAAACGTAATGCTACGTAACGAAGCTACAAACGGAAGCTCTAGTTCAAAAGTGCTGAACATTTGCTTTGCCTGGTAGTTCAAGGCAGAGAACTGTGGCAGCACTCTCATTTGAGAAATGCTATATAGAGAAAAGTCATTCAAAGCAAATGTAAAGCAGCTGCATCGTAACGCAGCGAAGACGAAGCTGAAGCGTGTTTGTGTTTCAGGCATTATGGTCACAGCATGCATTGCAATTGCATGTAATGAGTCGTTCACATCAGCTAAATTAATACAACTCAAGTTCATTAGAGTTGTTCCTGTACTCGCAAGATAACGTCCACTTTCCTAGCTCGTTATGTAATGTACTATTAACGTCATTGTTGAATTAAACAGTTAAAAATACTTTTTCCTAAAAATTTTGTATTTTTTTTTCCATCAAGTGGTTTAAACCCTTATGATGCTAGGAACAGCGTGGGCATATCAAGGATGGAAATAGGAGATGTCAATGTCTATGCATTGTAAATGCATGTGGATAGTATTGATCCGAGAATACATAGCTTAGTAATGAATACATAGCTTAGTAATGCATTCCACATTCGTGTTGTACGACTAAAGTAAGCGTCCCACTTAACAGTACGCCCGAAGCGTAAACTGATGAGTATTCAAAGCATCACGAGTATTGTGGAATGCAGCTGGCAACTCTTGAGGAACGGTGATGGAAAAACCGGTAAAACAGTGAGAAGCAGTAAACGTTCTGCGATGTTCGAGCTAGTCAATTGTTATTGTATTATTTTTGTCACCTATACGTTTTATCGCACGGATCTGTATTCTGTCAAGCATATGCAAGGTGGTACAACTGACAAGACATGACAGTTATACTCAAGTTATAGTAACCAGATCAGAGGGAGTGAAATATTTCTTGCCATCCACATCCAAAGAGAAGGGACGTGAACTTACGAAGCTAAGAGCATTGTCGTCAGCGAAGAAATCTATTGGTTGAGAAGTTGCAAACAGAAGATCGTTAATAAAAATAAGAAAGAGCATTAGAGACAAAACAAGCTTAGGGCTCAAGGGTCCAGCCCATAGAATCCGTTGCGTCAGTAGCGTCGACGTATTCGTTGACGTTGCCGTATGTAACGCAAAGAGGTGACCCAATGATTACGTTGTCGTCGTACAGGCAAACAAAAACAAATGCCAAAATAAACTTCAAACTACCTTGAGAGAGATCTGTCAAAACATTTGTCGGAGAGAAAAGTTTAAAGTTGGTCAACTTTTCCGTCACATGCTTTTCCTATGGGACACTTCCTTCCCCTTTGTGTCTAAAATATACATGAGCAACACAAATGGTCGCGAGAAGCTAGGACTTGGACCGCAATGGCCTGTCGCGCCTAATATTATTATTATTGAAAATAGAGCGTTTGAGTTAGGTTTCGCAGACATTTCACCAACAACGCATCTATCAAACAAAGACAATTCAGCTCATGGAAACGCTACTAGTTAGCACCGCTATGTTATTAACTTGAGGAAAAAAAATATCCATCAATGGAAACGTAGTAATATACCATGTTTCCATGACAGAAAAATTTTTAGTTATGTAGATGCTATCTTGTAGCGTTTCAATGAGTTTATTTGGGAACAAAACTAAACTCGTTTCTATGAACATAACTTTGAATAAACCAGTTAGCTCGATAATAGAAATTTAGTAATATATTCTATTTTCTATTGATAAATATCATATACGTATTGATGTATTGAAGTATTTATTAGATCTATACATTAATATTTTTTATTACATTATCATTAAATTGCTGTTATCATCGGATAAGATATAAATAGTAGGTGCTATTAAACAAATGCGTAATGTTGCTTTTTTACATACGATTTTTTGGTGTTTCCAAACGACTAGATTTGTATTATGTGTGATTTTGTTTATTTAAGTACCTTTGCAGTCTTATTCCTTAATGTGACAAAGGAATAAATTGGATTACATATTTAGAAATTCTGAGTATATTACCCTCATATATAAACAGAGATAATACTTAAGTATAACGTTTTGCAAGCTTTGGCATTTTCATGTTCGTTTTTTTCTTTCTAACAATTTCAAAAATTAATAATAATATTTTATTAGTATTACTGATGGAAAATATAAAAACGAAATACTACTAAGGTGTGTATATGTATACTATGTTATTTTGTCCATTTTGGTATTTAGAACATAGGACTAGAAGTAGGACTAGGATATTAACGCGGGTGTTACTTAGTTGTATTAATTTAAATATAGATCCTGTTGCTGTTGTATTTGCATTTTCAATTGTCTTTCTGCCAGGTCTAGCTGTTTCCTCTTAGTATAGTCCTTGAGTTGCTTTGGCATTGGAAATTTCGATTTTATCTCCATTCGTTTCATCCAATTTCGCAGGGTTTTACGGGGTACTTTGTATTTGCGAGATGCATTATAAATACTGTCGCCATGTTTGACAGCCATTAGGGCATTGTGTAAGTCCTTGCTGCAGTAGGTTCTTGCTTGATTGGAGCGCGGAGCTCGAAGTTTTGGTAAAGTGTCTATTGTATATTGGACTGGTGGCTTCGTTTGATGGCGCACCATGCCACCACTAAATTTCGTCTTCATAAGAGCCCTATGCAAATTAGCATGTGCCATTATTTTAGAATCACCTGCCTGTCCATATGATGTTAAATCGCCATTGTTACGAAGTAGGTTTTTAAGATTTTGGCTACTTACGAAATCGCCATCACTACCGTTAACGAAGCTATTGAAGAAATGATTGCTGGCATCATGGTTGTCATCATGCGAATATATGTACGAAACATTCGGCTGAATAATAATATTTTCCGTCTCCGAGTAGCCCATGCCGTCTTCGATTATTTCCGCTTTAACATGAATTGCATTATCCACAACATCAGTAAATGATTTGCTAATGCGCAACGGGTTGCAGTGAGATGCAGAAGTGGTAGTGTGTGTTGGGGAAAACTGTTCGCTGTTCGAGTTTCCTGCAGTTAAAGACAACTGATTTGGTTGAAGGTCAAGCTCATCATTGAATTTCTCCTCCTTAATAAGTTGTAATCCAGTACCTGCTTCATCGAAAGTTATACCCAATTCTTCCAAATTTGCTGTGTTTACGTGTGAATTTGTCCAAGTGGGGATACGAGATTTCTTACGCTGCATACCATGAAAAAACGCCGATTTTCTAAAAGCTACATTATCAAAAAGCATAGCTTTTGGCTTGACGCGAATAGCTCCCACCATTTCTGTTGCTTGGGCACCAGCCTCTTCATCTGATCCAGCAGGCGATGATGGTGGCACATAAGAATTGCATTTGTTTGCTCTCTTTGACTTGGATTTATCGATATGTTTCTCCAATTCCAGTTCCAATTGGCTAAGCAGTTCCTCACCTTCGACAACACCACTTACATTCAAAATATCACAATTATTATCGGCGTCAAAGGATTTAATACCCTCCTCTGCGGCATTGCTGCCACTCTTATTAAATGTTCTGTCATCGTTGTCATCAAGTACGTCGCCACCATCGTATTCGTTATCATTGCTGTCATTTGCATGCGTTGACTCTATGGGGCTACGAATTAATTGTTGTTGACGGCTGTCACAATTTTTACTACCACTGCTGTCACCAGCGGTTCTTGTTGAATTGTCATTACTACTCGGGGGTAACATTTGTGTTCGGCACAGACTTGAAATTTGCAGCATTTTTGCACTTTCAAACAATTCATCGATACAACCCTCTGGCACGTTGACCTGACCCTTGTACATGAAATCGATAAGCGCCTGCATTGCCCATGCCTGAATTCCTATTGGAATTATAACAATTGGATGTCGCTCCGAGTTCTCAGCGAAGAGACTCTCAAACAATGGCGACGCAGCAGCCAATATCAAACGATGGCATTTGAATGTTGCTCCATCACATGCCAGTGTCACATCGACGAATTGTTCGTGTTGTAGCAGTTTTCTAAAGGCAACGTCTAAATTCGTTAAATGAATGTTAGATCGAACAACTAGCTGCGTAGGGTCAGCGGCGGCGGCTGAAAGATTCATATTTGCGAAGTCTAAAGTCCTATTTGCTGTCGCCGTTGCCGTTATTGTAAAGGTCGCGTTTCGTTCTGTTTCCACGCACAGTTTTACAATATTACAAAATCTAACATTAGGATTAAACAACGCACTTGTTTTCAACTTTTTCAATTTAATTTACAACAGATAATATAAATATTTGATTTCTTAAAAAATAACGCGACTCCTTCCATATGAAGTGGAACACAGCGAAAAACTAAATGTCTGTATTCTATTTTTGAACATATTTATCATGGAGAGGGGCATAATGTATTTTCTATTTCTATATTAGTTCAGTTGTCTGTTATACGGTTCTAGATTGCGCTGGGGTGGGTATGGCACACAGCATATACTGTGGTTTCACATTTTGGTACCCCAACAGGCATTAGTCATATGGCCTGTTCAAACGTTGTGGGAGATTGGGTGATGTGCTTTCAGGTATTACTGTATTTTCGTTGAACGTCCATACGAAAAAGTCTATTACAGAACTTGCTCACTTAGCTGTGTAAACTGGTCTTAACCTTAAAACTGCTACTGCGCCTGTGCGTAATTTTATTTTTGTCATAAAAATTGGGGCAGCTTTTCTTCTTCTCACGCTCGCACCTTGCATACAGGTCTCAGTTCTAAGTGAGCCAGATATACAGTTGTTCAATTTTTCATCCCCTTTTAGGACCCATTTTGAATATTGGACATCAAAGCAACCAATTACCAATGAAATGAATGAGCAATGTAATGGTGAGCTTTTTCCCCTTTGCTGCTAGACAAATATTTAATTCGATACGAGCTACATTTTATTGGTGCTACAATAACAATACAATAGGAATAGGAATAATTTTACAACAACAATGCCATGCATTCGGAATAAATTTGTTCCATCATTTTGTAGGAATGAAATAATTCTGTTTTGCTTTTAGTTAAAAACCTCACCACCAGAGTTCAGAGTCTATTTTAATTGTCATTTTGTCTCTTCAGTGTTCAAGCAGTTGATTTTTTCACCGTTTCGTGGGAAGTTTAAAGATTTTAATTTTAAAAAAGACAAAACGAAGAACTTATTTAATCAGAACAAAATTATGGGACTGAACTATTTCCAAATTTAATTGAAGTGGCAAAGTATGGTTTATTTCTGCTTTCCTCTGACACTGCGGCAGAGCGAATACTTTCTATAATTTCCAATGTTTAATCAATATTTTTTGTAACTTTTCATTTATTTAAAACTCATGATATATACAAAAATCTACTTCTTAACAGAATATATAATAATATTATTACATTTCAATTTTAACCTTCTTTTAAATAGTAAAAGGAAGTATAGTAATGATGAAAATTTTCTAACTCGGAAAATAAAAATAACTATTTCTGTCTGCCTGTGCCCACTCTAAAGCCCATATGTCTAAACTTATCGGGATGAAAATTCATATTTATCATCGTGAAAACCGAAATCGCAAAACAATTCAATGCAAATGTATAATATTTATTTATAAAAAGTATATAGCAAATACTTCTAGTCAGCTCAATAGCAGGCTTGACATTTTCTTAGAAAATGCTTAGCTTAATGCGTTTGATTCATACCAATTTGAGCAAAAGCTTTTTCGAACATAGTAATTACTAAAATTATTTTTTTGTAAGTATTGTTACAAACTGTCACTTTTTCGAGCAATTGCTTTATATAACACAAGAAGATTGGAAAATAATTGTATTACAGTAAGTTCACAGTAATTTTCTCCATATTTTGTGATGCGTCGGACAAGTAGTCCGCGATAAAATGCACTTTATATTAACTTTGCGTGCCCGTGAGTTTGTTTGTTTGTGGCTGGCTGTCTGGTCAAATCTTGAGATAAATTTTTAATCAAAAAAAGCTGCGAGCCGGCTAAAAAATTTAAACAGAATTCCATTTTTTTTTTTTTGACATTTTCGCATTGGTGTCATTATTGTGTGCGCACTCGCACCTACTTAGAAGCTGAATATAAAATCTATCTTAATGATCTACTTTATATTTATTGAAAACTAGCCGCGCATAAATGAGAAAGCAAGTTGTTTTCTGAAAGAGATAAGATATAGCCCGATTTCCAAAACGCATGGAAGATGGCTTTGATCGGAAAAAGGCTAATTTTACTACTATAACTTGCTATCTTGTTTAACCGCCGCTAGTTTTCAGTCAACTTACATCCCCAAAAAAAGGTAGTGTTATTACAGCCTAAGCAGTCTTACGTTATAATTGATTGGCAATCAAGTTTTGCTGTATTGCTTTGGCTAATCCAGCTTGGCTTACAACACAATCGCATAAGCATAAAGCCGAAAATAAATCCAAAAAGTTTTTAGGATTTATAACTAAGGCCATTTTTTAGTCATAGCGCTCAAAACCTTCTCTATAGAAAGCCCAACTCTACGCATACTAATGCTGTAAACCAAGACCAAACGCATGTGTGTTTGTGGGATGTGAATACAGTGTACAAAAAATAAGTAGTCGCAAAGAGCGAGAAACGTAAGATGTGGTAGTGGGAAACAGAAAAATTTTATATGGATTTTGCTCTTTAGTTGATTACTAATACAAATACGTTTGGTCTCAATCTAAGCATGTAACGATCGGAACAGTTGGGCTTTCTATAGAGAAGGTTTTGATAGCGCTCACCGTAAGGCGGTGTTTTGTTTAACACACATAACAATTAAAAAACATCGAAAATTTAAAGACAAATGCTGTTGCTTTGTAAAACTAAGCCGGCTTTGCCAAAGAAACGCTGCATATGTTTTTTATAATCAATTCTGGTTTTTGTCCTCGCTATATTAACTAGCTGTTTCCACTTTTGCATTATTTCATTACCTGGTAAAACAGTACTTGTGTGTAGTTATTAATTCTTTTGTAGATGTTAAAGTTATATAGAGTGTTGATTTTTTTTATTAGATCAACTAATTTTGATATTTTACATAACCGAAAATCAATCAAGCATTTTCTTAGAAATTACTTGTTCTAAATTACTAAATAAAAAACAAGATGAAATGTAGTAGCGTTTTCCCAGAAGTATTTGTGGAAAGTGCTTATGTTAATGGAAACCAGCAAATAATTTCTCATGTTTGATGAAATTAATGCGGCTTTCGTTTGATATTTCCCCTTATTTGACTGAGCACACTCATTTTTAGGCGTCAAACTAACAAACAACTCTCCAATAATAAAAAAATGCATATCTGAATTTTGACAGTTAAATTGTCGCTTCGATTACTCCTCAAACAAAAAAAAACCTTCTAATTTTGAACTTAAATGTAAAAATATAGTTATATTTTAATTATATCTTTTAATTATATATTTTGAAGTTATGGTTGTTTCCGAAACGAAGACTTTACTGTGGAACCTAACTTATTCAAATAAGTCTTATCACGAGGTGACTTATTTTATATCTCTGTCTTGGTAGTTATAAAGGCCAGAGACACAATGTTTATTTTGATTTTGTTGTCAAAGTAAGTTATGGAATCAATTCGTACGATTTTACTGAATTTTTGAAGATGGCGGTAAATAAGTCTGAAATAAAACTTCGTTTAGGAAACGGTCTAAGCTGATAATCATATTTTGTGTGTGTTGTCTATTGCTTCTATTACAAATGTGTCATTAGTATACATAGTATGTAAATTTTGTAGTACTGTTTGTGCAACAAAATTATTTAATTTTGTGCGCTATATGAGATACACGCATTGATATTATTTTTTATTCTTCCTTTCTACTTCAGTTTTTAAAAAAAAAATCCCCAAAAATATGCAGTATGATGAATATCATGAATATATCAAAAATTTTATATGAGTCAAAAAATAACGGCAATAGCTATGGACCCCATAGATAAATTTATTGGATCACAAAATTGGGCATCAAATCGCGTTCGCATCGCTCTCTCTCCAATTCCATTTGCCAATTGGAAATCGGTATGTTACAAGGGTAAATGTCTTATTATTTTGCTTTCTTTCGAACTCAATTTCGCGAATCTGAGAAATATTGCTTTTTAATATTCTTTTTAAAACAGTATAAAAAAAGTATAAAAAAATAATCTTGTTAAGAAATGTTCACTAGCAAATAAATAGTAGCTCAAGTGCTTGCGAGGAATGCGAGGCTTGGATGCTCCGTAAAAATCTTTCTAAAACCATGTTTAAGAGAAAAGTCAGTGAACTTATTGGTTCTATCGCGAAATTGGCAAAAATTAAGCCCTGTTGGCAGTACATATGTTAGCTCGCTTGGGCAAAAACATGAACTTTCGGTAAGGATTAATGGGTGATGTGGACGAGACATTTTGTTTGCATTGTTACGTAAATTGTGACATTTGGTAAACCGTATGTTCAAATGTCATATTATTTAGCTTGCCTTCGAGCTCAATTTCAAATCTGAGCTATATTACTAAGTTCTTTTTCAAACAATAAAGTATAAATATATATTTTTGTTACGAAATGTTTACTAGCAATTAAATAGTAGTTCCAGAACTTACATAGGGATCCGAGGCTTGTATGCTCAGTAAAGCCGCGTTTAAAAGAAAAGTCTAGCATCTATCGCGATGTTGACATTGCGCAAAAATTATACCTTGTGGGCATGACATACGGTAGCTCGCATGTGCAAAAAGACGCATGTCCTTTCCGGTAGGATTAATGGGTGACGAGGACAAGACATTTTGTTTGCATTTATATGTCGTGACATTTGGTAAACTATATGTGCAAATAAATAAAGGATTGGTTTTTTAAAGGCAGACAGGTTATGAATTGCTCTTGCGGTGACTTTTTTTTGTTAAATTTCTTCAAAATTCACAACATTGTATCTGCCAGCAGCAGCAAATGTATTAGTACCGTTAATATATTCAACTGTGGACTGATAATTTTCAAATAGTTCAAACAAATTAGATTTTTTTTTAAATCCATCAATCGCAACCGTTCCTGCCTGGTTATATTGGTTGTCTTCGTTCTCAATAAAGACTTCGACATTAGGTACTCCTTCTGTGACGTGCTTCATAGACCGTTGAGAGCAACTACCCCAACATCGATTCAATAAGTTTTTGAGAACAGAAAAAACTGCCGCATTGCAATGTGAATATTATATACTCGCCATTCTTATGTAGAATAAACATCCCTTGATGCGCGGTATATAAAGGGTACTTCCATATTTCAATTATAGAGAGCGAAAAACAGAGTGGTAGTGGCAGCTGGTAGAAAGTAAGTTTGTTCCACAATCCACATTATTATATGAGAGCTGCGAGTCGAGATACCATAAAAATGTGCAACTGGAAAGTAATACATTTTGCCGGTGCAAAAAAAAACATTAAAAAAGGTGTGGATGAAGTAGGTAGCATAAGGAAAACGAATCAAGGATATTTTGTGAAGAAGTCCAGAATGTAAGTATATTCTACATGATAGGGTAAACATTACAAACTCGTACAGTCAATATTGACCAGGATTTTTGTTTCTAATTTTTTGTTTTTAAACTCGTTTTGGTTTAAAACTGACTTATCGCAGTTATCTGCTTTGGTAAAGCTAAGCGGGTTTTACTTAATATCTCAAAGCAACAGCTTTTGGTTTTACCGCCTTACGGTACATTTTTTGGATTTACTTTCGGCTTTATGCTTATGCGATTGTTGTTGTAAGCCAAGCTGGCTTTGCCAAAGCAATAAAGCTATCGTTATGTATTTATGCAATAAAAATAACAATAGTTGGTGTATTGTGGTCCATTCGACCATATTGTGTGTATTATATTTTTTGCACACAAATGGAAGATACTTATGAAAAGCTAAAGTGATTTGAAAAGCCCTCCAAAACAATTATTACCCTTGACAGACGTTCAGACATTCGCTAGATGTGGGAGCGTAAAGATGATTTTTGGTGTTTTTTCTGCGATTCGAACATTAAAGCGCCGGTCAGCACTTCTACTTACTACAGATTAAGCCATGACACCCGCATATCTTTTGGATATGAATATTATCCTCGCTCGAACCTTGGCTAGCATGGACAAGACCAACCATAGTTGAAGGGTCCTACATATTGTAAATATAAATCTTTTGTCGCACTGTCATTGCATGGTAATAGAGTTGGGAAATTTAAAAAAGACATTGCATACAATTAGGCTCAGTAATATCGTTGTATATAATTGCATATAAAAGTAATGCGTGTGGAACATGTATAACAAATCGTATATAAGTAAATTACACCAGTAGGATCTGGTACATTCTATGTTGTTTGAATGGAGTAGAAAAAATACATTAGACAAGATTAGAACCTTATCGAAAAATGTTGATTAGGTAACTATAAGTCAAGTTATTACAAATTTGGAATTCAACCGACTAGTTGAAAAGTACTTGCGAGTACATAGAGCTACCGCGTCTTTGAATAATAGTCTTTTAAGTGAATAACAATGAATCACCAGTGTAAATCTGTGAACTTTTGCTAGTTGTTAATTAAAGTGATAATTTGTGAATTAATAAACTTGTGTTACGTGGCCACGAGTGGTGTTAATGGTAATGGTACTTTCATAAATCCAGAGTTGGTACAAGAATTTATAACAAACACAAGGTAAACAAGGTATGTTTAAAAAAAATAAACATAGTGACTTCTTCCTGTCTTCAAAATTGAAATGTCACCTCAACGGACGTCATTTTCTTTTGTGGAAGTTATCTAGAAGGCCGTAACGTGACGTGCCGAGACTAATTCGCTTACAGATGTCCAAAACTGCTTTTACACTGCCAAGGAAACTAGGCTATAAAGTTAATTTGTAAATAATCTTATACATACACTAGCTGGCCTTGTATGGCTGTCTCCAGCCCACTTACCCCACCAAACTGACCACCAACCCCACTCAGCCCCACCTAACTGACCACCCATTCCTACACCGACTATACTCCTACGGACTCCCCTTCTCACATTTAGCACTACCACTGACCAAAAACTGTAGCCTGTAATCCTTGAGTCAGAAAATCCTGTACAATTGTAAAACGCCCATCTTTAACCAAAGCATGCCATTCGCAGAGAATGTGCTCGGATGAATTGTCATCTTCAGAGCAGAACCTGCTCATGACAACCTGGATTAAATTTTTCGCAAGCCACAGTGAACTGTAAAAACTCATCAGCTTTCTAATGATATCGGGCTCTGTTTTACCCCGGCACTCTTTCTCATTTTTTTTAATGATCTCTTGCATTTGACTTTTAATCCAATTCACTCTTTCGTTGACTCTAAGCTTTTCATATAAGTTTGAGGAACGTCCCTCCACTTTTCATGTGGAACTCAATCATCTGCATATGTTAAGCACGTTCTGGACAGCATAGTAAAATGGGGTGAAAACAAGCGAGTTGAATTGACCGCTTCCAAAACCCAATGCTGTCTCCTGTCATGTAAGTGCTGATTATTAAATATAATGCCATTATCCATGAGTGGCACTTGTATCGGGGAAACAGAAAAACTCGTAATTTTCGGTATGTGCGTTAACGACAACCTTCGTTGGAATGACCACATATTCACCGTCGCCAAAAATGCTGCGAAATGTTTAGGTTTCACTTGTCATTGCTTGTTTTATTGCTTCTTCCACCAGCGATGCTCAAGAGAAATAGCCAGTTAGATGACACCTCTCCTTGAATTCAACCGCAATACTCATGCTCATCAGTTTACCCTCAGGCCCCATCTTCGGACGGACAGTTAAGTTCAGAGATTCGTTCTTTAGCCGTACAACACGTTTTGGAATGCTTTGCCAAGTTCTGTCTTTCAAAACACAAGCTAATAGACATCTCCTCTTTTCCTTAACGCCCACGCTGTGCCAAGAATATAGCCGAGCATTATAAGGGTGCGAACCTCTTTTCGCGTACGCCAAGGGCGCCGTGGCTCAGTGGATAACAGCAGGGCTTCTGAGTAGGAGGTTCGTGGTTCGAATCCCAATAACACCAAAAGTATTTTTCACGATGTCCCACCTCTCGCGAAAGTCTGACAAACGTCCAAGAGTAATAACTTGTCACGGAAAGCTTTTCAATTCGCCGTTCGGATCCGGCATTATATTGTAGGTCCATCCATTTGTGTGCAAAAATATACATGCTCAACACAAAGGGTTGCGAGAAGCTTGGCCTTGGACCGGGTCTGTCGCGCCGAATATTATTTATTCGACTACAAAACTATGCCCGCGTACGTGATAATAGCCCTCACCATCGCTGTATACATATAGTGTATCATTTTGAGGATTTGGAGCCCAAGTTCTGCCATAAAGGCATCTGCTGGTCCATATGGCTCGATGGCGGACTTGATATGAGAATTTCAGCTAAGCCGTTTATCCAGGTTAACTCTGAGATATTTAACCGCACTGGAATAAATTAAATTAGTGCCTTTAATAGTGATTGGTCCTAGGTTGACCAATCTTCTTTTTATGAAAGGAACTAGAATGGTTTTGCTCAAGGATTGATGGCTAGTCCTTCTCTGATGCACTATTCTAAAACGTGTAGCTAAGCACCTAGCATGACACTAGAAATGGTCGTGCTGTCTTTACTACTAATAAGAATTGCGATTCTTATCATTTAGAACAGACATTCATGTTAATCATAACATTTAGCTCTATAACCGGGGTCCTGCTCCTCCACAAAATAATCCGATTCACCATCAAAAATTCACAAAACAAACATATTGCAGAATTTGAAATATAATACACCCTGTTTTTCACATCTTCATATGAATAGAAAATAGGAAATTAAAGCGCATACGCAAAATGTAACTTCCTGTCACCACCATTGGGAAAACTCTTCCTCATGCCTTCAGCCCCCACGCAATGAGTTCTTGCTTTAGTGGTTCATAGTCCCTGCCACTCTATTGGAAAATTCCACGATCCACATGAGAGGCTTATCATCATCAGTTAGTTCAGCAATGCTGACCAAACAGCAGCACATAACATGGTTTTCAAATACGGAGTGGCCACAGAGCTAAAGCTTCCTTTATACCAACACCATAATCGCCAACAAAACTTGTCTGTTCTGTGGATGTGGTATTGATTTCCCCTTAACAAGAACACATATGCGACTATACGATGACAGCAACGACGGCGACGAAGGCTATCACTCCAGGCAGTCGTGGTCAGTCGTTTTCGTTTCGTCGTCGTATTACCGTCTCCTGAATCGATTCGAATTGAAAACTTCTTCTATCACAGCATAGTGGAAAAGTTGTTCGGTGTGTTAAGACGAAGGTGTAAAAGTGTGAAAAACTATTATTATTAAGTGCTTTGTAATTGGATTTTTCCTAAATGATAATATTTATTAAAGATTAAACAAAAAAAAAAAAAACGTCTCACACAAGCCAATTGAAAAACCGGAACTTTTTTACATGAAATTTTGACACATGGAAAAATTCTAACTGGGAAATAAAAAATCGGCATAGAGAAAACGGAAACGGAAACTGATTTAGAGAGAAATGACGCATACAATTTGGAGCACAATAATCTGAAAAAATTAATACTTTTTTCTATATCAACCTTAACCGTTAATCGATAAGAGTAAATTTTTTGCATTTTTGTCTTTTTCTTGTTGGTTAAAAGGACAGTCGCTTGGCAAATTCTCCCATTCAATTCGAAGCAATAAAAAAAAATACCAAGTGTGTGAGATCACACTTGAGTAGAGAAGAAGAGGTTTCCCATCCTTTTTTTATTTCTTTATTTCCTCCTATCTTTCTTCTTCTTATTATGCTTTTCTTGCACCTTGGTCTGACTTTGCACTTTCTTCTGGTTACTCGTCTTCTTGTGCTATCGGCTAAATCGCAATTTTTCATTTCATTTCCACAATGGAATATTCGAATTTTATTCTTTCAATTTCCAAGACGGATGGAAATTAGAAATAAAATTGCACTTTTTCTCTATAACTTACTCCATCTGTCATTTAAGTTTCATTTATTAAAAAAAAATTAATCTCATGTCAACAGGACTTTTCCGTTTTTCGAAATTTTTCCCTAACACGTCATCTAAAATTGATGTACCGGACTTGGCTAAAAGTGTAAATAAAGTGTCGAACAAAAATAAAACAACTTTTCGAATTCAAAGTTTTCATTAATTAATTAATGTATCAACCTGCAAGCTCAATAATTTGTTGAATTGCATTTTTAACTGACATCGTTACGTCGGTTGTTCGTTAATTGTTGTTGTTATTACTGATAGAGCTGTCGTCGTCGTTGGTGTTCCTGGCCATCACTCGCTGTTTTTCTGCGCTGTCATCATACTTAACTGCTGCTGCCACGACCACCGTGATTGATAATTTATCGACTTTTGATTGCAAAAATTATATAAATAAAAAAAAATTTCCTTATGATTGGATCATTTTGGAATTTGTGTAGAGCGTGCCCATCAATGCCAGTAGACAAGGTGAGTGTGTGTTGGGGGTTTTCTTTTCCTTACATTTTCGTTGTCAAGTTTTTAGTATGTACGAGTATTTTAGTACATTCTAATTTAGTAGTTATTTGTTTCTAAGCAAAGGACAATCTCCATAAGGTGCATATCCATATATTTGCATATATATGCACTTATAAACGTGTATACCGTAAAAGCGTGTCAAATGATGACAGCTTTAAACATTTTAAATATAAAAAATTGTTATTTTTTAGTCCAATGTTAATAAACACCCCTATTATGGTTAGCGAGTCGAACGTTCGACTTAGTCACATAAAATTTTCCTTCAATTATATATGACAAAATAAAAGAAAAATTGGTAAAAAAGTATTAATTGAATCAAGCAAATACAGAATGATTAGCAAAAATCTACAAATTGTTATTCCTTTGTCAAATATAAGCGAATGATTATATTAAATGACTTAGTCGTACATTCGACTCTATTGGAGTTTTAATTTATCGTTCCGTGTCACTTTACCACAATCATGACAGCAAACTGAACAAGCCTAAACTCATTCTTGCATCTGACATATACTGTCGTTAGTAATTCAAATTTTACTTATTCTGATTTCAACGCGTCGCAGACGAAGTTCATTTTTGTGTCTTAAAATTTTAACTACGCTTTTACTTTTTATATTAATAAAGTTATATTTGTATTTAGTAAATAAATCGGTTTAGTATTATTATTCTTCTTCGGTTCATCCACTCGCACATATCGAATACTCATTTCTAATAGACTCGCTAGCCATAATAGGGGTGTAAATATTAACTAATATCATTTACCGGTTAATCTGGGAAATAGCTCCGACCTCAAAAACATAATTTGACGATTATAACCAAAAAATATTCTTAATATTATTATTTATTTACTAGTAAACGAAATTAAAATTCTTTTTCCATAAAAATAATATTCGACGAAACCGACCAAAATCACATTATGGTCACAGCATACGATTTGCATGTAATCAGTCGTTATCATCAGTTAAGTGAATTCAACTCAAGTCCATTATAGTTCTGCCTTTACGTTTGTTTTTGACTAATGATTATATACTTTATACCATTTGTCAAAATATATTTGTTCAAAAATTTAAATGAAATTAAGTACTACAAGGTTTACTTGCATACTTCTCCCTTTTGGTCAATCTTTCTTTTAAGATCTCATCGAATAAACTAATTATTAATCCTTTAATTAAAACAATAAAGTCGAGAAATCAAAAATTTACACTTAAAACTTGATAGCCTAGTTTTATTGATTAATTTTGTATTTGAGACAGACATAAAAAGAGGCGTTCAGTGGACAAACACTTGAAATTTGCATAATTATTTTGTAATGAAAGAACCATTGAAATTTCTTTATGTTCCATAGGAATGTAAATGAATTAAATTTCTAGCACGCTATCAAAGTCACAAAAGCCGATAAATAATAAATATTTATATATCGCCACCCTTTTAAAGCTCATTGTTTGTCAAATCGTGCAACGGAATTTTATGACTTCATACTGCAGTAGAAAAAGTTTTCCGTTGTGAGCTTCAGCTCTTGCCTGTTTGTTTGCTTCTTTATTGTACTTTTTCTCTTATTTGATGAACGTTCTGACTCTTTCCCTCTCCCCGAGAGACTTTAACTCGTGGAGTAAGTGCATCACTTCAAATCTCTGAGTGGTTATTTTTGATAATTTACATAAAACAACTTCCCGTACGTGAAAAATTCATTTAATAGGTAATAGATAATTGGATAATAGAGAGTTTTTTTTATTTCCCCTCCGTGCGAATATTAATTTTATTTTAGTACAATCAATTCTTTGTGAAATTGTCCAATTGTCAAAAATAATTTTTTGTTAATTTTTCATCTTTTTGAAGTTAAAAACTGAACTGAACTAAAACTCTAATTGATATTTATCAGACTTTTTTGTTTTATTTATTTGTATGTGTATTTAAATTTTGTATTTGACATTTGTGTCCAAAAAATTAACATGCGCAGCACAAATGGTCGCGAGAAGTTAGGCCTTGGACCGTAACCGTCTGTCGTGCCGAATATTATTATTATTATTTGAATTTTTGTCAAACCAAATTTTTTAATAAAGTTTTCACGTAAATTTGCTCGCTGTAAGCGAAGTTAAGTCACGTAGTCCTCTTACGAAGTTTTGTACAAAAATCAATGACATTGATGTTTACCTACAATTAAAACAATATTTTCCAAACTTATACAGGGTGTCCCCTAATTGGTCAACAATAAATGATTCTTGGGTAAATTCTAAGAAAAAATTGTTCTTCAATGTTGCCACAATTTATCGGGGTTTTAAGAAAAAGCTTACATTGGCTTACCGTTTACCCTGACCCATGTTAACGGAAATTGCTCTGTTAATACTAACGTTTAGGGCTTTTTTTTTTTAAAAAGAAATACTATCCTTTGTAACTGTGTTGAAATTTTTAGCATCGATACAAAACCAAGGATATCACTTTGAGCACCTGTTTAATTGTTGTTTTAGACACATAAAATGAAAGTTATCTTAAACCACACAAGACCATTTTTTATTCATAGCCTTTGAAGCTTAAAGCAAAAAAACCTTTTTATTTTTAAATTTTACCTGTTTTTGTTCCACAAACTACTTGTCGGTTTTTATTTTTTATTATTGTTCCGTTCATAAGAAAAAAGTAATAAAACGTAATGTTTATTACACATTTTCTGGTGAAAATTTACCTCAAAGTCAAAAACTAGCATGGGCAAGAAAACTAGAACAGGAATTGAAGTTGAATATCTAAAGACTCAAATAAGATATCAGCTTTATCTAAACGCTGGTACAAAGGCCAGTAT
Organism: Nephrocerus scutellatus; assembly: GCA_947095585.1. Classification (NCBI taxonomy): domain Eukaryota; kingdom Metazoa; phylum Arthropoda; class Insecta; order Diptera; family Pipunculidae; genus Nephrocerus; species Nephrocerus scutellatus. The sequence continues at coordinate 11,984,462 of OX352761.1, forward strand.
TTCTTCTAAGAACAAAGTCCTAAAGGATTGTTTACATGGGCCAGGGTACACTAAAGTAAGCTTTTCCTTAAATACCCATTAACTGATGTCAACATTGGACATATACTTTTACTGTTAAACGATTTTTTGCTTAGAATATACCCAGGAATCATTTCCCAAATTATCCCTGACAAATTATACCCTTTATTATGTTAAAGTATGGCGAATATGGTGGCAATGGTCAATGTTCCACATTTTCACTGGCAACAAACGATTTAACAATGTGAGCGGATTGTATAGGAGCGTTGACGTTTTGAAATATCCATGAAAGTGGTCCAAAGAGATCGTGGATTTTGGGAAATGCTTACTCCAACAGCGCTTTGTAGCTATTTGCTGTCATTTTAGAGCTTTGTACCACTAAGTCGATGGTGTCCTAATAAGCCAAACCATTACCATTACCAAACCATAAACCATTCTATGCTATAATGGCGGTTTAAAAAGAGCTCCGCTTTTCTTAGAACGTGGAAGTAAAAGTTGTAGCCATCCGGTCCATCTAAATTGAACTTTTTTTTTTATCAGAAAATACTTTTTTGTATAAAAAGTTACATTTTAAAAAAATTTCATAGGTATTGCAGTAAGTTAAGGCGAACGCTAATGACGTATTTGCACACGCTCTCTGCTGACGTAATAGAACAAAATTTAATAAAGTTGAATGCAATAATTACAGAGGTTATACTCTTTCACAATCATTTAAGGAATTACGGTCGAATTTCCACCATATACAGCACTTAGTTATTATTAATTTCTCGAATTGCTCTATTGATTTTAGAATCAGCTGTATCAATTATATTTAGATTCATTATTTTCATGTGAACGAGGTTGATTAGTGTCTGAACTTGAAATTTTTTTTGATGAAAAGTGAATTTTAAAAATAACCGTAACTTTTCGTTAATATTCTGACTCCAGCGCCACCTACCGGGAAAAAATACAAACCTATCGGAGAACCAAACAATCCAGTATAGGCGTGATGACACGACATAATCAGCGTTATATCCATACAGACTAAAAAACAAGCCAACAAACAAACAGACAACAACAAGTTTATTATTAGGAGATAGGCGATACGAACATTGACAACTACTTCTACCCTATGAAGAAAGAACGTCGAAAGCAATTAAATGAAAGTTAGGGGGAAAGAGAGCCGCACAACGAAATACCCAAAAAATCGATACCATATGGGATATGGCCGAATGATAATCTGTTTTAGCCGTTACCTACCCTGTACTCTTTTTCACCGAATTGTACTGCAGATCTGCAGGAAGTAAAGGTGACGACACGACGAAGGCGACCGTACAACCAACACGAAAGACGACTGGAATATCGTACGAGGTACGAATAATATGAACATAGAACATAGCAGGAATTTCATAACATGGTTTCGACATTTGAAGTTTCTCCTTTCTGCTTCTTCGTGCTTAGTGCAGAACGTAATAAATAAATCGGCTTCGTGCGTTTGTGTGCGCAAAGTAATACAAGGATTAAACTTTTCGTAGCATTACCGGCATTGCCGTTGTGTCGCTATAAGCTACACACACACATTGTATTCGAAAATACTCACACATTGACTTACTTAATAAATGACAGTAGCAAGCAAGAAAAAAGTTACTTGCTCTAAATCGTCATCTTTGCCGCTGGCGCCGTCGAATAAAACAAGGATGTCGCTGTCGCACATTTATGTAAATGGTCGTATGATTTCCCCCCCCCCCATTTGTTTTAGAATAGTTTTGAAATTATTTCCTTAAGTTTGTCCACCGTAGTTTGTCGTTTGAATGGAATTCTTACCAAGTTGCGTACGTGTATGTGGAATGGTGGCAGAGAGTACTTGTCTGAGGCAGGATAAATAATCTATTTACTACTTACATACCTAAAAAGTGTTTTTCAAATACCTACATATATATATTACTAGCTGATCCCGAGCGCTTCACTACCCGCACACATAAACCTCTACCCCTCCCGCCAATTGACCAAAATATACGTATTTGAATCGTTTGTTGTGATCGCGAGTTCATACAAAAACGACTTTCAGTTTTTCCCGAATTTTCCCATTTTCCAGGCAACTTTTCCAAATTTTCTTATTCTTATAACCTTATCCGGATTATTGCAAACATTTTTTTAAAAAATGAGCCAAATCGTTTGAGTCGTTTAGAAGTGAAAACGTAACAGACAGACATAGTTACTTTCACATTATTAATGATAATATTCGGCGCGACAGACCATTGCGGTCCAAGGCCTAGCTTCTTGCGGCCATTTGTGTTGCGCATGTATATTTTTTGGACACAAATTACAAAATAACATTAATAATAGTATGTATTATATTAAGTACTAGCTGAAGAACCCGGCGTTGCCCGTGGCCTCGTCCCCATTGTACGCCCAAGAAAACAATTCAATACTGTACACCTGGCGTACACAGGTATAAGGATAAAAAAGGGTCCAGTGTGCAAAAAGGGTCAAAACTGCAGCCTCAATTTAAAATTAGTTTGAAAGTGATTAGTTTGAATTACCATCAAAGCCCAGCAAGTAATTAAAACGGTGTTATTGTGCAGCTGTGTAATTACATCGAGCTCACTGGAATTGGAAAAAAGCCGTCGGTTATTTTTAAAGTCCGTAAAAGCGCAAAAATGAACGGTCGTAAAAAGACCAACATTACGAAGCCGAACCAACAAAGCGCCACCTATCGGGTCCAAATTTTGCCAAAAACTTTATTTTGATTTAAATATTATATGGTGTGAATTTGAGACACATCGGTTTATAAATAAGAAAAAACGCGACCCCAGCGCCACCTATCGAGCCCAAATTTTGCCAAAGACTTTATTTTGATTTAAATATTATAGGGGTGTGAATTTGAGACACATCGGTTTATAAATAAGAAAAACGCGACCCCAGCGCCACCTATCGAGCCCAAATTTTGCCAAAGACTTTATTTTGATTTAAATATTATAGGGTGTGAATTTGAGACACATCGGTTTATAAATAAGAAAAAACGCGACCCCAGCGCCACATGTTGATCCGATCGCTAACAAAACTTCACAGGATTACCCTCTGGACTAACCTGAAGATGGCTTGAAATTTTCATCAAAATCGGTTCAGCCGTTTTGGAGTCCATACGGAACATACATATATACACACATACATACAGACACATCGAGTTTTATAATATAAGATATTCAGGACGAAATGTGTTTATAAAGATTCGTGTTTTTTCGGTATTTTCGATCCCATCCAAGAAAATGTTCCTATCAGTCCCATTACAAGCGGATGTCAAGCAGTTTGGCATCTGGGCATCGTCTTGGTCTAAGTTTTCCTTACAGTGAGCGCCATGAAGTTGTGTCTATAAATCCTACCACAAATGTTTTTTTTTCGAACAGGAATATGTTACGGATAATTGTTAGCCCCGTAAGCGATTAATGATGATGCCGGAGACTAAATTTGTTGACATCTATAATTAATTATTTATATTAAAAAAACTATATTTAATAACTATAAACATCGCGATATTTAACGGAATGAGAAAAGAAAATGTAAATATGGCAACATTAAATAACTTTTTATCCACCTTTCACACGACCTTGAGAGGTGAAATTTTGTGAGCAGCTTAGTGTCATGAGCCATTTTTGAGATGTCCCTTGTAAAACGAGTCGCGAGTCGCGTGTGGCGTGTAGCGTGTGGCGCGTGTGATGTATGAAAAGGGCGTTAATCTTTGAAATAGGCCCCGCCCATGTCGACTTTTTTGGGTCCTTTCTAACCACCTTTAACACGACCTAGAGAGCTGAAATTACTTGCGTGTGCCGTGTGTTGATGTACACATACAAGCTTGTACACCAAAACAATTTTTTTTTACATTAAATCGTTTTACATCCGTTTATTAAAATCGTCTGTTGTTATATATATATAGGGTGTTTTTTTGGGAGGTTTGTTTTTCCGATAGATGTCGTTTTATTTTATGACAGTTGTTTTGACAGCTCAAAGTGGCATTTCTACTCAGTATTGTTTGGCAAATCATTATGAAAAAAAAAAAAAAAAAAAAAAAAAAAAATGACATTTGTGAAAAATAGTCGTGGTAGCCACGACTTGCCAAACAATACTGAGTAGAAATGCCACTTTGAGCTGTCAAAACAACTGTCATAAAATAAAACGACATCTATCGGAAAAACAAACCTCCCAAAAAACACCCATATTATCTGTTTCCGGGCGCTTTACTATCTCCACACATGAATCGCCTTTCTCTTACATCCTCTTCCTCTTACCATCGTGGTAGCTAATATTAATATTTTATACTTTCTATAGCCTATTATTAAGAATAATTACTTCACAACACTGTTTGTGTAAAATGAAATAACTAATAATTAAACTAAAAAAAGAATTACGCAAATACATCGTTCGGTTCATACAAAACTCCCATGGAAAAAAGCACTTTCAGTTTTTTCCTGAGCTTTGCAGTATTCGGGGCAACTTTTTCAATGTTTCTTTTCGTAAAAACCTTACCCGGACTATTACGAACATTTAAAAAAATCGGTCTAGCCGTTCCAAGTGATGCGCTTACCAACAAACAGCCAAAACCAAATTTTTATTTATGTGGATAAACAATAAAGTGGTTTAGGTGTGATGCTCTCACACACATATTTAACAATATCTCCACGCCAGCGCCATCTACCGCGTCCAGAAAAAGGAGAACTTATAGGAGCAAGAAGCAAAGATATGGTATAAATATGGCTTTCATACATCCAGTGGTTTAAGCGCGATATCGAATTTTATGCCGGATGATATCTCGATTCCAGGGTCCAAAATAACCATAAACTTATCGGAGCACCAAACGAACGTATGACATGAATATGGCTGATATGTAAAATGGTTTAGGCGTGATGAGGCTAGAGCAAGAAGCAAAGAAATGGTGTAAATATGGCCTCAAAATATCTAGTGGCTTAAGGGTGATGACGTATTTTATGCCGGATGACATTTTGATTCCAGGGTCCAAAATAACCATAAACTTATCGAAGCACCAAAGAAACATATAGTTTGAATATGGCTTCAATAAGTCTAGTGGTTTAGTCGTGATGACGTTTTCTTAGCATGATGACATTTCGACTCCAGCGCTACCTACCGGGCTCAAAAAAAAAATCTTCTTTTCTTTTGGTCCACGGATTGCCTTTTCTGTCAAAACAAATTTCACATTAGTATTTAGCTTACTAAGTTAACTTAAATAAAATATATTTATTTATCGACAAATGTACTTAATTTATTGAATTAAACACAATAAATTATCATATTTTATTAACATTTTACAACAAATGTTGAAGTTATGATGCTTAAGAGAACCTATTGTATCGGTCTTAGCCGGGACTATTTTTTAAGACTTATCACAGCTATGACTAATCATAGAATACGAAATAGTGTGCAAAAATAGAACACGCACAAATCAAAACACAAATGGTTGCGGGAAGCTCATTGTCATTGGACCTCATCCGTCTGTCGCGTCAAATATTATTTCTTTAAGTCCTACGAGGTCCTTAAATATTTATTTGAGAAATAAATCGCAAGAACTTAAATATCAAGTATTCACTGGAGAATTTCTCGACATAAACTTATCACCAAATTGTAATTTGAATAACTCGATGGTTTTGGTTGTCATGCGGCACGCAATATTAAGGTCATACATTTTTTCAAAAAAAATATTGCTTCATCATTGGCCGGTAACGTTAACTCAGGCCTCATTTATTAAGAAAGAATCCAGCAGCGAATAAGCTGCACGAATGAATTTTGGCACTTTTAGATGCAATAGTCTGCAGGCGGTCCATTTTAAATGGATCTGAAAATATCAGCACAACATATGTAGCTGAAATAAATTGTTTCGATAAAACAACGCGTCAGCCAAGCTATGCTCTAGAGTCCAATCAGCGAGAGAAGGATTAGTTTGCTGCTGTTCATTTGGCAGACTATACTGGAAGCTATGAGTTACTATAAAAGAAAAAAGGAAACAACAACAAAAATGGATTCTGTTAAAATTTATGCGTATACATTAGAAAAAAAGTACGAGTACATACCCATATATATATATGTATTTCTAAAAGGACTTCATCGTTATCCAGTCCAACCGCATTTCAATCGAACAGAAGGTTATTACGGGGGCATTGTTCCAGTTATCAACTAGATGATGCAGACGTACATACTCGTACGATGGCATAGCATTATACAAGCGCGTTAATGCCGTTGAAACTTCGGACAATGCTGAGTGCACTCTGCATTGGTTTTGAGTCAATTCCATTTTTCAATTGGTGTCAACAACAACACGAACACCAACAACATTTAACTGAAGAAGTGTACTTAGAGAGTTCACACAGAAGTTGCGCTCAGTGCAGCTTACATTTCATTTTTGTTGCTTACTGGCATAAAATAATTATTTTACTTTACTGGTTGTTGTATCTTTTGTTGTACAATTATAGTGGAGGTGGAAAATGTAATTGACTCGAAACTCGGAAGAATGGATTTCTTGTTCATTTAAAATTCGTTGAGTTTGTATGAGTTTTTGGCAAGGTTTCTGTGAAGGCTTGTAATGCCTTCGTTAAGAGACTCGACGCTTTTATCCGCGCCAAAGGTCGCTATATGAAGCAGTACTGAGTTTCTCATAAATTTTAAAATGTTTTTAACATTCTCTAAAGAAAATTGGTAAAACTATTTATAAATCACCAAATTACAGCCTTTTGATTTAGTAACACTTCAGTTGCCGGCCCATGTATAATGAATACTGTGTTCTTTTATCTTTTTTTTTAGGTATGAACAAGATGTAGAGATTTTGTGTTTTCCGAAATGACCAAAATGGGCTATGTATTCAGTTATGGTGATGCTATTTAGTACTTGTTTGTAAAAGATAAACGACGTGCAGTATTCCAAAGAAAAATATAATTTCAGATAAGATAGAGAAAGAGTGCTGTCGTGTGTAATTTGCTAGCTTAATAATGGAAAAGAGTAATTATTTGCTGTTTCACGTCTTCAAAAAAAAAGAAAACGGTAAACAGCTTTATAGTTTCGTTTATTGTAAATCCAAACTTTACAAACACATTATAAACAGCTGTCACCTACTCACGTTTATAGGTTTTTAAGTTGCGCAACTTAACCAGAGGTGTGCAGAATTAATAGGTTTTTTAAACTAAAACTTCCCACTTGAGAGTAAATGACCGAGGTTGCAACGTTTAGCTATAAGGCGTTGCCTCGGATAATTAAAGAATTTATTTATTACTTGCTGTTAGCCCCATCAACCCTCAAAATATAAAGACCTGTCAAAAGTTTAAATAACAGGCGTTGCCCTTATGATTTTCTTATGATGTGTCTCCTTAACCAAAGGAATTCTGTCTCTAAGCCCACACCAATTTTGTTAAGGTGATACCGCAAGTCACAGTTAACCTGTTAGAAAACTCACCTTCCTTATGCTATCCCTATTTAGATTAAGGATTTCCCTTTAGGAAGAGGGCCTGATGAATTGTTGGGATAGCCTCACTCCCGGGACATTTCCCAGCGGGTCCGACGAAGTTTGTATTCCCAAAAATTTATCAGTGCTGTGACAGCAGTCCAATTGACACCACATTAAGGTTCGGGTCCTATGAACGCAACTTCCAAGCCAGCCCTATCTAGTTCATATGCAGATTCGTTGCCTGCAATTCCCTGATGTCCCTGGTCCAACCGAGTTTAACTCTGTTGTGTCTGACAAGAGAATGCAGTGCATCGTAGCAGTTTTTGACTGATAACAAGTCCATTAAGTTGGATGACAGCTTTAAGTGCTTCCTGGCTATCTGAAAAGATATATATTCTAGCACCCTTAATTCCTTTACTAAGGTTAATCCTGGCGCAGCTCTAAATGGCATGGAGTTCCGCCTGGAAAACCGTAGGACTTTCTTCCATTGCTATCGAGGCTTTAGTGTTGGGTCCAAAGACACCAGTTTCCATCTAGAAACCAGACCAGACCTCTAGCGTCCAGTTGAGGAACACCGTTGGACCAATTTCCTCGGTCCAATATTTCTACCTCAAATAACCTGCCGAAACAGTACTTTCTAACCGATTGCGCAGAACATGTCTCTTTCAGGAATTGAGTTAAGATTTTTCAGGTGTCCCACATAGCCACCTGGTTTCTACCCGTATTCTAGTTTCAGCTTAATAGCGAATCTAGCAGCCGTCTTCCTAATAAAGATTTGCAGGGGTGGAAGTCCTACAACAGCTTCTAGTGCTGTCGTAGGGCAGGTCCGCATGGCACCGGTTATAGCAAGACATGCAATTTTTTGTAGCTTCTAAAGCTTAGTTGCCCTTGTCTGTTGAAGAACTTTCGGCCACCAATCGATGGCCGCGTGATAATAGTTCTCACCACCATCGTATACATCCAGTGAATCATTTTAGTATTTAGATCTAAAGTTTCGTGATAGAGGCGTCCACTGGCCCACAAGGGCCTTAATAGCGCGTTCGATGGCGGATTTGGAATGAGAATTCCACTTCAGCCGTTTATAAAGGATGACGCCGAGATATTTAACCTCACTGAAATAATCTATCGTACCACGATTGTATGTCCCAAATTGACCAGCCTTCTTTTCGTGAAAGGCACTGGGACGGTTTTGCATGGACTGATGGATAGTCCTTCTCTGCTTTACCATTTTAAAACGTGTAGTAAAGTACCTTGCATGACACTTGGGATAGCCGAGCAGTGTTTACCACTAATAATAATCGCCAAATCATCCGCATAACCGATGGCGATGTAGCCTGATCTGTTTAGATCTACTAGAAGATTTTCAATCACTAGTGACTATAGGAGGGGGCAAAGGACTCCACCTTAAGGGCATCTCTTAACTGCAGTTACAGACACAGACACACCTCGCTTTTCAAACATGGCCCTTATCAGACAAAGAGGATTCATCTAACACATACCATTTCTCAAGGATATTACATCCAAAGAGACTGGCGGGTGTGAGGTCAAGCCGCGTATCGCATTTAAGAATGTGGGCTTAGAGCCTTTATTCAAAATTTCTACATTTCTACTAATGAGATATTCTAAAAGACATTCAATTGTTGATGCCACTACTGAACCAGACAACGTGATGCACATTTACATCACAATCTATAATGTAGTGTCGGTTGTTGTGCTAGCAGTGTTGTATTAGCTTCTGGACCTTAATGGGCGGAATGATGTCATCGTCGCCGGGGAAGTATGCCGAGGCTCACACGATGCTTTGTGATTACCTCTCGGTCGGAATCTCTACCAGCAGTGCCAACAGGTCTTTCGTTATGAATTCTGGAATTGAAAGAAAAGTAATGTTCGTGCTGATTAAGCAGGCTGCCCTTGGCACTGGCTCCCGGCATTTAAAGATTAACTTACTTGCCTTATTCCGTAGACCTTTGATTTATCCGCTTATAACCCAATGTTCCTGGATGAGTTCAAGTGTTATGCTGTCATCGCACCTTTACCCTTACCGTGATGTAGATTCGCTTGTAGCAACCTAATAGTCCTAATCCTAATTCGTTATCTCAAGATGGTAGAAGAACGTGTCGTCCGAGAAATACATGGCGCAGAACAGTTGAGGAGCAGTCACAGCAATTGGGGAAGAGTTGGAGAAAGCTGAAGCTCATTGCCAGAAGCCGCACGCAATGGCACGTAGGCGTAGTAGAGGCCATAGAACCCACAAGAGGATATAGAACATAAAGAAGAAGAAAGAAAAAAAATAAGAACCTAATGCTGCTCACTAATCCTCACTTAAGAATCTAACTTGCCTGAGTAATTGTGCTTTTTTTGGGCCATTTCCTCTGCGTCAAGCAGTCGGAGCTTGATATTTGCCCAGTGGCTCCCCGCTTTTCAGATGGGAGGGTCTAGTGGTTAGTGTGTTGGGACTTCTGAGCAGGAGCTTCGTGGTTCGAATCCAAGGTTCCACCTCTCACGAATGTCTGACAAACGTTCGGAAGTAACAACTTGCCCCGCAAAGCTTCTCAACTCGTCTTTCGTATTCGTCTTTGTAGGTTTCTTCAACACGCAGAACACGAATGGGTTTGAAGTAGCTAGACGTTGGACCGCAACGGTCTTTCGAGCCAAATATTATTATTGTAAATCGTTTATGGGACAGTAAAAGTATATGCGGTTATAAACTGTCTAAGATATTTATAGAATGATGATTATGGATGGTTATAGGAAGATAGGTAGGTGCCGTGGCTCTATTGCTTAGTGGGTTGGACTACTTAGCTGGAGGTGCGAATTCCAGAAAAACAGCAAACAACTTTTTCACAGTTCCACCTCGGAAATTTCCAATAATCGTCTGGAATCTGGAAAGCTTTTAAATTCGCCTTTCGGATTTTGCTTTAGATTGCAGGTCCCTTCCATTTGTGTGCAAAAATATAACAGATACAACAAGAATGGTGGCGAGAAGCTATGACCTAGACCACAATGGTTCGTTGTGCTAAAAATAATTATTTATAGGAAGATTATAGGACGATTTACCGATGCATTGATAGCTTTACTGATGTGATTTGATCCAGGGAACACGTTTATTTTGAGCGGTACTTGATGACACTGTACCTTATATGTAAATCCAGCCACGTTACGAAACGTTTATCCAGTGTACATGGGTAAACGCAAATGGCTGTCTATTACTTTTCACACAATATTTATAGTTTTGCATATGCAAGTATATAGGAAAAGTGTTAATCAATAGCTTCTACTTAACAATTTATTTGCTTTGTCATATTTTTGCTTTTCAAAACGTCTGGACAAAAGCCTTAATACCATTACAATGTGGAGCACATACTACGAGTTTGTAAAAATCAATAATGCGATGATGATATCGGCAGATCGATGATGGACGATTTCTTGAGAATTTTTTGTATTCAGCGGAAAATCTATTTTTAATTTGCTTGATAGTTCGACCGACCATCATACGATACACATTCCACTTATGCAGCGTGTAACTAAGCCAACTAGCTTGTGCCGATGTTGAATGAATACAAAAAAGTGTAATACTTCGCTATAGGTTTCAATATACACACTGGTACATGCATTGTAGAACTTGGTCCTTGCCTCTACTGTCATCCCGTAAATTCTAGACACCCTACCGCAACCGTGCCATCATTGGGTTTGAAGTGATGATTATATGCTGAGTGCTGATGGTGGTGATATTTTAAGTTAAATAAGGCACAAGGGAGTTTAACTGAAATGTGCCACGCTCAGCAACCTACCCCAATGATGATGAAGATGATTGAGAGGGTTGGTGTTGTTGATGCAGTAGGGCAGCAGAGCATTACACCTCAACTCGCGGAGAGATGGTGGAAGGTAATTCGATATGGAACCGGTACACCGGAATGTTGTACGTGGAAGGGCCATATCTTGCACGTTTTGAAATGCTGGGCACTGACTTTCATAGGAAAGACATCTTCTAATGTATTGTGCCGGGTAGAAATCTGCTAAAGGAAATTATTATAATTTCATTAGTTAGACCGGAAAAGTCACAAAATTGGGAGCACGGTGTGTGTTGAGCAATCCACAGCAACTTGATGATAAGTTAATGGTGCAGAAAGATTAAATTGCATTTGTGTGTATATATTTGTGTGTGTGTGTAAGTAAATTGCGAATTGAAAGTTAATTGAAGCTGGTGATGGAACGTTTTTGGCTTCAGCTTCACGATATTAATTATTGAAAGAGGGAGGAGCAACAGGTTCAGTTAATTTGCAATTTTTATCGTGAGACGTAATTTATTATATTGCAGTTGTTCGATTAAAGTTTTATTTCTTAGGAAAAAATTAAAACTGAGTGATATTTTATAATATAACCTTAGTACTGAAACGAATGAGCATGAATGAGAGCGAATCTGTCTGTCTGTGAATGGCTTTGCTTTAAAATGTCATAAATAAAGGAGGATTTGAAGCCTGTTTTGAATATAAGAAAAAATGGTATGAGAGAAAGCAACAGAAAATTGGTGGAAGAAGAGGAAGAAGGTCTTACAGTAACTGAATGCAATAGAAAACTGATGGAATAAGAGGAAGAAGGTCTTATAGTAACTGAATGCAACAGAAAACTGATGGAAGAAGAGGAAGAAGGTCTCTGAGTAACTGAATGCAACAGAAAATTGACGGAAGAAGAGGAAGAAGGTCTTATAGTAACTGAATGCAACAGAAAATTGATGGAAGAAGAGGAAGATGGAAGAAGAGGAAGAAGGTCTCTGAGTAACTGAATGCAACAGAAAATTGACGGAAGAAGAGGAAGAAGGTCTTATAGTAACTGAATGCAACAGAAAATTGATGGAAAAAGAGGAAGAAGGTCTTATAGTAACTGATTGCAACAGATAATTAATGGAATAAGAGGAGAAGGTATTATTATATACTAACTTGCACTGCGTTAGATGCACTCTCTGACTCTTTATCTAGAATTGTGACACTTGATCCACTCCAAGTGAAAGTTCCGACCGAGAGTGGAACTTATAACATCGTGTGTGCTGCGGCATACTTTTCCGGCGACGACGACATTCCGCCAACAAAGATCCAGGAGCTAATAGAGCACTGACGGAGCCGAAACCTTCAGTACCTCTTAGGATGCGATGCCAATTCATATCATGAGGTCTGGGGCAGCAGTGGCATCAATAAAAGGGGCGAGTATCTTTTTAGTAATAATGTATATATCGTAAATAAGGGCTCTAAAACTAAATTTATAAATTCGATTCGCGACAGGTACTCGACCTCGCACTCGCCAGACCATTTATCTCCAACATAGTTGTAAACTGGCATGTGTCTGACGAAGCCTCTCTGTCAGACCGTCAGAACATCCGGTTTGACTTTCCTGACAAACTGGCACATGCTTCATGTAGATACGCTCCAAAGTCCACGGACTGAAATCTATATCGGAACTTGTCCTTTTTTAAGAAGATATGCTTGTCACACATATAGAGTCCACAAGGGATCTAGATGAGGCATCGTACCAATTAAATGATGCGCTTAGGAAATGCTGCGAAGACATTGTCGAAATGCCAGTAGCTACACGAATCCATAAAGCATTAGTTAACAATCAGACAAACCATGACCGTGAGGGTACAATCAGAGCCCTAATCCAGGTTCACTTCCCAGGTTTGTCTACTCGTGCACCATACACGTACCCGAACGCATCTGACCAAGGGTCTGTGTTACTGTAATAGGAAAAATAAAAAGAACTCCACTCCGGATAAGGTTAAATGGGCAGTAGGTTCTTTTAAACCTTTCAAAGTTCCCGGTGGTGGTGAGATCTGGAAAGCGTTCCTACAGAAGGCAATCGATCACATCCTACCAGGTATGATTATTTTATTTAAAGCTAGCTAAAACTGGAGATAGATTCCCACTACCTGGAGACAGATTAATGTGATATTTATCGACAAATCAAACAATAGCCCTAGTGACCTGCCTAAATCATACAGACCTATAAGTCTAACATCATTTGTCCTCAAAACCATGGGGAGGCTTATTGATGTTCATAATAGAGGCCCCCTCTGCACTGAAGTCAATTTGCGTACAGAAAAGGCAAAAGCACAGAAGGTGCCCATTGCTATATTGTCAAGAAGATAGAAGGAACTTTTCGCTCTAAGAAAGTGGCCCTGAGTGCCTTCCTCGACATTGAGGGGGCTTTCGATAACACTGGCTACGACTCCATTGCAAAGGCAATCAGTAGCAGATGTATCGAAGACTCGACCATTCATTGGATAAGGGCCATGATTGAAAGTCCAGATATTATTTCCTCCTCGGGAGGAGTGTATGTGTCTGTGACCACAGTTAAGGAATGCCCTCAAGAAGGAGTGCTTTCTTCCTTCTATGGTCACTAGTCATTAACAATCTTCTAGTCGATCTTCACAGATCAGGCTACATCGCCATTGGTTATGCGGACGATTTGGCAATTTTTATTAATGGTAAGCAATGCACGGCAATCACTAGAGTTGATGATGCAAAGTGCTTTACTACACGTTTAAGAATGGTGCAGCAGAGAAGGACTATCCATTAATCCTTGCAAAACCGTTCTAGTACCATTCACGAGAAGAAGACTGGTCAATTTGGGTCCTATCATCATCAAAAGGAGTACGTAAGATTATTCCAGTGAGGTTAAATATCTCGGCGTCATCTCCTTGATAAACGTCTAAGCTGGAAGTGTCATATCAAGTCCGCCATCGAACGCGCCTCTAGGACTTTGTGGGACAGTAGAAAACGGACAACGGCAACTAAGCTTTAAATTGAAAATTCTTGACTAGATTCCTGAAAGAGAAATGTTCTTCACAATAAACGACATTATGGTCAGGGAGCAGGTTATTTGAAGTAGAAGTATTAGACCGGGCCAACTGGTGCAATGGTGTTTCTCCACTAGAGGTCTGGTCTGGTTTACAGATGGATCGAAGATGGAAACTGGAGTTGGAGCTGGTGTCTTTAAACCCAACACCAACGTTTCGATACCAATGGGAAAAGTCCCACGGTTTTCAGGCGGAATTCCATGCCATTGAGATCTGCATCAGGATTAACCTTAGTAAAGGACTTAAGGGCGCTAGAATATATATCTTTTCTGATCGCCATTCAGCACTTAAAGCGGCGTCGTCCGACTTAATGGATTCGTTATCAGCACTGCAATCTCTTGTCAGACAAAATAGAGGTAAACTCGGTTGGGTATCTGGTCATCAGGGAATTGCAGGCAGCAAATCTGCAGATGAACTAGCCAGGGCTGGCTCGGACCTGAACCCTACTGTGGTGTCAGCTGGGCTAACACCAAAGCACTTATAAATTGTTTGCCTACATTGATTTGCAGCATTTGCTTAGCGATATTTTCTTTGCAACATATGATATGTACAGATTGGGTGGCTACCAATATTGGATCATTGGTTTTCAACACATTTCTTTGCAACATTTGGAACACAGTTTTGTTTATCATCATTGGAATATTGATTGCAGCGTTTGCTAAGCAATATTTTCTTTGAAAAATTTGTTTATCAACATTGGAAGATTTATTTGCAGCATTTGCTAAGCTACATTTTTAAAAGGTCTTATTGCATTTGAACCATGTAATAGTTGTTGAACGATTAAACTGATTTCCTATACCAACTCTTCGGTGGTAAGAGAGGTATGTACGTGGTAGTAACCCATTTGATATATTTTTAAATTAAATTAAGTGCATTTTTAATTGAAAATTTGAATGACCTTCATGTGTGTGTGCGGTGCAAACCGATTCTTTAGACGCCACATTACATTGCCAACCAACTGCATTCTGATTGCTGTAGGCACTTCTCTACCAAGATGTGTAAAGTAAAGGAGACCATATTTACAGCAGTATCTATGTGCTGCGAGGATATACATATATACGCGTACATAAGAGGTCATGTGTTCGTGTGTTCTGTTGCTATGTTAAAATGGTTTTCAAGGATCAAGCGCCGAGAACATTTCTTTCACCTATAAAATAAGTTTTTTTATTTTTGCAATCATAACGAGGTACTTGACGATTACTTTTTATTTTATTTACACAACCATATACTTTAGTTAAAGCTGTTGCTATGTACCTATATAGCTGTGTTAACATTGCGTAATGTGGCGTTATAACCATTGGAGAATATTACAAGAATTTTAAATGTCCTCTTCAAGATTTAACAAGATGTTCAATCTTATATTAGTGAATAACAGAAAGTCTTCATTTAATTAATTTTAAAATATTCACCTGATTTGTGGGTACACTTTTTGTTTTAAATCAATCCTGAAATAAATCAGCACTGCTTTACGTTCGATGTGAGATGCTAGTACTTGATTGGCTTAAATTTATCGGAACTGATCAAATATTAAAGGCCCTGACTACAACCGATGAAGCAAATCATGATCTTAAAATGCAATAATTGTTAGACAAAACGATGCGGCTGGTGAAAAAGATTTTTTTTTTGCATCAAACTGCAATTATCGTGGAATATAAGGTTATTGCGCGGAATTGGAGGCGCCTTTAATATATTGTAATTTGTAATGCTGACTTCATCTAAGGCAGAGGAAGACGGTGAATAGTTTGAAGGACTCGTTCGGTTATGAATCCGTGATCAGCAAACGACTGAACGTCAGAATGTTGCGTACACAGTAATGCAACAATTGTATAGAACGCGGGCATGTGAAAAATAATTTAAACAGCTCAGGAATGATATGAAGAAATAGTTTACAGGAGAAAGAAAGGAGTCTTGGAGAAGAATCTGCCCCGCGAATACCAACAGCATAGAGATCGAGGACCGCACCAGGCGCGGAAGTTCTTTCTAAAGTCGTCCGCGATATGATGCAATTAACACTGCATGTAAAGACAAAGAGGAAAAACTGATCGACCAAAGACATTTTAGAGCGATTGGAAGAGCATTTTCATTATCTGCTAAATAGCTAGCTAATTCGCGAATTTGAGGCTGCACCAATGACCGATCATACTCTATGCCACCATCAAGCGTTGAAGAAGTTAGCAGATCGATAAATCGGCTTGAATACAACAAAGGGGTAGAAATTTAACGAAAACTCAACGGAGCTGATCAAATCTTAACGGCACGATCTACACCAAGGAGTTCATGAACTAATAGAGAAAGGGGGAGGAAAAAACGATGTCAGAAGATAGGAGAAGAGGCAGTATCTTATACAGCACAGCCCCTAAATTCATCATTGGCCCATACCAGAGCGGCTTCATCTCAGGCAAATTTAATCCTCAAATTTTCAAATTAGGAAAGAGGAGCCAAACTAATACTCTGATGAATAAATCAACAGACTCATTTTTACAGAAATACTTTGCAGTAATCTTTTAGTGTACTCCATTCCAAATGAAGGACGATACAGAAAGAGTGGTTTGGCCAACTGAAAGTGGGGTTCTCTATGTAATACCATTTAACTGTCGACAAACAAAACGGATCTCAGGCATTTCGCTACCCATACAAATGAATCCCCTCCTTTCTGTTACTGCAGCGGGGGAGCCTAAAGCCTTTCCCCACATTCCACAATGCCCCCCCAAGCAAAGCTGAAGGTGGGAGCTTATAACCTTCCCCCACCTGCCAAAAATATACATTGAATAAAAATAGGTTTGTAAATGTGGTTGATATTAACAATTTATATATCCCACCATCCAGGGTGGTGGAATGGGTGTGTACCATATCCTATAACCATCCTCCACCTGCCAATGATATGCACTGAAAATTTCATAAAAATCGGCTATGAAGAGACATAGGAAGAGAGCAACACATCATTAAGTTGATATGCTGCTCATCTAAGTCCCCTCTGGACTTAATAGATGTGACAAGCATATTGACCTTAGAAAGGACAAGTCACCGATTTAGATTCCAGTCTGTGGACTTTGGATCATATCTAGAAGAAGCATGTGCTAGTTTGCCCGGAAAGTCAAACCTGATATGTTGATGGTCTGGTAGCGAGGCTTCGTCGGACACATGCCAGTATTCAACAAAGTTGGAGATAACTAGACTGCACAGCACGACTTTAACAAATGTCATGCAAGGTGCGTTACTTCACGTCTTAGAATGGTGCAGTAGAGAAGGGCTTTCCATCAATCCTTGCAAAACCGTTCTAGTTCCTTTCACGAAACGAAGATTGTCCGATAGGTCCCATTATCATCTTAAAGGGCACTACTTAAGAATATTTCAGTGAGGTTAAATATCTTGGAGTCATCCTTGATAATCGACTAAACTGGAATTCTCATATGAAGTCCGCCATTGAACGTGCCACTAGGGCCCTGTGGGCCTATAGACACCCCTACGGCAGAACTTGGGGTTATAATCCTAAAATGATACATTGGATGTATACCATATGATGGTGAGACCAATTATCACATACCTGGCCATCATATGGTGGTCGAAAGTTCTTGAACGGTCAACGATAATTAAGCTTTAGACGCTACAAAGAATAGCCTGTCCAGGTATAACGGGTGCCATACGCACCTACCCTACGACTGCATTAGAAGCTGTTGTAGGTCTTTCACCACCCCACCCCCTTCCAATCTTCATTAGGAAGACGGCCGCTAGATGCGCTATCAAGCTGCAAATAGAATATGGATACAAACCTGGTGATACGTGGGACACCTGAATATTCTTGACTCAATTCCTGAAACAGACATGTTTTGTACTATCCATGGCTGATTCGGTAGTTTATTTGAGGTATAAGTATTGGACTGAGCAATCTGGAAAAATGGTGCTTCAGCACTGGACAATAAAGGTCTGGTTTGGCACTAATGACAATGGACAACGAGTCATAGAGATGACAGCAAGCAATAATTTGGTCGTTGCGAGTACAAAGTTTGTGCGAAAAAATATCCACAAAGCCTCCTGTGTATCTCCTAATGGAGCCACTCGCAACCAGATAGACCACCGCCGCCACAACCCGAACCTGAGGACGGTACGAACGTACCGAGGTGCCAACATCGACTCGGGCCCCACTATATTGTTGGTATGGTGCTCCGAGCGCGGATTGCATCATCACGAAAGACTGCATCCGCGAATCAGATTCGAGTCAACACGGCTGCCCTTCGCAACGAAGAGAGCAGAAACAACTACGGTCAAGCGATAGGACTCGCCCGAAATTAAGGGAGAGTAAGTCCTGGGGCTGAGATGTCAGGCGTAGAAGAGAAATGGACACGCAATAAAAATACTGTCATTAGTACTGCTGACTCCATCTTAGGCAGTAGTCGTAGAGATCGGAACGACTGGTGTGATGACGAATGTAGTTACAGACGGATCGAGATGGATTCTGGAGTGGGAGTGGTAAGAGTCCCACTGTTTTCCAAGCGGAACTTCATGCTAATAGTTTGATCTGGTTAAGGAGACATATTTTCCGCAAGGCATTATGTTCGTCGGCGGATCTGCGTTATTCTGCCACTAAGGATAGGTAGTAAGTTTCTTAGAGTAATTACATTCTACGATACAATAGATCTTTTCAGGCCGCAGAATCAGCCAATTTGGCTAGGGATTTGTCTTAAAAAAAAACCCATATACATCAAGATGACACTCACATACTTAATTAACTTAAAATTTGTATAAGATTATTGTAATGTAATGAATTTAAAAAAAGATTAATATAGATACATACGGACTTACATACCTATATGAGATTTGAGTGTTTGGCTAAAAGTACTCCCAACTCTTATCTGCATTCGAAAAGAAAGGCAAAAGATCCAGTTCGTATGAACAATGGATTTGCCTAAATTCTCATCACAATGGTTAATTACAAATAAATCAGTCAAAGGTTATTACCAAATTGAAAATTGCTGCATTTGTACAAAAAGAAAATCAGAAGATTTTGCTTTTGGCGATATCATCATCATCATCATTGTCATCACCATTTGTCCATTCTGACAATCCTGTTGACATAACATTCAAGGACTTATCTGCATTCAAAACCCTACTTGACTAAACTGGCACTACGAAATTTCACCGATGGCTTTTTTTTTCTTACGTACAAGTTTATCTACATCCAAAATAGTTATACATCCCGTATAGAAACTATTATGTACTGTACACATTCATGAAATATGTATTCAACTGGGATAACAAAGAATTAATTTTCATAGAAAATCTAAATTACAAAACCAAACAGACCGACTGAATATTGCCGGACGACCGATGTGGACTTAGTTGTGTACGTAGATTCGTCACTTTTTGACTTTCGAATTTGTGGCCCTAACGAAATGGTTCAAGTTTTGGAATCTATCTATACAAATGGCAAACACACAGTCACAGTTACTGTGCAGAAGTGTAAGTGTGGCCAACCTTTTATACATACGAGTATACATACATGCAATACTATACCAACAAAGTAGACGAACGAGCAGTAAATGGTGAATGTTAGTTTTTTGTGTTTCTTGTCCCTTGTTAGTTGACATCACATGATGTAATGAAATTTAAATTTCGTTACGAGATTGATTGAAACATTCACTTTGATTCAGTTGGTTCTATATATGCTTGTGATGTAGAACTTTGGATTCGAATGGAAAAATGTTGTTGCTACACGTGGTATTAAGTTTTTAGTTTCAAAACTGGCAATTGGAACGCTAATCAATAGTTAATTTCTGTAGTTAATGAATTAATGTCTGTTTCCAGGACACATCGTATCGTATGTAGTATTTTGAATTTTTCGAGAGAAGGATATAACTTTAGGGCTTGAGATGTGGCGGTCAACCATCAGCAGAATAGGGGAAATAACACAAAATGCATCAGAATTGCAAGTGGCCGTATATATCTCTGACTAGCGGAACTGCGATCGAACCTCCACTTGGTGGCCACCGGCAATTCTCCTCCAATACAGGAAGAGCTGAATGATCAGGCTAGTCTCTTCAATGTAAAGTTGGCGTAAGGCCAATAACCTCGCCCGTAAAAAACTTTATTACGGAACCCCAAATCAGCCTCGGATACACTGATGAACGACGATGACCACGGCAACGAAAACGGCTAAACGATTCAGGAATTTCCTCATGGAACGTATGCTCACTGTTTAGAGCTCGAGCTGCACAGCAGCTGGCCGATACCCTAAATATAAGGCTGACACAATAGCAATCCAGGAGATGCGGTGGACGGGGAATGGTGTCATACAAAAATCAGAATATGACATACATTACAGCTACCATGCAAGACATCATGTGCTCGGGCTGGGGTTTCTAGTCAGCAAAAGAATGAAATCCACCGGCTTTAAAGGAGTAAATGAACGGCTATGCACACTTCGACGTGCGGGGCAAATTTTAAAACAAAAGCCTCATAAACGTTCACGCACCTACAGATGATTCCCCAGATGATGAAAAAGAAGAGTTCTTTGAATCAGTCAAACGCGAACTCCATGCCTGCTCTCAGTATGATGAATCATTCTGGGGGATATGAATGCTAAAATAGGGAGGGAGCCAGTATTCAGGCAGTACATTGGCACCCATAGCTTACACGAGAACACTAATGACAATGGACAACGAGTCATAGAGATGACAGCAAGCAATAATTTGGTATTTGCGAGTAAAAGGTGTGCGCGTTAAAATATCCACAAAGCTACCTGTGCATCACCTGATGGAGCCACTCGCAACCAGATAGACCACGTGTTGATAGACCGCGCGCCGCCACAACCCTAACCTGATGACGGACGAACGTTCCGAGGTACCAATGTCGACTTGGATCATTCACTATTTTGATGGTATGGTGCTCCGAGCGCGGATTGCATCATCACGAAAGCCTGCATCCGCGAATCAGATTCGAGTCAACACGGCAGCGCTTCGCAACGAAGAGACCAGAAACAACTACGGCCAAGCGATAGTACTCGCCCTAAATTCTGAAAGAGTAAGTCCTGGGGCTGAGATGTCAGGCGTAGAAGAGAAATGGACACGCAATAAAAATACTCTCATTAGTACTGCTGACTCCATTTTAGGCAGTAGTCGTAGAGACCGGACAACTTTACCGCAGCAGGCGCGGAAATTCTATTAAAAATTTCGCGGTGTGACGCAATATACACCACGTTGCACACACTGCAAAGACAAAGAGGGTAATCTGATCACCGATCTCAAAGGAATTGGAGGAATTGGAGGCTCCACCAATGACCGAAGACCACACTATGCTGCCACCACAAAACATAGACGAAGTAAGCAGAGAGATAAATCGGCTCAAAAATAATAAGGCACCGGGATCTGAGGGTATCCCAGCGGAGCTAATTAAAACAGGAGGCCACGCAATACAACAAGCAATTCATGAACTAATAGTGCAAGTATGGGAGGAAGAAACGATGCCAGAAGACTGGCGAAGAGGCATCCTGTGCCCCATACATAAGAAGGGAGATATCACAAAATGCAGCAATTATCGTGGTATAACGTTGTTGAGTACCGCGTATAAGATTTTCTCCTTCAAGACAGGATAGCCCCATACGCTAAAGTCATCATTGGTCCATGACAGTGTGGCTTCATCTCAGGCAAATTAACAACTGATCAGATTTACACCCTGCTTAAGAGAAAGATGGAAATTTGTCTAGAGTTTCAAAATTCACTACACCATCTTTTAATAGACTTTAAAGCCGCCTATGCTAGCATAGCCAGAGTAGAACTTTTTAAAGCCACGAGAGAATTCGGCATCCCAAATAAACTGACACGACTATGACCAATGTTATAAGCCGAGTAAAAATATCCGGATCTCTATCAAGCCTCAATAATGGCTTCCGACAAGGAGATAGCCTGGCCTGCATCCTCTTCAACTTGGCGTTGGAGAAAAAGATATGAGACTCTGACGTAATGGCGAGAGGAACAATTTAGATACTGACTCACGCAGACGATATTGACATGGTTGGTAGAAACCCAAGAGTTGTACAGGAAGCTTTCATCCAGATCGAGCAGACGGCACGAAATCTGGGGGCTGCACATAAATGAGAGCAAAACGAAGTACATGGTGGCCACGTCTGTGACTACAAGATCCAACATTGGTCTCTTAATTCCAATAGTGAAGTGCGAATTTGAGGTAGAGCAATCCCTTAACTATCTCGGGTCAAGCCAATAACAGCATGTTACAAGAAATACGCGCACGGTTGCTTAAAGCCAACAAAGCCTTCTTATCTTAAGACTGTCAAGACTCTTCAAATCCAGGAACTTAACCTTAACATCCAAGATTCTGGTATATAAGACAATGGTCGTACCTAGTACCTAGTAGATATGGATCTGAGACTTGGGTGCTTAGCAAAAACCATTCTGACCTCTTAGCCGCGTTCGACAGAAAATTCGTACGGAGAATTGTTGGCACCGCATGTGAGGAAGGTAGATTCCGAAGATTATAAGACTATGTTGACATCGTGAAGAGAATTAAGCACGGTAAGGCACGGTATTCCCCGCTTTCGTGTGCTATGCTACTCATCGTCGTTACATAGCCCACCTAACTACCGCGAATTATAATTGTCCCTGTCATTCACTTATGCACGCACTATTATAATTCTAGAACTGCGATCAAATATCGTAGGTTACTAATTCAGTGTGTCACAAACATTAAACAGAGACATAAACCATAATGGCAGCAACTCTTTCAATGAATCTTTAACGTTTCCTCCAGTAATCCTCAAATGTATTTTTCAGTGATTCTCAAAAATAAAATAAAAATAGTTTTTTAAAATAGTTATTCTCAAAGTAAAAATTCTGATTGTTCAAGGGATGTTAAGAGAAGAAGACTGGTGTATTTCGGTTAAGATTGATTTACCTTCCTTCTGGGTATTTGTTACATTTCAAACGACATGGTGAAAGTTAAAACTTTTCAACTCTGTGACTCTGTGACTGAATATCTGTGGATTGACCTTCTAAATTACTATAACGGGTGATTGACACGAAGTGTTACCAAAAAAAAATGCCACAAAATTTTTATTTTATTGAATCAAAGTAAAATATGTTCACAAATATTTAGATTTTCAAATTGCATTAGCAGTTTTCGATTTGGCCACCCTTAGCCGCGATTATGGCTTTCAAACGGCCGACAAATCTATTGCATGCAGCACGAAAGTGGCTCTGGCTCTGCGGTATTTTGGCCCATTCCTGGCGAAGCGCTTGCTTGAGATGATCGACACTTTGGTATTTTTTTGTCTCAACTTTGCTCTTCAAAATACCCCAAACCGAGAAATCTAGCGGATTTGCATCCGGTGAATTTGATGGCCATTGGGCAGTGGAAATGAACCGCGGAATGTTGTTTCTCAGCCAATCTTGATTGACGCGCGCTTTATGACTCGGCGCCGAGTCCTGTTAAAATGTCCAGGCTCCGCGACCGAAATGTTTTTGTGCCCAAGGCTTCAACGCTCGCTCCAACACATGATCCCGATAAATTTGAGCATTTATCTTGATGCCACGGTCCAAAAAAACGAGCGGTGAACGGCTTTCGGCCGTTACGGCGGCCCAAACCATCACCATCGGCGGCACTTGGTTCTAGTGGCAATCCGTTGATCCAAATTTTTAGTAGAACGGCCGGGCAAGTAAATTCGGTCGTTTTGCTTGTTCTCATATTGCTCAATAACGAACGGTGACTCTCGGAGAAAACCAGAATCGGCAAATCGCCACTTTCGTGCAAGCGTAACAACTCCTTTGCTCTTTCCACTCTAACTTTTTTTTGAGCATCGGTGAGACCATGCGTTTTTTGGAATTTCAAGGCCTTTAGTCCAAGATGATCTTTCAATATGTGCTGCATCCGTTCGAGCGAAATATTCGCCTCACGAGCCATTTTTCTGCCACCACGGCGCGGATTCCGAGCCAATTTGGCCTTCAACTTCCGAATGAAATCCGGCGATGTTGCAGTGCGTTTCGGTCCACCACCATGGCGTTTTGCAATGCTGCCAGTATCGTTATAACGATTTATGGTGCGATATACAAACATTTTCTTTACATGCAGATGTTTTGACTGGTTACCAATCTGCGGCTGTAGTTTTCCAGCCAAATACAGAGCAATCATACTATTACGCTTGAATTCCATTGCGAATAACTTTTTTCTGAATATTTCCCACTAAAATGCTTTTCTACGCTTGTAAACAATGGAATGAACTGTCATTAGTGTAAATTTGAGTGCTCTGTCATCACTGGTTTGACAGCAATAACAGTCTTAAGTTGGTAACACTTTGTGTCAGTCACCAACTAAATTTCTATTCCTATTTCTGTGTACTCCTTTCAAAAATCACATCCTATTTAAAACAAATTAAATACATTTTCCGTTTAGAGTCTAAACGGAAAATCCTTGTACTATCGTTAGTACAAGGATATCTGTGCAAACATCCATGCAAGTGTCCTGTTATATGTTATGCCGTACAGACTAACCTGTCATCGGTGCACACAAGGATATTAATAGCTCTGCATTGCGTGTCCAGTGGAAATCAGATTAAACTTATTTCTTTATTTTTCGTCCTTTTCTTTTTGTGATAGGATACAAATCGTTTTGTTTCACACGACTCAATGCAGAATAAATATACCTAGGACTCTTTATAACCCTCTTCGAGAGGACAACTTTAGATAGCGCGATCACATTGCACAATGCCCCCTTTAGCTTTTAATAATGTCAAGCGTAGAGTATGCGTATTGTATGATTGGTACAAAACACTTACACTTGTAGGTAGTACTACGTAATTATATAAAAGAAGAAACTCTTTGGATGTGCGCTGCTTAATCAGATGGTTTTTTTCTCCATGATACTTGTATTTATAACTGGAACACTTTCGGAATACATATACTTTTAATGTCTGCTATATAAAAGTCTATTCAAGCTGTCAATGTTGGAAACTGAATTAATTCGCTACATTAGAGATATACGTGTGATAGCATGTGATTGTCGTTATTTTTTAAAAGGAGAAAAAGTTAAAGCAGTTCCTAAGTTTTTATGAATTTCGAATTTCGTTAAAGACCTTTATTTACTGTATAGAAAAGGCGATAAGCAGTAATCTGTTTTGACAAGATGCAAAGCAGTTTTACACTTAAATCAAGATTATTTTTATTATAACTTTTGTATGTCCTGTCCCGTCTATCAATCTTTCCAACCAATTGGATCCACTTAGGTATATCTCAATTTCGCGTCTCTTGGACTAGATCTTTCTTTTAGCGAAGGCGAAGATCTGCGACACAAATGGTTCTTGTTCGTAAAATGTATTCTCCTCGTTTAGATTAGATTATGTCCTATATCCAGTTGTGGGTCCTAGTGCTTCTACTACGCCTACGCTCAATCGCGTGCGGTTCCTGGCGATGATCCTTGGGAGTATTATAAGGAAGAATGGTGGTTTGGAGACAGATATATCGTAAAGCCCTCCACGCATATCACCAACTTAACAAAGTGTGGCGCTCTCGTAACATCTCGAGACGCACAAAAAATCATATCTTCAACTCAAGTATGAAATCAGACATTCTGTATGGTTATGAGACCTGGCGAGTTACAGATTCTGCAACAAAAAGACTCCAGGTTTTCATCAATAAGTGTCTAATAAGAGTGTGTTGCATATTCTGGCCCAACATGATATCAAACAACGACCTGCAACAACTAACATCTAGTCAAACACTTGCGATTGAGATACGGCGAAGAAAGTCACACTCTGAGGAAACTGGATGATGATATTGCAAAAATGGCGTTTGAATAGAATCCACAAGGAACACGACGAAGGGGGCGCCCACGTATCACATGGATGAGATCAGTGTTCAATGAGTCGGGGACTACTGGAACGTGGCGAGAAATTAAACGACTAGCGCAAGATCGACGAGGATGGAGGAACTATGTTTCTGCCCTATGCTCCTAAGTGAGCATTATTTGCTTATTTGTATGTATTGTAAAAAAATAAATCAAAATATTTATAATAAAAATGGTGTCTGTAATGATTGGGATAGCCTTTCTCAGGAACCAGACATCGCAGGAAGCTGAAGCTGGAATTCATCATAGATTAGGATTTTAGCGGTTTGGGTTTTTGTTTTGGTTTGAACTCGCTAGGTGGCGCTGTTGTCAAAATATAACGGTTTTTTTGTTTTTCAGCAACGAAGCATCTTAGGAACTTCAGATTTAAACCATAGGTTTGTTTCGTTGCTATTTGGGTTTTTGTGAAATGTGGACCTGATAGATGCCACTGTTTCCAAGATATAACAGTTTTTCTGTTTCTTAGTAACGAAGCATCTTAGGAACTTCAGATTTTAACCATACGTTTAGGTTTTTGTGAAATTTGGACCAGATAGGTGGTGCTGTTTTCAAGATAGTAGGTGGTAATACCGCTATTTTTGACATTTATTTAGTTTCATTACAGCGCGCGCAAGAATATATCGTAGGACGCAAAATTAAAAATAAAATTTAATGGTAATGTTGATTTGTATGTAGGAGGTAATCTTCGACACTACTGGACGGATTTCAAAATACTTTCACCAGTATTTAGAATGTACTTTCACGGTTGACGTAAAAACGGTCGAGCGAATGCGTTGACTGTGTGCTGCACTGTTCACCGCGCTGCTTTATGTGCTCGGTTTTTTACGTACTTTGGCTGCCCATAGAAAAGTCTAAGACTATGTGCTTAGTGCGTATTACTCTATGGTACTCTAGTACACCCCCCACCACGCGATGGTAAGAGAAAGACGTGGGTTCATGTCTGCGGGTAGCAAAGCGCCCGGGAACATCTAGTAAATAAATAAAAAACAAGATGTTACCGATTGGTTACAAAATCTTGGCATTCCATACTAGAATCTTCATTGTAATATTATTATGATAATCAAATTATTGTTTTTGGCTGTGTTGCATTTGTAAATGTTAAATGCATATTTTTCGCCATACGCTTAATAAATAAAAAGATTTCATTGAGTCTTCCACACCTCGTCAATGGACATAGCAATCATCATCATCTGGCTTTACGTCTGTAATATATTGTGATTTTTAAAAGTCACAATTCCCTGGTCTAATTTGCTCCTGGATTGCTGTTATGTCATCTTAATATCTAGACAGGGACCGATCATTCAGCTTTTGTTTTATTTTTGGGAAAATTATAGGCGGTTACCACGTAGAGAACAGTTACGGCACGAACATAAATGCTACATGTTATTCCCCCACGGTTTCTGCTGTTGACTGACCGCCTTAACTTTAGTGTAAACCTCTTTTTATCAACATATCAACGATTTTTCTCTCGAAGTGTCGCAATTTAAAACAAATGTAGCATAGTTTGCAAATACGTCATAATAAAGACATTTGCCACATTGTATACGAGCATACAACATGCAACACACACACGCGACAATGTGTTTGTCAGCAGTAAACATTATACTGCAGACAAAAAGTAGAACAGCACAGCAATGAAAACGAATGACAAACAATAAAATGCAATGCAATTGGGTGGCGGTTGTACTCGTACACAAGTGACATAACAACGTCTGTATACTAAAGGCTTGTGAGAAAAATGTAAAATATCAATTATTATTTCGTTCCATTTTGACAACAATAGTGTGAGAACGCAGCAGGATGGGTGAAATGTAAAATACAGATAGAACAATTGAGGAAACCCAGAGAGACGCATTGGGCATTCAGCGGAAGAAAAACGATAGCACAGACGAGAAATAAAAGAAACAATAACTTTAGGATTTAACAAAAATACATAATTTCGAACTAATAATTTTGTTTGTACGGGCCTGTGTCTGTGTTTCACAATAGACCGACTTTGTAATAAAATGCACAGAGTGCATAAAATAAATCTCTTTATCGCTGCCGGTTTATTGGAAAAGTGGGTGCAAGTGGTTTGTTGTATCTCTGCTAAGCGACGAAGGAAGGATAATCCCTGTCTGATATTTAGATGACATCAAGTGAACTTTGATTAAATTTTTATTGTATTCAATTATGAAGCTAAACTCAATTTTTTTTTAATAAATTGATTTAACACAGGCGCTAAGATGCGAATAATGTGATTGTGATCCTTCTACGAGTATGCAGATCTATTGATAACAAAGAACTCCAAGGGTGGTGCAGCAGGCTTTCAGATGAAACGGATGGCAAGGAATCTAAAGCTGTGCCAATACGATAAGAATAACTTGGTACATGATGGTCACGTCTACGAGTATAAAAGATCCAATATTGTTCCTTCATTAAAAGTAGTGGAGCACGAATTCGATGTAGTGCAAACTAAGAGCATAAAAGCAGACATACGTGCTTGGTTATATAGAAACCATATATATATTAAGGTTAATTTCTTACTACAGCTAGTTAACCTGCTGTTAAAGTATAATGCAACCAACTCTCAGCACCCGCTTTCTCTAATTACTTACCTTACCTTGCTTTTCAATTTATTTTGTGACCGTAGCCTTGTTTTTAAATATAGAGACTTTAATAATAATAATAATAATAATATTCGGCGCGAGAGACCGTTGCGGTCCAAGGCTCGCGATCATTTGTGTTGTGCATGTATATTTTTGGCCGGATCCGAACGGCGAATTGAGAAGCTTTCCGTGACAAGTATTACTATCGGAACGTTTGTCAACCAGTCGCGAGAGGTGGGACACCGTGAAAAATACTTTGTTGGTGTTACTGGGATTCGAACCACGAACCTCTGCTCAATAGTCATGCGGTTTTCCACTGAGCCATCTTCAATAGCTCGACGTCAAACCGGCAGGCTTTCGCTCTGGATCCTCTTGCATCGATCACATAAACACCTTACGCATCATAATAGAACAATGCGTTGAGTACAGATCTCCGCTTCATCTACTGTTCATCGACTTCGAGAAGGCTTTTGACAGCTTAAATCGAGATGCTATCTGGTGGGCCCTGCGCAGTAGGGTATCACAGAAAAACTTATTGCTATAATCAAAGCTACATAAGAGGGAAGTAAATGTCACGTCCTTAATAACGGAAAGGTGTCCGAGGAATTTGAAGTCCAAAGTGGAGTACGTAAGGGGTGCATACTATCACCGTTGTTATTGCTGGTGGTCATCAGCGATGTATTCCGTGCAGCACTGACGGGAAGGAACAATGGAATTCGATGGACTATGACAACTTACCTTAAACACCTGGATTATGCTGACGATGTTTGCCTGCTCTCACATCGGATAATGGACCTTCTTATGATGGCCCAAATGTCCTAGGAACCGAAGCAACCAAAGTGGGGCTCAAGATAAACACTGCCAAAACAAAAGCCTTGAACACTTCTAAGACCCGCTCTCAACTCAACATTGCTGGACAGGTAGTCGGAAAAGTTGACAACTATGAGTTGTGGTCTCGGATGAACGCGGTGGTACCGATCTGGATGTGTGCAGCAAAATCAAGAAAAGAAGTGTTGCGTTCAAAAGCCTGGAGAAGCAATGTTTTCAGCTTAAGGACTAACCTTCGACTGTTCCGCTTCAACGTCGAATCAGTACTGTTGTAAGGGTGGAGTACATGGAAGGTGGATACCACTACCCCGTGCAAACTGCAATCTTTCGTAAACAAATGCCTACGTATTATCTTGAGGATCTCCTGGCTTAATCATATATCTAATGATGAACTTCATCGGAGAACGGGCCAAGAACCTATAGAAGTTATTGTGCGAAGGAGAAAGTGACAGTGGATTGGACACACACTGCGGCGCGACGACAACTCCATTGCGAAATATGCCATGCAGTGGAACCTGCTCACCCAGGCAGGTAGAACAGCGGGAAGCCCTATGAGGATGTGGCGCAGGACAGTCGAGCAGGAAGCAGGGTCCTTGGGAATGAGTTGGAGGCAGCTCAAACGCGTTGCAAAAAAACAGAACGAGATGGTGCGTAGGCGTTGTTGACGTCCTATACCCCTCGAGTGGTGAAAGGATTTAAGAAGAAGAAGGCTTTAATAAAAAACATTTATAAGATCGTATAAAGGGGTAAATTTTTCAATCTTTTTGGAATATTAGATTTTTCTTTCTGTGCCTTTGTTTCAAAGAAACCACCTTGCACGAACGAACAGATCCAATTAGAACATTAGCGTGATACGAGCACTCAAGGAATTGTGAAGGTATATTTTATACGTGGAATACATAATGGAAAATAGCGCATACGCATGGAAGATCCTTGAATTTCTTGTGGGACGACAGAATTCACGATTTCACGATTCCACTTTAGACTATCGTTATCTACTTTGATTTTTATTTGAATTTTTGGACGACATTGCGATTTTTTTATCTACCGCCTCGTATTGTTGTTGAAATAAGTGGAGTCAAGAGAATAATGCTTCAAAGGCCACAAATTATAAATCGTTATGAGGGCACAAGAAAAATTATATTCTCATACAAAACTGCTTTGTTGTTTTTTGTGATTGTAGAAGATTTGGGTCATAGGTTAAAAAAAACTTTAAAACGTATCACGTAGCACATATTCCATAATGTAGTTTATCCTCTCTATGATTGAAAAAGACGGTGTGCGCTTCTTCGGTGGAACTAAATATGCGTGAAACAAGAGCACGCACGCAGCACTCATGTGAACGATGCACAATGTGCACGTACCAGAAGCTAACATTGTAGCAAGATTCAGACGACTACTGTCATAAGCGACAGGCACAATGGAAATTAATCCTGAAAGATTTTTTTAATTATTGTTCATCTGCTAATTGAAATGCTCGGTAGCTCCAGCATTAATGCGCTATTTTGCTGGAATTTTAATTGGCGGATTAGAATTATAGGCGCGACAAATAATTGCAAAGGAGATACGCATTTGGCATTGATCCACAATAGATTAGGAGCTGCGACTTTTTGAATAAAAGATATTTTATTCGGCAAAAAAGCCTTTTATTTCTCACCATAGTCTCCTTTAAGCTCGATAAATTAAGTCCAGGGTTTTTTCAATTTTTTTTATTCCTTTCAAACAATAGGTTCTCTTAAGGCCCTTAAAATAGGCGTTTGTTTCAGTGATTACCTTTTCGTTAGACCCAAATCTCTTACCGCCCAGCTATTTCTTCAGGTTTGGAACAGAAAATAGTCACAGGGTGCTAAATCTGGAAATATGCTGGATGGGGTACCAGTTAATAGTCCAATTTATGGATTTTTTGCCATGATGACTACTGACGTGTGCACCCGTGCATTGTCTTGATGGAAGAGCACTTTTGTCTTCGTCAAATGTGGTCGTTTTTGCTTCTCTATCCAAAAGCTCTGAATAATCTTCTCCGGTGATCGTTTTACCCTTTTCAAGGTAATCAATGTGAATGACAACGCGTGCATCTCAATAAACTGCGGTCATGACCTTGTTGGCTGACCTACCTACATTATTTTAATTGTTCCTTCGCCTCTGGTGTGTTGTAATGGATTCATATTTCGTCCACGGTTCGGAAACGGCACAATAACGTTCTGATTGCTGCTGAACATTGCCAAAAACTCCTTTGAAATGGTCATACGAAATTCACTTTTTTCCATTTTCGTTAAAATTCACGAGGTTGTCTGCTTTCAATGGCTGTCAAACACAAACTAAATGACACAGCTTGCTCAAAGCGGCAGTAGTCTATTACTAGATAGCAGGTGACGGGAGCAGTTTTGCATTTAAAGTCACTGACTTATCAAACTGCCCTTGTATAAATAAATATAAACAGAGTGCGTAGCTTGGCTGCATTACTTTTATTTGGGACCTTTGGAGAATGCATGCCTTTTCAAAACCCTATCTTCAAATGAACGGAGGACAGACCATTGCAGTTCAAGGCCTAGCTTGTCGAAGATAAACGAATACGCCTTAAAAATTCTGTCATTAGTACTGCAGATTCCCTATTAGCCAGTTGTCGTAAAGATTGGTACGACTGAATTGAGGAACTGCAAGCTCCACCAATGACCGATGACCACACCATATGCTCCCGTCACCAAGCATGGCATTGGAGAAACTGAATCGAGACTCTGATGTAATGACGACTAGAACATTCCTCTATTAATCCGTTCAGATACTGGGCTCTGGGCTACGCAGGTAGAAACCCAACAAGCTTACAATAACCTTCAATCCAAATGAAGCAAACAAAGTATATGGAGTCAACGAGTGTGAGCTGAAGATACAATATTGGTCTATAAGTTAAGATAATTGATCGGGAAGTTTGAACAGTCCTTTTAACTGTGGGTCAATTGTCAGGCTGATACGAGTAACAGCATAAAACCAAAAATACGTGCCAATGCCAACAGAGCCTATTGTGTGTTAAGATTATTCAAATCCAGAAATTTATTCATACAATCCAAGAAAATGATCATTTCAGTACAAATATATAGACTTGGGTGCTTAGTAAAAAGCACTTTGCCCTCTTAACCACGTTCAAGAGGAAGGAATTGCTAGTCCCGCAAGTGTGGAAGGACAATTTCGGATACTTTACAATGATGAGATGTACGAGCGTTACGTCGATATCGATATTGTGAATTAGAATTAAGTTCTGTAGGCTCCGGTTGATAGGAATCTGATTGTAGAGGATCTCTCTCGGAAAGCCCGTTGCGGTATATGAAACACAACATCTAGGCAGACAGAAACCCTAAGTTAGACAGTGTCTCAACTTGTAATAAGTTAGATGCACTGTCTGACTCTATTACTAGAATTTTATCGCTTGATCCACCTTCTGAAATCATCATTTCGGGCGATTTTAATGTACACAATTCTACTTGGCTCCGCCAGTCAGGCTTAACAACACCACACGGAAGGGATGTTGAGTTATTTGCTGAATTAAACAATCTCACTCATCTTGTAAATGAGCCCACTCGAATTCCAGACATTGTAAGTCATCACGCTAATACCCTTGATTTGTTTATTACCTCTCATCCTATTGCTTTCGATTATATAAAGTAAACCCCACTGTGGAAAACCAAAGCAAATTTAGACGAGTCAGAAATGATTGCAATGCCTACCTTAGACGAGTCAAATTCGAGACTTTGACCAAAAATTCGTGAAACGAATTAAAAATACTGATTAATCGTTATGTAATACCTTGAAATTCGTAAAATCCTTAGCTACCAGCAGTATGGTTTTCGAAGGCGACGTTTTACAGGTGGTACTCACTCACTAAAAAGTGGAGCCAATCTATTCACAAATGAAAGCTAGGTGTTGCACTCGATATTTCCAAGGCATTTGACAGAGTCTGGCATCAAGCTCTTTTGTCGAAAATGAATACCTAAGGAATTGATAAGACTCTGCTTGCTTGGACTATTAACTACCTTTCTGACCGTTCAATCCAGGTCGTATTGGACGGTTTCAAATCCAATATTGACCACATAAACGCCGGTGTTGCCCGAGGCTCTGTTTTGTCTCTGATACTTTTTCTTATTTTCACTAATTATCTCCTATTCGCTGCTTCTTATCCGATTCATGCATTCGCTTATGACAGCACTCTTGGCCTTACATATGATTTCACGCTTTCTGCAAGATGGACTCACTCCCTCAGACCGGGCTACTATTTACAAGGCATTCATTCGGTCTAAACATGAATACAGCTATATTATCTTAGCAGGTGCCGCCAAGATCACATTACATCTACTAGACAGAATTTAGAAACCCGCGATAAAACTTGTCGGTGAAGAACATATTGCGAAAACGATCGAATCGCTTGAACATGGGGTCGAAATTTTTACATAAAGTGTTGTTTCCGGTGACAACGCATGTGAACAAATTTTGAAGGTAATCGGTTTGATTTTGAAAAAAAAATTATTTGGGAGCTTCGCGAGCTTCGGGCCCGATCACTTCGAAATTATTACATAAAGAGTTGTCAATGGAGATACACAGTTGAAACCTATCACTTATAAATTGTAATAAAAAGTGTTGTCATCGGAGACACACATGTGTTCAATGATTGAATAAAATCGGTCTTTAGGAAGTGATTTAAAAAGTGACCACAAATTTACAGCAGCCACCGACAGATAGACAAACAGACAGCCGGGCACCCGAAGTTAATATAGAGAATTTAAAAGAGGGTGTTACATTTGCAATAACTCTAATAATAGAACAACACCTAAGGACTGCAGCAGGAAAACGTTGTGTAATAGAAACTGAAAAGTTTCTATTACATTTTGGAGCATAATATGGCGGCTGGGTAAAACGAAGAAAAACCCACATATAGTCGACCCTCTTTATTATTTATGGATATGCAGCCACGCAATAATCGAAATAACCAGACACTGTCTGGATTGCGATGCCGAAATTGCGTCATCCCTAATGACATCGTAATTTGAGGGATATTCACAGACCGAAGTGTGGTCGTGTGGTTACCAAGAAGCTAAAATAAAAAGGGAAAAATTCAAAATTAATCCCCCAGACACCCACACCCATATCCACATTCCTCGTTCACCTGAATTCAGCCATCAAGAAGGATTGCATATCTTTTTAATTGAATTTGCTACGCTCTGGTTGCTCTTTCTCATTATTCGAATCCTTTAAATTTAACGTCGTTAATGTGGTTTTGTTGTTGTTGTTGTTGTTTTTCTAAAGGTTGGTGATAATTTTTTTGCTTTGTTTTCTTCAGGATTCCTCTAAGCTCTTACCACTTTTTGTTAACTTGATGTGGTTTATTATGCGCCTTGAAATGGATCCGCCGACGTTTTTGGGTACGTACGTGTGCACTCGTATGTGTATACTATGTGGTGTTTGTTTGCCTTTTTGTTACACTGTGGTTGGCCAGAAATATGCCATTGCGGATGCATACTTAATGGAATTAATTCCGCGAACGGCTTCCTTCCAACATTCTGGCAATTTTTTGAGTTTTTGGAATTGCGGCTAGAGCGGAACACATAGGAACTCATTATGCGGGTGTTATGCAAATGCTAGATGTTATCTCATCAGTACACCTGGTCTTTCAATTTAGACAAAATTTTAATATACGTTTTGTATTGAAAGTAATTGACCCTTTTAAACAAAGTTTGTACGAGGCTGTTAACCTCTTTTGTAAGAAATGGAATTGAACGAAACTTGTCGGTAAGGTATGCTACTTTAGAACATAATTTGAATAAGTCATAGATGGTTTTAATCGATTTAGAACCTTTGCAAAGGTTAAAGACATTATTTTTTTGGAATTATTTTTCTCCTGTTATAACTAGCATGACTGCCTCACCCACTCTAAAAAGTACAAGTTCTGGGCAAAGTCTTGGATAGTAAACTAAGTTGCAAACCAAATATTCTAGAGTGGGTTACAAAGCTACCAAAGCTATATATATTATTATTATTGATATTTTTGGTGGGTTGTGAAGCCTTGTACACTACGACCTTAAGATCTATTGTGCATCCCAGACATTTACCACAATATGTGGTGGCTTAGTGCCCTAATGAATGCCACCATATCTGCCAGGTCAATCGGTTTGACATTTTGACATGGAGTTGTGTGAGCCTTGAGGTATTGAAATCTTTTCCTAGTTAGGGCGTCACATATGAAGAGTATCTGTTCTGGCGTTTCTTTTGCCCCATAGCAGAAGGGTCAGCGATCCGTTTGGGATTTTCCCATTTTTATTAAGTGGCCGTTAAATGGACCGTTTCCTGTCATGTACAAGACAAGAGGTCTGAGTGCATGGCGGTTTAACTTAACTGCCTTGTTTATGTCTTTTATGTTGTATTTGCACTATGGTCTGGAATTTCTGGAACAAAGCAATTTCTGAAGCGATTGGCATGCAATTCGGAATGTAGGACTACGATGCGATTATAAGAATTGATCCTAGGAAAATTCTGGGATCTGGCCAATAGTGTCTGGAATTTTGTGGACCAAGCAATTTGGCGGTCAGGCCCCCAAAGTTGAAGGGTTGGTTGCATTCCTTAATTGCAGCGCAAATTTCAAGCGATTCGTATGAAATTCGGTATTTAGGACTAAGGTGCGACTATAACACTTGTTCCTATGGAAATTCTGGAATATGATCATTATGGTATGGAATTTTGGGAACTATGTGACAAGAAGATCTTTGTTTTCTTTTCTTTCGTGCCGGGCAGACGTTGTCAAGGGATTTGCACCCTTATAATGCTTAGCAGAGCGTGGACGTTAGGAAAAAAAGAAAGGACGAGATGTCTATGCACGTGTGTCTTAAATGACTGCAGATCACACAAACGCGGAAACACAGAGTCAGACAATTCATTCCACATAACTATTGTGCGGCTTAAGAAGGAACCTCTGAATTGGTTAGTACTTCCGAAGATAGGCCTACTGGTAGACCCGCGTGCTCGAGTTATTACGGATGGGTTCGAGAATATGCGGGATGCATCTGGATATTGAGCATTGAACATCGCTTGTGGAAGAAGCGATAAAACAGTGACAAGCAGGAAACATTCCATGTTCAAGCGATTTGATCGTTTTAGCTATATTTGCGTCACCAATATGTTTTATCGCACGGTTCTGAACTCTGTCTAGTGGATGTAATGTGACCTTGGGCGAACCTACCCAGACAATTTAGTTGTATTGCAGTTTAGGGCGAATATATGCCTTGTAAATAGTAGCCAGATCTGAGGAAATGAAGTACATCTTGCACCGTTTTATGAAACCTAGCCATATCGCAGCATTCTAAGCGATGGTGAATATGTAATCGTTCCAACGAAGCTTGTTGTTGACGCACATACCAAGAATTTCGAGTTTTCCAGACAGAAGACAGCATTGGATCTTGGAAGCATACAATTCTACTCTATTGTGTTTTGCTGTCAAGATCAGAATTTAACGTGCTTAACATACGATGTTGTTCAAGTTCCATTGCGATGTAGAGGGGACGTGTAGAAAGCGTGAAATCATATGAAAAGCTAAGAAGCCTGTCGTCAGCGAAAGAATGGAATGGATTAGAAGAAGGGAACAGGAGATCATTAATTAATTAAAATGAGAAAAATTGTCGGAGATTAAACAGAGCCTTGGGGAGGACCGGCGCTTATGCGGTAAACATTGGATTTGAAACCGTCTAATGCGACCTGGATGCGACGGAATAGTATATTACATAACGAGCGAGGAAAGTGGATGATCACATTTCTGCGAGTAATCTACGCTATTTTTCACACGACCAGAACCGGTTTTTCTGCCCAACCGGTTATGCGCAATGTAGAATTACTCTGTGACTGTGTGTTCGCTGTGATTGCAGTAAATAACAAAAGTATTTTATATGTTAACTCACGTGTATAACGGCTACCCTCGAGGCTAGGTTATAGTGTATGAAACAGTCACTTTCGTTTATGGACGTGTGAAAAGATAGTTACCTTTCCATCACAACGTGGATCCATTTCCAAGCCTGAAGAACTGGCTGGGCGGTAAAAGATTTGGGTCATCACTAAAACAAACGCGAGGCCTTTGAAAAAACCCATTATTTGGAGAAAGAATTGGAAAATTGAGAGCCATTGGTATCGATCCATTGGTGTTGGATCCAAAGACACCAGCTCCAACTCCAGTTTCCATCTTCAATCAATCTGTAAACCAAAACAGACCTCTAGCGTCCAGTGCAGGAAGTCCATTGCACCAGTTTGCCCGGTCAAATATTTCTACCTTAAATAGAAACAGATTGTGCCAAGATTTTTCAGGTGTCCCGTATTCTAGTCGCAGCTTAATAGCGCATCTAGAGGCCGTCCGCAGGGGTGAAAGCCCTACAACAGCTGCTAGTTATGTCACAGGGCAGGTGCGCATGGTACCTATTATACCGAGACAGGCAATTCTTTGTAGCTTCCGAAGCTTAGTTCCCGTTGTCCATTCAAGAACTTTCGGCCACCAAACGATGGCCGCGTACGTGATAATAAGTCTCACCATCTTTGTATACATCCAATGTATCATTTTAGGATTTAGACCCCAACCTCACTGGAATAACCTAACGTGTGTTTTTGATGATGATAGGACCCAAAATGAACAGTCTTCTTTTAATGAAAGGCACTAGAACGGTTTTGCAAGGATTGATGGATAGTCCTTCTCTGTTGCACTATTCTAAAACCTAAAACGTGTATTTAAGTACATTGAATGACACTAGACACTAGTTTGCAGTCAGATGTTGTTTTTTTATCTCTTACTTTTTACGCTTGTGAACGGCCTGTGATAGAAAACTTTAATGGTACTTAAGTTGGCATGCAGTAGTAGAGGTGAAGTATCATTCAACGAAAACATTTTTACATTAATATCGTTTAACATTTGAATAATAATAGGGTCAGTTCGACAAATGAATGCTTTTAGAAAATAAATGAACTGGTAAGGATACCAGATATTCACAGTCGCAATATTAGATTGTATTTTCGACAAATTTTCATTCATCAACATCTGATTCATACGTTAGATATAATTTGGAAAATGGAAGGCATGCTATTGAGAATGAAGTATAATGTATATGCATATAGATATATGGAAGGAGATATATAGATACGAGTTATATCAAGCACAAGTGCACTTAGCAGATGCTTTTTTTAAACGAAGTAGAAGAAGAGAGAATAGGTTCAAGATTATCCTGATGACGAGCTGCGAGTAGGAATAGCATTAGAAGAAGTTTCAGGATATGCAACTAATGGATATAGAGTCACAATCATTCCACAGCGATGATAATATTTCCGAATAAGTTTTGTTTCCGCAGTGAAGTTTGAATTTTTTAAAACCGATGCAGACACCATTGTTACACGTCTGCATGGGTGCACTTGATGTCGTCGGAGGCTGAACCTGGGAAACTTGAGTCGGAAATAAATTGAAAAACATGCTGATGGAGGGGCGATGCCGTGGGTAAAATGTACTAGAAAAATAACTCAAGAGACGGATATGTTTTTCGCTTTAGTGAAATGTTGTCTGAAGAAAGGAAAAAAAAATACGTATACGCAATGGCATCCAGTAGGGTATTATTAACAATGTGTGCCAAAAGTAAAACTTTAAGATGAAATGTTTACAAAAAGAAAATCAGTCGTGCCAATATAGCGATACTGATCTAGAGGTTCGAGGTTCGAATCCAAGAATAACTTGAATCACAATGGTCTGTTATTCTAAGGCCTTACTAGATTTACTCTTTCAGGCATCGGCAAGAGGGTCGTACCGTGACTATCGAGTTCATCAGCCCTACAACTTCACACGATGTTCTAGTGACATAAGTTAACACCACTAGAAAATAGTGGCATCCCAATTCCCAACGTCACCCGTGATGTCAGTGAAAATGATTCCAAGGCTCAATTGCCACCAGACTGTCGACATGAATATCAATATTATTTTAAGAAATTGCTTTAACCAAGTTAGTACCTCCTCAATAGCAACTTTGTACACAATGCAATAGCCTGAAAGATGAGCTAATGTTTGCATAAGCCATTAATCGCATTCACTCTTTTTTCAGTTCTAACAGTAAGTAATCCGTTTATTTCCATATGGACCCTCCATCTTAAAGTAAACAAATCCAGCTTAAGATAATAATTGATTAACTTGCTTACAGTGTGGTCTACCAGCTTGAAAGATTGTAACGTTTATTGTTCGGGTTACGCTTGTTTCCCGGTCGAGAGAAAAAGAATGTTCGTGTAGAACACAGGGGAGCGGTAATGGTTAAATGAAAGCTCGCGCTCTTCATTTGACATCCCATCTGACAAACTAACGTGATTTCTATGAAGTCTTCGATGAATGGAAGGTTCGGTCGGTCGATAGGCTGAGTGATTTTACTCGATTGACCAAAAGAATATATTGATTTAGCAAAATGTATTTCGTAATGAAGTGGAGCACACTTGCACTGCTTTGAGGTGGTGAATTGATTGTTGATTTGATTCAGCTTCACATCATTCTTAATTTTTGTAAATCCGTTGGGAATTATGACGGTCTGTTAAAGAAAAAATGTGGGCGACTTATAAAGTCGCTATGGTTGTTTCTTGGTAGGGTTTTGCCTGTTTCGACTTGGTAATTGTTATAACCTTTTGTTTAAGGGTTATTATTATAATTATTTTTCGGTGCTATGTAGCTTATTTATAGATAAAAAAAGAGTTTTTGTCTTTTTCCCAAATTTTGCTCAAGTTGGGATTTGAACCGGTAATGCTGGGTGTTTGTCGTGCACACATTTTTAACGATTGTGCAATTTGGTTGCATGTCTATGTGACGCTTTAATCGGTATATGACTGGCTTCTTTCTTGATTGCCTGCATCTCCACATATCCGAGTAAAATGATTTCTCATTCGTATGCGTATCAGGGTATGCAAAGCTGTATCTACAGACTTCCACTTGCAGTATGCATGTTGAAACTGTGCTGTTACTGTGCTACGGTTTTTCACTTTAGCGCTCATGCATACGTCCAACAACAACCTTTATAGAGTTTTCAGAAGACAGGATGATAGAGGTATGTGTCTTAGATCCTTTGGATAGCCATGTGATCTCTCTCCACCTTGACTTCTGTCCAATTCCTAAGAATACATTACATCTTTAATACCCGCTGGTATGATCCAGTCTGTGCCGGCTAATTTAATTGAAGCCTTTGAATAACCACTGAATTTGTTTTTTTGTTAACGATGTTCTTCATGCATAGCGAGTGGGTTGATGTATCAACGCTGATCTCCAATGATTCCATACTTGAAGCTGTCCATTAACCATTCGGTTTAATAAAGTAACTGGAGTGTAGGGATTTGTATTGGGAATCTTTCGAAGAGTAGAGGTCTTTAAAACCCTCTCCATTTTATCTCAGAAGAGTCTCCAGGTCTTGTTCTATTTTTGGCAGTCTTAGCCTCTAGTATATGTATGAAAGGCTCTTGTAATTCCTAAGATCCGAGGATCATCATATAGCTTTAGCTTACCACTGAGATTTTTATAAGGCACACAACATCCAGTGCAAGGTGTCAGGCCATAGTACCAGTATGCACCATACAATCCATTCAGCATCCCCGGTATTAAGAGTTTCTCTAGAAATTCCAAATTTTGCTTTATAAGTTTATCCTCCTGTGATTCCTAAAAGCATTGCGGCTATTAGGGTGAATGTCTAGATTAAATTTAATACGCACGGTGTCATGGCAGCCTTACTCGTGATTAATGAACAATCCAAATGAAAAACGTGGGGCGCATGCAGTAGATAATTGATGCATGAGTAGTTGCATGCGCCCCACGTTTTTCATATGATTTCATTTCATTTTCATACAAGAGTGGTGGAAAATTCGCTCCAAGGAATCAATCGCTGCAATCGCTGTGCGGTGGTTATATAAACAAAATCGAATTCCATACTTAATCATAACATGTGTACTAAACCTGGAATAAATTTCTGTGTTTTATTTAAATACAAAAATTTTTATTGTCTTTATTGAGAAGCCCCTTATAAGTATAAATTAATGAATTTCGGTAGTAAATCCAACTAAAAACCACTGCCACTCTTTTATTTTATTTTGAACATACATATAGCCAGTCAGATGAAGAGAAAAACTATAAAACTGAACTATATCGTAATACGCAATTTATTAGTTTGCTAAAGCTAACAAATGGTGTCTAGACGAATTCTTATATACGCCCGTAGATACATGAAGCGTATTTCACATAACACCTCATCTACTCGTATTAGAAAAATATGAAAAAAGTGAAATGGAGTTTTGCTTTCATTAACTTCTACATTGCATGTTTATAAGTAGTTTTTCGAAATAATTCTAAGAACAAGTTAATCGTCCTTCGGTTGAGTTTTTTTTTATCGTAAATAATGCTTTAAAGGTCCATTGTGGAATATAGCTATACATAGTTTTTTGTCTTTATATGTCAAATATATAGCCGCAAAACTACACCACCACATAGCCAAGTGGTTCAGACAAATTAACTTTAATTTATTGTTTCCCTAGCCAGCTGTTATGGCTATGCCTATAGCTCAGCAATGTAGTTGAACGACACACAATTGGACGACAAATTGATTTCATAATGAATATACTCAACAATATAACAAGTTCGACAGCTACTCCCGGATTACATGGTAATGTTTTTAGAAAAGAAAGAAAATAACCGGAGATTTTCGAGATCTGTATCTTCGGTTCATTGCTGCTGAAATCGCGCTATGTCGTTGGTGCTTTTCTGTCCTATCAACTGCATCTGGATCATTGTGAACGAAGTATAAGAGTATGGCTGAATGAATTCTGTCAACCACACATTATTCTATGTATGTTGTGTGTAGTAAAATACTGCAGAAGTCCTCCTCGTCTGGCAACTAAATTCAAAAGAACCCTGGAATATCGCCAATAACGTTGGCGTTTTTCCGTTTGGTTCTACTATACTTTGCCATTGATGTTGTATTGGTTTGTTTCTCATCCCAATCCCTTGAAATTTTCCTCAACCGACTACCGACAATGTTTCTAAATAACATTGTTGAGTTAAGTTACATGACAAATTAAATTCGTTCAGCATAAAGATTTCACAACATGTCCTCGGGTTTTTTTGAATGTATGTCACTGCAGTAGCTGTTTGCTAAAAAGTTATTTTGTTTTTGTTTTACCTTGGCTCGACTGTGATAATCACTCTTCTATAACAGTCAATTTTTTTTACTAACATTCGTTAATTTTTTCCTTCTTATTTTATAAAATTAAAAATAACCTACAAATACGTTTATATTTACAACATTTGCTAAAGAAATTAGTCTTATTATATTTTTTGTTTTGTTTAATAAACTGAACTGCCTTCTATTAAAAAAACCAGCCTGGAATTTGTTTGGGTTAAATTCCACCCTATTAGATCCGCCCCAATCAAGAATGACTTAAATGTTAGACAGAATAGCCGAATTCATTAAATCTCTCGAAGCAATCAAGCGAGAATTGCATTTTTTTGACTGACAAACTAAACGGAAGCCGATAGCGTTGTATCATCAGCAAATGAATGGGTAACACAGGTTGTAGAAGATAATAGGTTTTTAAAATATATATTAAGAAAAGCGTAGGCGACAAGGATGATACTTGTGGTACGCCAACATTGATCCCATGCGAATATGAAGAAATACCATTCAATACAACTTTTATTTTACGGTTTCATAAATAAACCTCAGTCCATGCAATGAGAGAGGTGTCTAATTTGAGCAAACGAATCTTATTTATATGACAGTTATGCCATAGGTAGAGTGGTACTCTAAGCTGCATTGGAGAAGACCTCGAAGTAGCTCTAGAGTGCACCGTTTTGTAACAATCATGCCATACTCGAATAAAAGCCTTTGTAATATCCAGG
Organism: Nephrocerus scutellatus; assembly: GCA_947095585.1. Taxonomy (NCBI): domain Eukaryota; kingdom Metazoa; phylum Arthropoda; class Insecta; order Diptera; family Pipunculidae; genus Nephrocerus; species Nephrocerus scutellatus. The sequence continues at coordinate 12,027,928 of OX352761.1, forward strand.
GATGCGATGCTTGATTCACCTAGATTTTCAATGTTTCGCTCCCAACAATGAGTCATGCACAATGTTCACCTGAGGAGCGATTTTTGCGAAATCCATACTGTACATCGAATAAAAGGGCATTCGTATCCAGATAGCTTATTCATTTGAAATTAACGATAGATTTCGTTACCTTGGATAGAACTGGGCAATATGGCGGTAGTTAGTAGGTGCCGAGTTATCACCATCTTCGGAACGGGATGTATTTTAGCCATTTTCCAAACTGATGGAAAAATACCAGTCTTCATTGAGAGATGAAATAATTGGCTAAGCGGATTTGCCAGAGTATGATGACATCTTTTCAATAATAATGGCGGAATACCGTCGGGTATGTTTGCTTTATTAGGGTAAAGTTCTTTAAGAATTTTGGAAACAACCCGTGGCCGGAAATATATTTTAGACACACCTGGGTCAACATTCAGGAGAATTGGTGGTATAAACCATAGAGAATTAGAAATTAGTTTTCCTGAAGTATGATTATGCTTGTCGAAACCTAAAAGATATTTAATATCTGATACCCGCAGTGTCCGAAATTTTAGAAATTAAAGCACATCCCATAAAAATTAAATTTTTTTTTTGTAAATTCTCTAATCGGATCTACATATATGTGCAAAGTTTAAATAAAATTGGGTTACTTTAAAAAAAAATGATATGGAAGACCCATAAACCTGGCGCCCGTCCACTTAAATTTTTTTTTAAAAAAAGTCTTGTGCATCGCAGATACTCATGTGTTTAAAATTTGAAGAAAATCGGGTGCATTTCTAAAAAAATTCTATTGGGTTTCCCGACACTGGACGCCCGTCACTTCAAATTTTTACAAAAAGCGTTGTGCATCTGAGGTACACATGTCTATAAAATATGAGGAAAATTAGGTAAATTTAAAAAAAAAATTGTATTGGAGCACCCCAACCCCTGGGCTCAATCAACCAACCAATAACAGAAAGTGTTGTCATCGGAAATACACATGTTTGCAAAGTTTCAATAAAATCGGGCTTTGGGAAGTGGGTTATAAATTGATGGCAAGATTCCACGATAGACAAACAAACAGATCCACGAGCACGCAAAGTTAACATAGAGTACTTAAAAAATATCTAAATAAATGTGAACAAACAGGCTTTCGCACTTGATCATCCCGTACAATGGCCGAAGTTCAGTTCTCCGCTTCACAAGTTAAGGTAAGCCTCACGTAGCGGCTTCGGTTTACTTAGACCGGTGATGGTCCGTTGTGATGCCACATGATCTTACTACTTTCCTACCTCAATAGGACGTATTCAGAGCATTTAATTTAGCCTGAAATTTCTCCTACTTTGCTATCTTCAAGATCCGAGAGGTTGTCCATTATGTATTTACCCAGATATTTGTGCCTTTTGTTTGGTTAAGTCGGACAAGATCAGAAAAAGTGAACAAAAGTCTCCTCCTTGTACATGTCCTTGCAGCTTCTACAGAATTCGTTAAATTTCAGAACAAGCCTTCTTGAATATTCCCCAAAAAGGTCTTACGATCTTTCCCAACCATCGTCATTGAAAGAAATTAATGCACTAATACGCCCTACGACTGGCTATACTTGTTCATGCTGTGTCGCATATGAAGGCGTTCATTTACCAACTTTATTTTGCCAAGGCTCTTTTCGAAGCGCTAGTTTAAACGCCTGTCTATTAGGGCGTACTTTTCGGCAGCAGCTGTAGAGTCGTACCGTTCTTAGCAAGTTCCTCTGCCCTGCAGTTTCTCACGATATCCGAATTACTGACAACTAGACCAGTCGGATGTTGAAATGCTTACTAACCATGTTTAGACGTTAAATAGGCTTGCTTGACTATATACTATCGAGGATAAGACATACTGGACCAAAATAATTTATCACTGTTCCAAATGATTCAATAAGACCTTGTCATTCTTGCCAATCCCTATTTAAGATGCTATTAAAAGTTAGCAGGTAGGCCAGGACTAGTACCAAATATGACGATGATTTAAAGTTATCGGCAACTTATCCAATTTTGATCACAAAGAATGATTTGAATGCCTAAGGTATGTGTTAAAGTGATCATTTAGCTGCTTACTGTACTTTCTGGGAACATTTTTGTTACTATTTATTGTAAACTTGCTTCTCCTGTGCGCTCCGCCACCCGTACACGTGAATCCGCGCTTTGCCTTAACTACCACGGTAGATTTACCGAGATTTTGTTAAGACACATATCTGTGAAAGTTTCAGCACAATCGGCTGTCTAATTTTTGAGTTTAAATGTCTTATTACAAACCAACAGACATTCATTTTGATATATATTTAGATTATAGTACATATAAAGAAGCGCAGCACATAGCACACAGTCATTATGATGCCTGACCGTTTCTTCTTTGACTTTAGTAATTTAGTTGTAAAATTAGCCGCCACGAAAGGACCTTTTTTTTAAAAGGGATAATACATAGCCTATGTTCGCCCTTAAAGTCCATTCTAAATATTGATGAAAGAACTTTTGAAATTGGTCCAGTAGTTTCGCAGATTACCTCCTACACACAAACCAACATTACCTCTTTATATTATTAGTATAGGTTCCAATTTGTGATATTTTCCATCTCTAAAAGGTTTTCAAATGCATCAAGGATGTCCTGTGTACTTTTAAAAATATAAACTCTTTATATTCAATACTCTAAATAATAATAATAATAATAATGTTTAATTTTTGTTTTGCCATTTGTCTATTTCCAGCAGCTCCATTCGGAGTATAGAAGCACTTATCGTTGGCATGAATTCACTGGGAACTCAAGACCGGAGGTTGTCCGTAGGGCACCCGTACCCAATCAATTTGGTATGTTTGTGCAATAATACTAATTGACGATAAACATTATTTATACCATGATCGTTGACATTACTATAATAAATCACCACAATACTACACTAATACTATATCGAATATGGAAAGGTCAATTTATTGCCGTTCATGTCACCAAATTTCATTTTGCAACAAACAAAAAACAAAAAACAAAACACAAAAAAAAATATTACCTGACACAACTGTTGTATCATTATACCATTATCATTATCCTCATAATGTACACAGGTCCAACGAATGAACCTCCACTACCGAGGAGGAAAAAATGCCCGGAGTTAGCTTATAAATCTCATGAATTCATTATAGGATCCGAACAAACGTCAGACTCACGCAACAATGTTATTGCAACTCGTGCGAGGGTGAGTACAAATTGTTCGTTGCTTAATTTATATTAAAATTGTACTTTCTGTTATTATGTATTAAGTTAACTAGCTTACAATAGGATTAATTTATATTCACACTAACTAATTTATATGAATTTATTGTAAATATTTATAAGCTATTTAAGTGACGCATTATGATTTTTTTTAATACAAATTTGTTGTGCTTTAATTCAATTGCAACAAATTAACTCTATTGCTTGTTAGTGGAAACGCAAATTATGTTTATCAAAATTGAAATTGAAATTGTTTTACCCACACTTAGATGCAGTTAATGTAGTATTTAAACTTGAAATTATGACTTTAAACTGGGAACTGTTGTGTTCTGTTTTGTCTTCCAAAAAGATTAAAATCATAAAGACAGTTTGTTATTCTGGTATCATCTTCTACGCATAGGCTATGCTTTTTCAAAAAGTTTTCTTGTTTTTATAGATGTCAACAGTCTTTCAAAAGTAAGGGAACAAATTGTCTTACATGGTGTTATCGTTTATTATAATATAAACAAAACAAATAAATGGTCCCCTATTTTCTATTATTTAATTGTATATCAATCGATATCTTACAATGAAAAAATATCCCAAATCATTGCATGACATTATGTCTGTGCATGCGTGAACGAGCGGGTGACATGGGAAATTAGTATACTGACAAGTGTGCACACAGCTCCTGATACAAATAAAAGAACCCATATTTTGTATTATTTAATTACATGTCAATTGTCCTCGAAATCCCTTGAAGCGTGCACTAATTAACAGAAAAAATCCACCATATAAAACCACTTCTCTGTCTTAACAACACTATTCATCTCGACGACCCTGCCTATTAAAAAAACACAAGACTCCATCAAGACCCATCAAATCCCTTTGACCATACCCTAATTAAAAAAACCCACCATACAACACTAGCTTTATCTCATTCACCACGAAAACAATGGATTCGACACTAATATCGACCCCTCCACAGAAAAACTCCCAAGACCCAAAAAATCCCTTAAAGCGTGTGCTTATTAAAACCCCCCGCCATACAAGACCACACCCTGTCGGCCCACCACTGTCTTACCAATGCTATTCATCTCAGCGACCCCGAAAACTATGCATTCGACACTAATATTAATATCAACCCTAACCCAAGACCCTCTCAAGAACATACAAATCCCGCCAAATCACTTGAAGCATATGCTTATTAAAAGAACAGTGCGTGTAACCTTTATGCGCGGTGTAAGTGAAACTTTTGATGTTGTGGGGCAAAAACCCTCAAGAGACCAATAAAATATGTATTCGAAAGTAATATCGATATCAATAAAAAAAAACTCCCAAGACCCTCCAAATACCTTGAAGCGTAGTTTAAAATTAAATAATCCCAGCAGACACCACACCCAATTAATCCACCTATGTCTTAACACTTTTCATCAACTATGTATTCGATACAAATATCAATATCGACCCCGCCCCAAAAAAAGCCTCAAATCCCAATAAATCAATTGAAGAGAGCGCTCATTAAAAAAACACACCATACAACACCACGCCTCGGCGACCCATGTCTTACCAATGCTATTTATCTCAGCGACCCCGAAAACTATGCATTCGACACTAATATTAATATCAACCCTGACCCAAGACCCTCTCAAGAACATACAAATACCGCCATATCCCTTGAAGCGTATGCTTGTAAAAAACAGTGCGTGTAACCTTTATGCGCGGTGTAAGTGAAACTTCTTGATGTTGTGGGGCAAAAACCATCAAGAGACCAATAAAAGACCTCAGACTCCTTAAAATACCCCCAAAAGACCATCAAAAGACCGTCAGACACCCAAATTCCATACCGAATTGCATACTAATCGGTCAAGAAATGGCTTAGTTCCCAAAACTCCAGCCCTTAATGACCATATCCCAGAAATTCCATATCAACAAATCTTACAGTCGCATCTTTATCCTACATCCCATATTTCATACACATCGGTTGAGAAGTGGCTTAGTTCCCGAAATTCCATTCCCTAATGGCCGTATTCCAGAATTTCGATAGGAATAAGTCTTATAGTCGCATCTTAGTCCCACCGAATTTCATAGAAATCCCTTGAGAAATGGCTTAGTTCCAGAAATTCCAGTCCCTAATGATCATATTCAAGAATTTCCATAGGAACAAGTCTTATAGTCGTATCTTAGTCCTACATGACGAATTTCAGTTTAGTTCAGGATTTGTTCTTCAGTCATACAGCACGTATGTGGAATGCGAATGCTCTGCTAAGCTCTCTCTGTCTATCCACATCGCTATGATCCACAGGTATTCAAAACACAAGCTCATAGAGACATCTCCTCTTTTATTTTCCTTTTCCTTAACGCCCACGCTGAGCCTATTATATAACAGAGCATTATAAGGGTCCGAACCCCTTTACGCATGCGACAAATATAAAAAACACCATTCACGTTTTTGGCTGCTTTATGAAGAGAAGAGAAGTGGGTTCAGTGGATAGCTGCATGGCTGCAGAGCACGATGCTCGTGGTTCGAATCTCAGTAACACCAAAAAGTATTTTGCACGGTGTCCCACTTCTCGCAAATGTCTGACAAACGTCCGAGAGTAATAACTTGTCATGAAAAGCTTCGCAATTCGCTGTTCGGATACAGCATTAAATTGTAGGTCCCTTCCATTTGTGTGAAAAAATATACATGCACAACACAAATCTGTCTGTCTGTCGCGCCGAATATTATTATTATTATTTATAAATGTTTACTCTGGCTATGCTATCATAGGCGGCTTTAAAGTCTATAAAAATATGGTATAGGGAGTTTTGAAACACTAGACATTTTTCCATCACCTGCATAAGGGTGTAAATCTGACCAGTTGTTGATTTGCCTGGGATGGAACACCTCCACCAGTCAGAGATAGTTACAGCCACCTGCAGTTTGTATGTATTCTTTGTAATTCCTCCTAATTTGCTGTTGGCTGACCGCCGCTGTGATTCAGGGTCTAGCTTCTCGTGAACATTTGTGTTGTGTTTGTTATATTTTTGCAAACAAATGGAAGGGACTAACAATTAAAAGCCATCACAGTTATTTTATTCTCAGTCGTTTGTCATACATTTGCGAGAGATAAGACCGTGAGATGCTGTTTGATATTTTTCAGGCGTGCGATCTTCAAACCTCTTCCTCTGTAGTCCAACGCAATACTAAACACTAAATCAAACTCAATTATCTCCGTCAATTTTTTATTAATTAAATTTGGTCTTAGTGTTCCTTACCAAATGGCAATGAAATAAATAATTCAATGATTCAAAGTCATAGAAAATGTGTGGGTGAGTAAGAAGTGTAAAGGAAGTACCAACCTTTTTTTGATTTTAGCAAATCACAAACGTGAATTTGGCAAATATACATACAACTTTCAGTATAGAATTTCTCGTTGTACATTAAATATCGACAAAAAATAAGAAGAAGAAACATTCTTACTAAAAGGCTTTTATATCGTCAAGGATAGGGACAAGGACATTCTGGTTGTTTTTCAGTTAAAAAAGGTAAAAAGAAGAAATCACAAAAAAAAATTGCTGCTGGGAAGACGCCAGCAGGACGCATACAAAATTTTAAGGTACGAGAGAATGTATGTTATGTAGGTGCTCATAAAATATTAGTATAGTCGTATATATTAATAATAGTTTGTCTACGTGAAAGGTGTGTGTGATGAGAAAACAATTGAAGCTGACGTCGAACTTTTTTATAGTGACATTCGTTACATAACAAATTGATTCCTTGTTGTGATTGTCCAGGGGAACTCACTGAATCAGTTTAAAATAAAATTTAAGACTTTTTTAGCAAAGCGATTACACATTGAGAATAAAATAATTGAGCAGAGTTATGACAGTGCGTCAGTTATGTCTGAAGAATTTAGGTTTTTTTACTAAAACACAACACAAGCAATAGAAAATCATTTTTCAAACAAAATCAAAGTAATATCCAGAAAACGCCACTGGTTAAGCATAAACAAATGCTCACTCGCGAATAAAAGAAGGATTTGAAATGTTGGGTTCTACATGAAAATGGTTTTAAGGCATGTTGTTTCGAACTGAAAAGAGTGTTCGCCTTGCTGACAAAAGGACCTGGGATTAGAGAACGGATTTCTGACGAGCATCTACCGTAGTGAAATTTGTAGAAAACTCTGCAGGGCCATAGACCAACTTAATAATGACGTCGATTTTGGTCGAAATATCATCGACGAACCGCATTTCCATCTCGAGGACTATGTAAATAAGCAGAACTGCCGGATTTAGGGTTCGGAACAGCCGCACGTAATAGTAGAGAAGCAAATGCTTCCACCAACAGTGACAGTTTGGTATGGTGGCCCATTTTTCAATAGCGACCCATGCAGATCCATACTGACCCTCGTTTTATGGCCTCAAATCGACGCTATGAATGCGGACGATCTTTGGTTTCAACAACCATGCACATACCATACAAGACGACTGACAACCGATCTCTTGCGCGCCAGATTTGGCAACCGAATAATCTGCCGTTTTAGAGATGCCGATTGGCCTACGCGGAGCTGCGATTTGACGCCGATGCACTTTTTTCTATGGGGTGCCGTTAAGTATAGATGTTATGCGGATAAAGCGGAGACAATTTCAGCTTTAAAACAGAACATTGCGACTGAACTCACGGGATAGTTTAATGTAAGACCAGCAGAGGGAGCCACATGAACAAAATTGTTCAAAACACAAGTTCATAGACATTTCTTTCCTTAAAGCCCACGCTGTCCCAAGAATATAGCCGAGCATTATAAGGGTGCAAACTCCATTCCGCGTACGCAAATTATGTAAAAAATTAGTGGATATCACAGGTTGTAGATGACAACAGATAATTGATGTATATCAAGAAGAGCGTAGACGACAAGGTTGACCCTTGTGGCACGCCAGCATTGATCCAATGCAAATTTGAAGAGATTCCCTTCAAAGCAACTTTTAGTTTCTTCTTCTTCTTCTTTTTCTTTATATCCTATATCCACTTGTGGGTCCTAGGACCTCTACTACGCCTACGCGCCATCGTGTGCGATTCCTGGCAATGAGCTTCAACTCTCTCCAACTCTCCCAATTGCCGTAATTCCTTCTCAACTATTCTGCGTCATGTATTTCTCGGACTACCCGTTCTTCTACCATCCTGAGATAACGGATTCCATTGCATTGCGTAGTTTGCTATTGAACTGTCGTCTTTTCGGAGTGTATGACCAATCTACTGCCACTTCCGTCGGTGGATGGTTGTGCCTATTGGTTCCTGACCAGTTCTCTGGTAAAGATGTTCGTTAGAGATACAGTTAGGCCAGAAAACCGTTTAAATGTTCCGTAGGCACCTATTTACGAAAGTTTGTAATCTTTTTGTGATAGTAGCGGTCCCCTTCCAAGTGCTGCAAGTATACAACAGAAAAGATTCAACATATGAACGGAACCGTCGCAGTTTGGTGTTTAAGCTGATCGCTTTGCTTCGCCATATCATGGACAACATTCCAAACACTGATTTGGCTTTGCCGATTCGGTTGACAATGTCCTGTTCGGTTCCACCTTCGGTCGAGACAATACTCCCAAGATATTGGAAACTCTCTACTCTCTCTATCGGTATTCCAGCAATGTTAACTTGAGTTACTGATTTAGTGCCGAGGTTGATGATGTTAGTTTTGGCAGTCTTAATTTTCAAACTCGCAACATCTGCCTCCCTTTCCACATTTGTAGTCATTTGGTGCAGCTCCACAATCCTGTGTGAGAGTAAACAAACGTCGTCAGCGTAGTCCAGATGTTTCAGTTGAGATGTAAGAGTCCAACGAACTCCTCCGTTAGCGTAGTACAGATGATTGAGTTGGGATGTAAGAGTTCAACGAATTCCTGCATTTCCAGTAGATAAAGCTGCTCGAGTTACATCGCTAATCACCAACAAAAAAAGTATCGGTGATAGAATGCAACCTTGTCGTACCCCACTTAGGATCTCGAATTCCTCTGACAGCTTTCCTCTATGCAGCACACACATGACATTTAGAGCCATCATAGGTTGCTTTAATAATAGCTATTAGTTTATCTGGTGTACCTCTCCTACGCAAAGCAAGCCAGATAAACTGTCTGTTAACACAGTCAAACGCCTTCTCAAAATCGATGAACAGCAGGTGCAGTGGTGACCGGAATTCAACGCACTATTCAATAATGATCCGCAGGGTGTTGATGTGGTCTACACAGGAGGATCCAGTGCGGAAACCTGCTTGTTCGGCATCGAGTGTATCTTCCAGATCTTCCTTAATTCGCTCAAGTACTACTTTGGCTATTACCTTTGCAACTGCAGGAAGAACGCAAATGCCTCTCCAGTTTTTGCACCCCAAAAGACTACCTCATTTAGCGTTACACGTTGGGGATTGGTACTCTCCCGCGTTGAACCATCTTACTCCCAGTATGTCCAAATTATATCGCAGAAACTCACGTTCCAGTTGAAGAAATCTGGCATTTTGGGGTCATTCACTCCCTGAGTCAAGGAGCGTTCTCACATTCCAGAAACCAATCGTCGTCAAAAGTCGCCAAAAGTCGTCATTATTTGATCATTACTTATCCGAGGCGTTGTGTCGGCTTCAGTAGCAGGCACTTTTCGGTACCGCAGGATTTATACACATAGTTGCCCATAGACCTCTACTAGGACGTAGAGCAAGCACTACATCACGAAATTGATTGTTGTGCTACTGGCTCAAACCAAGTTTTGAGCAGTCAGTAGTTTCCCGATCACTCGCAATGCAGATTTAATGGTTGGGATGAATATACTTTGTTACAATACCTATTGTCAGGTGTGTAAATAAAGCCGTTTCCCCTGGAAGACAGACGTTGAACAACAAAGCCGCCCGATACGGGACAGTCGCTCTTGGGTTTGGTTTTTTGACACAGATGCTTCATAGATTTCTACTCTGTACCTGCCGCTCTTGGTTGGGGATTGGATATTCGTAGCTAACCTAACATATCTGTAGGCCATTCGGCTATACGCCACCTAAATATCGCTTTTTAACATTTTGAAGTATTTTTGCTCAATATCTAGTGTAGTTAGTTATGATTACGATAGGCGTTGCCAGTAATGGTTATAACAAAGTATAATAAGATAACAAAGGAAAGCTGACTCATCCTTACACAGTCATATTAAAGTAAGCAGATTTAATGAGTCTTGTAAAAAATACAAATATTAAAGCATAACCTTAACGTACCAGCAAAAGTTTTCAGCTTTTTCTGCCATAAGTGATAAGAATCACCACTTCATTTTGGAAGAAATATTGTAGCCACCCAAAATGAAGGCTTACTTCGACACATTTCGCTCTCATTTGACCAAAGGAAAAGACCCACGTAATCGATCCAATCGATGATTTTTTGTTTTTATTATCGCTTATTGTGCAGCCGGAAAGTATCGACTACATATACTACACACTAAAGTTATGTATTTCCGATTTATTTATTATGACGATGCAGGATAAGAGCCAATTCCCAATATTGCAAGAACATTGGGGAAAACCTCTTTTGGCACAGGTTAACCTGTGCATACCGACAAATTGCTTCTTATTGCATTTCATACAAAATATATAGAATATCCACTCATACCTGTATATGGTACTCTGCCAATTCAATACTTGACAGCCACCAACGCTAAAAAATTAATCTCTTAGGAGCAATTTTCATGACTTCTGAATTTTTACTTTCAGTCAGCAGGGGTCACATTTATTGTTCGTATCATGAAACTGAACAGGATACAGATAAGAATTATTATTGTTTATTTGAGCTTCCTTTATATTGTGCAGATGATGGGCATCGTTTAAATTATTTCTTTTTGTTTTCTCGTAATGAAGGCCAACAAAATATGCAGAAATTAAAATCATCAAAGAAATATTAATTTGAAAAAGTCGTTTCATATTATCCGCTTAAATTTTCGTTTCGTCCTTGGAAGTTTTTGTTGGTCATTGTCTTAATATTTCCGTCGCATTACAAATCCATAAAAAGAACTTGACATTACAAAATGTGAATGTGGACGAGACTTGATTGCGCTTTTTTAATATTGCGGTTTAGGATTGGATTTCTTTTGCGTTTAATAAGAAGTTTGTATGCAGAGTTTTGTGTAAATTAAACGACGTAACTTACTCTAAACGGATGACTAGTTTACCGTGGCTAAAAATCCAGAAAAAGGCCCTCATGTGAAAACAACAACATCGTTCAATTTAGGTAATGTGGCCATGCAATCGGAAGTAAACAGCATCACTACGGACATGAAGCTAGTATCCGCATTGTACCAAACAATTAGTGAACTATTGAGACAAGAATTGGTAAAGAAAACGGCGCGATAAGAGTTAATTTTTAATTTCAATAGTGAGGTACAAATTTGTAGTACTTGAATTGCAAAGCTTTAAATATCTCGGGTTAGTAAGTACAATTTTATTTAAACCCCAGTCGTAGCAGGTCTTATGTACGGATTTCAGACTTAGCGAAAATCACTACGATCTTTTAGACGTTTTCGAAACGAAAGAGATAATAGCTGCGGTTGTGAGAAAATTCAAGCAATTTCACATTAGCTTGCTGGTAGGCTTTGTCCACCATTGTGCGGAATATCTAGCAAGAATAAGCGATGAAAAAACAGAAGTTAACTTCTGCAGAAGTATATGTATCGCCGTGGTCAGAAAGGCATAACAAGAGTTCTCTGCAGGGATAACGTTGACTAGAAATCGTAAAATTTTTGAATGCCTAACTAAATCACATTGGATCGTGCACCAAAGAATGCAAAGGTTGGTCTGTCGGCCAACAAGGTCACCGCATTTGGCGAAGAAAAAAGTGCTGTTCCATCAAGACACACTTGTGTAGTCACCATTGCAAAAATCAATAATTTGGGATACGGACTGCTACCCCATCCAGCATATTCTTCAGATTTAGACGCCTGCGACTATTTCCTGTTTCTAAACCTAAAGAAATAGCTGGGCGGTAAGAGATTTGGGTCTAACGAAGAGTTCATCAAGAGTTCATCATGAAGCGCAAGAGACTTCTAATGCCAGAATTTGTCAGATCACTAAGGTATTATAAAAGAATGCTCCTAGATGGAGCTTATGCTTTTGAAGGAGGGCTGGGCATGTACAGAGAAGGTGGACAGTGGTCTCCTCCTCTTCCAGGTCCATGCAGCTTTTGCAGAAGTCATTTGAGAATACGTAAAGCCTTGCTGCATGCTTGCCTATTAGACAGAGTGACAGACTAATGACACCTATTATAGCACCAATGTGAAATCTCTTTTTAGAGACGTTTTAGATCTAAGTTTGACGTTTGACCACTTACGGTTAGTTTTCTTGTGAGCATCCTGTTTTAATATGATTTTAAATGTATGCTAAGTATGCCTAAGGAACCATTTTTTAAGGTTGAAAGAGCAACGCAGTTCCATGTTTGGCGAGCTCATCAGCCTTACAATTTCTCGGAATGTCTTTATATCCTGGCACTCCACACAGTTGAATGCTGAACTGCTCCGCCAACTCATTGAGAGATGATCGACAATTTAGGGCTACAAGAGAGTTCGTAGAGACTGATTCCAGGGATTTCAACGCAGCTTGGCTATACGAGAATATTCGGATATCCTTAGCGGGTATGATATTCCTCTTCTGTCAAGACAAAGCTTTTCTAGTCGCCATAAGCTCTGCCTGAAAGACACTACAGTGATTAGGAAGACAGAAAGAGAGACTTAGATTTAGCCTTTTTGAGAAGTGGGGTCTTACACTCCAACGATACTGACATATCCGCAATAGTAATATTGTGGCGCCTCCGCCAACCCCATCATCAGTTTTTAACCCGTCTGTGTAAAAATGTATGTATTTATCTCAAAGTGGAAGTTTTTGTTGAATTGGAGTTGTCGAATGGTGTAGTCTGGGTTGCCCAGTGGCGACACTGGGAATTCAGAACAGAGGAGTGCCCGATTTAATTCCGGGACCACTAGGAGGATGCACTGAGATGAATAGCCGTGCTAGCACCTACTTGTCTACCGAAGATGTCGAGTCGAGTCGAGTCGAAGTTGAACAGAATGTCTAGTGCGGCGGAGGAAGTTTTGCGAAATGTTCCGCTCATACATAAATAAGATGATCTTTTGACTTTTGGCTTTTCACGATTTACTTCTTTATCTAAGGCAGTCTACCATACATCCACATCGTATAGAAGTGTAGGTCTTACTACCGCTGTATGTAGCCAATGAGTGATGTTATAGAGTTGAAGACCACATATTTTCCAATTGCTCTTTTGCATCGAGCTTAGCTTTCAGCTTTCTATCCAAAATAAGACCCAGACATTTGGCTTCATCAGAGAAAGCTAAACTAATGCTCTTAATAGTGTGAGGGTCTACATTCGAGAGAAAAATTTCAGTTTTATGGGGGTTTTCCGCTAAACTGCAACGATCTGCCCATCTCGTTAGCTTTTTAAGAGCATTTTATAGGAGTCCTTTTATGGTATTAGGGATATTTCCTGAGAAGGCAATAGCAACGTCATCCGCATAAGCGATCACTTTGCAGCTCTCTCTTTTCAGGCAAATCAGCAGCTCATTCACCACTAAGTTCCCTAGAAGGGGGAATAGGACTCCGCCTTGCGGGGTTCATCTGCACACAGACATTCTGGCGGACTTAACACCCAGTTTTGAATAAATAATCCGGTTTGTGAGCAGAAGATTAGTCAGTTCGCCAAGTGAGTCGTCTACCCTCACAGACGACAGTGCATTCGCGATAGCAGATGTTATGACGTTGTTAAATGCGCCTTCAATATCTATGAATGCTGCCATTGTGTACTCCTTATAGCGAAGGGAATATTCGATAGTACGTACCAGCGTATGCAGAGCTATATCTACAGATTTACCCTTACAGTACGCATGTTGATTAGTAGACAGAAGTTTCTTCTCAATGCTATTGTGCACGTGGATATCAATCGATCTTTCTAGTATCTTTAAGAGGAACGATGAAAGGCTGATAGGTCTGGTATACTTCGGAGCATCGTGGGAACATTTGCCGGCTTTGGGTATGAAAACCACTTTTACTCATCTTCATAGATCTTCAATGTGGACCAGAGCAAGATAACTTTTTAGAATTATCTCTATTAAAGGAAAGATAATTTCCGATGTCTGTTGCAGTTCAGCTGGAATTATGCCGTCTGGTCCTACAGATTTATATGGTTTGAAGCTATGCAGTGCCCAAAGCAATTTTCCTTATCTATAACATCTTGAGAGATAGTTGTATAACTGTTTGACTTGTCTAGGTCAACGTTACTGACAACACGGGAGTGGGTCTCTAGAAGCAGATTGAGCGATTCCTCGCTAGAGCCATCTGTTTTTTTTTCAGCTAGGCATTATATGATTGGTTGAAATTATTTTTCTTAACCTAGATGCCTCAGAAGATTCTTCCGTTATTTCATAGAAGAGTCTCCTTGATAAACGTTTCGATCTCCTCAATTCTTTTTTATATACTTTGAGGGATGCTTTGTAGGCATCCTAGTCGGTCTCTACTCTTGAAGCCTCGGCTAAAATGAACAGCTTTCTAATGCTGTTTCTAATTTATCCTAGTTTGTCTCTGAATTCCACCAGTGCGGTCTCTTTTTGCTTGTTAGACGTATATGAGGACAGGAAGCAGACAGCGCTTTATTGAACGGCAGGATAAGTTTATTGACCTTGTTATCAAGCTCATTAGTATTTAGAGGAGGATTTATAAGTTCAGCGTCTTTTAATGATGTTTTAAAGTTTTTCTATATTTTAGCCATTCGGTTTTTCGATAATTTCTAAAAGATGATTGGCATGGGGATTCATCATCTTGAGTCTTGACTAAGTTGGATGTAACGGTGATCTGAGAAAGAGTGTTCAGCCGAAAACTTCCAGTTTAGAATTCTATGATTAATCGAGAAAGACAGGCAGCCTATTCAAATGTCAACTGACATTTAAAATGCACCTGTTGAGTAATTTTTTCTGAAACAGAACTTCTGCCGCGGCATGACGTATTTTTCTTCGCAAACGGACCAAATCGGTTTCTTAATAACAGTTTCGTAAAACTTTCGGACGTTTGGCAACCCTTGAAACTCTTCTTATTCGTAGTAGTAGTGTAACACAACCCGCACTATCTCGCACAAATATTGTGCCATGGATTTGTAGGAAATTTAGCGGATTGGTCTGTAGTTCTGAGGATTATAAGAATTTTATTATTTCCTTGGTATTAGAAATACCTTCTTAACTTTCCACCAGCTCAGAAAGTAGAAGTTGTTCAAGAAGTTGTTAAGTAATGCGCAGTATTGTCTTTGGTATTAGGGATGCTATTCAAATAGGAGCAAAAAAAGCTTAGTTGTCTAAAGATGAATGAAATGCTCGAAATAAAAAAATGAGCGTATAAAAAAATAACATTTGGGACAAGTATAAAACTTTAATCCGCACCACAAGTGTCCTTATTATAAATATGAAAATTTCCTTAGCTACAATGTTGCGATCAGATTTCAGGAACACACGCTTATGTTAGTGTAATTAATGAACGACTTTTTGTTAACCTGTTATTAAAAAGCCATAACACTTATGAAGCTATTATGATGTGCTAAGAAGCTTACACATGTAAATTTTAATTACCTTCGGAAGGCTACATTAATATTACATACATTACTTCTGCCATGTGAAGCTTCTCAGTTTGTTTCCTCATGCAGGAAAAGTAGCTATTAAAAAATCCTGTTTTTTTGCTTTGACTTTTATTTGGGATACGACAGAGTACACTTAATGAATTAACGCTTTGATTAATCGCTGAGTTTTGAGTTAAGCAAAGACTTTTGTGCTCCGCATAGGTTTATGCTTTTTGCAATGCAACGTCACGAAGTTGTGGAAATGAGTAAACTCATTAGTATTTGTTTGTGGTTGTGCGCGTTGTTCCTATTTGTTTGTATTGACATTATTCTTTAATGTTCACACATTTTACAGCATGAGTTGCATTATAAATTACATACACACATGCATTACGCTATGTTGTCCGAATTTTAACGAATTGTTAAACGACCTTTAGAGCTGAGACACACTGCTTCACCCTGTTATATCTGACAAGAGATTGCCGTGCATCGTAGCAGCAATAAACTGATAAAGAGTCCATTAAGTTCGACGACAGCGCTTTAAGTGCTGCCTGCCTATCTGACATGACTTGGGTGCAAAAAATTCGCACATTGATCAATATTCAACAAAAGTTAAAAAATATCAAAAAATCAAATGTTTGTTTAATTTCCTTGAATGCAGATTATAATTAAATTTCAACACCTATCTAGTGGCGCCTTTTTTGTACTTGTACCGTGCCAAGAAAGTGATTTTTATTCTCAGTATCTGCCTTGAGCACTTGTTGACGAAGACTTGGAGGCGCGGCGCTATGGACTCTGTGACTTTCCACGTTTCGCAGCCATACGAGGGTACTGAGAGAACGTTAGATCTGAAGATCGTTAGCTTCAGATTCCGGGAGATTTTCGAGGAGTTCCAGATATAATTTGGCATACTATAGGATTGTCGCGCCTTGTTTAATTTAATAAATTATTTAGACGTAAGTAAAACGTGTTTTTTCTTCCAAGTGCTGCACCCATACAACAGCACAGATTAAACATATGAACGGAACAGTCATAGCTTGTTGTTCAATCTGATCACCAATTCGGTTGACAATGTCCTGTTCAGCTCCACCTTCGGTCGAGACAATACTCCCAAGATATTGGAAACTCTCTACTTTCACTACCGGTTGTCTTGCAATGTTAACTTGAGTTACTGATTTAGTGCCGAGGTTGATGATGTTAGTTTTGTCTTGGCAGTCTTAGTTTTCAAACCCGCAACATCTGCCTCCCTTTCCACATTTGTAGTCATTTGGTGCAGCTCCATAATCCTGTGTGAGAGTAAACAAACGTCCTCAGCGTAGTCCAAATGTTTGAGTTGAGATGTAAGATTCCATCGAATTCCTCCCTTTGCAGTAGATAAAGCTGCCAGAAGCACATCACTAACCAATAAAAAAAGTATCGGCGATAGAATGCAACCTTGTAGTACCCCACTTAGGATCTCGAATTCCTCTGACAGCTTTCCTCTATGCAGCACATGACATTTAGAGCCATCATAGGTTTCTTTAATAATAACTATTAGTTTATCGGGTATACCTCTCCTGCGCAAGGCGAGCCAGATAAACTGGCTGTGGACACTGTCAAACGCCTTCTCAAAATCGATGAACAGCAGGTACAGTGGTGACCGGAATTTAACACACTGTTCAAGAATGATCCGCAGGGTGTTGATGTGGTCTACACAGGAGGATCCAGTGCGGAAACCTGCTTGTTCGACATCGAGTGTATCTTCCAGATGTTCCTCAATTCGCTCAAGTACTACTTTGGCTATTACCTTTGCAACTGCAAGAAGAACGCAGATGCCTCTCCAGTTTTTTTAAGGGAGCTTGACAGTCATTCCCTTCTTCCACTTGTAGGGGAAACTTTCTGCCTCCAAAGCTCTCTCTACAAGATGATATAAAAGCTCTGCTGATGTCGTTGGTGCGACATACAGAAGCTCTGCGGGTATACCATCTAGACCTACCGACCTGTTGATCGCGGTAGCGATCTCATATTTACCTGGAGTTGAGGTGCGAATTCGGGAAATTGTTACTTTCGGCAGTTCCGTTTGATTTGGGTGCATATCGTTGCCGAATACACGGTTAAGGACCATAGAAAAATGTTCCTTACATCGCGTGATGGGTTGAAATCGCGCTATTGTCTCGTTTTTTAACTATCTTACGTAGGACTTAGAGGGTTAGAATTTTTTTGAGTGGCTCAATATCAAAAATCAATTTTGATATCCCGCGTTTGACGCGTGTCGCGCGTGTGAAGTGCGGAAAAAAGAAAATACTTTGGAATAGCCCCTACCTCAAAAACAGATAATTTGGTGATTATTACCAAATAATAAAGGACTGAGTAGTTTTACATAAAAGTTTGTACCCGAAAAACGAAGATGTTTTTATCATCCTAGTTGCACTGTGCATCGGGTTTTTTCAACGCCAATTGCTCTCTACTCATACCTTATTTCGATAACATAATGCTGTTTACCAATTACCTGTACTTTAGCTAAATTTTTAAATTAAAGGATTTTTTAACCTATTACTTCTGAATTGGGCACAAAATCGCTCTAAAGATGCCACAAAAAATATATCGCTTTGCTTTCTCGCCTCACTGTGCACTTAAAAAAAGAATCATAAAACTCATTGTATGCCAGAGCTGACTGTTTTTAGATTAGTTTGACAGCTTAGCCCGGAACAAAACGGAACAAAACAGAGTAACCGAAGCTTTTCCATGTACATATATATACAACAAGCTTTACCATGCAACAAGAATATAGTAACTAAGCTGACACCTGAAGCGATTTTCCTTTGTGTTTTTCTAAGGCTTTCTTATTAAGTTTCCCAACTGAGTATTTACATACGAAATAGGCGATTATAGAATAGTACCAATAGAATTAGCTTGTAAATATAAATAATTTAAGATCAAATTAGCATAAGTTGTTCTATTATATATACATATTGTACATATATATCGTAGACTATTGTGTGATTGTGATATGTAATTAAAGAACAAACAAAACCGAACTAAAAGTGGCTTTAAGATTGGGCCTTAGATATAATTTTTTCGAAATAAATTTCATTTCTGCCTTAAGCGAATGAAGTGAAAAGTTTAATATATTGCTTATTAATAATTGTTGCCAAATCCCATATAGTCCCATACTGAAGGTGAAAAACTGAAAGAAGAACCTTCTTCTTCTTCCAAAAAAGACCTTATTGTATGTAGAGAGATTGATTAGAATAAGTAAATTAAAATGAATACGTCTTGCATGCATCTGCACAAATAACTGAAAACTCAAAAACCATATAATTACTATGAAATTCAAGCAAAAAACCGAATGCTTTTTTGCACAAGTAACGTAAAACTAAAACTAAAACCAAAATAAAACAAAAACGAATATTGTTACATTACTTTTTTTTTCTTTAAAAACAAAAAACGTCACTTAACTTTTGCGAAATAATTCTGCAGAAAATATGTATTCATTTTAATTTCAGTCAGAAGAACGGGGAACTCCGTCGAGAAGGAGTAAATCTGAAGGTCCTCCAGCTGTACCGAATGGCAGGGCTCATCCCATTTCGTCTGAGATCGATGGGACGGGCATTGGGAAATCTACTGTACAGGTATACCAATAAAAAAAATAATTTTAATTGTATATGTCTTTAAGTAATAAGAACAACAACAATAATAGAAAAAACAAAATCTAAAAACCAAATCAATTAATTAACCCACATAATGATAAGAAATATTTGTAAATGTGTGTTCCACAGTACATAATCCAAATCGAAACTGAACCAAAAAAAAAAACACCAGAAATTCCCTATAATTACATACATACATCACACAGTAAATACTTAATACTCATACATATAACAACGAAACATAGGATGTCTCATGGTATAATAACACTTTGCCACCTGCCCGGCACCTTCTGCCACATTATATGAAATGAAATGAACATTTTAATTACAATTAAAAGTTAAACTTAATTATGTATGTTATGCATATTGTTTGTTAAGAATGTGTCATTTAAGTTTTTAAGCGTTTATAAGAAAATAACAAATTAGTTTCATAAGTAGACGATGTGTTTTGGTTGAAGATTTTGTTATAAAAAAATACACTCTTTTCCTTTTTAAATGGTTTTCGAGTAGTGCCAAAGTATGCATGAAAATTGAGCAAATTAATTTAATTGTAATTTTGGATTTTCTCCAAAAATATCGAATATTTTTTATGATTTTGGACCTAGTTTTTCGCCCGAAAATGATTTTGAATTGAAAGTAGTGAATAGAAATAACTTTAATAATGCCCCACCATTGCTGAAGTAAACTACAGTACAGTACATAAGATGTGATTAAAAAAATAGGACTTGGTATTAGACACGAAATTCCAACTCCTAACTCAGCCCACTGTAATTTCTTTCTTTCTTCCTTCTTATCTTTTGTTTAAATCTCTTTCTTCTCAGTTCTAGTAAAGTTGTGCTCATAGCACAATGTTGTAGTTTCTGAGAGCTCAGAAGGGTTCTTCAGCAGCACCCATCACCACTTTTCTTTTTTTTTCTATCCCAATATTTTAATGCCCACGTTGTTCCTAGGTATTATAGGGGTTTATTCAGTGAAAAGTGTGCTAATTATAAAAAAAAATTGTCAACTAAAAAACCAATTCTCACCACCGATACCGATTTCGAGATAATGTCGTTCCGCTACCCTCAACTCTGGACGTATTGCTTATTCTTCTGTCGAATTTATACCATAAATAATTTTCTAATCTTGTTACTCGGAGTTAGTTTGCCTGCCTATCAATATTTACCGAACATAATTTTTGAGAATTTTTGGGCGCCGTTGTTCAGTTGAAATGCGCACGGCTACTGAGCAGGAGGTTCGTGGTTCGAATCCCAGTAACACCAAAAGTATTTTTCACGGTGTCCTATTCTCGCGAATGGGTGAGAAACGTTCCGAGAGTAATAACTTGTCACGAAAAAGCTTCTCAATTCTCCGTTCGGATCCGTCCTTAAATTGAAGGTCAGTACCATTTGTGTGCAAAAATATACATGCTCAACACGAATGGTTGCGAGAAGCTAGGTCTTGGACCGCAATGGTCTGTCGCGCCGAATATTATTATTATTATTAATTTTTGAGAAAATGCATTTCGTAAGGTACCTCACACATATCCGTTGACGCAAAATCTTCTAAATTGTCTTTCACCATATAAGGAGCATACTTTTTTCTAAAACATTTTTTGATTAGTGAAGTAATGGAATGGGCTCTAAGCAAGGTTAACTCCTGTGCTAACGCTGGCAAAAATGAAATATGTAGTACTTTTCGTTACCAAGACTGTCCAAACTTACTGGTTAGAGACTCACGCATACTTCTGAAGCGAAATATCTCGGCGTAATCCAACCAGTATTTAGGCAGTACATTGGCACCCATAGCTTACAGGAGAACACTAATGTCATAGAGATGGCAGCAAGCAATAATTTGGTCGTTGCGAGTAGAAGGCTTCCGCGTAATAATATCCACAAAGCCACCTGGGTATCTCCTGATGGAGCCACTCACAACCAGATAGACCACGTGTTGATAGACCGCCGCCACAACCCGATGACGGTACGAACGTACTGAGGTGCCAACGTTGACTCGGACCACTATCTTGTTGGTATGGTGCTCCAAGCTCCATCACCATGAAAGACAGCATCCGCGAATCAGAATCGAGTTAACACGGCTGCCCTTCGCAACTAAGAGACCAGAAACAACTACGGTCAAGCGATAGGACTCGCCCGCAATGCAGGTAGAGTAAGTCCTGGGGCTGAGATATCGCGCGTAGGAGAGAAATGGACACGCCTTAAGAATACTGTCATTATTACTGCTGACTCCATCTTAGGCGGATGACGAATGTAAGCTAGCGACTGAACGTAAGAATGTTGTGTACCGAGCAATGCAACAATCTTATAAAATGCTGGCACGCGAAGAAGAATATAAAAAGCACCGAAGAAATGAAAAAACAGCAGTTCACCGGCGAAAGAAAGCCGCCTGGGAGAAGAATCTCGTCCGTGAACTAGAATATGAATTTCTGCAAAATTGTAATATTGTAAATTTTATTTAAGTTTAAAATTTGAAGAATTTCATGACGAAATCGTAGAGCTAGTCCTAATCTTTTACATATACGAGTCTTATAAATCACCGTTAGATTCCTTTTAATAATTCCGATAATCTGACTATTAAATATTTATGTGTCTGTACATAAGCTACCGCTACACATTTGAAATATTCAATCGAAGTAAGAATGTATGGCTGCCATATTGACCTAAGATGACGTTACCAATCAGCTTTTGCGGTTCATCATTAAGCTAGCAGGCGTACCATACGAGGATTTGTATCATGCAAGTATTTGTATCATGCAAACTCTTAAATGTGCATAGATATTAGTGATGGCGACTTTCAATATCATGAAATGCAAATAGAAAAGTCATATGTGAGATGAAGTTGGAGTTAGGAATT
Source organism: Nephrocerus scutellatus (assembly GCA_947095585.1). Lineage (NCBI taxonomy): Eukaryota > Metazoa > Arthropoda > Insecta > Diptera > Pipunculidae > Nephrocerus > Nephrocerus scutellatus. Next base: position 12,050,229 of record OX352761.1, read on the forward strand.
GAAAGTTAAAATTGGAAAACTTTTTATGCCAATTTCATTTCCAATAGAAAGGGATAAAGATTCTTGTTTTTAACGGGCAATGAGTAATATACGAGATGTATGATGTATTTATGGATAGAAGCACTGAAAGGAGGCAAGCGTAGTTGTAGTCTGTAGTCTGTTGATATAGCGATAGATTTAACCTGCGATTTTTGAAGAAATTTCTGAAAAAAATCAATTCCTTACTTAATAATGTCGACGCTATAAGCAATAGTGTTTTTCTAGATTTTGATTAAAAAGAAATTTCAGTTCAATCGCGGAGTGATTGGTATGTGTTGGGCAATGTAATGCCTTATGCTTTTGGTATTAATTTCTACCGCCAGATCCGTGTAATATTTTTTTATGGCAGACACTGCGACCTGAAAGATGTATTGTATCTTAGGGATTGTTTATTCTGAGAGACGTACCTCCTTCCTAACGAATGATAGTAAATCCTAAGTGGCAGAATTTCTCAACTCCGCTATCGAGCGTGAATGTGCTCAGATGACTCTGCCAGAATGACCTGCTATAAAGCTCACCAGCTTCCTAATGCTATCCCTATTAAAGTTAAGGATTTCCTTGTAGGAAAAGGGCCTGATTAATTGTTTGGCTTGCCTAAGCCCCGGCACGCTTTCCCAGTGGGCCGGACGAATAGTCCGCTAGTTCATCTGCAGTTTCGTTGCCTGTAATTCTCTGGTGACCAGGGACCCAATGGCTTGTCCTTCTCTGCTGCACCATTCTAAAACGTGTAGTAAAGCACCTTGCATGACACTAGTTATTGGTTCGCAAAACCAATGGCGATGTAGCCTTATCTGTGAAGATCGACTATAAGATTGTCAGTGACTAGTGACCATAGATGAAGAGAAAGCACTCCTCCTTGAAGACATCCCTCAACTGCAGTCACAGACATAAACACTCCTTTCGCGGAGTAAATAATGTTTCGACTTTCAAGCATGACCCTAATTGAATTATTAGTCTAGTCTTCGATACCTCTGCTACTGATTGCCCTTGCAATAGAGTCGTAGCTCGTGTTATAGAATGCGCTCCCAATGTCGAGGAAGGCACACAGCGCCACTTCCTTGGAACGAAAAGTTCCTTCTATCTTCTTTACAAGATAGTGAAGGACACCTTCTTTGCTTTTGCCTTTCCTGTACGCAAACTGACTTGAGTACAGAGGGGTAGATAATTCGAACCTTTTTAATAAACCTACAGAGTTTGTATAATCCTTAACTAATACTTTATGAATTCGTGCAGCTATTGGCATTTCGACAATGTTTTCGCAGAACTTCCTCAAAGTGGCACGTTTCAATCATCCTATTTCAGAGTTGTACTTCGTAAGGGCGAACCTTTATTCGTCCCAACTCTTGCGCGTTTAGCCGAGTTTTCTCACTTTCTTCCTAAGCTTAGTCAGCTGATCTTTCCACCAGGGACCCGTTCGTCTACACAAGCTGGTTTTAGGGACACAGCTGTCATGATAGGAAGAGAGTAACACATCATTAAGTTGAAATGCTGCTTTCATGATAGGAAGAGAGTAACACATCATTAAGTTGAAATGCTGCTTCATCTTAGTCCACAACGGGCTTAATAGATGCGGCAAGCATATCTACTATAGAGAGGACAAGTCCCCGATACAGATTCCAGTTTGTGGACTTTGGATCATACCTAGAAAAAGCATGTGCTAGTTTGCCAGGAAAGTCAAATCTGATGTCTTGATAGTCTGACAGCGAGGCTTCGTCGGAAACTTGCCAGTTTTTAACAAAGTTGGCGAGAGTGAGGTCAAGTACCTCTTCATGAATTTCATTTCTAAAGGTAGGTTTGGATCCTTTATTCAACATATCTACATTACTACTTATAAGATATTCTAAAAGACACTCACCTCTTCTGTTAATGTCGCTTCTTCCCCTAGACCTCATGATTTGTATGTTGTCATCATAGCCGGGGAAATATGCTCAAGCACACACGATGTTCTGTGTTCCCCTCCCGATTGGAACTGCTGTGCATTTGTATCGCATCATATGAGTTACTGGAGGTTTTTGTTCCGGCAGTGCTCTATCAACGCCTGGACCTCTAAGAGCGGAATGTTGTCATCATCGCAGGGGAAATATGCTGAAGTACACACGATGTTCTGTGTTCCCCTCTCGGTTGGAACTTTAATCAGCAGGGCCACCAGGTCTTTCGTTATGAATTCTGGAATAGGAAGAAAGTTAATGTTAGTGCCGATCAAGCAGGCCGCCCTTGGCACTGCCTCTCCGCATGTACAGATCAACTTACTTGTTCCGTTTTGTATGCCTTTTATCTCTCCGCTAATACCCACAGGCTCTTGGATGAGACCAAGGGCTATATTTTCCTCTGCGAACCACTTGCTGAGGGTAGCGGACGCGTCCTTCGCGTGATGCAGGTTCGGCTGTAACACCCTGATGGTGCTCATTAGTCCTCCCTTGATGTTAAAATGGAAGGCGCGGCTTTGGCACAAACAATAGCACTCTCTATAGCCTTGTCCATGCGTAAAGCATGTTAACGTCACCGTCTCTCTAGCGAGTTCAATTAAATCAATTCACCTCGATGTTGCTGGATCAGTAGCCCATGTTATGGCTTCCCAATAGAAGAGCATTCGGATTTCTCCGAGATGTCGCTACTTTCATCAACGATTGTAGATGCGTCAGAATCTGAAGTGGCTGATTCCACGTTCTGACGCTCTCGCGAGTTTCAGATCGGGCCTGTTGGGCTACGCCGTCTGAACTCTGGATTCGGCTGCTCCAAAGCAGACCGAGTAGTTGAGGCCAGCATATGGTTGGCCATCGAGAGCTCAGCACCTTCGCTATATACAGCGGGTTGCTCAACAGCAGGACCCGAGGTTGATGCACCTTGAGATGCATCGGTCTCATAATTAATGTAGCCTGAATCAATAATGACCCACGAGAGACCGGGAAAAGATGTCACCATTGTCAGAGCATGGTATACCAACGGAGGACTGGTTAAAACCGAAGTTAACCAGGTCTTCGGAGTCCGCATACTATCGACTAAGCCCTTAAGCCCCTGAACTAAGCTCTTAGCCTTGCATCCATCGGTGTACGCTGTTCCGCCTTGGATGAGGAATAGCTTTTACTAAGTATAGGACAAATCCGTTGCCTCAAACCCTCCTCCTTTACCCGGGCTTTGGAACCGGTATGTTACCATCGTAACAAGGTTAATGTAAAGTTTCTATAAATCTTAGATCAAAATATTCGGCTCAATAATCGGTATTCGGTCTTGGCCTCAGCATTCGTATTATTGTTTTTTGATGAGCGATGTTTTAAGCTGTGGGCGCTTAGCTCTTTGGAAGGAAGAATGATTGAATCGTGAATAGCATCTAACTATATAAATTGTGTTGGTATTTATCGCTTTTTGCAGTGTATGTAGAATATGGTTTTCAGTAATGTAAGCTACAGCTTTGTTTATTCTATTTAGGTATTCGGTTTCAGTGTTTACAGCATACAACTCTTCGAAGAGTATTTCGGTTTAGAACATTTCAGTTTTTGGTAAAGAAGCTTAGCGAATGTTTAGGTGTTTCTGGAAACTTTATAAGTGCTTTTTCTATGAAAACATAGAATATTTAAAAAAAATCTACTTTTAAATTTTCATACAATTTTGCGGAAGCGGAGAAAGTTCTAAACTTTTTCTTAAAAAAAATAAAACCTTTTCTTTCGTTTGAATATTTAGGAATGCGAATTTCGAAATGGAAGCAAATTAAGCTTACCAGACAAGGTTTGTCTTAAAGTTGTCTACTTCCTTTTCTTAGATTTTCTAAATTTATGTTTTACTCTTCATCGCACTAAATAATGAAAAATATATATTTCTCAAAACATAGTCGTACATTTTAATCATAGGAAGTTCATGTACATCCTTATAATATGGTCTTTAGTTGTATCGTTGCTAAATGAGTAGAATTATAAAGAAAGACAACTGCAGCGCGATTTTGTTCGGAAACGAAGAGAGAGACTGTGAGAGTTAAAATTCAAAGCATTGGTAAATTCGTATGTGTTAGATTGACGGGATCAAAAAAAACCTTCTCTATAGAAAGCCTGTTTTCCAGAATCAAAGATTCATATGAAAAAAATACAAAAATTAGATGTAGGTATTGGTAATTAAGAAAAGATCATAATCCATATAAAAGTATTCTGTTTCTCACTACCACATCTTCGACAACGAAAGAAAATGACACAGGCCAAACAAAGAAATATCCGAAAGTCTCTAATCTCCTCTCGAATTATCGGGAAAAAATTGCGCTGCTGACATAAATTTATCATAAAAATCACCAGAGCATGCGTGCATCCATTCCCAGTGCTAGAAGTGATAGAAGTGAAACTTTTTTGGCTGCCCTTTTACTTGTTATAATTTAGATAAAAAACAGAGAAAGAAAGGGGGATAGTGTTATAGAAGGCATACATGTAGTATTAAGGACTAACAAGTAGATGCGTGCAGTTGCTCCCAATATCATCTTCCATCTACGAGTACTTCTGTCTAATAGAATCACAGGATAAAACTTAGACGTGACGTAAATGTCGCGAAGTTAATCGATTCACTTGAATATTGCATTTTTTATTGCACTTCATCATCATTATATTTGGTTCTACAATCGGTGTCCGGTCCTGGCCTCCGCAAAAAATTTCTCCACCGGTCCCGATTTCGAGCCGATGTCATCCAGTTTGGCATCTCTAAACTCTGGGCGTCCTGGTCCTCGCCATCCTTCCAGCGTAGGCTTGGCCGGCCTCGCTGTCGTGTTCCATAAATCCTACCGCAAAGGACTTTCCGAGCAGGGTCATCTTCGATCATGCGAGCTAGGTGTCCTGCCCGCCGGAGCCTAGAGAGCTCTTCACGATGTTGATATCGCGGTAAAGCTCGTAGATCTCATCATTATAGAGTATCCGGAAACGTCCTTGCTAACATACGGACCAACAATTCTCTGTACGACTTTTCTCTTGAACGCGGCTAAGAGGTCAGAATGCTTTTTGCTAAGCACCCAAGTCTCGGATCAATATGTAAGTATTGGTGTGACCATTGTCTTATATACCATCAGCTTGGATTTTATGGTTAAATTCTTGTATTTGAAGAGTCTTGACAGACTATAGAACGCTTTGTTGGCTTTAAGCAACTGTGCGGGTATTTCTGGTTCCATGCTGTTATCGGCTGCCACAGTTGACTCTAGATAGTTAAAGGATTGCACTACTTTAAATTCGCGCTCCACTATTTGAATTGAGGGACCAATGTTGGATCTTCTACTCGCAGACGTGGCCACCATATACTTTGTTTGGTTCTCATTTCGTGCCAACTGCTCGATCTGGGATAAAAACTTCTTGTACAGATCTTAGGTTTCTACCAACGATGTCAATATAGTCTGCGTAAGCCAGTATCTAAATGGACTTATAGAGGATTGTTCCTCTCGCCGTTAAGTCAGAGTCTCGATCACTTTCTCCAACGCCAGGTTGAAGAGGACACAGGCCAGTCCATCCCCTTGTCGGAGCCGGTTAAAGATGTTGAATGGGCTTGATAGTGATCCGGATATTTTTACTTGGCTTATAACATTGGTCATGGTCAACCTACATAGTCGTGTCAGTTTATTTGGGATGCCGAATTCTCTCATGGCTTTTTAAAATTCTACTCTGGTTCTACTATGCTATCATAGGCGGCTTGGTGAAGTGCGTTTTGAAACTCTAGACATTTTTCCATCACCTGCCTAAGGGTGTAAATCCGATCAGTTGTTGATTTGCTTGGGATGAAGCCACACTGGTATGGACTAATGATGACTTAAGCGTATGGGGCTATCCTGTCTTGTAATATAGAGGGGGAAATCTTATACGCGGTACTCCACGTTATATCACGATAATTGCTGCATATTATGGTATCTCCTTTCTTATGTATGGGGCACAGGATGGCTTTTTGCCAGTTCTCTGGCAACGCTTCGTCCTCCCATATTTGCAACATTAGTTCATGAATTGCTTGGTGTATTGCGTGGCCTCCTGTTTTAAACAGCTCCGCTGGGTTACCATCAGATCCCGGGGCCTTATTATTTTTGAGCCGATTTATCGCTCTGCTAAGTTCGTCTATGCTTGGTGGCGGCAGCATAGTGTGGCCTTCGGTCATTGGTGGAGCCTCCAATTCCTCAGTTAGCTGGCCATTAAGCAACTCATTAAAGTGCTCTTTCCATCGCTCTTCGATGCCTTTGGGATCGGCGATCAGTAGTAGTTGTATGTATTGCGTCATACCGCGGACTCTTTGGTAGAACTTCCGCGCGTGGTGCAGGCCTTGCTCTCTGTACTGTTCTAGGTCACGAAAAGGATTCTTCTCACATGCTGCTTTCATTCGCCGGTGAACTGTTTTTTCATATCTTCTGAGCTCTATATATATTTATCCTCGCGTGCCCGCGTTCTATGAGATTGTTGCATTGCTCGGTACGCAACATTCTTACGTTCAGTCGCTAGCTTACATTCCAGTCGTTCTCGTGTAAGCTATGGTTGGCGATGTATACTGTCTGAATACTGATTCCCTACCTATTTTGAAATTCATATATCATACTGTATGACATGGAGTTCCTGTTCGACTGATTCAAAGAATTCTCTCTTTCATCATCTGGGGAATCCTCTGTAGGTGCGTGAACGTTTATGAGGCTTATGTTTTTAAATCTGCGCCGCACGCGAAGGATGCATAGCCGTTCGTTTACTGCTTTAAAGCCGATAACGGTGGGTTTCATTCTTTTGCTGACTAGAAACCCCACCACGAGCATATGATGTCTTGCATTACAGCTGTAATATATGTCATATTCTGATTTTTGTAAGACACTATTTCCCGTCCACCGCATCTCCTGAATTGTTGTTAAATCAGCATTATATTTGAACAGCATATCGGCTAGCTGCTGTGCAGCTCGAGCTCTATACAGTAAGTGTACGCCCCTTAGAAAATTCCTAAATCGCTTAGCCGTTTCCGTTGCTGTGGTCGTCGTCGTTCATCAGTGTATTCGAGGCTGATTTGGGGTTCCGTAATGAAGTTTTTTTACGGGCGAGGTTATTGGACTTATGCCAACCTTACTTTGAAGAGACTAGCCCGATCAGTTAGCTTTTACTGGATTGGAGAATTACCGGCAGCTACCACGTGGAATGTTTGATCGCACTTCCACCACTCAGAGATAGTTACGGCCACTTGCAATTCTGATGCATTTTGTGTTGCTCCCCCTATTCTGCTGATGGCTGACCGCCGGGGAATGGAATAATCAAAAATTTCCAATTTGACATTGTAAATATAAGAATACATAAATAAAAATCGCAATAGATATCAAACAATTTAATTACCGTGCATTTTATTACATCCGTGTTTTCCCCGAAATGAAACCTTTACTCCCAAAAAAGTTTCACTTTTTAGAAGAAGCATGTGTTCAATGTCAATAGAAATGAAATCAAGAAGTGCAAATAACTTTAGTTTAGATAGTTAGAGGTTAATTTTAGTTTCTTTTTTTTTAAGGTTCACTTTTGTTGTTTCCATCAAAAGTTCAGTAAACAAAACGGATTTCATAAAATGCTCAATTTTCACTAATGCACACCTACATACCACATTCATAGTTTTTATAACATATTTACACTATCTGCTGGTTGTTTGCATCGAAATAGTATTGAATAATTTTTAAGCATGATTGTTTATATTATAGCGTATAAGTTTTTTTTGTAAAACAAAAATTAATTACTTAAGATACTAATTTCATTTTGAGATGATATCGCGCATAGTCCTTCTAAACATTCTCGTAATTGTATTTACTAATTAAATGAATTCAGTCGTACATTTTTTTCAATATTTTATTCAGTATTGTAAATTCGCTTTTTTTTATTATCTATCGATATATTGAAAATGCAAAATTATACAACATTTCTTTCTCTTTCTTTTTCTCCCTCTCGTTCTCTTTTCCGTCAACATTCTCGTTCTCATTCTAGGCGGGTGAGTCTAATGGGCTGTTCAAAAAGACATTCTCTAAATTGAGTACTGAGTACCGTCTGCAATTCGTTTGGCCAAATGTCCGTAAAGCAATAAAAGGACAGCCAAACGATGCTGTGGATCTACCAAAAAAGTCCCAGTCAATGGGTGCAATCAAATCATCACAAACGAACGCAATGCCAACGGTTCATAAAAAACGAACAACTAATCAAAAAGAAGGTGCGACAATTAATTGTCGCTATTAATTACAAATTCAATTACAATTTAAAAATGTTTTACAATTAACCTATAAAACAAAACCACAAAAAAAAAAACAGAAAAAAGGCAAAAATTTAACCAAAAAAGAAAGAATACAAAAAAATAACAGCAAACAAATATTTCCTCTTACTGTTATACCATTTTTTTAGTACTACTACTACTACTTTTAGTACTTTTTCCATTTCTTCAAATAGTTAACCTTAAATCGTTTTCAAAATATTATTTAATTACAAAAGTTAAATCGATTTAATTACCAATTACTTAGCAGCGACTCTCTTTTTGCATTTTTTTCATTGTATGGTTAAATATATTGTTAATAGCAAATACCAGCATAGATTTTTCTCTTTCATTCTCGAAATTTTCCAAATGTAGTGTCAATTTCTGTATTCTTTATACCTACTAACGCAGAGATAGCCTTTTGAAAAAGCAAACAAAAAAATCGATAAAGTAAAAACTGAATTAATGCCAACCAAAAAAACAAAAACAAAACAGCAATTGATTAAAGAGTTTTTTATGTACTCGTCATAGTGTGATTTTACTGCCATAATTATATTATACATATATAGTGATATTTATTAAGTTATATTAACTAAAAAAAATTTTCATTTTATTTTGCAAGTAATTTGCTTATGGTAGTACGTATATTATAATGACACCAAAAACAACATATAGAACGGAATTTAAAGAAATTAATTTACTTTTCATATTCTTACGAAATTCAGGCTTTTGAGTTCGTAAAGGATCTTGCAAATAAAACACAACACAAGTTTATTAACTTACAAATAACAACTTTATTGAACAACAATGAAATTAACACAAGTTTACAATTTATATTGGTGATTACTTTTAGATGCACACAAAAACTTGTACTTTACAATAATTCTCTTAGGATATAGCAGTAATACTTTACAAGATCTTTTACAACTTCACTGGGTAAATTCTAATTAACTAACACCTCTATTTATACTCAATCAAAAGCTCCCAGAAACTTCCAATATTGTAGACAGAAATATCGAGAAAAGACCAGAAAATTGTAGCCTTATTCCCATATTTACAACTAACGACACTTATATTATGTAATGAGTCATCTTCTAAAAATAGACTACATGTTTAATCATGTTCTTTTACAAAAACCGGTTTGATCACTTGTTTGACCAGTACACACACAATGATTCAAACTTGCAGGCGGTTACATTTCAAATTTTAAATAATCTAAAGTCTTACAGCCTAAAAGTATGCTACTTAAGAGTGCTTATGTATTTTAGTATGCAGTATTTTCTTAGTTCTAATTTTAGTACTTATTCTTGGTACATTGCGATTTATCTAGGATTCGAACCAACTACTTTACTTTATTTACATTGCGATTTATCTTAGGATTCTAATTCTATTATATGCGCTACTAACTACTTTTCGTAACAATATTGTGATTATTATTAGGTTGGTGGGCTGAGAAGCCTAGTGCACTGCGACGTATAGATCTATTGTGCATCCCAGATGATTACAACTTTATGTTTTGTCTCCGACACTCTTACTCCTATATTAACTATATATATCTATATTAACTTCGCGTGCCTGTGGCTGGCTGGCACACCAAATCTTGTGATCAATTCCTAAAGCCCGTTTTATTGAAATTTTATAGACATGTGTATCTCCGATGGAAACACTTTTTGTAAATTTTTTGGAGTGATCAGGATAAGGGGTCTCGGAATATGAATCACTCAGTTTTTATACTGACGGCTTGATATACATAAGATATATATAAGGCTAAATATAAATCTCTCTTTCCGTCTTTCTGCGGTGTTTTTCAAGCAGAAATAATAGCGATTAAAGAACTCATGTCTTGGCTGAAGAGAAACGTCATATCCGCTAAGGATATCCGTACCTTCTTGGATAGTCAAGCAGTTTTGAGATTCATAGAATCAGTCTCTACTAACTCTATTGTAGGACTAGACTGCCGATCACCTCTCAGGGAGATGGGGGAGCAGTTCAACATTCACCGGTATTGGGTCCCGGGGCATAGGGACATTATGGGTAATTGCAGGGCCGTTGATCTCGTCAATAGTGGTACTACGCGGCCCCTTCTACCTGAAAATGGTTCCTTAGGCATACCGATTCCTACATACAAACGCATGTTAAATCAGGTAGCTCCAGACAAAACCAACCTTAGATGGACAAATTGTATAACTTGTGTACCGACAAAACAGATCTGGACAAAACTGTGTGTTATCTCCCCAAATAGAGTGCACATTAGCGCTACGATATGTCTGATTACTGGACACTGTCTTAAAGCAAAGCATGCATCAAGACTTGGTGTATTTTCCAATGACTTCTGCAGAAGCTGCATGGACGAGGAACAGTAAGAGACCATTCTTCACCTTTTCTGCACATGCACAGCTCTTTCTCTAAAGCGTAAGCTCCATTTGGGAGCCTTCTTTTACAACGACCTTAACGATTTGTCAAGAACTGACATCGAAAGTCTTTTACGCTTCATTCGCAGCTCCAACTCGTTCAATGAGTAGGGCGGGAAATCCTCTTGATGCATGTGGCATCAGAGTGTACCATCTATTGGTCTAAGTGGGTCGGTTTCTTGCCGACAGCCCCAACCCCAACCTAACCTAACCGAACCTTAAACCCGATGCTGTCTTCTGTCGTCTAAGTGAATCTTATATCCACAGCCGATATCC